>OW569411.2:73957776-75207776 GCA_937662695.2 Halyzia sedecimguttata
CTCGTTTAACCGAGTTCCTGAATTGAGTTAATGAAAGAAAAAATATATCCACATTTCCCAAATGATTGCAGCTTCTACACATTGCTGTAAGTGGACAATAAGAGTGATGATGCGTATTTGGTACATCAATGTGAAATGTCTTATGTGATCTGGATTGAGAACGTGGAACACTAAATTGCAATGACGAGAGCAAAACTGATGAATCAATCCGATTATGTACTATTCTATAGAAAGACCAAATCATTTAATTCACGAATCTTTCTAAGAGAAGGGAATTCAAACTCCTCTAAAAGAAATTCATAACCAACATTTATATCAGGGTAACGACCATGTTTTTTTAGATAAAGGAATTTTAGAAATTTCTTCTGCTCTCTTTCAATACAATCAATGTATTTTGAGTGGCATGGATTCCAAACTGTACTGCAATATGTTAGTTTGCTTTTTATGAAGCATGAAATTGCCTCAACTGAAGAAAGATCTCTACAATTCTGAATTATAAAGCGTAGTATTTGATGGCACCAGTTGTTAAATCTCTTATATGATGACCAAAGGTAATCGATCGAAAAAAATTCCTAAGTCTCTAGTTTCATCTACTCTCGCCAACACTGAATCATACAGCTCATAATTATATACAAATTTATCTAACTTTCTTGTGAATGTCATGACTTTACACTTGTCCAAATTAAGAGATATTTCATTTTCAGTACACAACTCGCACAGCTTGATGAGGTCATCCTGACAAGTCAAAAGTATTGTGAGGTTGTAAAAGAAAATTCATGACAATTCTGTACACGGAGAAGTCAATTTGGGGGAAATGACGTTGTTTCCGAGTTGGAGTCCGTACCGTGGCCCTGGGGCTAATTTTGAAATTCATTTGACCCATTTTGTGCATTTTTCCTTATGCGCCTGAGCAGATGAGGAGTGATTTAACTGCTGGAGTTTTCGTCTGAGAGGATTGGGGTTTTGGCGTGGAGGAATAATTTTGTTTTTAACCACTACTAATCTGATCGAATTAAAACTTGGTGAGTAGTTGTAAAATACATATCAAAGGACGTTTGCGGAATTTGGTGGGTATCGTATAGCTAGAAAATTTAAAAAAATGTATTGAAAAATAGTATTTATATCATGATAACCTGACAACGGAAAAATATGCCGGCTTAAAATTTTGAGGTTAGGTTGTGGATCTGAATGCGACATTTGAGTTCGTCTACGGGCATAATCGGCCATATGGTTTTGGAGTTATACCCATCTGAAGTTTGGTTGTTATTTCCTGAATAACTCGAAAAATTACCGAACGATCCAATTCAAACATTGTTATTGGTTGTGGAATACCAACAAAAAAATTCTTGCAAAATTTCTCCTGTATTGATACAGGAGAATGGACAATAGAACATACGCGCAAAAGCTCCTGACTTCACGTCAGTGCTTGAACCAAGTTTGTTTTAATTATGTTATAAGATGTCGATATACAATGCTTTTGGGTTATCAATTCTCATTATACCACCTGTGGATACACCATTGTTGAAAAGATTTCTGAAATTATATGGGAGAATACGGCATTGTATTCTGGCGAATTCATTTGCGCCTTCATCCTCGGCATTTGATGAAGTATTACGGAGCAATGAGTTTCCGCGTTCAACAACTGCGAGGGATATTCGAAGTATTAAATATTCAGGTGGTAATTACTGCAAAATTCGCAGGACCGATGATAGCAAATATCGCCTGATTTACTCGCCTTACCAACTAAGGGAGTGGATGGACCAAAATTATTCCGTTTGTTGTTTTGTTCATGGAGATGAACAGGGGCCATGGAGTCCACCTAACGATGGGGTTGGAGCTCGGGTTGGAGTATGATGTAGGAAAACTCTGACTCCCATTACGAATTGCGGAGCATTTAGTGCAATCCTCATCGACCAGTAGCATCCGAGTTTTGTGTTAATTTCAAACGAACCTTTTTCATAGATGAAGCTCAGTACATCAAGAACGCTGTAAATTTAACACAATTCGTGTATGGCCGAGTTTGTATTATATTTATTTCTAGTAGCTGTACAGTTGGTTTCATAAATAATAATTACCTTATATACAGGTTGAGTCTTTGAGCTGTACATTAATTTCAATCATATATATTATTTTCGTCAAATTATTATTATTATTATTATTATATAATAGTAAGGGCAGAGGGACAAGTCCCTATTGTGCCCAAAAACAAAGGGATTACAGTGTAATGAGCCTACTAGCATGCCAAATGAAATGAAGTTGATAGTACCATAACATAATTCCCAAAATGAAAGGAAAATACAATATTATAAAATGTAAAAAAAAAACAACTAAACACTATATATTCTAAGGAGACCTGTCCAATCTATTTTTGAATATGTTCGTTGAAGGAGAGGATACAGTGATTGATGAAACACTCTTTTACTTCAACATTTTTGGCGCTCTTGTTCCTCGGAACATAGTGCTTATCAATTTGCCCAAATGTCTGTAGTTCTCGAATTTTTTGATGAAAATGGTCTTGAACGACTTGGTTTGACTCACTGATCAAGAATCCGTGGTCAAAATCGATTCAAAATCTGTCCGGCGGACCTTCCGTTAAAACGATAACTCTTGAATGGATTGAGATAGACAGTCGAAATTTTCAGAGTAGGTTTAGGAGATAAATATCTCGGTTGAGTTCGTTATTGGGAAGAATCATAAAGGTTTCGAGGTAACAAAAATTTTTTTTTACATTACAATTTTCAAATTAATTTTTTTTAAGATGCAGTTTCATCATAAAAATCCAGCGGTATGATTTCCAGCTGTAACAAGCTATTGCATTTGGAGATATGATTTTTCAAAATTTCTCACATAAATCGTACTTATATGTTTTCACAGAATGCTGTACTCATAGAACGTTAGTATCGAGTTCGTTGGCTATACTTAATTATTCTATCTATGAATTATTATATGATCTGTATTCATCTAATTTTGCTTTGAGTGACATTTCAAATTTATTTCTGGTTCGTTATTCTTGATAAAAAATACCCTTCTTGTTATAGAGAACAAAGTATGATTGATTGCAAAATGAGCAATGAAATAACCTCAGCTATCGTAGAACTAAGGGGATGATATGTTAATTATTGTACTTTTAAGATGATAATACAATGTCCGTGGATAATCCATATGATGATGGAAATATATACTTTGGTAGGTAAATTGGGTTCAGAATATTTCCAGTATGATCAAAACTGGAATATTGGCTAAGTTTCAATTGATGTAATATAATTTTCATAGTAGATTTGATGAATGAATATCTCAGATAAATTCGTTATTGGGTAAAATTGGTTTGTTGGTTTTTGATTAATGATTTTTGGTACTCTTGTTGAATTTAAATTCTTTCATGATGTTTGAATTTAATGTATTTTACGATGAAGTTCTATCATAAAAAAACCATTGATATAATTCCTAACTCTGAAAACCAATACTTTCAGAGATATGATTTGTCAAAGTTTGAACAAGAGCGCCAAAGCTCCTGTCCACAGTGCTTTCCCACATATTTCAAATTCGGCTCAGGTTAAAAGATACAGGCTGTTGAAATTTCGAAAAAAACCCGTTTTTATTTTGTAGCTTTGATATCCGTTTTTTGAAAAAAAGGAATGTAGGTTTGAATTTTCCTATACTATGATACATATTACATATCTTCCAAATATTAGATTTTCCTACTTCTACTGGTTTTCTAGTTATAGTCTCGTGGTTTCATAAAACTAAACGAAATTAGTATACAGAAAGCAGATACAGTTTTCCTTTAGTTATTTCAAGAATCCTCAATCGTTTTTAAGCATTAAACTTTTCTTCATCATTTCTGCTCGAACATTTTCGATACATTCTTCATTGAATGTTATAAAATGGGAATCCAGAAATGTCACTACATTTATGGATCCGCTCCCGAGTGCTGGAATCCCGAATAAAACTGTAAAGTATGTTACCATACCTTTTTCTCGTCCACCATTAATGTTATGGATAATTTATGTGCAGGAGTGTATTAGCACATTGTACAATTTTAGCTGAGCCGAATTTGGAGAAATGGTAAATGAAAAAAGGGGGAAAACCCTGTGGACAGGAGCTTTGGCGCGCTGTCCAAATCTATAGGTGGAGCTGTCACCCATCCAGGTACTGAACTCGCCCTAAGCTCCTTAGCTCCAGGAAAAAATATAATATTTCCAAGAGTTTAAATCCGACATTACAATCAAGCGTCAAAAAAAAACTGGTACACTTTTTGGCTGAGAATAGTATCAAATGATTAGTTTCAACTCACATTTATATTCATTCAATATTGGTACGAAAATGAAAGGTGCTGTGTTTTCAGTGGCATGAGGTCCCATTCAAATACATTCATTCACTATTGGTCCGAAAATGAACAGTGCTGTGTGGCGTATGGTATCTATTCAAATACATAATTTAATTGTTGGGTCAAAAACAAACAGTGCCGCGTTTGTGGTAGCATACGGACCAACTCGAGTACATGCATTACATGACACAGGCAATATTGACGTTGACTGTGACACAGACTGATGCTATGTATAATATGTGCATGAAGCTAATGAATGCATTGCATTGATTACTACATAGGAGAACTAATTCTTTCATAGTAAAATGTGAGCCTTATAACGTACAAGAATTTTTTGAATTTTATAAACCTTGGCTACTTTATTAAGTTTTCTTCGGAACTCCCATATTTGCTTACACTGGATAACATGGGAGCTCAGAGCTTCAATAGCAGCTTCACTGTCAGAGTAGATAGCTATATCACATCTCTGATAGTTTCTTTCGAGGTTCATATGCACACTTCTTTCGATTGCTACTATTTCTTCTGACCCTGCCAAGTCTTTCCCAAGGAGATCCCTCAGAATCTTCTAGAAGCTTGTGCGACTAAGGAGAGTCAGTTGTGTACTTTTTCAACAGTGTTACTCTATCCTTACGGAAGCTTAGATACAGCACTGTTAATTATTGAACCGACAGTCAATGGTGTCCACTATCCCTTGGGTAGACCTCCGGCTCACTCAATTCACTGAGCTTGAAGTACTCATCACTCAATTCAAATTAGCCACCGTGAACACGCGCGCCAAAGAGTACTGACTTCACGTCAGTGCTTTTTTGTTTTGTTTTTCAAGTTCCTTTAACATATGGCTATCAATACAGTTTGGCTGTTAGCTTTACCGTAGATCGAAAAAAAATGCGGTTATGGGACCTCCTTTCGAAACGCAATTGCCTCTTCTCCAAATCCGAACGTAATTTAATATAGATCTACTTAAAATAGTTATTTATAAATTCGCCCCAGAGCGACGATACATACATTTCAACTCGGAAACAACGCTATTTCCCCGAAACTGACTTGTCCGTGCACAGAATTGCCATGAAATTTCTCTCAAAATTAAAATGACGGCTCAGCACCAACTCGATCACCGCTAGACGCAAACCACTTCCAACATGATTCATACATTCAAAACGTCTCCTTTGCGCATACGCAATCTACTCGTGGCTTAAAGTCCCCTGAAAATAACACTTCAAACAAAATTCTGATTCTTCAAAACCATTGGTTCAGGGGATATCACTGCTCCAATCCACGCATGCGCAGACACTTCCAAGAGGATTCTATGGAGGAATAGCATTCTGCACCTCAAATCCCACATCCTCTCAGACAAAACTTCAGCAGTTAACCCACTTATGCTCATGCGCATAAAGAAAAATGCCCGTAACGGGTAACATCCATTTCAAAATTAGCCCTAGGGCCACGATATGCACACTTCAACTCGGAAACAACACTAAATCCACCAAACTGACTAGTCCATGCACTCAATTGCCATGAATATTCTTTTAAAACCTCACAATATCGGCTCAGCACTCCCAACATAACGCATACAAGAGTAACTTCTATTCTGAGCATGCGCAATCTACTTGCGGCTAAATGTCCTCTCAAAATCACACACCTTACAAAAAGCTCAGACACTAGTGGTTCAGGAGATATCGCATCTTGAATCCACGCATGCGCAGACCCTCACCAGGGGATTCTATGGAGGAATAGCATCCGCCACCCCAACATCCCAATCCTCTCTGACGAAAACACCAGCAGTTAACTGCTGATGTTCTGCTCATGCGCATAACAAAAAATGCCCGTAAGGGGTAACATCAATTTCAAAATTAGCCCCAGGGCCACGGTACGAACACTTAAATTCGGAAACAACGCTACATCCCCCAATCTGACTTGTCCGTGAACTGAATTGCCATGGATATTCTTTTAAAACCTCACAATATTGGCTCAGCACTCCCGACATAACCCGTACAACCCAAAAACAGTCACTTCTCTTCTGCGCATGCGCACTCTACTTGTGGCTGAAAGTCCTCCCAAAATCACACACCTTACAAAAAACCCCGATTCTCCAACACTAGTGGTTCAGGAAATATCGCATCTTGAATCCACGCATGCGCAGACCCTCACGAGAGGATTCTATAGAGGAATAGCATCCGCCATCCAAAAACCCCAATCCTCTCTGCCGAAAACAGCAGCAGTTAAATCACTGATGTTCTGCTCTAGCGCATAACAAAAAACGCCCGTAAGGGGTAACATCAATTTCAAAACTAGCCCCAGGGCTACAGTATGCACACTTCAACCCGGAAACAACGCTATTTCCCCAAACTGACTTGTGTCCGTGCACTGAATTGACATGAATATTCGTTTGAAAATCGGCACATTACTCCCAACATAACCCATACAACCCAAAAACAGTCCATTCTATTCAGCGCATGCGCAATCTACTCGCGTCTGCAAATCCTCCCAAAATCACACACCTTACAAAAAACTCCGATTATCCAACACCAGTAGTTCAGGAGATATTGCAACTTTAATTCACGCATGCTCAGACCCTTACCAGGGGATTCTATGGAGGAATAGCATCCGCCACCACAAAACCCCAATCCTCTGTGACGAAAACACCAGCAGTTAAATCACTGATGGTCTGCTCATGCGCATAACGAAAAATGCCCGTAAGGGGTAACATCAATTTCAAAATTAGCCCCAGGGCCACGGTACGGACACTTCAACTCGGAAACAACGCTACATCGCCCAAACTGACGTGTCCTTGCACTGAATTGACATGAATATTCTTTTAAAACCTCACAATATGGACTCAGCACTCCCAACATAACCCATCCAACCCAAAAACAGTCACTTCTCTTCTGCGCATGCGCAATCTACTCGTGGCTAAAAGTCCTCTCAAAATCACACATCCTACAAAAAACTCCGATTTTCCAACACTAGTGGTTCGGGAGTTATCGCATCTTTAATCCACGCATGAGCAGACCCTCATCAGGGATCTGGAATTTATGGAGGAATAGCATCCGCCACCCCAAAACCCCAATCCTCTCTGACGAACACTACAGCATTTAAATGACCTCTCATCTGCGCATGCGCATAACGATGCCCGGAAAGGGCAGCATGAACCTCAAAATAATAGGTTTCGGCATTTCAAGCAAAAGTATTCCGCAAAATAGTAGTAGTTTTTTGGTTTTTTCCATGTCACGTGATCTTCACAAAATTTTGCAAAAGCGTTTGCTTTGGTCTTTTGCATCTAATTACTGAGTTTCAATTTAATCAGATCAGTATTTTTCGAGTTATCGTGAAAACAAAATTTCAAAATTTTTGGAATTTTTTTTTGCCACTTTAGGGCCGACCGGTCAAAACAAAACTTCGCAGGCATATAAAGGTCAGGATTCTACAATTTAATGCCAAATTTCAGAAAGATCGAGTGATCGGTTCCGGAAATATTCATAAAAAACGTTTTGAATAAAAACGGCCTCAACTCCGAAACCGCTCAGTGGATTTCGCCCGTTAACGAACTCGTCCGAGATATTTGCACTGCAAAACCACTCTGCAAATTTCAACGCTCTATCTCGTTCCGTTCGAGAATTATCGTGCTAACGGCCGGCCAGCCGGCCGGACCGGACGGACAGAATTGAATTTGACTTCGAATTCGTCATCAAGGAGTCGAACCCAATCGTTTGAGACTATTTTCGAAAAAAAATTCGAAAAATACAGACATTGTGACGAAATGATAGCACGCTGTTCCTTGCGGAACACGCGCGCAAAAATAGCAGAACATGTATGTACAATCCAAGGAGATCACAATATGATGGATTGGAGTAATACAAAGATTCTGATGACGGAACCTGATTATATTAAGAAGAAATTTAAGGAGTCAACTTGTATTTTGTTGAACAGAGAATGCAATTTTGCAAATTGCTCAATTGGTGTTGACCATGTTTGGATGAATTTATTGAAAAATGAGTTGGAACTTGGAAATTTCTATGCAAAGTAGAACTATGTGAGCTATGATTTTCAAATACTGTGAATGTGACAATTCTCGAATTTCAGACCCTGAAACGTGACGATATAGGTGTTTTTTGGTTGATGTTGCGTTCGTTGTTATTTGTTAGGTAACATTGTTAGATTGATTGCTTCTGACATATATCTTGTGTTCCTTACGCAGAAGCAAATCACAAAATAATTAATTTTTTATTTTATGGATATTTTTCAGAATTTGAGAGACAAAATCCAGAAAGAAAGCATTTAATGATCAATATACCTTCCACAGTATCCTTTGATTGCTACTATTTCTGTCTGAAAGACGATCGGATAGGAGCCTTGAAATGTACCCGGTAAGAGAGGACCAGGCTTTCTGGTTTTTAATACTCTCATTACCTGTTCCGTCACTAGATATTCTGAGAATGGCCTCATGGGCCATGTTGTCTATAACAATGTGAAGGGGTGAGATTTGTGATAATCTCAAGTGCCCCGGTAGGACAGGTTCCCATAGCTTCGTCTGTCACTCTTATGCAAACCTTTGTATTTTGTCGAGTGTCTTCCTAATACTATTCTGACTTATTTTTGTACACCAGAATACTCCCTTATACTTGATTATGGGTCTCACAATCATGACGTAAAACCATCACTGTTCTTATCGTCTTATCGGCTAGATTTCTGCATTCCATTAAAGCCTTTACTGCTTTATGAGCATTGATTTCAACATGCACTTATTCCACAAAAGTTTACTATCCAGTGTTACTCCTAGATGTTTAAGTTCAGTCTTTCATGTTATAATATCCCCGTTCTAAAACAGTGATCTCACAGCAGGAAGTTTCCTTTTCCAAGTGAAAACAGAAGCACTGTGGTATATTATTGAGGATACTTTGGGAGATTTATTCATCATTAGATGGTTCCTGTCTGGGTTTTCTCTCCCAAACTCTGAAAAATAATACAAAAAATATCACAAAACTCATCATATCACATAATGAACTGGAGATCGGAATAACGCTGATTAGGCAATTAAGAGGTGTGAAAGTTTTGTGAAACCTTTGAAAATATATCGGTTTCAGTAAGAAGCCTGCTTAAATAAGATCTTTCTGAGCAAATACCTATTTGCATTTATCAAATCGTATTTTCACTCTGAATTACTTATTTCTTCTTTCGCATGGGAAAAATGTTTTTGGATATCTAACCATTTTCTAATCTTTGTGTCTAACTTGCGGAACTGATTCCCAATCCTATTGCTATTACCAAGTTTTTTCGTATATTCTTCATCATTTTAATACGTCTGTCAAAAAGTCAAACATGTCCCTGTCTTTCCAGAGAACGACATTAACTGGAACATAGAACGCTATGAAATATGACATCACAGATTACTAAGAATAACCATCTATGCAAAAACGCCATAACTTTCTTTCAAAATTCAGAAACTGTTGACAATTTATTTGGTTGAATGTAAAACCAGTGGACCAATTCACCGCGATCTTTGGAATATATCGATATTTTGGAAATATCTTCTCCAATATAGAACCGATCAAGCTCAAATTTAGAACTTTGGTGTATTATAAGGTTTTGAAGGCCCTCGTAGAATTTAAAGGATATCTGACAGATAATTTCTGAGATACAGAATATTTTAAATTTTTTTTTTGTTTTGATTTTGCACACATGCGAGCCTGACAAAATTTTACATGAGTCTTCGTGTCGGTATTTTTCATCTCATGACCATGCTTTGATTTGATCAGATTAGTCTCTTTCGAGTTATTGTGAAAATTTCAACTATCTAGCTCATTGCGTTCGAGCGTAATCGTGCTGACGGCCGGCCGGACGGCTGACCTCGGATTCTTGATCAGCGAGTCGAAACTAGTCGGTTAAAACCATTCTCGTCCAGATATTCGAAAATTACAGACATTTGGACGAATTGATTGGCACTCTGCTCATAAAACAGCGGCCCAAAAAGTGTTTTAATCGACGAGAGGAATCTATGGTTAAAATTACTATTTTGAGAATATTCCTTTGTGATTTGTTTAGGGTGTTCAAAAGTACAAATTAAAATTATTTTCTCATATACAGGGTGACCGAAAACAAAGATATGGACCAAAGTTACATTTTTTTAATGTAACACTCTCTATTTGACCTCAAAAATAGAATGCTCAAGCTCAAACTATGATGAGTTTCTTCAAATCACTTTATATCTTAGAAGCACTATTTAGAAGAATATCGAAAATATGGTGGTTTTTTAAAACGCTATTAATGAAGAAACTAGTTACGCCAGCGATACAGACAGTATTTTTTCGAGTAGACATATTGGCTACTCCTATACAGAAAAAATAAATAAATCCGGAATATACAGAGTGATCATAATTAATTTTCAAACATCAACTATAAATAATGCTCGAAAACGTTTTATTTCAAATGGCACACTCAGTATTTCTATATCTCGTTGATCGTAAAAATTAATTTTGAAACTATCTTCATAACATTTTCCTACACTTAAACCTGATAGTTTCTCAGCAATTTCCGACCATTATTTGTAGTTGTTGCTTGAATATGAATTATGATCACTCTGTTTATTCCAGAGTTAAATGTTTTTTTCTGTATTGGAGTAGCCAATATTTCAACTCGGACAAATACTATCTGTATTCCTTGCGTAACTGGTGCTATTTAAAAACACTCTATATTTTTCGCCATTTTCTCGTAAATGGTGCTTCTAAGTTATAAAATAATCTGAAGATACTCATCATAATTAATTTTAGCTTGCCATCACATGTTTTAGGTCAAATATAGGGTGTAACATTTAAAAAATGAAACTTTGGTCTATATCTTAGTTTTCGAACACCCTGTATGTATGAAAATAATTTTAAATTGTGCTTTTGAATACCCTACACACATCACAATAAAATATTCTCAAAGTATCTTAATTCAGTCCCTCCAAACGTGCTCCGCGTGGCCCTTCTGATGGCCCAATAACGAACTCATTATTATATCAATGGATTCTTATGATGAAACTGCATTTAAAGAAAAATTGAATTTGAAAATTGTAATGTCGAAGAGAATTTTTTTTTGTTACTCTGAAATCACCAGGCCGATTTTACCCATTAACGAAATTATCCGAGATATTTATCTCCCACACCTTCTCTGAAAATTTCAACTGTATTGCTCTTTCCGTTCAAGAGTTATCGCGCCTACGGCCGGCTGGACATAATGGATTTCGACCACGGATTCTTGTCGAAGCAAATCGTTTAAGACCTTTTTCATCCAAAATTTCGAAAATGATAGGCATTTGGGCAACTGATAAGCATTCTGTTCCGACGAACAAGAGCGCCAAAAAGAAAACAAATTTTGTTCGTTTACTGTCGATATACAATTTTCAGTAATGTTTGTCTACAATATGAAAAACCATCTCGGGAATTCACCCTGAAAGAATGTATGTCATCTTAATTCCCATAAACTCTGATTTATCGAATCCTTCTTCACTCGGTCGACAAATGATGGTAGATTCTTTTTTCTCACAAGATCAGGACCTCAGATAAGTGGTGGATATTTTACTCCACGGTGTCCTATATCTTATGTCAATGCTATTAATGATCTGAATTAATCAAACGGATGGTGTTAATTGTGAAGATCTCATGATGCCTTTGAAAGTATATACAGTATGATTATCTATCTTGGAATAGATTCAGTAAATCAAATACAATTTTTGTTGTTGTAAATTTGTTCGGACAGGTCGATTAGTATTTTGAGTTGCTCCCTTTTTGTTGTAAGAAAATGTTATTGCTGGTGCCAAATTTGAGATATGACGTCGACGATAAGTTTTTTAAATGGCAATACCGATTTTTTTATTACTATTATTTCAAGGGTAAACCGCTAGGATTTCTGCAGTACAAGAATGTATAATTCCATTGAATTCCAATGGAATTCCTATTGAATTCAGAGGAATGCCTAGAATTCCTATTGAATTTCTAGAATTCCTATTACTATTGAATTCCACAGAACTCCTATTGAATTATACAGAATTCCTATTGATGTGAGAGTGCGACACCTATAGGACAATCATGTAAACAACTCCAAATAGATGGTTTTAACCGGATTTTAGCAGTTAGAAGTGGATGCTTTTCCCTCTGCTTTTACTAACCTACAAAAGTAGACTTGGCAATAAACAGGTAAATTTACGTATTATTGAATACGGTGAGTATTGTTACAATATTCTACAATTCTTGAAGTTTTATATATTTAGTCTCTGATAAAGATCCAGTAAAGAGCTTTCAGTAGATATTCTGGTGAATTTTTCATTCTGTTTGCGTCTGCTGGATAGTAAAATTGATAATTTTTCCATTTGTATGATTTAATATATTTTAAAACATCCATGCAGATACTATTGATACTGTTATACTGATCCTCCTAGGTCTTCCCAATGAGAATTCTCAAGAGCTTGAGCGAGTTAGGAGAATCAGTTGTGTTTTGTGTAGGCTTCGTTACGGTGTCCTTGCGTCACCTTAGACACAGCACTGTTAATCTTCGACCCAACAGTGGATTGTGGCGATTGCCACCTAGAAAATTTGTTATCCAGTCCCGGGATTGAACTCGGGACCTCCAGCCCATGCTTCAAACGTTCTACCCACTGAGCCAATCAGGCTGCAATTGGTGAAATATTCTAGCCTATTTTAGGTCTCACACAAAGGTACACATAGAGACAAAAATTCTTCGACCGAAAGCTTTCTACGAAGCTCTATTAAATATCCTAAAGCGAATTGTTTTAACTTCAATACCTATGAGTTTTGGGTTTCAACTGTTCAAATATATAAGAAAACAATTACTGCGCTTTACTTAGAAGTTAATGGTTGCTTCATGATTTTTTCGAGTCTTCGTCCGCTCAGTTTTGGAAAAGTGCTGACATGAGGTCAGTCTGCTTTGGGGCGGTTGTTCATGTTGACCGATTCGAGTAGAATGTGAACAAGTGCGCTGAAGCAGACTGAATTCACGTCAGTGCTTTTTTGATTTTTTTTCATTTAATACCCGTTGCATAATTGAATACCAAATATCAATGTATCAAACAAGCATTTCCAAAGAAAGAAGGTAAATAACATGGAATTTACTATTGGAATTTTTTGCGTTTGAAGATCTCATTCCTATGACATCTAAAGGTATTACAAAGGTATCTATCATTTCACAGGACTGTCAATGTGAATTCTGGAAAATAAAAAAAAATATTTTTATTCGAAATTTTACTAGTCATTCGATCCTTTCGAAATCAAATGTGTCAAATGTTCATCAGTCAGTCTAAAGTAATGGGTTTTTGTGCAAGTCCGTTTGTTTTCCTCAAATTCCAAAAGAATTGCAATGGAATTCCAATAGAATCAGAAAAGAATTCCTTTTGAATTCCTTTTGAATTCCTGTTGAATTCCGATAGAATTCCAATGGAATTCCGCTTGAATTGGAATTCTGGCGTACAAAGTTTTGTCAGCGGTTCCCCCTCGCTATTATTAAAACGTATATCGAAATACACATTCGTACCAAATGACAATCTTCTATTTGGCTCGAAGATGAAGATATCTGATCAACTGATCTATCAGATATCTCAAATAAATCTCTTCAATAAATGCTCAAAATGTTGTCCTTTAACTAACTGACAATATCTTAAACGAAACTTAAACTCGTTTTGGACATTTCTAATTACCTCCGCGGAAATTAGCCTACACCCGTGTGTTATTCGTTCTTGTAGCTGCTCCATGTTGTCCCGTTTGGTCTTAACAATATAGCTTTTACCTCCGTAAGAAATAGTCGATAGGTGTTAACTCTGGAGATCTTGCAAAATGGGAAGGTAACCAGATGATTGTATTAGGGATATCAACTTCATCCGGATCAGGAAACAGAGTAGCCAAACTCGGAACTAGTACCTAAGTCCTGCAAGAATTCTAAATATCCAGCTATATTGAGATTTCCTTGGTAGAAAATTGGACCTTTTACTCGATCACGAGCAATCTCTGCCCAAACATTGACTGCGAAGATGTTTATTTGTTATTCTTAAACGCCCATTTTCCCGAAACGGTTTTTCTATTTCGCTTATGGTACTTTTCGATATGGGCGGTAAATCAGGATACTTCTTATTAAAAGGTTTCTTTCTGTTTTTTCTCTCCCAAACTCTGAAAAATATCTATAAAATAAAAAATAATTATTCTGCGATTTGCTTCTGCGTAAGAAACACAAGATATTTGTCAGAAGCAATCAATCTAACAATGTTGCCTAACAAATAACAACGAAACAACATCAACTTACATCTATATCGTAACGTTTCGGAGTCTTTATCAAACTCCTTCGTCAGACGCTTAACGAAAAATCTTTAAAATTATTTTGTTGATCGTTATTCTGAAATTCGAGAGTTGTTACAATTCTCGAATCTCATTCTCATTTCACTCTCACACAACAACAAACCAATAAATATTCTCACTAATATTCGCTCGATACGATGTTTCTCTCCTTACTTTTTTTTATTTAACATTATGTTTGACAAAAAATGTTGAACAAATACCTCTTGATATTCCAATTTTAAACTGCGTGAATTATTTCATTCAGTTGTTTGATGAAAATTGAAATAATTATGATAAATTTCGAGAGTATCGATAGAAAATTGAAAATTTTTTTTTTCGAATATTATGAATCTCGGAAACTTATTGTTGAAATTGCGACAGCCTCCACACCCTAATTGTTAAGCGAAGTTCCATAATTGAATACGATCGGATCTATCTTGTAGGAGCTATTGAAGAAATACTGAACACCAAGCAGCCTTGGGCGAGTTCAGTATATCTGGATGAGTGCCTTTGACTAAGATAACTTGTGAACTGATATAATTTCCAACTTGAAATTGTTAGTGTAGGTTGCGTATCCGAATGCGACATCTGAGTTCGTTAATAGGCATAATCGGCCAAACGGTTATATACATCTAAAATTTTGTTGTTATTTCCTAAATAACTCAAAAAATACAGACAGGATCCAATTCAAATATGGTATTCAGTTGTAGAATGGCAACGCACAAATTTTTTCATTATTTCCTGAGAAATCCTAAAAAAAAATTATTGATAAAAATTGTGTTATCTCAGAGAAACTATTCATCCCATATCGCTGAAACTTGGCGAGAGCCTTCAAAACCTACCTTTACAGACAAGTTCGAAGTTTGAAATCGATCGAATCTATATTGTTGGAGATCCGAGTGCCCTTGGGTCAGTTCAGTAGACCCGTATCGGAGGATAGCTGACCATTGCCAGGATAACTATCGAACGTAAAGAGATCGACTTGAAATGTACAGGGTAGGTGGCGCATCCAAATGTGACGGACAAGTTCGTTAATGGACATAATCGGCCCAAAGGTTTCCGGGTACATATTTTGTTTTCAACTAGTACTATCCGATCAAATTCAAACTTGGTAACTAGTTGTAGAATACCGACGTAAAGATGTATGTAATATTTTGTAGGGATCGTATGACCAATACTTTGAGTATACTACTATAAACAAACACTCAAAAAATACATCTCTAATGATAACAGTCAGTTTGTCACTTTGACGACGAAAATAGAAGTACAGAAACAGAAATTTTACGTAATAGAGTCATTCGCTTGAAAACCTTGATTTTATTGAATTGTGGATATTATTTTTTTCACAATATCGTCTTTTGTTTTCAGTTTGGGCTGGGGGTCCTTTGTATCCACGGGGTCCTGGGATGCAGCCCAAAAAATGAAGTAAAGTATGTAAATCCGCCCCATGATGAAGATATGTTTCGGAACTATGTAATTATATACGGAAATAAAATTCTTATCGCGTACACAATATGGAAAAAAAGTTTTCCATTGGCCAAATATTATATGCACTTGTTTGGATGAAATTAAAGTGTCGTCCGGAAAGATTCCACTAGCGTGAATTGTAATTGTCTTAAAGAAGTTATACAATTCTATAGTCTTTAAATTCAAGCATAAATTCTAACGTTTTCATTAACGACGCTATGATATTTCCGAGCAAACTACATACTCAAAGTTCTGGAGTTAATAAAGGTAATGCAAAAATGATTCTAGAGCGCATTGCATACTATCATTATTTTTATTTACGGTAATTGTTCCTTATACGTGAGACGGTCGTTACATTAGTTCATTTTTCCCTTTATGGAAGTGCAGTCAAACTTTTAAGCTAGGTTTAAGCGAAGTGGAGTTTTTGTAGGCATAAAATCCGGCATCCTTGAGAAGTTAAATGAGTTATTTCCAAGTTCACCTTGAATTAATAAATGTAGGATACCAATTATAATGGATCTCATTTTCTTAAACAACCTAGTAAAGAGGAGAATATCACAATATGTAGGATTCAAAAGTTGAGTAATTGCAAAAAATTATGTCTGTAATTTTAAAATGTTTTCCAGAAAATGATCTCAAACCAATAGGTTCGACTCATTGATGAAGGATTCCGGGTCAAAATAGATTCTTTTCCGGACAGCGACTTGAAATTTTCATGTTAGTTTGTGCATCTGAATGCGACGGTAAGGTTTGTTAACGGTTTCGGAGTCACAAACAAAAAATAAATATCTGATCTTAGTGGAAGTTGATGATTAATTCTAGAACGACGACGTGTAAACGTTTGATGCAATAAGAGAGAATCGTATCACTACAAAAAAATGTTTACTTCAAGCATTTTATATTTCTTAAACTGTCGGTCAGATTCCCCTGAGAATCCGCACACACTTTCAAGCCGCTATTATACAATCCAGAAGCTGATTTTAGATTGATTGGCTTCGTATTTTAGCAAATACATAAATTATGGAATTAAAAATTGGAACTGAAATATTGGTCCTCGATAACTCAAAAAATACAGATCTGATCGAATTGAAACCTCTTAATTATTTGTAAAATGCCGATGAACCAATTTTTGCAGAATTTCGTTAGGATACTATTTCTAAAAAAAAAATGTTTCTTAAAAAATTTTATAGTTCATGAAGTATGTGTCAGGTGAACCCTTGAAAAGACTAAAAAGACCTTGATTGTGCCATTCACTAGGAAGAGGAAACTTAATATAGATTCCATCACTATGAATGGAATTAACATCCCTTTTGCGGATGAGGCTAGATATCTGGGCGTTATCCTGGATAGAAAGGCTAGGCACTCTCTCTGGGCTTGCTAGCGGACTTGTGCAAAGAGGTAGGAAATGGCTACCAAATAGCTCCACTGGTTGTACATGATGGTGGTGAGACCACAAATCACTTACGGTAGCATTGCTTGGTGGGACTGCACTGCAAAGGTGCAGTCTCCCATCTTCACCTGGTGATCAGGAGCGTGGCCCGGATGGCGACATAGAGACTTCTGCATAAGGCTCACAATGAGCCAGATGCGATCGGCTACGTGCCTTGTATGGGCTTGTGATCGGACGTATCTAAATCCAGAACCTATACAGAGTGGCCCTACCAATTCGTATTTCCCAGCAAAGACGACTAGGCCGTATCTGAGACCCTACTGCTTCAGGGTCCCTGCTGGTTCGCAGATGACTCCGCTACCACCAAGGGGTGGGAGCAGGAGTAAGCTGTTGCAGGATTGCTAGGGGTGAATTCTGTCTTTCAAGCAGAAATTCTCGCTATTGATCAATGTGCGAAGCTCGTATAGCAAAGCTACCTTGAAAGCCTTGACTTCATACAACTGAAAATCACTGCTTGTGCAGGATTGCTGAACCACACTCGCTAGGCTTATAGAGCGCTACCGGCTGCAGCTCTTGTGGGTCCCGGGTCACTCGGGCATAAAGGGCAATGAGATGGTGGACTCATTGGTGGCACGGGGGGCTTTCATTGGGCTCATTGGACTTGAACCGACCTGTGGTATCTCCCTCAGAATAGTGGCGAAGGAAAACAATAGATGGTTGTACCAAAAGTTCCAAGAAATCTGGAGCAGCGCACCTGCACAGACATACTCGCTCAACAATAACTGGCCCATCAGCTTAAAGAGCCAGAAAATGGCTCAAATTCTCTAGGGTAGACCTGATAATCCTTACAGCTGTATACACGGGCCACTGTGGCCTCAGGAAATAACTCAATACGGTAGGGTTGACTGAGCACTCTGAGTACAGACTATGCCTGAACGACGAGTATATCGAACACATCATGTGTGACTGCCCCGCTGGGGACAGGATCAGATTGGAGGAACTAGGAGTCCACAAACTGACACTAATGGAACTGAACAAGTTCTCACCCACCAGACTCATATCTCTCATCTCAAGAGACTTATGCTTGTGGGTGAAGTATAGATTATATTATACTATAGGTGTGCCACAATAGACCAATTGGTCGCAGTGGAGGGGCGGGTTTCGTCGGTCGGGCACAGCTAATATTATCTAATGTGTCAGATTCCACTGAAATTTTGCGCAAACCATGAGGCCGAAGTTTATATTCGATTACCGGATTTCAGTGAATCTCAGAATTTTTAAAACATCTCGATGGCTGAAATTATACCGCGCTCGGCTCCCTCGAAGGAGATGCGGGTTCGAATCCACTCTGACTAAGTTCACTATCTCATTTATTTTAAATTTTGAAATCAATTGATACCCAATCAAATATTTCACGTGTTTATCCTAAAAAGACGACTTGAAGGTTCATACAGTATTTCGAAAGCATGACTGAAGCGTGAAAAGACAATAGGACATGATTTATAATAACGACCAAAATTAAATGAAATTACTGATCGGAAGCTTATATTGAAGTTAGGTTTCTCTATCTGAAATATGTAATGAAAAGTAATTTTGAAGCTGTATATTTTCCCATATTTGGCTAGCTCTTTTTCCCCTGATTTCGAATATGTAACACATATTGATCTATCTCTTTTATTCTGAGTTATTCAGAGTTTCATACTTTAAGAACCACCTGGCAAGCTCTGTAATCATTTTTCAAGTGGCAGACTGCGTTCACTGAAAATGCCCATTCTTGGAGTTATGATAACGTCAATTGGAATATATACAGGGTGAACAACATATTGAATGCAACTACATTTTTTCAAAACCTGGTGTCCTGTCCTGTATATTCCTCCATCTTTTGATAAACTATTTCCTCCTGATCTCGAATGTATATGCATATTTGGGCGTGTCTCTTCAATTTTCAGAGATTCAAAGATTTGAAATGATGATACCGAATAAAAAATATGTGGAATGCCTACGAAATTTTTTATATTCAAACAATTTACTTAAAAGTATTATTTTAAAATGAATACTTAACAATTACTTAACCAATAAAAAATAATAATATGGTATTATGGTATGAATAACATCAACTAAAGAAATTGCTCGAAATGACCACCTTCATTCAATACACATTGTTCATATCGTTGTCTCAAGTTGTTAAGACTATTTTTGATTGCATTGTTATGGCTCTGATTCAAATCAGAAATTAAAGCTTCAATTTTGTTTTTAATCATTACAATATTATCATTATTGAAGTATATTAATTCCTTCAAGAACGGCCATAAAAACGTGTCCAACGGTGTTAAATCGGGACTATTTGGTGGCCATGAAATGGGTGCGCCATTACCAATCCAAAGATCAAATTGGCCACTTAAATGTTCACGAACTTCCAAAACGCTATGCGGGGGCGCTCCGTCCTGTTGCCAAATTATTTGTTCTAATTCTTCAGCAGAAAACAGTCGCTCCAAAAGCTCAGCTACCTCTGGCAATATATTTTCTTAATATGTTTCACGTGTTAATTTGTAGTCGAAAAATATAGGCCCCACAAATTTATCATAAACAATGCCACACCAAACGTTAACAGATTTTCTTCCGGATTTTCTGATTTCAATAATTTTTCGATGTCTTCGATTTTTGTTTTCCCAAGAATGTCTATTTTTTCTGTTGAATACACCTGCTGTGGAAAACGATGATTCATCCGTCCACATTATGAACCTGAATAAATTAGGGTTTTCACCCAGTCTTTGCAGCATACTCTGACAGTATTCTAAGCGTTTCCGCTTTTGGTCTTCTGTAAGGAGTTGTACTGGTAATAATTTGTATGGCCTATATTGGTTATTTTTCAGGACTCTATAAATTCTGGAATAACTGATTTCCAGGTCACGCGACGCTTCCTTCAAACCATTTTCCGGAAATTCTATAACAATTTTATAATTTGTGAGGTTGTTTCGAATAGAATGTCAGCATTGAACAACAAACAATTAGAGTAACATTACCTTCAAAATAAAGTAATATGTCCAGTTCTTGATTTTCATTACTCGGGATGCAACGCCTCTTTCTTTTAAAACTTTTTAAGTCCCTTGCACGGTTGTGAATATTGACAAATGTGTTTGCACTTGGAATTGTATTATTTGTATGCAACCTCATATATTCCCCCCTTGCTGCTTTCTTATTTTTATTATTCTTCACATACAGTGAATATATTTCAAATTTTTCTGCTTCCGGGTAATGCATATTTGATGATTATTTTCATTTAATGTAAAACTTATGTCATATCGTTACTAAGGGGATAACTCCAAAAACGAGCATTTTTAATAATCGCAGCCTGCCACTTGAAAAGTTATTGCTGAGCTTGCCAGGTTGTTCTTGAAATTTCAAACTCTGTGGTGCTCAGAATAAAAGAGATAAACTAACATATCTTACATATTCGAAATAAGGGAAAAAAAGAGCTAGCCAAATATGGAAAAATATACAGGGTGTTCCATTTGAAAAAATGAAGTTGCCATCAATATGTTGGCCACCTTGTATATATTTCAGTTCATGAAGTCATATTAAAAAACCTCAGTTGATTTCGTGAAATTTTGTATGAAACATTTTTTTGTATCTCCTTTAGTAACAAAGTTAAAGGGGGGTCAAATTATATTGAAAAACCCTGTACATGAAAGCTCGGAAAATTTCAGGTCAATCCATAAAATCGTATTATATCTAATTACATCACACATAAATCGAATGAGAGCAGTCGATTATGTGGATAATATGAACGCGCGAGGTAAAAGCTAGTAGATAATATTATTATACACGGTAATTCTTTCAAAGGGACAATTAGCCTTATATGGGAAATTAAAAATGACACGCTCATAAAAATTCACACACAGAGGTTCTAGAACATAAAAATTTTTTTTTAATGTTTTCCACCACTGCTGGTTATAGCGGAAGTAACTACCAACTTGCATATTTTAGATGGCAACCATTATTTCTGACGCTCTTCTTCCCCGGAACAAAGTGCTTATCAATTTGCCAAATGTCTGTAATTTTAGAATTTTTGACTCGCTGATCAAGAATCCCTGGTCAAAATCGGTTCTGTCCAGTTGTCTGACACGATAACTCTCGAACGGAATGAGGTAGACAGGTGAAATTTTCAGAGTAGGTTTTAGAGATGAATATCTCGGCTGAGTTCGTTATTGGGCTTAAACAGCCAGATGGTTTTGGAGTAACAAAAAACAATTTTTTATCACATTACAAATATCGAATTCCATTTAATTTAAGATGCAGTTTCATCATAAGAATCCAATGATATCATTTCAAACTCTAACGAATCAATACATTTGGAGATATGATTCTTCAAAATTTTAATATTAAATTATCGTATCCTGATTTGTTTATCAGGATGTTATGGTTCTTAGGATCAAGTGTTGAGTCCTGATTCTTTTATCAGGATATAATGATATTTCGAAGGACCAGAATTACACACCCTGATTGCTTTATCAGGAGGATGAGTAAGGGGGTATACTTAACTCTAAAGACCCAGTAGTAATCTCGTTGATTACTGCGTAAGTTGCTACTTGCAATGAAATAACAATTACGAGGTTAGGAATTGGTGAAATATTCGAACGCACTTTTGATACAGCAACAAAATGTATTTCCTTGTTACCGACAATGTGATAACAAGCACGAAGTATTGTACAATGCAATATTGATCGAATGTAAAGTCTTCCTTCTATATGAAAATTCATAGCAAGGAAAAAGTGGCTACTAAGTTGCTACGAAGAAAAAGCAATGGAATTGTTTCGCGACAGACCAATAATAGTAATGAATTCGTACACTGTAATTGTATTTAAAGGACTAGATAGGAGGAAAGAAGAAGGTTCCTTCATCTGGGTAAAAAGTGGAAATATTAACAACGATTAGGGGTTTAGAGCTTAAAACCGCCCTGATAAATGTTACAACGATACCCTCATTTATCGTTTACATAAAGGGTAGGAATGCATACTAAATGCACCTATCAGTGAACTTTTCTAGGTTGTTTAATCTTAGGAATTAAAATCTCGAATTTCTCCCACTATTTGGACTCATTTCACATACATTATACATTTTATCAATCTTTCACAGGAACTAGGCAAAATATATCGCTCAACAAAGGTCGAAGCTTAACGAGGAATTCTACTCGCAATTATCTTTTCGTAAATGATTATTTTCAAGGGTGAGACCACACATGGTAAACTAAAACCCAGTTAATCCAATAGACAAATATTCACGTAAGCTCCTTTGTTTAGAAAAACAATTCTGCGTTTCCCAAAATGTGAAGTCATGGGGAGGTAAAATAAATCATAACTCTATGATTTTACGGAATGCTGTATCGAAAATTAATTTCCGTATCTATCAATTTCATGATCTGTGTTCATAGATTGCATCATTGTCAGCTCATCTACATATAAAAGAAATGTCAAACAAAGTATGATTGAATGAAAACAAAACTGGAATATAGGCTAAGTTTCAATTGATATAATATCATTTTCAAAGTAGATTTGAGGAATAGACATCCCGCATAAGTTCGTTATTGGGTAGAATCGGTGTGGTGGTTTCAGCATAATAATTTTTGGCACTCTTGTTGAATTTAATTTCATTCATGGTGTTCGAATTTATTTTTTTTTATCAGTAAGTTCTATCATAAGAATCCATTGATATAATTCCCAACTCTGAGAAACCAATACATTCGGAGATATGATTTGTCAAAGTCTGAACAAGAATGCCAAAGCTCCTGTTCACAGGGCTTTCCCACATTCTCATTTCACGTTTAAATTTCTCTAATTTTTCACAACAATCCACGGCTTTTTCACAAATGATGAATATAGTTTTTTTTTCAGTTATATTAAAAAAAAATGGGTTCAAGCCCTGTGGACAGAAGCTTTCTGGCGCTCTAGATCAAACAGACAAATTATATCTCCGAAAAATTGGTTTCTCTGAGTTGGGAATTATATCAATGTATACATATGATAGAGCTGCACCATAAAGGAAATTCAATTCAAATAATAGTTTATTTATCAAGATTAAATGAGCAATCATGAGAATGAGAACTGCACCATGGAAGAAATCGAATTAAATCTGGCCAATTTTGCCCAATAACGAACTCAACCGAGATATTCATCTCCCTAACCTACTCTGAACATTTCAAATACCTAGCTCATTCCGTTCGAGAGTGATTGTGGAAAAACTTTTTTTAAATTTTCAAAATTTTTTTTTTACACTTTGCGGTAATCTGGTCAATACAAAACTTCACATGCGTATAAAGGTCATGATTCTACAATTTGATGCTAAATTTCAGATATATCGAACGAACTTGTCCGAGATATTTACGCTCCAAAACCACCTTGCAATTTTCAATCCGCTAACTCCTTTCGTTCGAGAGTTATCGTGCCTACGGCCGGTCATCCGGCCGGACAGAATCGATTTCGCACTCGGATTCTTGATCAGTGAGTCGAACCAAATCGTTTGAGACCATTTCCAGCCAAAAATTCCAAAATTACAGACACTTGGGCAAATTGATAAGCACTCTGTTCCGAGGAACTAGAGCGCCAAAAAAACAAGTTTCGTATGACAATTGCCCGAAACAGGTTTAAAGTACCTAAAAATAGTAGGTATTCCATAAAACATGTATGAAAGAAGATGAGTAATAATATGAAAGAAGATGAGTAAAAAATAAAAAATTACCTTGTAATCGATCAAAAATTTCCTGATCTACGTTCACCAAATTTTCTCCTCTCTCGAACTACAGAATTATGCTTTCAATATTTACGTAATATTTTCAAACATTTTCGGGTGAGGTCCCCGTTGCATCGCTAAAATACGAGTATTTCAACCCCAATATTTTTGAAGTTACAATATTCCCTTCTGTCAAGTTGACATTATGACAATTCATACATAGAATAATTATATCAATGTGTGAAATACGATTTACATTGAAATTTTGAAGAATCATATCTCCGAAAGTATCAGCTTGTTAGAGTTAAAATTGATATGAATGGGTTCTTATGATAAAACTTCTTATTGAAAAAAAATTAATTTGGAATTTGTTTCGTAAAAAAAAAATTTTTTTTTGTTACTCCGAAACCAGCTGTCTGATTTTGCCCAAAAACGAACTTAGCCGAGATGTTTATCCCCCAAACCTACTCTGAAAATTTCAACTCTCTAGCTCATTCCGTTCGAGAGTTATCGTGCCTACGGCCGGCCGGACCGGCCGGACCGGCCGGACAGAATGAATTTCGACCACGGATTCTTGATCAGTGAGTCGAACCAAATGGTTTAAGACCATTTTCATCGAAATATTCGAAAATTACAGACATTTGGGCAAATTGATAAGCACTCAGTTCCAAAGAACTAGAGCGCCAAAAATTCTTCAAATGGAATGCTCCTTTTTTCATTCCAGATAGTAATTCTAGACGCAGTTTTCTGTCGATGAACATGTCATTGAACTCTGTGAAAAAATATTAATAACCTAAAAAGAATCAATTTTTGGTATGGGTCAATGTCATGCCAATCGAAAATAAATTTTGTCTAGAACTACTATATCAAATGAAACAAGTTGGAAGAGAACTGTGGCCAGGAGCTTTGGCGCGCTGTGCATATGTATTCATCCAGGTATTGAACTTATGCTGCTGCGCTCCAAGAAAAAAATATTAGTCTCAATATTTCTAAGAACACCGTAAAAACAACGGTCCCAAAAAATAATGATTTCCCCGATAATAGTCTCAAAAGATTAGTTTCGACCCAAATACATATATTCACTGTTGGGTCAAAAATAAAAAGTGCTGTATTTGTGGGGGCGTTAGGGCTCATTCGAATAGATACATTTAGTTTTGGGTCGACAATAAACAGTTTGGGTACATAGCCTGACTGTGCTGAGCCCATGTTTAAACCTCATCAAATAAGGGGATGCTATTTGGGGTCCAATTTGTTCGGAGAACGAACAAACAAAACCATAATATAACCTGAAGAGGCTAATCTTCGTTTGGCATCATTTACCTAAGTTCAAGAAGATTGTGGAAAAAACGTAGATAAAAACCCCCCTCTTTCCGAATATTATATGACTAAAAGTATATATTCATCGGTAAAATGGTAAACTCAATAGTTTATAGATGTATGCTGGATCAAAATAGATAATAATGACAATCTGAGATTTCTGATCCAGTACGTACGTTATTTGGATATGATCATGCAACCAATTTTTTTTCATCTTGGTGAGTTGTTCTATAGACAGAGTGGACAACTCGTCCAAATGTCTTTAATTTTCGAATATTTGTCCGAGAATGGTTTTAAACAGAATTGATTCTTTACGGCCGTTCCGGCCGGCCGTCAGCACGATTATGCTCGAATGCAATGGGTTACAGAGTTGAAATCCTCAGAATATAGCTTCGCAGTCCAAATGCGCTGGCTAAGTTCGTCAATGGGCAAAATCCACCAAGTGGTTTTAGTGTTATAGCCATTTGATATTTTATTTCCCAATAACTCAAAAAATACTATTCTTTTCGAATCAAAGCACAGTAATTAGTTGAAAAATACAAACACAAAGACTTATGGAAAATTTAGTGAGAATCGCATGATGGAAAATTTTAAAAAAATTATTTAAAAAATTCTGTATCTCAGAAACTATCCGTCAGATATGGTTGAAATTCTACGGGAGCCTTCAAAACCTTATTTTACAGTAAAGTTCTAGATTTGAACTCAATCGGATCTATATTGGTTTAAGATATTGCCAAAATATCCGAATATTACAGCGATCGGGGTGAACTGGTCCACTGTATTTAGATTCGCCCAAATAAGTTGTCAACAATTTCTGATTCTCGACTCTAAATTATTCCATGAAGTTAGCAACTTCATTAACATATCTGTCTCTCAACAATTTGACGCTCCTGTATGATCATTACACCTGTCTGAGATCTACGGCCTGTGACAATCATTTTGTAAATAATAATAATGTTCCATATCCAATCGAAAAGACAGTGCCAGTTCCAATGAATGTTAATTTCATTTCTATTGAAATAATAACTCCGAGAAAAGCATCATATATCTATGGGAGATGATAGCCCTGCATTAGGGTTAGTGCTTCACTCGAGAGCGAAATTTTTTTCGTCCCGTCTCTTTCTCGTCTCGGAAAAGTGAGACGAGACGAGCCGTTTTGAAAAATATCATAGGTGATACCGGGACCACATACAACGTAACCCGAGAGTATTGTTTTTGGTCTCGTTAATTTTTTTTTAATGAAGTTTTTATTCAAAAAATTTGAGAATGTCTACATAGAGATCAATGTATTTTACAAAATATCAACAGTTGTGAGTATATGTGACATATGTCTCTTCTTATTAACGTATCTCTTTTCATAAATATGTATCCTTGCAGATTTTTATATTTTAGGTTTGAATGTCTCTTCTTCAAGATTGATTTTTTACTCTCGGTTGAGTATACTCGTATGTGTATGAACTACTGAGTAATAAACGTGTATTCTATTTTCTACCTTGAAAATCGTCTCATTTACCACAGATACATACAGTAAACTTTTCTTATATACGACTCGACCTTTTTCAACACCCACGGAAAACACTTGAATATGAAGAGTTTCTACTATAATTACCAATATATTTTGTCTATATTATACATCGATCGTTCTAGAAAAACACGATTTTTTAGAAGATATATAATATTATTAGAAGATTATTTATTATGTTTGTTATGACCTTGCGATAATTGAGATTATTTTTCAAGAAAGTTTAGAATTCACAACCATAAAAACTGATGATTATGAATTCAATACTTAACGGACAACTTTTATTGCACCTAAATCCCAATGCTTTTAAAATTTCGTCGCTATTTGAGCATCTGCAGAAATTTATTGTTTTTTATTGTGCTTCTTGTAGTGAAGATGTAATCAATCATTGTATACATACCATAATAAACACACTAGTTGACAGATCGCGCTCAAATTTGGCTTAGTAATAAAGGAAGGTCCTACCAACTTAAAAAAAAAAAAAAATTACCGATTCCTTTTTGGCAGTTCATTTAAATAACATTTTCCGGGTACTTTTTATACAGAGTGTATGTGGAAGAACGTATAATAAAACTGGTAAAGAAATGAACCTATTCAATGTTTCGAAAAATGTTATGAGGAATACGCCAAGAACACCCTCAATAATCTACCCACTGAGAAGGTATTAATTGAAAACCATACAATTGTCCAATTCTATTAAAAAATATATCCCCAACAATAGCCTCTTTAAAACATCCACAACACCTTTGAAATATTGGTAAGCTGATTTTGAAGAATATTTGCTGTTAGAAAGAGCAAATAGGAATCAAAATAATTTACAGTGGTGGAAATTGATGAAAAAGTTCTTCCTACAGTTTCCAAGATGGCCGATGATTTATTAATGCCTACATCCGTAGCTGTGAAAGATTATTTTCCACAGCAGGTATCATCATGTTAAAAATACGTATGTCATTGGAAGATGATGTGATGCAAGCGTGATTATGTTCGAATTCTTGGTCATCGAGAGAATTTAAAAGATGAAATTAACAGTTTTGAAAATAAAAAATTTGTTCAAGCACTGACGTGAAGTCAGAAGTTTTTGCGCGTATGTTCTATTGTCCATTCTTCTGTATCACCCTTAATCGAATTTACCATGGTAAATTCGAGTTAAGTGTCCAATACAGGAGAACCATTATGCCCATTAACAAACTTGTCCGTCGTATTGAGATGCGCCACCTACCCTGAAAATTTGAAGTCGCTAGCTCTTTCCATTCTCAAGTTATCGTGGCAACGGCCGGACAGCCCGACGGCCGGACGGCCAGCCGGACATAATCAAATTTGACCTCGAATTCTTCATTGGGGGGTCGAACCAAAACGTTTGAGACCATCTTCGTAAAAAAAATCGAAAGTTACAGACATTTGGGCAAAATGATAACGCGATGTTCCCAGAACATACGCGCAAAAATAATATGTACATTATTATTATTATTATACTGTATACATATTTTTGTATAAGAGCCTATAAAATATAGCTTCACAAAATTATCCATCATCATATACCATTTCGTTTATAGGTATATTATAATATTTATTATCGTTATTCGGAATTGGGCGAGACGAGACGAGACAACTGATAACGAGACGAGAACGTGACTTAAACGAGAGATGTTTTTTGGAACTGGCGGGACCGAGACGAGATTTTTGATACTCTCGCCTACTCTCGTCTCGTGTGAAGCCCTAATTAGGGTCCTGTAGCGTCCTTCGAACATCTAGCTGAAGTTCTGAATAATCATCGTTTGGTTCACCAGGTTTTGATAAGACCCTCCTGGCCTTATGAGCAACGAAATTTAGGCTATTTAATCCATATATTGAAGGAATTTCTTAGTGTGAATAATTTCGAAAATTAGCGAGGGTGAATCTTCTTCGAGAGATCCATGCAGCTACAGAGGAGTATATTGGTGAGAGGGGACTTTTGAAAGGTTTATATTTATTATTTTGATTTCTTCGTTTTTCTGCTCTCGACTTTTGGGTTTTCAAATGGAGAAACCTCGATGTTTTTGGCGCTCTAGTTCCTCGGAACTGAGTGCTTATCAATTTGCCCAAATGTCTGTAATTTTCGAATATTTCGATGAAAATGGTCTTAAACGATTTGGTTCGACTCACTGATCAAGAATCCGTGGTCAAAATTCATTCTGTCCGGCCGGCCGTAGGCACGATAACTCTCGAACGGAATGAGCTAGAGAGTTGAAATTTTCAGAGTAGGTTTGAGGGATAAATATCTCGGCTAAGTTCGTTATTGGGCAAAATCGGACAAATGGTTTCGGATATCTAATCAATCGAAGAATTGTGAGCGAAGTGGGAAAAATCTCATTTGTTTGCTCCGAAATAAGTTTTTCTCAGAAAATTCTTACATTTCGGAACTGAACATGAAGTAAGAGATCTGAGAGTAGTGAGACTGCTTTCCATCCATAGACATAGATATAACTCTCGAACGGAATGAGGTAGGTAGTTGAAATTTTCAGAGTAGTTTAGGGAGATGAATATCTCGGTTAAGTTCGTTATTGGGCAAAATTGGCCAGATTTAATTTGATTTCTTCCATGGTGCAGTTCTCATTCTCATGATTGCTCATTTAATCTTGATAAATAAACTATTATTTGAATTCAATTTCCTTTAGGATGCAGTTCTATCATATGAATACATTGATATAATTCCCAACTCTGAGAAACCAATACTTTCGGAGATATAATTTGTCTGTTTGAACTAGAGCGCCAGAAAGCTCCTGTCCACAGGGCTTGAACCCATTTTAATTTTACAATCATGCGATCCTCACAAAATTTTGCATAATCCTTCTTGTCGATATTTTTGGCGCTCTAGTTCCTCGGAGCTGAGTGCTTATCAGTTTGCCCAAATGTCTGTAATTTTCGAATTTTTCGATGAAGAATCAATCAAGAATCCGTGGTCGAAATTCATTCTGTCCGGCCGGTCCGGCCGTCCGGCCGGTCCGGCCAGCTGGCTGGCTGTAGGCACGATAACTCTCGAACGGAATGAGCTAGACAGTTGAAATTTTCAGAGTGGGTTTCGGAGATAAATATCTTGGCTAAGTTCGTTATTGGGCGAAATCAGACAAATGGTTTCGGAGTAACAAAACAAAATTTTTTTTTTCACGGAACAAATTCCAAATTAATTTTTTTTCAATAAGGAGTTTTACTATAAAAATCCAATGATACCATTTTTAACTCTAGCAAGCTATCACTTTCGGAGATATGATTTTTGAAAATTTCAATAATAAATCGTATTTCTACGTTGTCACAGAATGATATAATTATTCTATGTATGAGTTGTCATAATGTCATCTTATTTTCCTGAGACATGACATTATCTAATCAATCGAAGAATTGTGAGCGAAGTGAGAAAAATCTCAGTTGTTTGCTCCGAAATTAGTTTTTCTCAGAAAAGTCTTACATTTCGGAACGGAGCATGAAGTAAGAGATCTGGGAGTAGTGAGACTGCTTTTCGTCCATAGACATAGAATGCTCAGTTCTCTCAATTTATGACGGGACTGACGGAAGGGAATATTATAACTTCAAGTATAGTAGGCTTGAAATACTCGTATTTTAGCGATGCAACGGAGACCTCACCCAAAAATGTTGAAAAATATTACGTAAATATTGAAAGCATAATTCTGTAGTTCGAGAAAGGAGAAAATTTGGTGAACGTAGAACAGAAAATTTTTGATCGATTACAAGGTAATTTTTCATTATTACTTCTCTTCTTTCGTATTATACATGTTTTATGGAATATCTACTATTTGTAGCTACAATTGTCATACGAAACTTGTTTTTTTGGCGCTTTAGTTCCTCGGAACAGAGTGCTTATCAATTTGCCCAAGTGTCTGTAATTTTGGAATTTTTGGCTGTAAATGGTCTCAAACGATTTGGTTCGACTCACTGATCAACAATCCGAGGTCGAAATCGACTCTGTCCGGTGGGCCGGCCGGCCGTAGGCACGATAACTCTCAAACAAAAGGAGTTAGCGGATTGAAATTTGCAAGGTGGATTTGGAGCGTAAATATCTCGGACGAGCTCGTTAATGGGCGAAATTTATCAAACGGTTTCGGAGTTATGGCCGATTTTAGTAAAAATATTTTATATGAATATTTCCGAAACCAATCACTCGATCTATCTGAAATTTAGCATCAAATTGTAGAATCATGACCTTTACACGCATGTGAAGTTTTGTATTGACCAGATTACCGCAAAGTGTCAAAAAAAATTAGAAAATTTAAAAAAAGTTTTTCTACAATAACTCTCGAACGGAATGAGCTAGATATTTGAAATTTTCAGAGTAGGTTAGGGAGATGAATTTCTCGGCTAAGTTCGTTATTGGGCAAAATTGGCCAGATTTAATTTGATTTCTTCCATGGTGCAGTTCTCATTCTCAGATTGCTCATTTAATCTTGATAAATAAACTATTATTTGACTTGAATTTCTTTTATGATGCAGTTCTATCATAAGAATACATTGATATAATTCCCAACTCTGAGAAACCAATACTTTCGGAGATATAATTTGTCTGTTTGAACTAGAGCGCCAGAAAGCTCCTGTCCACAGGGATTGAACCCATTTTTGGCGCTCTAGTTCCTCGGAACTGAGTGCTTGTCAATTTGCCCAAAAAATTTTTTTCACGAAACAAATTCCAAATCAATTTTTTTTTAATAAGCAGTTTTATCATAAGAATCCATTCATATCATTTTCAACTCTTACAAGCTAATACTTTCGGAGATATGATTTTTTAAAATTTCAATGTAAATCGTATTTCACAGATTGATATAATTATTATTCTATGTATGAATTCTCATAATGTCAACTTGACAGAAGGGAATATTGTAACTCCAAAAATATTGGGGTTGAAATACTCGTATTTTAGCGATGCAACGGGGACCTCACCCGAAAATGTATGAAAATATTACGTAAATATTGAAAGTATAATTCTGTAGTTTGGTGAACGTAGATCAGGAAATTTTTGATCGATTACAAGGTAATTTTTTATTATTACTTATCTTCTTTCATATTTGTTTTATGGAATACCTACTATTTGTAGGTACTTTAAACCTGTTTTGGGCAATTGTCATACGAAACTTGTTTTTTTGGCGCTCTAGTTCCTCGGAACATTGTGCTTATCAATTTGCCCAAGTGTCTGTAATTTTGAAATTTTTGGCTGAAAATGGTCTCAAACGATTTGGTTCGACTCACTGATCAAGAATCCGAGTGCGAAATCGATTCTGTCCTGCCGGCCGACCGGCCGTAGGCACGATAACTCTCGAACGAAAGGAGTTAGCGGATTGAAAATTGCAAGGTGGTTTTGGAGCGTAAATATCTCGGACAAGTTCGTTCGATCTATCTGAAATTTAGCATCAAATTGTAGAATCATGACCTTTATACGCATGTGAAGTTTTGTATTGACCAGATTATCGAAAAGTGTAAAAAAAAAATTTGAAAATTAAAAAAAAGTTTTTCCACAATAACTCTCGAACGGAATGAGCTAGGTAGTTGAAATTTTCAGAGTAGGTTAGGGAGATGAATATCTCGGTTAAGATTGTTATTGGGCAAAATTGGCCAGATTTAATTCGATTTCTTCCATGGTGCAGTTCTCATTCTCAGGATTGCTCATTTAATCTTGATAAATAAACTATTATTTGAATTGAATTTCCCTTATGATGCAGCTCTATCATATGTATACATTGATATAATTCCCAACTCAGAGAAACCAATACTTTCGGAGATATAATTTGTCTGTTTGAACTAGAGCGCCAGAAAGCTCCTGTCCACAGGGCTTGAACCCATTTTTGCGCGTATGTTCTGGGGAACATCGCGTTATAGTTTTTCCCAAATGTGAAATTTAATTCTGTGGTGCCGTCCGTTGCCACGATAACTTGAGAACGGAAAGAGCTAGCGACTTGAAATTTTCAGGGTAGGTGCACCTACCCTGAAAATTTCAAGTCGCTAGCTCTTTCCGTTCTCAAGTTATCGTGGCAACGGACGGCACCACAGAATTAAATTTCACATTTGGGAAAAACTATAACGCGATGTTCCCCAGAACATACGCGCAAAAATGGGTTCAAGCCCTGTGGACAGGAGCTTTCTGGCGCTCTAGTTCAAACAGACAAATTATGGCGCATCCCAATACGACGGACAAGTTCGTTAATGGGTATAATCGGCCCAATGGTTTCCGAGTAATAATTTTGTTTTCGAACAAAATAAATCCGATCGAATTTGAACTTGGTGAATAGTTGTAGAATATAGACCTGAGCACGTTTGTGAAATTTTGTGAGAATCGTATCGCTAGAAAATTATTAAAAAATACTTTTGTTGTCACGATAACCTGAGAATGGAAAGAGATAGCGGCTTGAAAATTTCAGGTTAGGTTGTGCACCTGAATGCGACATTTGAGTTTGTTTATGAGCATAATCGTCCAAACGGTTTTAGAGTTATAGCCATCTGAAATTTTCTGAAATTTGGTTGTTTTTTGTTCCTCATTAACTCGAAGAATACAAAACCGATTGAATTCAAACATGGTTATTAGTTGTAGAATGCCAACGCGAAAATTCTTGCAGAATTTCGTGAGGATGGTATGACTAGAAAATTAAAAAAAAAATAATTAAAAATTATTGAAAAAAAATCTATATATCATAAACTATTCGTCCGGCATGGCTGAAATTTTGGAAGAGCCTTCAGAACCTAACTCTACTGCAGAATTTCAAGTTTGAACACGATCGGATCTATATTGTTGGAGAACTGCGCAGCCTTTTGTGAGTAGCGAAGTGGTAGCGCCGGTAGCGGATGCGTATCGTCGTATGATATGTTGTCTATGGTCGTATTTTTGCGAGAACCTTCAAAAATAAAAATATGAATGTCATGATGACATATCTTTTACGCGTATGTTATGGGAAAATCGTGTTATTTCATCACAAATCTATGAGAGATGATAGCCCTACATTAGTGGTCAGACCTGGTTTTGAAAGAGATCCTCCTTAGAAGGAGGCAACTAAATATTGAAGGGATTTCTATGAACAAGAGTGAATATCTTTGAGAAATAGAGAAGACGATTCTTCTTCAAGAGATCCATGTGCCTTCAGAGGAGTATATTTGTGAGAGGGGACTTTTGAAAGGTTATGTATTATTTTTAATATGATATCGCTGAAATTTTGTTGAAGGCTTCTGATCTTGTGAGGTGAGAGGCTCATTTGTGGATATTGAATCTCGTGATGGCTAGAAAGGAATTTTAGGCCAGTTTTTCTATCACTAATGAGAATATATCTTTAGGTTTCACCTCATCACCTTCAGATCTATCAATGGACATTTATTGGTTAAGAATAAGTAATTGAATATTACTTTGAATTGAATTTCATTCAATATGTTAGTAACTAAACTTATAATTTTCTTTACTTTGATTATTTAAATATGACATTAATTCCGGTAATATTTTTCAAGAATAATTATGTATTCTTCTCCTAAAGAAGAATTGAAGGTAGACAATAATGTGTTAATTTTTTCATCATTGCTTTCTATCCTGACTTCACGAAAAAAAAATTGGTTCAAGCACTGACGTGAAGTCAGGAGCTTTTGCGCGTATGTTCTATTGTCCATTCTCCTGTATTGGACACTCTTAATCGAATTCACCATGGTAAATTCGATTAAGAGTGTTCAATACAAGAGAATGGACAATTGAACATACGCGCAAAAGCTCCTGAATTCACGAGAAAAAATTGGTTCAAGCACTGACGTGAAGTCAGGAGCTTTTGCGCGTATGTTCTATTGTCCATTTTCCTGTATTGAACACTCTTAATCGAATTTACCATGGTGAATTCGATTAAGAGTGTCCAATACAGGAGAATGGACAATAGAACATACGCGCAAAAGCTCTTGACTTCACGTCAGTGCTTGAACCAATTTTTTAACTAACTATTGCGCTTTAATTCGATTAGATTAGTATTTTTCTTGTTATTGGGAAAAAAAAGACAGATGGATCTAACTCTGGAACCACTAGGAGGATTTTGGTCATTTTGCTCACGAACTTAGCCAGCGCATTTGGACTCCAAATCTACTCTGAAAATTTAAACTCTTTAACTCATTGCGTTCGAGCGTAATCGTACTGACGGCCGGCTGGACCGGCCGAAAAGAATTAATTCTGACGTCGGATTCTTGATCAGTGAGTCGAAACTAATCGTTTGAAACCATGCTCGGCCAAATATTCGAAAACTAAAGACATTCGGACGAATTGATAGTCGCTCTGTTCAGGTGATCAGCGCGCCAAAAAGAGGCATTCCATTTGGAAAATTTAGGTTTTTACAATTGTAACAAAAACTATATTTATCATTTGTGATGAGCCTTTGGATTTTTGAGAAAAATGATTATAAATACTTGAGTGAACAGAATTGATTTTAAAGGTAATCCCAAAGTTTTACTGTTTTACGTCTAACAGTCATAGAGATACAAGGCGTCAAAGAGCCACTAAAATGCAAATATGTCCAAAACGTTCAAATATGGCCATAGGTTGAACAGACATAGGGTAGAGGGGGGCAGGTTTGGATACTTTTTGCTAATCGGGTATTTAATCCAAAGTTGTGCAGAGTTAGGAAAAACAAGTATGTCAGTACATAGAGTGACATCTTGTGGACTGCCTGTGACGCTATGTTGGTTGATTATAACCGAGTTTCCATTGAAAACTACAAAAAAATATAAATTTTCATTTGTCCGAATGTACCCCATATGTGGGCAGTTCCGGACATGCCTGGGGTAGTTTTGGACTATCAAATATGGGGAGTAAAATAACTAGAATAATGCTAAAATACCAGTTTTTGAATAGGACGATGAAAGTAACGGAAACAATCATTTACCCAAAAACATCAAAATGAATTATTAATAGAAATATCGATCATGCGGAGTAATATATATATATATGTGGAAAGGTTTAACGGGTAATTCCGCAAAAGGAGCAGATTAAAAATAATTCTGCTGGTACATGCCGACACGTGTTTCTGCTAGTTGGCTTCTTCAGGACAGGGCAACCAAGAAACCAAGGTTGCCCTGTCCTGAAGAAGCCAACTTGCAGAAACACGTGTCGGCAGGTACCAGCAGAATTATTTTTAATCTGCTCCTTTTGCGGAATTACCCGTTGAACTATTTATCTGTTAGGACTATTGTTGCACTTATATATAGTGGGGAGCCAAAAAGGATTACGTAATATGACTGACATATTATCCTTAGGTTAATCCGATGTCTGGAATGTACAGCTGATCTTTAATCGAACCAAGTTGATGTTGCAGTTGCAGTCCTAAGAAAAACAATATTTTCGGAGATATGATTTGTCAAAGCTTGAATAATTACTCGGAAGTAGTTTGACAAGAGCACCAAAACTCCTGTTCACAGGGATTTCCCACATTTTTTTTAAAGGTAATCCCAATGTTTTACTATTTCACGTCTAACAGTCATAGAGGTAAAAGGCGTCAAAGAACCACTAAAATGCAAATATGTCCAAAACGTTCAAATATGGCCATAGATATGGTTGAACAGACATAGGGTAGAGGGGGCCAGGTTCGGACACTTTTTGCTAATCGGCTGTACAATACAAAGTTGTGGAGAGTTAGGAAAAAAAGTGGAGAAGTCCTGTGGACAGGAGCTTTGGCACGCTGTCCAAATTTATACCCAGAGCTGTCACCCATCCAGATACCGAACTCGCCTAAAGCTCATTAGCTCCAGAAAAAATGCAGAATACTTTGTTTGAGAATTCAACAAAATGAGAAAGTGATATAGTCTTTCTCATGAGAAAACTTTTTTGCATAGCTAACTATTTTCCACTCATTGTTTGTGAATTGCGTGACTGATTCCAGAATCAATATGTTCATTGTTTGATACTTGGTGATTAATATTTAAATACATATACTTAATTTATGTTTATAAATGTCTCTGTCATTCTTACAGACCGTAATAATCTGATACAACAATGCTATACGATATAGGTACAATAGGTATATGTCCATTGAGGTTAGACCATAGAATTATTATTATATTATTATGTTGAACACCTTCCCCTCAAAGGTTTAAACGCCCAGGAGTTTTAAAATTCTTCCACAACGGATTATATTGCTTTTTTAATTCTAGTCATTATCTCGGGTTCACTTAGAACATTACTAAAATTTGTCTTGTTCGAACTATTTCTACTCTTGTTTTCCTTACGATCATTTGGTGATAATTGGTTTGGGTATAATTCAGTTTCTAATGTATATTCATTACTACGGGGTCTGGTATATGACAATTTTATCTGTTGAGTATTACATCACAATAATTGACGATTTACTTGCTTTTTCACCCGATAAGAACTAGGTTCTTTTGCCTTTCCCAAGACAATAACCTTTTCCCAGAATGTATCAATTGATGTTTTTATTACAACTTGTACCTCTTTCTTAAACTAAATATTTTTTTGAATTTGAGGTTGTAGCTTATTATTGGTTAAAGATCTCCGAGGTGTCTACTTTGTAAGATTTGTACTAGTGATTATTTTAATCAGAGCCGTGTTATTGTAATTCATTACAAGGTCTCTCAAATCTAAATTTCCCTCAATACCCTTTTTTTTTAAATTTGTTTGCCTATATTCACATATTTCTCGGCTGGTCCATTGCTTTGACGATAATGCAGACTACATGTCGAAATAGTAAAGTCTTCACTTAAACAATAATTCCGACATTAACTTGATAGGAATGGTAAGTTATCAGCAATTATTTGTTCTAGGTAACCAAATCTAGTGAACGTGCCTTTAAAAGCAAGCGCCTATTACAGAACTTGAAGTTTTGTCTTTCATTTTCATAATTTCAAGCCAATGCGAAAAATAATCCTCTATCACTAAATATGAATTTGGTCCAAATTCTAATATAAATGCACCTATCTTATTAAATCTTAATCTGGGTACTGAGTGCGGTAATAACGGTTCTCTAAATTTGCTTGGACTGTACTTTTCACATGTTCTACTTTGTTTAATATAATTCACGATATCTGTCGTTAATGCTGGCCAATTAAATAAATTTCTAGCCTTATTTATCGTTTTCTTCACGTCCACGTGACCTTTGTGAAGTAACTTGATCATTGGAGCTCTCAGATTTTCAGGAACAATCAATTTGCAGTAAAAAAATATGATACCAGCCTCTACATACAAGATTTCTTCATTTTATAATACAGTTTACAACTGTGAGGAATATTTGTCCGTTGAGATCATCCATTAAAATAATAATTAAAAATTTTAAGTAATAATTCCTCGTTGCTTTTCTGAATTCTAATTTTTTCTCTCCGCTCATTGGTAAATGTTTGGAAACTGAATGTAACATGTCTAACATCTCAGAATCATAACACCGATCCAATTTTATATATTGGTTTATTCATAATTGGCATTATCTGTTTATGATAACAGTAAACATCTACTATACAGGGTGGTCCGCGAGTAACTGTACAACGTTTAATGGTGAATAGCTGGTACCTTGGGGAGCCAGAAAACAACAATCAAATATGGGCTAAGTCTTTTCGTTTCTGAGATACAGGGTGATTTATTGATTTTGGCAAAACATTCAGATAGCTATAACTCCTGAACCGTTCTACGTATTCGCTTCAAATTTGGCACGTGTTGTCATCTCAGGCCATCAAATTGTTCATATACACCGCACCGAAATTGTACAGACCAGGACTAGGAAATTTTGATTTTTACTTCCAGGTCAAATAAAATACCCTGTACATGGAATGCCAAATTTTCGGATTCACCATCGGATTCTGCATAGATTTTCCTGCCAAATTCCGTTTTCCGCGTGAACGGCACACCTCCCGTTCATTTTTTTTTCTCGAAAATAAGATCACACCTCCGAATATTAAGTGGTGTTACGGACCTGCATTTTGCAATAGGAAGCTCATGACATTAAATTCGGTTATAAAAACATTTTTTATATTGAGAATCGAACTGAACATAAATAATAAAACAAAAATTAAAGAAAAAAAAAGAAATTCAAAACACATTTGAATAACTTTCGAAGCAAAACTTTGATTAAAGTTGATTTTCAAAGATTCCCCCGTTTTCATCAATACATTTTCTTGCTCTAAGTCTAAGTTGATTGACAGCTTTTCTAATAGTATTAGGCTGGTTCCGTATCTCGCTACAACTTAATTCTATTGCAATAGGAAGCTCATGACATTGAATTCGGCTATAAAAACATTTTTTATGTTGAGAATCGAACTGAAAATGAATAACAAACCACAAATTATGAAGAAAATGAAGAAATTCAATATTCATTTGAGTACCTGTCTATCTCTCGAAACAAAATATTTATTAAACTTTGTTTTCCGTACCAGCATCGCATAGACATTCTGCTACATGCAACCACAAATAAAATAATCCGTAATATTATGTCCAGACTACAGAAATATTCCATTTGACAGTCATTGTTATATCAATTGAATTTTGTTGCTAGTTGTTAGTTTTTAAATTTGTTTTTCAATTATGCCTCGTTTTTCGAATGTTGAGTATTGCGACATGGTACTTGTTTATGGTTTCTGCAATTCGAATGGGCGAGCAGCGTCGAGAGAATATTGTAGAAGGTATCCTGGTAGAGCAGTTCCTAATCACCAAACTTTCGAAAATATCAGCCGTTCTTTGCGAGAAAGAGGAAAATTTCCTTCCCACCAAAAGGAGAGACCTTCAGATGGAAATGAAGAACAAATTTTGAATGTGGTCGAATCAAATAAAAGTATCAGTACTCGACGGATTAGTAGCAGGTTGAACATACCTAAAACAAGAATTATTCGTGTACTTAAAAAAGAGAAGATGCATGCATATCATTTGAGTAAAGTTCAAACCTTAGAACAAGGAGATGAAATTGCGAGACTACAATTCTGCAGATGGATAACCAGGAATGTTCGACAGATCAATAGAATTTTATTCACTGACGAGGCCCAATTTACGAAAGATGGAATATTCAATTCTAAAAATGAACATTTAGGGCGAGACAAAATCCAAGAGGTATAAAGAGGCGCAACTCGCAGCACAAATTTTCTGTGAACGTTTGGTGTGGTGTTTATGACAACAAATTTGTAGGTCCCGCTTTTCTGCCCCCACGTTTGAACGGAGATATTTACCTTGACTTTTTGAGAAATAAACTTCCACAGTTACTGAACGATGCCAGCATAAATATTAGAGGAATGTACTTTCAGCAAGATGGCGCTCCAGCACACTCATCTAATAGCGTTATTCAGCATCTTAATAATGCATACCCGCTGCATTGGTTTGGCAGGAGAGGACCCTATAATTGGCCTCCTCGATCGCCAGATCTGATTTGCTTAGACTATTTCGTTGGGGGTTGCTTGAAGCAGAAAGTATATGCTGAGGAAATACGTAGCAGGGAACATCTTATTGAAAGAATAGAATTAAGTTAAAGTGAGATACGGAACCAGCCTTATACTATTAGAAAAGCTGTCAATCAACTTAGACTTAGAGCAAGAAAATGTATTGATGAAAACGGAGGAATCTTTGAAAATCAACTTTAATCAAAGTTTTGCTTCGAAAGTTATTCAAATGTGTTTTGAATTTCTTTTTTTTTCTTTAATTTTTGTTTTATTATTTATGTTCAGTTCGATTCTCAATATAAAAAATGTTTTTATAACCGAATTTAATGTCATGAGCTTCCTATTGCAAAATGCAGGTCCGTAACACCACTTAATATTCGGAGGTGTGATCTTATTTTCGAGAAAAAAAAATGAATGGGAGGTTTGCCGTTCACGCGGAAAACGGAATTTGGCAGGAAAATCTATGCAGAATCCGATGGTGAATCCGAAAATTTGGCATTCCATGTACAGGGTGTTTTATTTGACCTGGAAGTAAAAATCAAAATTTCCTAGTCCTGGTCTGTACAATTTCGGTGCGGTGTATATGAACAATTTGATGGCCTGAGATGACAACACGTGCCAAATTTGAAGCGAATACGTAGAACGGTTCAGGAGTTATAGCTATCTGAATGTTTTGCCAAAATCAATAAATCACCCTGTATCTCAGAAACGAAAAGACTTAGCCCATATTTGATTGTTGTTTTCTGGCTCCCCAATGTACCAGCTATTCACCATTAAACGTTGTACAGTTACTCGCGGACCACCCTGTATACTTATAAATGAACGGATGAAACTTTTGCGTACCAAAATAAATAGCGAGCAATTCTTTTTTTGTTCGACTGTAATTTATCTCACTGTCATTCATGTTACGAGATGTGCATTCCACTAGCTTCAAAACTTTATTCTCATATTCTGGGAATACACAACATCCTTAGCCATTGTTTGAAGCGTCACACTGAAGAATTAATTCTTACCTGGATCAAATGGAAGAAGGACTGGGGATTTGCATACAATTTTTTCAACTCCTTAGAACATGCTTGGGTAGCCATTGCCACTCTAGTTTAATTCTTTGTAATTCTACTTTGTTATTTGGCTTTTTCAGTTCACAAAGTGATTTTGCACTGTACCTCTTGGGTTGACATATTTCTAAATAGACTTCATAGTATATTCATATTTGTTCAGCTCTATCTCTGGGATCACGAATGTGGACATAATTCTTGCAGCTTCTGTACCAATAATGTTTCTGAGTATGGACAACTTTATTGGATCCTGAACTTCGTGCTGTGCGGTCGCTATTAAATAATCTATGAAGTGTGAAGGATGTTTTCAAAATTTTCCATTCCGTGGCAGCATATTGTCCCTATAAATCGAAATCTGGGGGTCGACTCCGTGTATCCAGCCATGTTAGGTTATATTGGAATATTTGAAACTTGAAAATCTTGAAATCGATATTCATTTCATATCAAGTTATGTTATATTTCATAATCTACAAATCTACAAAACAAACTGATTTGTTTGTCATGTCACATGTCAGACATGATAACATTAACTTGAACATAGAGAATATAGACATACGATCACAGAACAGTAATAATAAAGATCTATGCAAACACGTTATGATATTGTTATGATTACATCCTTCTATAGCTTGAATCCTTTTTTTGACTTTTGTCAAAAATCAAACAAACTCTTGATTATTTGTTTGGTCGAATATAAAAACAGTGGACCAGTACACTCAGATCGTAGGAATATTTCGATATTTCCGTGATATCTTCACCAATATAGATCCGATCAAGTTTAAATTCAGAACATTAATGAGAAATAAGGTTTTGAAGGCTCTCGCAGAATTTCAACGATATCTGACTGATAGTTTCTGAGATACAGATTTTTTTTTAATATATTTTTTTTAATTTTCCATTAGCGTGATCCTCACATAATTTTGCATAAGTTTTAGTGTCAGTATTTTTCACCTAACTGCCTCACTTTAATTCGATCAGATGTGTATTCTTCGAGTAATTGGCAAAACAAAATTTCAGATGGCTATAACTCGGAAACTACATGGTGAATTTTACCCATTAACGAACTTAGCCTGCGCATTTGGACTCCAAACCTACTCTGAAAATTTCAACTCTCTAGCTTATTGCGTTCGAGCGTAATCGTGCCTACGGCGGAACGGCCGGCTTTTTTGGCATTTGACATTTGGGCAAATTGATAAGCACTCTGTTCACAGAACAGCGCGCCAACAAGTATGTCAGTATATAAAGTGACACCTTGTGGACTGCCTGTGAGGCTATGTTGGTTGATTCTAACCGATTTTCCATTGAAAAATTCAAACAAATATAAATTTTCATTTGTCCGAATGTACCCCATATGAGGTCAGTTCCGGACATGCCTGTGGTAGTTTCGGACGTTCAAATATGGGTAGTAAAATAACTAGTTGATGTTGCAGTTGTAGTCATAAGAATCCATTGATATCATTCCCAACTCTGAGAAAACAATATTTTCGGAGATATGATTTGTCAAAGCTTGAATAATTACTCGGTAGTAGTTTGAAAATAGCGCCAAAGCTCATGTCCACAGGACTTTCCCACATTGTTTCTTAATCTTGATTGTACCCTTTTCAATTTACAAGTAGTAACATAAGTTAACCCATGCAAAATTTCGGACGACTGCATATTTTTCAGGTTCAATCTCCTATGTTGGCGAGAACACCTGGCGGGTTTCATATGTGGATAATCCAAATACATTATAGTTAATTTCGGTCCCAAAATCGTAGTTATCGTCCATATTTCGAGCTTTCAATTCTCTTTCGTAGAGCGTGGAATTTTTGGCGCTCTAGGTCCTCGGAACTGAGTGCTTATCAATTTGCCCAAATGTCTGTAATTTTCGAATATTTCGATGAAAATGGTCTTAAACGATTTGGTTCGACTCACTGATCAAGAATCCGTGGTCGAAATTCATTCTGTCCGGCCGGTCCGGCCGGTCCGGCCGTAGGCACGATAACTCTCGAACGGAATGAGCTAGAGAGTTGAAATTTTCAGAGTAGGTTTGGGGGATAATTATCTCGGCTAAGTTCGTTATTGGGCAAAATCGGACAGGTGGTTTCGGAGTAACAAAAAAAAAATTTTTTTTACGAAACAAATTCCAAATTAAATTTTTTTTAATAAGAAGTTTCATCATAAGAATCCATTCAAATCATTTTTAACTCTAACAAGCTAATACTTTCGGAGATATGATTCTTCAAAATTTCAATGTAAATCGTATTTCACATATTGATATAATTATTATATGTATGAATTGTCATAATGTCAACTTGACAGAAGGGAATATTGTAACTTCAAAAATATTGGGGTTGAAATACTCGTATTTTAGCGATGCAACGGGGACCTCACCCGAAAATGAAAGCATAATTCTGTAGTTCGAGAGAGGAGAAAATTTGGTGAACGTAGATCAGGAAATTTTTGATCGATTACAAGGTATTTTATTTATTACTCATCTTCTTTCATATTATTACTCATCTTCTTTCATACATGTTTTATGGAATACCTACTATTTGTAGGTACTTTAAACCTGTTTTGGGCAATTGTCATACGAAACTTGTTTTTTTGGCGCTCTAGTTCCTCGGAACAGAGTGCTTATCAATTTGCCCAAGTGTCTGTGATTTTGGAATTTTTGGCTGAAAATGGTCTCAAACGATTTGGTTCGACTCACTGATCAAGAATCCGAGTGCGAAATCGATTCTGTCCGGCCGGCCGACCGGCCGTAGGCACGATAACTCTCGAACGAAAGGAGTTAGCGGATTGAAAATTGCAAGGTGGTTTTGGAGCGTAAATATCTCGGACAAGTTCGTTGGATCTATCTGAAATTTAGCATCAAATTGTAGAATCATGACCTTTAACGCATGTGAAGTTTTCTATTGACCAGATTACCGCAAAGTGTAAAAAAAAATTTTGAAAATTCAAAAAAAGTTTTTCCACAATAACTCTCGAACGGAATGAGCTAGGTAGTTGAAATTTTCAGAGTAGGTTAGGGAGATGAATATCTCGGTTTAGTTCGTTATTGGGCAAAATTGGCCAGATTTAATTCGATATCTTCCATGGTGCAGTTCTCATTCTCATGATTGCTCATTTAATCTTGATAAATAAACTATTATTTGAATTGAATTTCCTTTATGATGCAGCTCTGTCATATGTATACATTGATATTATTCCCAACTCAGAGAAACCAATACTTTCGGAGATATAATTTGTATGTTTGAACTAGAGCGCCAGAAAGCTCCTGTCCACAGGGCTTGAACCCATTTTTAATTCCAAGTCGAGCAGCGGCCTACCGTGAGGACATATTTTTAGACAAAACATCCTTAACCGCAGTTCTTATTGTCTCTTTGGGCACGTCTTGCACCTACTTTTTCCTGTTTATACTTGGGGCAGTTCCGGACAATCCGAATGTGCCCCGACCAAAGTGTCCGAATGTACCACTTCAGTGAAGATCATTTTTTTAACAACTTAACCGTTATTTCCGAATCTCCTTGCCGGTTAAAATATAAGAGATGTAGTGCATAAATTTTCACTTTGTCACATGCATCTCTTAAAAATTGAAATATGATGACCCCAAATAGTTGAGCTTCCTAGGAATAATATGTGAAATAAATACTTTTGCTGGTAATTGAAAACAAAAATAAATTTTTTGACGAAATAGGCCGTTTGGAAGAGCGTCGTTTAGTACACTGCTTTCAAGCGACCACTGCTCCCAAACTGTGTAATTACAGATATCTCGAGCAACCGAGAGGCGCTAAACGTGAAATGTCCGGAGGTGCCACATGTCCGAATCTGCCCCCCTCTACCCTACCTCATTTTTCGAAGAGGAATCTAAATAAAGAATAAAAAAATTGGTTCAAGCACTGACGTGGAGTCAGTAGCTTTTGCGCGTATGTTATATTGTTCATTATCGATTAAGTGTGTCCAAGACAGGAGAACGGACAAAATAATTCACCATGGTAAATTCGATTAAGAGTGTCCAATACAGGAGAATGGACAATAGAACATACGCGCAAAAGCTGCTGAGTTCACGTCAGTGCTTGAAGCAATTTTTTTTCGTAATTTTTTTAAAATTTCCTAGTTTACGGTCCTCACAAAATCTTACACACATCTCATGTCTATATTCTATAACTAGTAAGCAAGCTTCAATTCAATCGAGACTATATTTTTTTAGTTATCGAGGAAACAATATTCCAGAAGGGCATAACTCTGATACCTTTGGCCCGATTATGGCCAACAGTGAACTCAACTCTCAACTTTTTCATTCAGATGCGCAACTTACCCTGAAAATTGCAAGTTCCTGTCTTCTTTCGTTCGAGAGTTATCGAGGCAACGTTCACCCATCCTACTACTGTACTCACACAAGGCTGCTCTGATCTCCAACAATTTAGATCCGATCGTGTTCAAACTTGGTAGTAGAGTTAGGTTTTGAAGGCTTCCGCAAAATATCATTCATGTCGGATGCACAGTTTCTGGTATATAGAACTTTTTTCAATGCTTTTTTAAAGATTTTCTAGTGACACGATCCTCATGAAATTTTGCAAGAAATTTCGTGTTGGCATTGTACAACTAACAACCATGTTTGAATTGGAACATCCAAATTTCAGATGGGTATCACTCCAAAACCGTAAGGCCGATTATACCTATAAAGAAACTAAAATGACGCAATGAGATGCACAACCTAACCTGAAAATTTCAAGTCGCTATCTCTTTCCGTTTTCAGGTTATCATGACATACATAATATTTGTTAATATTTTTTTTTTTTAATTTTCTACCAATACGATTCTCACAAAATTCCACAAACGTCCTTAAGTTTGTATTCTACAATTATACTCGCCAAGTTACAATTTGATCAGATTAGTTAAACACAATTATTATTCGGAAACCGTTAGGCCACCCACCCTGAAAATTTCATTTCGCTATCTCTTTCCGTACGCAAGATATCGTAGCAACGGCCGTGCGGCCGGCTGGCTGGACAGAATCAAATTTAACCTCGACTTGTTCATCAGTGCGTTGACCCTAGACGTTTGAGATCATTTTCGGCAAAAGAATTGTTGCCATTTAAAAAAAGGAAGTTGATAGCTACTTCCAGTATAACCGGAAGTGAAAACTGCCACTATTTAAAAAAGTAGTTTAAGGTCGAGAATCTTGGTACTTATGTGAATTTTTATCAGCTTATCATTCTCAGTTTCCCATATAAGGCTAATTGTCCCTTTAAAAGAATGGACCTGTATAATCAAAGCTATTGGTGAATTTTGAAGAGAGAGAAATATCTATATTGTGAAATTCGCATTACTCGATACTGGAATATTTGGCACTCTTGTTCCACGGAACAGAGTGCTTATCAATTTGCCCAAATGTCGGTAATTTTTGAATTTTTGGATGAAAAGGGTATTGAACGATTTGGTTCGACTTACTGATCAAGAATCCGTGGTCAAAATCGATTCTGTCCGGCCGGCGAGCCCTCCGTTAACATGATAACTCTCGAACGGAATGAACTAGACAGTTGAAATTTTCAGAGTAGGTTTAGGAGATAGATATCTCGGTTGAGTTAATTATTGGGAAAAATCGGACAGATGGTTCCAGAGCAAGAAAAAAAATTTTCTTTTTACATTACATATTTCGAATTAATTTTTTTTAAGAAGCAGTTTTACCATGAGAATCCACTGATGTCATTTTCAACTCTAATAAGCTGATAGTGTCGGAGATATGATTTTCAAAATTTCAATAATACTTCGTACTTCTATGTTATCACAGAATGCTCTAATTATTTCATCTATGAATTATCGTATGATCTGTGTTCACACATGTCATCTTGGACTTCAACTTTCAAGTATGAGTTGGGCAACATACCAATGTGAAGTTTGTCACATGAAAGAGAACTACTCATCTTTCAATTATGCTGTTACGTTACGCGAAATTTCTGAGTACATTCTTCAGCGGGAGTTGGTTGCTTCCTAATAATTCAAAATTAAATATACAAAGGCGGTTTTGAGCAGCTTAGTTATTGATTTTCCTTGCCTTTTATGTGGTCGTCTCCAGTAGCATTCTGAAATATTAATCCGTAAACATAACATTTTTGTTAAAATTCTTAATTTCTGAACTACTTGGAAAACGTATGAATATCGGTTAACTTTGAATGTTTCAATGTTACCCGCAATTTGAATTTGATACATCGGGTAACTTTGAATTGTCATTTTAAGGTGGAGAATGCCACGAAAATCGGAAAAAACGACGCCCGGTGTCAGAAAATATGGTACAAAAAGTGGGAAAGCCCTGTGGAAAGGAGCTTTGGCACTCTTGTTCAAACTTTGACAAATCACATCTCCGAAAGTATTGGTTTCTCAGAGTTGGAAATGATCTCAATGGATTCTTATGATTGGACTGCATCATGAAATAAAATAAATTAAATAAGAATCCATTGATATCATTCCAACTCTGAGAAACCAATACTTTCGAAGTTATTTTTTAATAGTCATATTTTGGAGCTCTTGTTTTAATTTAGTTCCTTTTATGATGCAGTTTCATTATAAGAATACATTGATTATTTCCAACTCTGAGACACCAATACTTTTGGAGAGATGATTTGTCAAAGTTTGAACAATAGCGCCAAAGCTCCTGTCCACATGGCCTTCCGACTTTTTCATTATAGGATTCTCGAAACATAGGTTGAGAATTTCGATGTAGTTGAATTTCTTCTCCAGTGTTGAAATCCTGATATTTATCTCAATACATTTTATTATGAAATGCAGAGGTTTATTCGTTATCCACTCGCATCTTTGTTTATTCATTGATACATTGATACAGAAAATATCACGATTATATCTACCGACATCGTCGTGAATTTGTCGAACATATAAGAATATTTTTCTTAAGCCCAATTTTCCAATCGCTGGCCACGAATGAAGATATACATTCCTTAGACGTCGGTATCGTCTGCGGTATCAGAAGAGGGTTAAAAGGACATATTTCTCATGGAGACACCATGACGTATGGCTCCTTTGTTGTGATTTAAAATTTCCATCGGATAACAAATGGGGGTCGAATCCGAAAGCTGCTCCGATAAGGGTGGAATAAAATACGAAGACAACGGACTGATTCATTCTCTCCCCAAGGACATTAAAAACACTCGGTATCCACTAAATATGGGTAAAGTAATTACGATTCAAGATGTACTTTAAATTAGGGTATAAAGTTGGAGGAGTTCGAAGGTTAACAATGTTACTGTCTACCTAATTGACATTATATAATTTGAACACTTCATTATCATAGTTCACAATACATAATTTCAACATTTTAATACCACAGCTGCTTATTGGCGCTCTGGTTTTTCAGAACATAGTGCTTATCAATTTGCCCAAGTGTCTGTAATTTTTGAATTTTTGACTGGAAATGATCTTAAACGATTTGGTTCGACTCACTGATCAAAAATCCTTGGTCGAAATCGATTATGTCCGGCCGTCCGGCAAACCGTCCTTTAACACGATAATTATTTTAAAAAAAATATATAATTTCTTTTTAAGATGCAGTCCCTTCAGAAGAATCTATCGATATCATTTTCGACTTTGACAAGCTAATACTTTCGGAGATATGATTTTTCAAAGTTTCAATAATACATCGTACTTCTATGTTTTCACAGAATGCAAATTCTGTCTGTCTGTGTTATATCTGTGTTCACTGTTCATACATGTAATCTTATTTACCTACAACAGACATGTCAAATTTATTTATGTTCTAACAAACAAAGTATGAGTGGAAGCAAAATGACCAATTATAGGATATTATAATTACCTTTACGCTATATGCCCTAGTATAATCCATATGATAATGGAAATAGATAATTTGTAATTTTATCGAATCGGGTTCAGTTTATATTCAGTGAAATAATAACTGGAATATTGGATAAGTTTCAATTGATATAATATAATTGAGTAGATTTGAGGAATGAATATCTTGGATAAGTTCGTTATTAAATTTTAATATACAGGGTGTTGCTTAAAAACGTGCTAATATTTAAGGGGGTGATTCTTTGACTCATTCTACGAACTTCCTATGAACGTATGACCAAAAAGTCTTAACTTTTGAGATGCAGGGCGATAAAATTTTGGTACTGCGATATGGAGGAACTTTAATTTAATTATTTCAATCAAGAACAGAGAGTCTGACAAGAAAACATATCATTTAGATTTTCATTCATTTGGGAAAAAATCTGATCTCTTAATTGGCTATCAGTCGATCCACAAACTTTTCTACACCTCATTATATAGTGAGGAAAATTGATCATGAAGTAAAACTATTTTCATTTTTTAAGCGGAAACCAAGCGTCGACCAAAGAAAACCCATGAGATCAAATTTGCTCAAAAATAATTTTTATTTCGTCAGAAAGTGGTGGCGTAGTATTTTTTCTCCAAAAATATTCAATGCAAAACCCGTATGGACAGCACTGGTAAAATGAGGATTTTGGTACATTACAAAATGCACATTGATGCGTAGAAGATATGTACCAAATTTTATGAAGATGTCTACAATATAATTTCAGTTATTATTAAAAAACACATGCTTTTCCAAAATTTTATCACCCCGTATCTCAAAATTTAAGACTTCTAGGACATACGTTCTTGGAAAGTTTTTTTCTTAAAATAAGTCTGAAAATCACCCCCTTAAATATTAGCATGTCTTTAAGGAACACCCTGTATACTTTCTTTTATGATGCAGTTCTATTATAAGAATCCATCGATATCATTTCCAACTCTGAGAAACCAATAATTTCGGAAAAGAATTGTCAGAATTTGAACTACAGCGCCAAAACTCGTGTCCACAGGGCTTTCACACTTCAACTATAACGATAACGATAACAATTTTAATGAACCATTATCTTTCTATCATTTAAACTGATTAAAGGAATATGAATTTTATACTCCTCATAGGTATTGCAATCCAGCTTCATTTTCATCCCGATAGGATTTCCATAAATCCAGCTGGATCCGACCGGATTGATCAAATCTGGATAATTTTCCCTTTTCGGTCCAAACTGAACTATTAATGGGTTAATAGAGTGTATTCCACCTATCGGTAGTGTTATGAATTTTTAAATACTCATTATTTAGATGGATAATTATAATTTAGAAGAAGACTGGTTTTAATTGGTGGAAGTCATAATGGACAATTCACCTACTTTCAATATTGGGAAGGATCAATTATGCCAAATTAATTATTTATCAACCAAATATCCGAGACCATGTTACAAGGTGAAACCATTTAAATATCAATATTTATAATAAATTGTTTCGCACAGCATGGATAGAATGTATAGAACTAAAATTAAGAGAATTGAGATTTGTAATTTTCATAGAAATTTGATAATTCCATTGAATTGTATTTAGAAGATATCGCACGCCTAGTGCAGTAGTGGGACATCTCAAATTTTTCCGTTTTTGAGTTATTGCGTCTACTAGCACTAAAAATAATCAATCTATGTTCCTGCAGTACCGATATATATGTAGTTGACATATATAACGCTGTGTGCGCTGTTGTCCCATTATGGTATTTCTAGTTTGGGGCATATCCTACTTATGCAAGGGTGTGACAACTCATGTCTCAGCTTTGAACGAACCATCAGACGCATATAGTGCAGAGCAACGGTGTGCCATCTCGAGTTATCCCAGTACTGCATCGAGAGGTGAGTACTTGTCAGCCGTTGTCCCTATGAAGCCAATTGATTTATTATGGGTTTTCAGGATGAATGAATAACATTATAAGCATAATTTTAAACTGCTCTTGATCGAAATTATCTGAAACTTGGTAGGTACTCATTCAGTTTAATTAATAAGGGGAAACTGATTTGAAATGATTTTGAGATGATTTGAATTATGCAAAAACAGCGGGACAAATATGCTGCTTTTTATTGCTCAACAAGAGTGAATTTAAAAGGCTGAGAAAAACTACGTGAGTAAGGAGATTGGGGAAAAACTCATAAGAAGGCCAAGGTTCATTTCTTGAAACCTCTAAAGTTTTGAACGCCAGCTTTATAATCTAATGTTAAGATGAAAATGATATTTTGTTTTATTTGGATGACACCGAAGAAGATCCAGAAGAATTCTCTTACAGCTCTACTGAAACAAGAATCATTCCAATTTATGAAAAAAATATAAAGAAAGAAGTCACTGTGTTACAACACAAAGAACGTTTCCATGAAGACAGAATTGTGAAGAAAGGAAAAAAGATTGCAGACCCGTCGGAATGGACGCGTAATGAAACAAAAAATGCTCTAAAATACCGGAAAAGAGTATTTTTCATTACCGACCAAAAAAATAGTGCCTTGTAACATGATACTTTCATGTTCCAATTGTATCTTTAATTGTATAGATAAATTCTTGGGAGAAGAACGACGTACTTTCATCAACGATTATTGGAATCTCAGCGACATCATGCTCATGGTCAGAGAAAAATGCTTATAAACCACATGTTTGTAACACTAATAAGAAAACACTGATTAACTAGATTTGGTGACAGGAAATCACATTCCATCTGCATAATCTAACTTCTACTAAAGGCTTTAAAATATACCTCCACTTTTATATAGTATCAAACTATTACTACTCATACTATTCGTTTTCTTGATTTTATTTTTCTAATATTGTTTTGTTAATGTATAATTAGTTCATTTGTTATAATTGGACTGAGTTCATTTAATCGTTATGTGATATTACCGTGATACAAGAGTTATAGAATATTTATTTCGTTGTTAGCCATTATATTATTTTAAACAATAAAGAAAAATACTTTTTTAGAATAATTTCAGATTCAACTTCACTTCAATAATATGAATGAATAATAACTCCCAACGAATGGAATAACCAACAAAAAATCCAAAAAGTAATAGGGGTCTAACTAACGAAATCTCGGTTGCGGATAATGCAATACTGTGACAACTTCATATTTCGAGTAAAATAATTTTTTTCAATGGAAGATAGTATATATTGAGTATTACTTCAGCTAAGATCATTTAAAAGGTGTCAACCAATAAAATGGTAAATTTTCGAATCTTCTACCATGGAAGTGAAAGAATATTTTAAGGATGAAAAAAAATTGAAAAGTGTTTTCTTCATTTTCTCGGAACGCGATTTTTAGAGTTGTCCCATTACTGCACTAGGCGTGCGATATAAGTATTAGAAAATAGGAAATTTGTTAAAACTACGCATATAATTTGAGAATTTTATAACTTAGCATTAGAAAAAGTTTATGGAATGTATACCAAATCCTATTTCAGAATATTGATGCATTTTGCAAACGAATATCAAGGTACAAGATGATGATTCAATTCCAAAATTCAAATAGATGAGCAAGGATATTTTGATGTGTGAAATCTTTTTCAAAATTAGTAGAATTTTCGATATAATTAACAAAGTATTGATAAGTAGAATCAGGTAGAGAGCATTCGTGCTACCTGAAATGGAACAACGATGTAAACCTGAAAATTACTTATTACTAATAAGTAATTACTTATTACTAATAAGTAATTTTTGTATAAATGAACAGGCAAAACTTTAAGATAGGAAAGAATAATCATTACATTTGAGCTCCCTGATATGAAACAATTATACAGTGTGGAAAAGCTAAATAGAATAAATCCATTATCTTGGGTACTGTACATATTTATGTGAAATAAAGAAACACACCAAATTCAACTTTTAAATTGTCATTCGACTTCCTAAAAATGTGAACTCTACCTTCAACCCCTTTCGAAAGACAGTTACCCCAATTTTTTAAATTGGAAGTATAGGCTTGGGATACATTGTTTGGAAGGTCTCATCGTTCTCTTTTCAGAAATATTATCACTTTCATGTTTATTGCAAAATTCATTAAAATATTTCATCGAATATTCCCAATCTTATATTATTGCAATATTATTATTGCAATAATATCATTGGAATAATATTAAGCTTATTTCCTTCAAGATGAGATAGGAAGAAAGTGAAAGAAATATAACAATGTATTTTCCAGATGGTATCATGAAAATTACGTAAAACACTTTCTGAGGCAAAGTAATTTTCCTTAGAACGCTTTCACAAATTGTTTTGTGCAGATAAGTCGAAGATTAAAAATTAAAAAAACAAAATAAAATGCATCCCTATAATATGATATCTACCTAGAAGCTCTTGGATAGATTTCTTTTTATGGGTATAAGTGCATTGCGTACAAAACTCAACTCCTTGATTTGAAGGACTTAAAAGACTTTGTATTATATTCTAGTTTCTGATATTGTACCAAATTTCGCTGATCTCTTGATTTTGTTTTTTTTTCTAATTTGATTTTTGCAATAAACATGAAAGTGATAATATTTCTGAATAGATAATAACGAGATGTTTCAAACGATCTATCACAAGCCCAAACTTCCTATTTGAAAAATTTGCAGTTGTTACAGTGTTTCGAAGGGGGTTGAAGGTAGTGTTCACATTCTTACAAAAATAATGACAATTTAAAATTAAAATTTTATGTCTTTGGGGATTTTCCATTGGTATGTGTGAATTTATTCCATTTGGCTTTTCCACACTGCATATAGAATAGTAATTTCAAGAATAATATAAAGAAGAACAATTCACCTCCGACATGATAAATCATCCATTAATCAGTTCAATAAATTGAATTGGTTTCTTTTTCAAATTTGCTAGGAAAAAGAATCTTATGTATGTAATACACCGATAAGGCAGTGAGGATGTTACATGAGACCCATATAATATCAGCGGTGCAGGACTTAGCTCGGTTAAGTAAACCTGAGCTGTAGGGGATTGACTAAGAAACCCTATGCAGGCTATCAATCCGAGCTGAGAGGGATCAACCATGAGACCCTGTCCGTTAATAGAAGACCGACCGAGGTGCAATAAGGCTCTCTAGGCTGCAGCGCAGGCCAGTCGCTCAAACGGTATAGGCCTAATACGAATAGACTACTGGCCCATGCTGAAAAAATTATGGGTCATTTGAACCACCAGGTGACCTATCTAGAACGATATAAGAGCATAAAATAATAAGATTCAGCACTATGCCGTCACTTGTAAGCTGTCCAACTGAGTGCAGGTGAGAATTCGAAAGTACAGGTAGAGTGAGTACATTTTGGTCACATATTTTTGTACGGCATTCTTCCCACCGATAGATCCATGAAAAATAATAAGAAAACGCACAGTGCCGTACAAAAATGGTGGTCCACAAAGTCGAATTTTTTTTTTATTTTCTGACAATTACCAGGGTAAATTTGGTCATTTGATCTTGTACGGCATCTGTGTCATACTATTTCAATACTGCTTCTAATCCATTATTCCGCAACGTCGTACAAAAATCATGCGACAAGGGGATAAAATCGAGGGTTGTAATCCCCTCTCTTTCCGTAGACCAGCAGGTGATTTGACACAACATGAAATAAATTTATTTTGAAAGTATTTTATGCATAGATAATATTTTTTCATATGCCGTACATTTTCGTTGGTTCAAAGGGAAAAAAAAAATTAAATTGAAAAAATCAAAAAGAAAAAATCTATATAACGAAATGTAAGGTGAAATTTATTTTATACGGCATTTAGATAGTTTATTTGTACAAATTTTCAGTCTTTTCTTGATTCTAGGTTCCTAGTTAGAAACTATGTCATATATGGGTTTGTTTACTATCGATTTATACTTGAATTATGTAGATGTGCAATTTTATTTTTAATTTTTCAAAAATAATTCTGCTAATTTCAGTATCATAAGTACTCGCACATTTTTGGAGCGACGTTCTGTTACGACGTTTAGCATTTGTAGGGAAACCATATTTCTTATTATCATCATTAAATTTATGAATTTTTTTTTTATGAAATGACCATTTTTTTTATTATTATCATTAAATATTTCGAATTTTTCTAAAACATGATTGTTTTATTTATTCACATCATTACAATGAAACAAATCAATTATATGTATGTATCAATAAGGTTTGAAGTATATATTGAACCAAAAAGTATACAAAACTGTTGATACTGGGATTGACAGTTTCAATTCTTGGACATAATATACATACCGTTTCAGTTCAGTTAGACGTCATAGTGATTTTATCATATTATCAATTGTTCTCTTCAAAATTATGTTGATACCGTACTGTATCAGATGGCCATAAAGTACCCTCAAAATTGTAGCGTCACTTTCATCAGCCTAAAAGATATGGTGTGCATAAAAATGTACGGCATCATTTTTTCCTAATTTATATATGTTAATACTATTCAAAACAAGGGACAAAATGTAGAAAACTGCTATATTTCATTAATCTATGATATTGAAACTTTTACAATAATTCGCAAAATTTCAGTTTTTGTATTTTTCTATAATTTTTTTAGAACGGTTTTTTTTGAACGGCAATACTATATAACAATTGTATTTTACAATATCATGTTAAAAAAAAGTTCCCGTACAGGATCAATTGACTTTACAGCTCTAAAAATCAAGGATACGATGCAATTAAGGTAATTATTGATTTACATTCAAATGAACAATCATTTTTTGACGGCATTATTTTTAATAGTACTTTTGAGTGCTAGATAATGTTTTGGAACCGAAGCCGTACTTTTTCAAATCACCCCCTGGATCACGGAAAGAGAGGGGATTACAACCCTTGATTTTTTCCACTTCTCGCATGATTTTTGTACGACGTTGCGGAATAATGGATTAGAAGCAGTATTGAAATAGTATGACACAGATGCCGTACAAGTTCAAATGACCAAATTTACCCTGGTAATTGTCAGAAAATAAAAAAAAATTCGACTTTGTGGACCACCATTTTTGTACGGCACTGCGCGTTTTCCTATTATTTTTCATGGATCTATCGGTGGTAAGAATGCCGTACAAAAATATGTGACCAAAATGTACTCACTCTACCTGTACTTTCGAATTCTCACCTGCACTCAGTTGGACAGCTTACAAGTGACGGCATAGTGCTGAATCTTATTATTTTATGCTCTTATATCGTTCTAGATAGGTCACCTGGTGGTTCAAATGACCCATAATTTTTTCAGCATGGGCCAGTAGTCTAGAACAAACAAACAAACAAATCAGTAGCTTATAGAAAATACATATACATAGCAGAACAAATATGTTTCCGCTATTTTTGCGCGCATGTTTTGGGTAATAGCGTTCTATAGTTTTGCCCAAATATCTGTACTGTTCGAATTATTTTTTCAGATATTACGACTTAACCTACTCACCTCCATTGGATATTCTACTACGAATTTAGCATTGATATATGGCAGTTTTCTCAGCTTTTACAATACTTGAATACATTTCACACCATTTTAATGACAGAGAATCTTCTATGATCACAGAATTTTTAATTGTGACGTATGTATTTTTTGGAATTGAAATAAAAAAAATGGGTTCAAGCCCTGTGGACAGGAACTTTCTGGCGCTCTAGTTCAAACCGACAAATTATATCTCCGAAAGTATTGGTTTCTCAGAGTTGGGAATTATATGAGTGTGTTCTTATGATAGAACTGCATCATAAAGGAAATTCAATTCAAATAATAGTTTATTTATCAAGATTAAATGAGCAATCCGAGAATGAGAACTGCACCATTGAAGAAATCACATTAAAATAGCTGAAATGAATTTGACTCTCTCTTATAGAACAGGATGACATGTACGAGTATGAACACAGATCATATAATAAAGCTTAGATAGAATAATGATAACATTCTGTGAATACATAGAAGTACGATTCATTATTGAAATTTCGAAAAATCATATCTCCGAAAGTATTAGCTTGTTGGAGTTTAAAAAGAAATCAATGGATTTCTATGGTGAAACTGCACCTTAAATAAAAATTGATTTTGAAATTTGTTGCTTAAAAAAAATTTTTTTTTTCATTACTCTGAAATCATCTGGCCTATTTTGCCCAATAACAAACTCAACCGAGACATTCATCTCCCTAACCTATCCTGAAAATTTCAACTGCCTAGCTCATTCCGTTAGAGAGTTATTGTAAAAAAAAAAATTTTTAATTTGACACTTTGCGGTAACCTGGTCGATACAAAACTTCACATACGTATGAAGGTCGTGATTTTACAATTTGATGCTATATTTCAGATAGAGCGATTGATTAGTTTCGGAAATATTCATAAAAAATGTTTTTACTAAAATTGGCCATAACTCCGAAACCGCTCGATGGATTTTACCCATTAACGAACTCAACCGAGACATTTACACTCCAAACCCAACATGCAAATTTCAATCCTCTAGCTCATTTCGTTCGAGAGTAATCGTGCCTACGGCCGGCCGGTCGGCCAGCCGGACCGGCCGGACAGAATTGATTTCGACCTCGGATTATTGATCAGTGAGTCGAACCAAATCGTTTGAGACCATTTTCAGCCAAAACTTCGAAAATTACAGACATTTGGGCAAATTGATAAGCACTCAGTTCCGAGGAACTAGAGCGCCAAAAATGGGTTCAAGCCCTGTGGACAGGAGCTTTCTGGCGCTCTAGTTCAAACAGACAAATTATATCTCCGAAAGTATTGGTTTCTCAGAGTTGAGAATTATATCAAAGCATTCTTATGATAGAACTCCATCATAAAGAAAATTAAATTCAAATAATAGTTTATTTATCAAGATTAAATGAGCAATCTGAGAATGAGAACTGCACCATGGAAGAAATCAAATTAAAATAGCTGAAATGAATCTGACTTTCTCTTATAGAACCGGATGACATGTACGAGTATGAACACAGAGCATATAATAAAGCTTAGATAGAATAATTATAGCATTCTGTGAAAACAGTACTGTTATTGTTTGTTTTTCTCTTATTTTCCTGGATTTTTCGATATTTCTGAGTGTTATATCAATTTAATTGCTGTTTATGAAGTGAAGTGAATATTTTGATATCTTTATTTGTTCCATAAACATTAATTTTGAGTAATAAAAATGCCAAATTTCTGCATGTTCATGAGCTGCAGTAACAAGGATGAACTGAAAAACGTACAAATTTCACATTTTTCACTTAAATTAATATGCAGAAACTGCCTAAGTGATTAAGCTATAGATCGATTTTAATATCTTGGTTTCAATTTGAATCTTGTATGAATGTGGATCTGAACTCAACCGATCACCTTAAGAGATTATAAGAAAGAACTAGGTACATTGTTCTGAAAGGCAAGAATTCTATTGCATTGGTATGTCACTACGATTGGAAACTGTGGATAATTTAGAAGACAAATAACACTTTCCAGCTTGTTAATTCTTTATCATTATATGTACATATAAAAATGTTTGACTTAGTTAGCTGCATGAATTGTAATGTATAAATCTAAATTTTAATATAAATATTATGAATTTCTCAATAAATTTGATTTCTTTATTCGAAAGATTTCATCAGTTTTTGATAAAGTTCGCAAAATTCGTTACCTCAGCAAAAACCAGAGATTTATGATTTCGAATGCTGAAGAGATTGGACTTAACAGCTTCGAAACTCAAATTTGGTAGGATTTATTTAATACGTTTTCATTCAAGTATGAAAGGAAATTGAATTTTGAGTTGTTTCTCATATTCAATATAGAAAATTGTACACTATGTTTTCACTAGGTAAGCCAGCAAATTTGTCCGATAAAAATCATCCTGATTGGGTTCCATTATAGAATATGATTGTGTATGTAATGTATCTGTTATTTTGAATACTCTAATGTAGTTAATTCGTGATGAATAAATTTCATTATCCCAACTCTGATGTCAGGTCCAAACCAAGCGAACAAAAACGGGAATAAGGCTGTTACAAAGCAAATTGTATATTGTAGATTAATTTATTTAAATAGAACTGCTTAAACATGATGACTGTTATAAATAAATTATAAAGTATACTATGGGTTTTTTACTCTATCAATATTAGTGTAAATTTTTTTAAATATGCTTACTTTCATTGCTTCAGTTTAAACTTTCACCAAAAATCATTGTAATGACGAACATGAATAACCCATTGTCACTGTGAAATACTTCTTAATCCTACAAATGCTAAAAACCAACTCTTGATATTCAACTGCTTCCTGCTTTCTATTTCAATAGATTTAGATTCATCCACTGTCAAATTGATGTTGATGCTTCTGCCTGAAAAATATTGATATATAAATCATTTTATTAATGTTGATAGAAGCTGCATTCATATAACATCCTTGAAGAATCATTTATTACTGCCACTAATAAATTCAACAGCACACATAAGATAAAAATCACCAACAAGTATCCAATTTTAAGAACTGAAAGTTAGATAGATTGGAGCTTACCGATATCCTGCGACTCCTGCGATGATATATTCAAAAACTTTTCATCTAATAAATCCATGATAGTTATAGTGAAATATATGAATTTGAAGATGATTGTTGAACATATACCTTTGCAAATTATCAAACTAAGATTGCCAGTCTTCATTATGGAGATATTCCGCACCCATCCACGCGCTGCCTGATTATAAGCCTCCAAACTTTTATTACAACTCATATCATCTGAAGTATATTTGTTCTTGTTAACCACAAGGTGCATCAAAATGTCCTGGTACAGTATTTTCGTAAAGTCATCAATTTTTGTGGAGCACTTCTGCTTCCTGATAGTAGAAGGATCTGAACGAACCACCAATGATGGAAATTTGATCAATATAGAGCTTTTTATCACTCTGTTTTCAGAGTAATCATTATAATCCATCATGATTATTTACAAATATTAATTGTATTACAAGGTACCTGAAAACATGGAAATGAGCAAACTGTTCAGATCAGGAAGATATTAGCATTCTTACCTATGAAATACTATTTTTTTCACAATATATACCCCTTTTATGGATCAAATAACGCTTATGAGATATTCATTACACTACGCAAAATTCGTAAACAGCATTTAACTTGATATAACATAAAAAAATGGGTTCAAGCCCTGTGGACAGGAGCTTTCTGGTGCTCTAGTTCAAACAGACAAATTATATCACCGAATCTATTGGTTTCTCAGAGTTGGGAATTATATCAATGTATTCTCATGATAGAACTGCATCATAAAGGAAATTCGATTCAAATAATGGTTTATTTATCAAGATTAAATGAGCAATCATGAGAATGAGAACTGCACCATGGAAGAAATCAAATTAAATCTGGCCAATTTTGCCCAATAACGAACTTAACCGAGATATTCATCTCCCTAATCTACTCTGAAAATTTTAACTACCTACCTCATTCCGTTCGAGAGTTATATCTATGTCTATGGATGAAAAGCAGTCTCACTACTCTCAGATCTCTTACTAACTTCATGTTCCGTTCCGAAATGTAAGACTTTTCTGAGAAAAACTAATTTCGGAGAAAACAACTGAGATTTTTCTCACTTCGCTCACAATTCTTCGATTGATTAGATAATGTCAAGTCACAGGAACATAAGTTGACATTAGGACAATTCATACATAGATTTATATCATTCTGTGACAACGTTGAAATACGATTTATTATTGAAATTTTGAAAAATCATATCTCCGAAAGTATTAGCTTGTTAGAGTTTAATATGATATGAATGGATTCTCATGATGAAACTGCTTATTAAATAAAACTCAATTTGGAATTTGTTTCGTAAAAAAAAATTTTTTTTGTTACTCCGAAACCATCTGTCCGATTTTGCCCAGTAACGAACTTAGCCGAGATATTTATCTCCCAAACCTACTCTGAAAATTTCAACTGTCTAGCAGCTAGCTCATTCCGTTCGACAGTTATCGTGCCTACGGCCGGCCACGGATTCTTGATCAGTGAGTCGACCAAATCGTTTAAGACCATTTTCATCGAAAAATTCTAAAATAACAGACATTTGGGCAAATTGATAAGCACTCAGTCCCGAGGAACTAGAGCGCCAAAAATACGAGAAATATGAGCAAAACAACCAGTAACAGTGCTAATTCCTGTTTTGTTGGTCCTCCAATGTCGTGTCAACTGTCAGAACTGCACGTAACCCATTAGACAACGTCATATCTCAGGAAAATAAGTTGACATTATAACAATTCATAGAATACCCACAGAATAATTATATCATTCTGTGAAAACATAGAAATACGATTTATATTGAAATTTTGAAAAATCATATCTCCCAAAGTATTAGCTTGTTAGAGTTAAAAATGAAACCAATGGATTCTTATGGTAAAACTGCATATTGAAAAAAATTCAATTTGAAATTTGTTATGTAGAAAAAATTTTTTTTTGTTACTCTGAAACCCATTATGCATATTAACAAACTCAAAGATCGCATTCAGATGCACAACCTACCCTGAAAATTGCTATCTCTTTCCGTTCTCAAGTTATGTTGACATATACAATATTTTTTTTTTTAAATTTAATGCTTGTGGCTTTTACTTGATGCAAATCCATATTAACTCAATGAAAAATTATATACGATTTACACTTATTTATTCAATATTGTGACGCGTTTCGTCGACACAGCGACTTCATCAGACTACATCATACTAAATTCTTAACAAGTTATTATCTCCCTATACCTAGATGACATGGACACAGAATCATTTAAAACTAATTACATGAGAAACTTATTTAAAACAAATTACTTAATAGACTTATTTATAAGTCTATTATATAGACTTATTTATAAGTCTATTATGTAATTTGTTTTAAATAAGTTTCTCATGTAATTAGTTTTAAATGATTCTGTGTCCATGTCATCTGGGTATAGGGAGATAATAACTTGTTAAGAATTTAGTATGATGTAGTCTGATGAAGTCGCTGTGTCGACGAAACGCGTCACAATATTGAATAAATAAGTGTAAATCGTATATAATTTTTCATTGAGATATACAATATTTTTCAATAATATTTTGAAAATTTTCTAGAGGTACAATGCAAACAAGATTTCACGAACATCTTTATGTTTGTATTCTACAACTGCTCACCAAGTTTCAATTCGAAAATTATCACTTGAAAACCATTATGCCAATCAATGAACTTCTCCGCTATATTGACGCGCCACCCAGAAAATTTCAAGTCGCTATCTCTTTCCGTTATCTTGGCAACGGCCAGCCCGCCGTAACCTATCAAATTTCACCTCGAATTCGTCATCAGGGAGTCGAACTCAATCGTTTGAGACCATTTTCGGCAAAAAAATCGAAAATGTCAGACATTTGGGAAAATGAAAACTTGATGTCCCCAGAACATGCGCGCAAAAATGAAACTTGAAAACTATCAACTCTTGGTTTGGGTCAATGTCATGTCATTTGAAAGGAAATTTTATCTGGAAAAAATACTCTCTGAAATTAAAGAGTCCATTTGAAAAAACTAATCATTCGTGAAGAAAAATCGTGGATTGTTGTGAAAAATGATTATGATTACTCGAATAAACAGCGTTTTTGATAGGTACTCCTAAAGTTTTATTGTTTTATGTCTAACCCTCACTGAGATACAAGGTTGCCAAATTTTTTCTTAAAATGCATATATATCTCCAAAACGATCAAAGATGGCTATAGATAGGGTTGGATATGTTTCGAAGAGGAATCTTAATGTGGAGGAGCGTGGCCCTTCAAAATAAGGAAGTCGATAGCTACTTCCGGTATAACCGAAAGTGTTAGGAAACTGCCAATATTTTATAAAAGTAGTTCAAGGTCAAAAACTTTTTCGTGTGAATTTTTATGAGCTCATCATTTTTAATTTCCCCTATTTCTATAATATTTACCGTGGCTTGCGACAAAAACAGAAAAAAATATCTTAATGATATGAACAAGCGTAGGGAAGCTCCTCACTCACATTAGATAATATCCGGTTTGATGTTCTGTATTAAATGTTTCCTTTCTACGTTTTCTCTCCCAAACTCTGAAAAATATCGATGTGACAATTTTCGAATTTCAGAAAAACTATCACACAAAAAATTATTCTGAAGATTTTGGTTTAGTATCTGGCGGGGGAGGCAACGAAACATTACGAAATAGTTGCTTTATCGTCGATGATGTTGTTTAGTTATTTACAAATAATTTCTAACGCGGAATCAATTCACAAAATAATAAATTTTTGAGTTTGGGAGAGAAAACCCAGAAAGGAACCCATTTAATAATGAATATGTGAAAATTTTCGAATTCGGAAGAATTTTTTTAAATTTATAGATATTTTGGCAGAGAAAAACCAGCAAACAACTATTTAATAATGAATATATCTCCCAAGGCATCCTTTAATGATTCATTTGATGTTCTCTCATTACGATCTTCGAAATTAAGAATAAATAATTTTCTTCTTCTCTTACAAATAAGCAGCTAATTATGCTCAAATCAGTTCTCCCGATTCGGAAAAATGCTCACTTTTTGGCGCTCTACTTCCTCGGAACTGAGTGCTTATCAATTTGCCCAAATGTCTGTAATTTTCGAATTTTTCGATGAAAATGGTCTTAAACGATTTGGTTCGACTCACTGATCAAGAATCCGTGGTCGAAATTCATTCTGTCCGGCCGGTCCGGCCGTCCGGCCGTAGGCACGATAACTCTCGAACGGAATGAGCTAGACAGTTGAAATTTTCAGAGTAGGTTTGGGGGATAAATATCTCGGCTAAGTTCGTTATTGGGCAAAATCGGACAGATAGTTTCGGAGTAACAAAAAAAAAATTTTTTTTTTACGGAACAAATTCCAAATTAAATTTTTTCTCAATAAGGAGTTTTACCATAAGAATCCATTCATATCATTTTTAACTCTAACAAACTAATACTTTCGGAGATATGATTTTTCAAAATTTCAATGATAGAATTATTCTGTGGCTATTCTATGAATTGTTATAACGTCAACTTTGACGTTGTCTCATTGTCATTCATTCCAGTAATGGTATCAATATGAGAATTATAATATTATCATACTTTTTGTTGGTTGATATTTTCATGCCGACGGTCAATCCATATGATGATGGGAATGGTAATGGTAAGTTAATATCATTGTCATTCATTCCAGCAATCGTATAAATATTAGAATTATAATATAATACATAGTTTTTGTTGGTTGATATTTTCATGCCGATGGTCAATCCATATGATGATGGGAATGGTAATTGAGTTCAGAATATCTCCGATAAAAACAAAACTGGAATTGAGGAATGAATATCTCGGATGAGTTCGTTGTTGGGTAGAATTCGTCTATTGGTTTTGGATTGATAATTTTTGGCACTCTTGTTGAATTTAAATTCTTCTATGATGTTTGAATTCAATTTCTGCTAAGATGAAGTTCTAAATTTCAATAATGAATCGTACTTCTATGTTTTCACAGAATGCTATAATTATTCTATCTAAGCTTTATTATATGATCTGTGTTCATACTCGTACATTTCATCTTGTTCTATAAGAGAGAGTCAAATTCATTTCAGCTATTTTAATTTGGTTTCTTCCATGGTGCAGTTCTCATTCTCAGATTGCTCATTCAATCTTGATAAATAAACTATTATTTGAATTGAATTTCCTGTATGATGCAGTTCTATCATAAGAATACATTGATATAATTCTCAACTCTGAGAAACCAATACTTTCGGAGATATAATTTGTCTGTTTGAACTAGAGCGCCAGAAAGCTCCTGTCCACAGGGCTTGAACCCATTTTTTTAAAGATAGTACGGACACCGAGATTCCTTAATCATGAAAGGTCCTGAATTTTAATTCTTGCTATACAAATAAATAACAGATATGTCCAATAAATCCCAATACGTTGATCATAAACAAGTTCATTAGCAAAGACGCCTAAAACTATGGAACACAGCATAAAGTTTCCATAAGTTCAGATCTAAATCAAATGAGCGAACCCATTCTTGCACTCTTGTTTCAGTTTCTGAATCCTGTGGGATACTTCGCTTTTGTATCTGTGACGTGCCTACTGAAATATTTAACGTTGAAACTAACCTCCTTATTTACAAATGTTTCCCATTCGAAGTTAATTATTCTTATCAGAATTAACAGCCGTTACGGGAAGTTCGGCTTATAGTCAGTCCCGCCCTGGATTAATCTACAGAGGAGCAGTAAATTCTGCTAAATGCCCAAGTTCTTTGCACATTGCATTACCATCACTTGCTTAGCACGTCGTCTATTTCGGAGTGGTTAATCCACTTGTTCTCATCTTATTTCGAGGTTTTGAAAGTTTTAGTAGAGAGCAAATTCTCCAGACTTGGGAATGGATGTAGCCAGATCGAATAGCTATAATTCTCAAACTTTGAAGAGTTCACGTTCATTCTTGATATATGTGATGGGGCGAGTGGTGGGTGAATCATTTAATCTAGGAAACTTCTGGCCGCATTCAATATTGTAGATTTCTACAGAATGGTAGAATAAGGAGTTCAAAATCCACTTATGAAAGCAGCTATAATTTAATGTTTGCACCGAAATCCGAACTTTATGAAAATGAGTTGTTTTGGAAATATTCAGTAAAACCACTCAACCCTTAATTACTAACTCCCTCCGCAGTATTCACAGAGCATTCAATCCGCCGTATTCACAAAGCATTCAATCTCCGTTAAGTCCTAACTGAGGTCCTCAGTTAAGGATAAATAAGAATCGCAACCTCAGTTTAAGTGAAAATTAACGTGAAATAGGCCTGTTTCACCACCGTTACATACGTTAACAGAGGTTGCGATTCCTTAACTGAGGTCCTCAGTTAAGGATAAATATAAATCGCAACCTCAGTTAACGTATGTAACGGTGGTGAAACAAGCCTGTTTCACGTTAATTTTTACGTTAACTGAGGTTGCGATTAAAATGTATCCTTAACTGAGGACCTCAGTTAGGACTTAACGGAGATTGAATGGTTTGTGAATACGGCGGAGGCCGTATCGACATCCCCACATCCCTTACTTTGTGAGTTCCAGTTTTGAAGAATCCACCATGGTCACCTGGAAGGATCCACGAAAAATACCTTCAATTTAGTGTGGAACTATTGAGCGAAGTGCTATCCTTTGTGATCAACGGAATTTTTTAATTGAAACCTTCAAAAACCAGATGAATTAGTATATTGATGTACATGTATATAAGACCTTTCAGATACTCGACGGATGAACTTACAATAGAAATTGTAATGTCTTTAAGGTGCGTGATTTTTATATTCATAGTGTGAACTCATATACTTATGTTCAGGCAATATTGACAACAAAATAAAGATGATATATTGTATAACACTATAGGTACGCCAAACGGAACAACCTGCCTGTGTCATTCATGCCAACAGTAGTATGTGAGAGATTTATAAAATTTCTCGGACCAAGAATATTTTATAGATTACCAAATACTGCCAAAGATTCTTTTTCTTCAGGAGATGTCATTACAAAACTATTTCTGCTCCAAAACCAAAATTATTTCGACGATATTTGTTGAATTGTGTATCTGATTGACTGAATTTATACATATTTCTAGCTATAGCTGGTTATGCTCCTCTATAAGTTCTATAACTTCATAATAATTGCTCACTATGAGTACTCTGATCAGAACACTAGCTTTGCTTTGGCAAATCCTAGGCTGCTGGAGTTCTCTAGAGATTACAGATCATATTGAAACTATTATATACTTTTATATGTATATCAACTCTACAGTAACAAAATTACACTCATTCTGTAGTTGGGAATAAAATTCATGTTATAAGTTATGTTTTATATTGATAATAATTAACCTTGCAGCAATATTATTTGTCGTAAGAAGCTGTTCCGAAAGACTCTCGTCGATTACACGATGGAAGTGAAAATCCCAAATAAGGCCTAACGAATGTTCGGCTCATTCAAAAATAAGTAGGCGAAACCAATTGTTCAATTTGTCATCCCAATTGGGAGGAAAAAATTTAGCACCTAAATTATTGGGCTTGACCTACTTCCTCCAAACGGCTGGCAAGGACTTATCCGAAAACATCTGCGAATTATTGTCCGCGATTTTTTATCAACAACAATAGACTTTCGATCCCGGATGAAAACATGATTAGGGTAGGGGTCTTTGCGCCTTCCTTGCCCGACCTTTTGTTTTTCCTACCCTTCGGACCCTTAGGGTGGTTTGTTCTTTGATTTATTCACGCAGTGAAAAATTCTGGTAGTGAGATATTTACGCTATTTTCGAAGCGCTTGTGTATGTGTAGATTTCCTTTCTAATTTAGTTGAGTCGGATTACCGAGAATCTCAGTATGAGTCATTCGATTCGAATACAGAAAATGAAACGAGTAATAATTTTCAACTTTCGAATCAAATCTATTATCAAATCTCATGAATCTGGTATCCTCTTTTGATCCGGTGGATGCGCTCAAGGCGCGAAACTTATGAGTCCAAATTGTAAGAATAATATTTTTCTCCAGAACTGAAGAATTTATTAACAGAAATATTCCTAGTTTCTCATCTATTATGAAATTAGGTGTGAAAAAATTCTGTATACCCTGTATACAACTTTCCTCACTGCTTCATGTTTAGGTACTCTTTCTATACTTTTTTTTTTCTTTCTTATCAACTACTTTTTATAGTGTATAAATATCTGTGTTCTCATATTATTACAATCGCCGACTATAACAGCAACATGCAGATCATATCAATTGTCGTTTTTATTGTGTAAGTAGTTTCTGTCTATTTGTATCAGATATTTTTGGCACTCTTGTTCCTCGTAACAGAGTGATTATCAATTTGCCCAAATGTGCGTAATTTTAGAATTTTTGGCTGAAAATAGTCAAAACGTTTTGGTTCGACTAAATGATCAAGAATCTGTGGTCGGAATCGATTCTGTCCGGCCGTTAACACGGTAACTCTCTAACGGAATAAACTAAAAATTGAAATTTTCAGAGTAGGTTTCAGACATAAATATCTCGGTTATGTTCGTAATTGGGCAAAATCGGCCCAATGGTTTCAGAGTAACGAAAAAAAAAATTTTTTTTCGTTACGACTTTTCAATTAAATTTTTTTTTAGATACAGTTTCATCATAAGAATCCACTAATTTTATTTTCAACTTTAACGAGCTAATACTTTCGGAGATATGATTTTTCAAAATTTCAATAATACATCGTAGTTCTATATATTCACAGAATGCGAATTCTATAATTATCATAAATGTCATTGATGCCGAATTGATCGATTTGGATCTTTATTCCGTTTTTCGTCGTGACCGCGAATCATCAGGATCGCACAAAAGAGTCGGGGGGGGGGGGTGTATTGATTGCGGTCCGGAAGAAATTCGCCTGTTTGATCCCCCAGTTTAACAGTGAGGCGGAGGATCTCTGGGTCTCCCTTAAGATTTGATCTTTCAAGGTGTTATTATGCTGTGTCTATCTTCCACCTGGGAATAGTGTTGCTTGTGCCAACTTTGCAACAAAGTTATGTGACATCAAGAGTGAAATCGAGAGTGACATAGTCATTCTGTCATACTTGAGAAAGGCTGGGCTCATGGATCAATCAAGATCCTATCGGACAGCCGAGCTGCCTTGAAGGCCTTGACTTCATACAACTGCAAATCCCTGCTTGTGCAGGATTGCCAGACCACACTCGCTGAACTTGGAGGGCGCTGCAGGCTGCAGCTCTTGTGGGTCCCGGGCCACTCGGGCATAAAGGGTAATGAGTTGGCGGACTCATTGGCGGCACGGGGGGCTTCCATGGGGCTCATTCTGCCTGAACCTGCCTGCGGTATCTCTCTCAGAGCAGCGGCGAAGGAAAACAACAGATGGGTGGATCAAAAGGTCCAAGAAATCTGGAGCAGCATACCTGGACACAGACATGCTCGCTCAACAATTACTGGCCCATCAGCTGAAAGGGCCAGAAAATGGCTCAAATTCTCTAGGGCGGACCTGAGAATCCTTACAGCTGTATACACGGGCCATTGTGGCCTCAGGAAACACCTCAATACACTGGGGTTGACTGAAGACTCCGAGTGCAGACTTTGCCTGGAGGACGACGAGTCTATCGAACACATCATGTGTGACTGCCCCGCTGGGGACAGGATCAGATTGGAGGAACTAGGAGTCCACAAGCTGACACTGAGGGAACTGGACAAGTTCTCACCCACCAGACTCATATCCCTCATCAAGAGACTTGAGCTTGTGGGTGAAGTATAGGTTATATACTATAGGTGTGCCACAATAGACCGATTGGTCGCAGTGGAAGGGCGGGTTTTGTCTGCCCAGCACAACCCATATAATAAAAAAATAATAGTCATTCTGTGCGGTGATCTCAATTGGGCCAGTGTTCAATGGGTAGCAGACTTGGACTCTGATGGTGCCTTTCTCCAACCAAGTAATGTTGAAGCCAAATATTCTGAGTTGATTGACGCTCTTACTTTGTGCGAACTGATGCAATTTAATACTATACATAACACTAACCAGAGGACTTTAGATTTAATTCTATGTAATCAATTTGTTTTATCCCATTTGAGCCCTTGTTGTAGCCCTTTAGTTAGGGAGGATTGCCATCACCCTGCTTTGGAATTTTTGGCAAATCTCAATTACAATTTTCTTTCCAGACCGATGAAACTCACTTATAACTTCAGAAGAGGTGACTATAGTAGTATAAATGAGGAAATATTGGCGATTTCATGGCGTGACGTTTCAAAGGGAGTTGATGTTAACGATGATCTCGACTCATTTTATAATGTAATTTATGATATTATAGATAAATATATACCCAAAAGACGCATCTATCCTGGATTTCTACCGTACTATTCCAGCTCCACTATAAAAATATTGAAGCGTAAAAACATAATTCATAAAAAATTTAAAACTTATAAGAATACAAAAGATCTGCTGGAGTTCAAGCGCCTTCGAACTTTGTCGAAATTAATGATTGAACAAGACCATTCTAATTACATAAAGTACGTGGAAGAAGAACTTCCCCAAAACCCTAAACTACTGTTCAATTTAACTCGTTCAAAAAATAAAAATGAAGGTAATAGATTCCCATCCTCAATGTCATACAATGGTAGGACTTGTGTTGGGGGTGAGAACATTTGCAACAGTTACGCCAAATACTTTCGGAGTGTATTTGTACCACCGGCACCGGATTCGTATAGCGCAACTGTTACGGTTAGTGCACCACCTGCGTACATCTCAAACATAGTGGTAACTCAAATGGAAATTGAGAAGTCGATAAGATCCTTGGACCAGAGCAAGGGTGCTGGTCCTGACGGGATTCCATCTTACTTCATCCGCCGCTGTCCTGCTTTGCGTGAGCCTCTTCATCATATTTTTAACCTATCTTTGGGGACTGGTACTTTTCCACGTCGTTGGAAGATTGCTAATGTTATTCCAGTTTTCAAGGGGGGTGATAAAGGCTCTGTAGTGAATTAAAGACCCATTAGTAAATTGAATATATTTTCTAAGTTGTTGGAGACTTTTGTTCACAGCCACTTGTTCCATATTGTAAAGAATCAGATAATCCCTGAGCAACATGGTTTTCTCAAGGGTAAGTCTGTTGAAACTAACCTCCTTGATTTTATAACCTTTTTGCACGAGGCGATGGATGAGTACAATCAAGTTGATGTTATCTATACAGATTACAGCAAAGCATTCGATATAATATCTCATGATGTACTTGTTAAACGTTTATACGATGTGGGTGTGGGTGGCAGTCTTCTGGACTGGTGTGGATCATATGTCTCCGAGAGAACGCAGTACGTTTCGGTGGACGGATATGATTCGTTGGGTTATCTTTGCACATCTGGTGTGCCGCAGGGTTCCCACCTTGCACTTCTGTTGTTCTTAATATACATTAATAATATCATTAATGTTTTCAAACGGTGCAGGATACTCTTATACGCGGATGATTTGAAAATCTTTCTCGTCATCAAGTCTGTCGATGACTGCGCTACTGTTCAGGAGGAGCTGAGGAGGTTCGAGGTGTTCTGTAAAACCCACCAACTTTATCTCAATGTGTCGAAATGTCGAGTAGTCTCTTTTTATCGTGGGAAAGCTCATATATTTTTCCCATATCTAATTGGCATTTCGGCTTTAGTAGGATTCGATCAGGTCAGAGACCTGGGCATAATACTTGATCAGAAACTCACCTTTATTCCACATATTGATAGCATCGTTAATGGCGCCAACAGGATGCTCGGATTTTTGTTCAGGCAATGTAGAATTTTTAAAAGCTATAAGTCAATCCTCAGTGTTTACTACGCCTATGTGTTCAGTAGGGTCAGTTTTGCCTCGGTAATCTGGAGTCCTCATTACAATATTCATATTAATAGAATTGAACGCATTCAAAACAAAATGCTCAGATTTTTAAGTTTGAAATGTAATTTTACTGTTAGTGAGAATGAGAACTTTTATTGCCTGGCACGTAAACATTTCAATCTTTTATCCCTTCAGGAAAGGCGTAGATTGAACGATATCCTAATGATGAAAAAAATTGTGAGTGGTGAATTGCAGGTGCCGAGTTTGTTGCAAGGTACTGGCCTCAATGTGCCAACAGTTAATCTCAGAACATTCGAGACTTTTTTCATTCCGTTGAGGAGAACCAATGCATCGAAAAATCAACCCCTAATTCGAATGCTCCGCGCCTGTAATGAACTTCGAGAAGTTATTGACATTTTTCACGGTAATGTTTTGAATTCTAAGACGCTCCTCGAAAGACATTTCCTTTCCATGTAGAATTTCATTTTCTCAATATTTTTTTTCATTTGTTTTCTTTATGTGTTGTCTTGACAATGGATTTTGTTGATTATTTTGTAACTGGTAATTTCGCTTAAAATGTTAAATTGTGAATACTATTTTTGGGTAAACCCTGTTTGTATTCCTTGTACAATAAATAAATAAATAAATAAATAAATAAAAAATGTCATCTAGCTATAAGATGACATGTCAATTCATAGTTTGAAAATATTTTCTGCTGGAAAACAAGTATCCGATTCTTGAATTTGTGAATATATACACATGTTTTGAAACCGAAAAAAATATTGACTGGTTGCATATTGAATAATTTATGTATAAATTCGGGATGATGTTACAGAAGATTTAAAATTGCATCATTTTAATGATTTAGTTTATGAAGGCAATAGGAAAAAAGAACATAATGGAATCATGAAAACATATAACTGCTCGTTGATCACTGAGGTAAATATTACCTTTTACTTCCTTAAGTAGTGATACATGTTCCTATATATACAATATTTCCATAATAATGCTAGCAAAAAAATGCTGAAATATGGATCTACATTTGTGTATCAAAAATTTTTTCTTTAGGTTTAGGTTCATAAGTACAAGTACAAAGGGATGGCTTTGAACTATGGTCTCTACTAGTCCGTTTATCTCTCATTGTTATATTTTATAATTATTTAATGATAATAATTTTTTTTATTTCGAAGGAATGATGTATAGAAATCTCAAGGGGAAGTTCACCTAAACGTGCTCTACCACTTAACCCTTGTTAACCAATAGATACAACTTGAACGCATTCAAAACAAAATGCTCAGATTTTTAAGTTTGAAATGTAATTTTACTGTTAGTGAGAATGAGAACTTTTATTGCCTGGCACGTAAACATTTCAATCTTTTATCCCTTCAGGACAGGCGTAGATTGAACGATATTCTAATGATGAAAAAAATTGTGAGTGGTGAATTGCAGGTGCCGAGTTTGTTGCAATGTACTGGCTTCAATGTGCCAACAGTTAATCTCAGAACATTCGAGACTTTTTTCATTCCGTTGAGGAGAACCAATGCATCGAAAAATCAACCCCTAATTCGAATGCTCCGCGCCTGTAATGAACTTCGAGAAGTTATTGACATTTTTCACGGTAATATTTTGAATTCTAAGACGCTCCTCAAAAGACATTTCCTTTCCATGTAGAATTTCATTTTCTCAATATTTTTTTTCATTTGTTTTCTTTATGTGTTGTCTTGAGAATGGATTTTGTTGATTATTTTGTAACTGGTAATTTCGCTTAAAATGTTAAATTGTGAATACTATTTTTGAGTAAACCCTGTTTGTATTCCTTGTACAATAAATAAATAAATAAATAAATAAATAAATAATGTCATCTAGCTATTAGATGACATGTCAATTCATAGTTTGAAAATATTTTCTGCTGGAAAACAAGTATCCGATTCTTGAATTTGTGAATATATACACATGTTTTGAAACCGAAAAAAATATTGACTGGTTGCATATTGAATAATTTATGTATAAATTCGGGATGATGTTTCAGAAGATTTACAATTGGATCATTTTAATGAGTTTGTTTATGAAGGCAATAGGAAAGACGAACATAATGGAATCATGAAAACATATAACTGTTCGTTGATCACTGAGGTAAATATTACCTTTTACTTCCTTAAGTAGTGATACATGTTCCTATATATACAGTATTTCCATAATAATGCTAGCAAAAAAATGCTGAAATATGGATCTACATTTGTGTATCAAATATTTTTTCTTTAGGTTTAGGTTCATAAGTACAAGTACAAAGGGATGGCTTTGAACTATGGTCTCTACTAGTCCGTTTATCTCTCATTGTTATATTTTATAATTATTTAATGATAATAATTTTTTTTATTTCGAAGGAATGATGTATAGAAATCTCAAGGGAAAGTTCACCTAAACGTGCTCTACCACTTAAACCTTGTTAACCAATAGATACAACCTGAATGTGCTTAATACAACATAAAAAACAAATCCCAAATTAAGGAAAATCAAGAAAAAAACTCAAGAAACATATCAAAGAACATGAAATTTTCAATGATACCTATACTATAATCCACCAAATGCTCCGAGACAAACAAGAATCAGTTAAAGGTTGTCAAGAATATGGGCCTTGATTTCTTTTTGGCGCTCTAGTTCCTCGGAACTGAGTGCTTATCAATTCGCCCAAATGTCTGAAATTTTCGAATTTTTCGATGAAAATGGTCTTAAACGATTTGGTTCGACTCACTGATCAAGAATCCGTGGTCGAAATTCATTCTGTCCGGCCAGTCCGGCTGTCCGGCCGGTCCGGCTGTCCGGCCGGTCCGGCCGTAGGCACGATAACTCTCGAACGGAATGAGCTAGACAGTTGACATTTTCCGAGTAGGTTTGGGAGATAAATATCTCGGCTGAATTCTTTAGTGGGCAAAATCGGACAGATGGTTTCGGAATAACAAAAAAAAAATTTTTTTCACAAAACAAATTCCAAATTCAATTTTTTTCAATAAGCAGTTTCATCATAAGAATCCAATGATATCATTTTTAACTCTAACAAGCTAATACTTTCGGAGATATGATTTTTCGAAATTTCAATAATAAATCGTATTTCTACGTTTTCACAGAATTATATAATTATTCTATGTATGAATTGTCATAATGTCAACTTATTTTCCTGAGACATGGCATTGTCTAATTCCTTGCTAATAGTTGGTTCTAGAAACGTCAAAATCGACTTAGAGAGACAAGGGTAAAAAACCGTCAAATAAACCCCCATGTGGCGATTTTATGTCGAAAAGTGAAAATTTAAGAATATATATCCCAGGTAAGTACCGACGTTTTATTCTAATACCGGAGATCGACAAGATCGGGTTTTCGGTTTCGGAACGAGAGAAGGCGGGCTCAAATCCCGGAAAGGGAATTACACTTTTTGGCGCTCTAGTTCCTCGGAACTGAGTGCTTATCAATTTGCCCAAATGTCTGTAATTTTTATTTAAGATGCAGTTTCACCATTAAAATCCATCGATATCATTTTCAACTCCAACAAGCGAATACTTTCGGAGATATGATTTTTCTAAATTTCAATAATGAATCGTACGTACTTCTATGTTTTCAAAGAATGCTATAATTATTCTATCTAAGCTTTATTATATGATCTGTGTTCATACTCGTACATTTCATCCTGTTCTATAAGAAAGAGTCAAATTCATTTCAGCTATTTTAATTTGATTTCTTCCATGGTGCAGTTCTCATTCTCAGATTCCTCATTTAATCTTGATAAATAAACTATTATTTGAATTTAATTTCCTTTATGATGCAGTTCTTTCATAAGAATCCGTTGATATAATTCCCAACTCTGAGAAACCAATACTTTCGGAGATATAATTTGTCTGTTTGAACTAGAGCGCCAGAAAGCTCCTGTCCACAGGGCTTGAATCCATTTTTTTAATATGAATTGGTCCAACTGTTTGAAATCATCAGGCAGCGCATTGTATAACCTATATAATGTTAAAACGGAAACTTGCTTGGAAAGTGGAAGTACTATGATGTGGACATGATAACCGATTTCTGTATCTTATATTAAAACTATGTATATCCGCTCTGTACATCAACTTGCTGTAGATATTTATTTTTGACCAAAAAATCAAGGAACATAATAACCTCAAATGTTTAAAAGTGCTATGTAGGGAAACCAACCATAAATATTCTCATCAGACACAAAGAGCATATGGAACACATTCGACACAACAACATCAATAAATCTGCTGTTGCATATTATCTTTTAAGAACCGGACACTCAAGTTTAGAGTATTAGACGATATTTTCTCTATTTCAGGCAAGTTTTGTAAAATACTGTTGAAATTTAATGAAAAATTCAGATTATACATCCTAGTGACTTTTGTATTGTATCTTGGTAGTTGGTGTGACTGTTACGAAAGTTGACAGATTACGGAATTTGAATTTGAAACGTACGTAGGGCATGGAGATCAGATTTAAAACAGTTTCCTAATAGCATGAATGATTCAAAATTAGCAAGAAGGAAATCTCTAGTACCAGATTTTTTAATGAAAATAAAGCTTTTCCTCAACAATTTTTTCACAATATCCAGATTATATGTATTGTCAATTGACGTGTGTTGAAATTTGATAGGATCGAATGTCAGTGCTGACTACCACAAAACGAAAAATATAACTAGAAACAATGCGGGAATGAATTCATTCCAGCACTGTTTTTAGTGCTGGAATGAACTCATTACGATACTGAAATAGAGAAACATCTTTTCCGAAACATAATAATATGTCAGACGAGTAAATTTGTAGTGAACAAGTAACGTTTTCTGGAATGTTTATGATTCAACGGATGAATTCATTCGGATGTATATAATGAACAATTTTCTGAATATGCTCATAAGAAATATTTAAGCCTCGTTAGTACGTCTCGCTGAGAATCATAGTTGTATGGTTATATTGAATGAATAAACCCAAAGGTCGAAGGTCGTCCAGTAAGATGAAATGTAGTCAATAAGAGTCATGAAGAAGATTTTGAAGGTATCGAAACGTTAGTATTTAATGAAACTGGACTCAAAACTTAAACGGATGTGAAGAACTTTCAGAATTAATCGAAAAGTTAGCATTTTATCGATCTGGACTCTCTACAATTGTGAGTCTTATCCCATTAAATCGTGTGGCGAGTAGAACAACTACAAATTTGGAAAAATATGGGTAATTGAGAATAGAAATACGTTTTACCGAATTCGAAGGGGCTACTTTTCAAAACTAGATAAGATGATCAGAAAAAAATATTCATTGTACAAGTAGGTGAGTTTACCTATATTGCCTGGACTTGTTTACACATTTGTTGAAAATATTTGTTCGAAAGATGTCATGAATACTTCTGTGTAAGTAAAATTTTGAATTGGTATTAAAATAACATATAATCAATTCTTCACATTCTCCAAAAGTTTAGGAACGACATCAACTCGAGTCTTCATCGAAACAGATGAATTGTAGATATCTAGTTGTAGTACTATACCCCACGAAATATCCTTATACACAAAAGGCTATAAACCTTTCCTCAAAGATTTTACCATCTCAGATATAAAAGATGAGTTCAATTTATTCCTCATAACTATAGCGCTCTCATCTCTATCTCTGCTGTTCCTAGTGCGATAGAGTGTCATTTTAATAAATTCAGAACAAATTATTATTCATAAAATTATTTTCAAATTATCGATATGTTTGGATGGCACCTACCACAGACAATATATTTGCAACCTTTGCTTCAAGGCTATCTTGCGATCGATTTCCCTTTTCTGTAGAAATGAGAAGAAATGGAGCGGTATCAATTATCAGTACACAAATTCCAAAAGTGTTTTTCGCGTGCATGTTCAGAACATACTATCATTTTGCCAAAATGTTTGTAACTTTAGAACTTTTCGCCGAAAATGTTCTCAAATGATTAGATTCGACTCACTGATGAAGAAATCGAGGCCAAAATCGATTCTGTCCGGCAGGCCGTTGCCAAGATAACTTTCGAAAGAAAAGAGTTAGTGACTTGAAATTTTCAGGGTAGGTGGCATGTCCAAATGCGACTGACATGTTAGTTAATGGGCATAATCGGCCGAACGGCTTCGCAGTACAAATTTTGTTTTTAACCAATAATGATCCGATCGAATTGATACCTGGCAACTAGTTGTAAAATACCATTACAAAGACGTATGCGAAATTTTGTGAGGATCGCATCTCCAGAAGATTAAAAAAAATGATAAAAAAATATGATTCATCTCACGATAGCTAAAGAACGGAAAGAGCTAGCGGCATGCAATTTTTAGGGTAGGTTGCGCATATGAATATGACATCCGAGTTTGTTAATAAACCTAATCCTCCAAACTGTTTTGGAGTTATAGTTATCTGAAATTTTGTTTTTATTTACTCAATAACTCAAAAAATACGGAACCGATCCAATTCCAAAATGGCAATTAGTTGCAGAATGCCGCCGCGCAAACTTGGGCTTAATTTCGTTCGGATTGTATGAATAGAAAATTTTAAAAACTCATTGACAAAAATCCTATATACCAGAAACTATTCTTCCGTGCGACATAGTTGAAATTTTGCCAGAGCCTTCACAAACTCACTTTACAGCCAAGTTCAACATTTAAACACAATCGGATCTACATGGTTGGAGAAAAAAGCAGCCATGGGTGAGTTCAGTAGCTGGATGGGTGACCGTTGCCTCGATAACTTTCGAATGGAAAGAGAGAGCGACTTGTAATTTTCAGAATGGATTGCGAATCCGAACGAGACCGTTAGTTTTGTTGGTAGGCATAATTGGACCAATGGTTTCAGAGTTATACCCACTGAAATAGTATTTTCTTGATAACTCAAAATACACAGATCCGATCGAATTGAAACTTGGTCACTGGTTGTGAAACACCGAGTTGAAGACGTGTGCGAAATTTTGTGTGGATCGTACAGATAAAAAAGGTTATAAAGTTTATGAAAAAATATATTTGTATCTCACGATAACTTGAAAACGTAGAGAGATACTGACTTGCAATTTTCAGGGTAGGTGGCGCATCCGAATGCGACATTCGATTTCAGTAATAGGCATAATCGGCCAAATGATTTTGGAGTTATACACATCTGAATTTTCATTGTTATTTCCTCTATAACCCAGAATATACAAATCCGATTCAATTAGAACTCGATAATTATTAATTACTTCAAGAATACCGTTGCGGAAATTTTCTCGGAATTTTGTATCCTGAAATTACTTTTTCGTATATTTTTAGATATTTCTAGAATTTCCATTCCGATAGAATACATATGTCAGAATTTAGAATTCTGTGATCATGGATGATTGTCTCATTAGGTACTCAGTCTAGCAGTCATTAAAATGGTAGAAAATGTATTCATATCTTATAAAAGTTGAGAAAACGTTCTATATCGATGGTAAATTTGATTAAGAGTGTCCAGTAGAGGTGAATAAAACATTATTAACAATCGTTTTGTCAGTTTGAGGTTAATTTTTCATTTTTTCAGCTATCTTGATATATTTTATATTTCACAAACTCTGCTCCATCGACTTCGTATGAGGCGCCCAACCAGCAAAATTGTCTTATAACTCCAATGATTCACGAATAATATATTTCATAATTATCATATTAGTGCTTCCAAAATATAAATTGATTATCTTAAAGCTACAAAAACTTCATTCTGTTGTGGATAACCGAAATACTTTATAAATTATGAAATATGTTATAAAACTGTTACTTAACCATTTGTTAAGAGGTTTATAACTAACTTATAAAACAATTCTGTGTATAAAACTGAATTGCTTTTAATGGTTTCTTCATTAATTCTTGGGATATTTATAATTTTATTTTAAATATATTGAAAAACTATTTCAAAGATGTTCTGTATAACCTCATGCATAACCTCACAGTTATATAGAAGTGCTTTTAGTTAAAATTTTGCTTCCATAAGTAAATTGTTGTTTCGGTTACCGCTTCATAACTATTTTGTAGTTTTAAATTTTCACGACAATATCCTCCAAAAGCAGCTGATCATTCTGTTCCCACACTGAAAGTGCTTTATTCCTTTCTGAACTGTCTGCACGATCTTGAACGTTTCTCATAAAGTTATGATTACCGTTAATCAAATACATATTAGTTTTCTAGCTAGAAGCACAAATGTCTTACCTATGCATAACTATATTACTTCGCAGTTAATCAATAATTGAAGGTACAATAATAACATATCGTTGATTTTTAATTTGGAATTATATAAACAGGTTCTGGAAGCATTATGCTACTGCTAAAGAAAATTTTCTGTAGATGCAAAATTATCACCATAATCATTTTAGTGTTTAAGATATGAACTTATTAATAAGATAACTTATTCAGAATACCTGTTATTTCTTCTCTTGAATTTCCTTGCAAAAATATGTATTTATCAGATATTCCACAGGAAAACGTTAACTGTTTCACTGATTTCGCAGGTTATGTTGATTTTCACGCGGTAGAACATAATAACTTGTTTTATAGTTGTAAAGTAGCTAATTTACCACGAAATGCTTGAAACTGATGCAAAATCATTTTATAAGAGAACGCCATTAAACATGGCGGGATTTGTGATGACTCAGAGTGGGGAGTGTTTTAAACACACTAAAAATCGCCAATGTGTAGATATTTCAACCATCCAGAGTATAAAATGACTCAAAAATAATCTGTAGAACAAATTGGAATACATTTTCGTACAGAGGATTATTAGACAGACAAGCCACATTTTTGTTTTGTTCAATTTTTTATGTTAAATATTCGAAACAAGGGGACGCGTTTAAAATATGTAATTTTAGTGCTATATTTCACGAAGAAATTTCATTTGCATTGAGAATTTCGTTGTGTGTATCCAAAAATATGTCTCAATGAAAAATTATATAAATTATATAAATTTTTTAAAAAATATGTCTGTAAGTGCAGAAGTTTATATAAATAAAATGGCTTCGTAAACAATAATGACATGACATCTATGTTTTCTCTAGGTCCAGGATTGCCATTTGCGACTTAAAATCAATTATTTTTATAGATATCATTCTATGTAACATTTTTACTTCAGAACGTTCATATGAACCTTACAAAACTATTACAAATCAGTTTTTTTATGGCGCCAGAATGTATATCAAATAGTCTTGTAATGTTTTTGAAGAGCTTTATAAATGTTTCGAATGAAAACATTATTTTATAAAATGTGACAATTTAGGGTTTATATCTGTTGTATAAACGTATTGAAAACAATTCAGCGACTAAGAATGTTTTATAAGATTTTGGTTGAAAACGTTTCCACAACTATCATAAAATATAAAATTGCTGGTTGGGCGTGAATAGACAATGGAACACATGCGCGCAAAAGCTCCTGACTTCACGTCAGTGCTTGAACCAATTATTGATACAACCATCGAACTAAATCCATATTTTAGCTAATCGAAGCTTCCTGAAACCCACCATAAATATCTGGATTTAACACAAAATATCTGGTCTGGCTTATGGCATTCTTAACCATGGCGGCAGACCTTCATCGTCAGACCTGTTGTGTTCGTAGGTAGTTATATTATAAATTAAAATATAAGTAATAACAATTCCTTTAATAACTCCTCTTTATTTATCTCATACCACGTACAATCTGGGGGCGTTTCACTGCCCACTTCCGTCGTAGTAGAACCGTCAGCTGTCATATCAATGACAAGCTGACTGCGTTCCATTCTACTACATCTTTTCCCTTCCACAAAAAAAAAACTAATATAAAATTTTTAAAAGAGGATAATCATTCTGTACTCATAAACGAAAATAAACAAAATCGACATTTTTATCTGAAGGATCATAAATCATTGTGAACGAATGTGATACGATGTTCTGGTATAACAACATCCATTACAGTCTGCTACCACATAGGCTTCTGGCCTTACGAGCAACAATTTCCTCTTTGAATTCAAATATTTAAGGGATTTCTAAGATCAATATCTTTGAGAACTAACGGAGGCGATTCTTCTCCAAGAGATCCCATGCGCCTACAGAAGAGTATATTTATGAGAGGAGACTTTTGAAAGTTATGTATTATTTTTAGTTTGTTCGTTCTTCTCTTCTTGTCTTTTCATTTTTCAGGTTGAGTTTCGGGTACCTTGGAGAAACCTCTCCGTTTTTTGACGAAGGAGTCCATATTGAAGAAATAAATGCCTATCAATATTTCTAAATTTCAGCAAATTTTCTGAACAATAATAAAGTGCTTCGCGAAAAGTTGGAGATATTGGAGCGTAAAAATAACAAAAAAAATTTGGTAGCCTTTGGAATACAGAGAGATCAGGATAAAGTTACTGTAGAATCTGTGCGACATGAAATAATGAGCTTGATGAATATAAACCTAGAGGAATCAGATATAAGTGATGTATACGTTTTAGGAAAGAATAGGGATCGTCCGATCAAAATAGAATTGGTATCACTAGCTAAGAAAAGAGCAATATTGGCGAACACAAAGAAACTTAAGGGCACGAACATCAGAATTACCCATGATCTCACTTATAAACAGCGTGACGAAGAGAGAGCATTGAGGAAGCATCTTAAGCTGACAAGAGAGAAATCTACGGTCAAAAGTTATATAAGAGGAAATAAACTTATTATTGACGACATACCATACAATTTAGGGCAGCTTGAGGAGCGCGATAAGGAAAAGGAATCCAAGCAGGAAGCATACGGTGAGACATCTTCGGCTGGTTCAACGACAGAGGTTGGAGAGAAAAGTTTGTGACAACATCCTGTGAATGCCGGGTTATCCAACATAGGGCCTAAATTAAGATCTAAAAAGTAATTTTTATTGCTGGAGTCAGTGGTTGCGTTTTTATATGGACAATATTTGTAATAGTAATGTTAGAGTTGTAGGTAGGGTATTGGTAGTATACTTGCTTCATTCTTTTTTCACTTCCCTTGCTTCTGAATTGAAAATAATATAAGTACTGATAAAAATGGATCCTTTCATTCGTGATTTTGGAGCCCAAATATTTAACACAACAGTTGTCGATGATGTTACTTATTTAATGGATGACATGACGGACCCTGCTGCCTTTCTGAGAATTTTTCACGCTAACATAAGAAGTATTTTCAAAAACTATGACGAGCTGACTATACTTTTACAGCAAATAGACGTTAATTTTGATATGATTGTACTCACTGAAAATCACAAGATACAAGATCCGGAAATGTTCCACAGAATTGGATACAACATGATATATAGCGATGGCGATCTCAACCAAAATGATGGAGTTATAGTATACGTGAAGGACCATATCCCAATGAGATGTGAAAGAGTACAAATTGGTCAACAAAAAGTGGTTGTAGTAAATTTAGAGGTGGGAAAGAGATTAACCGGAATGTATAGATCGCCAAGTACTAGTACTGAGGTATTTATCAACGAACTCCAAAAGTATATGGAGAAAAATGATGATGATTATATGTACCATATCATCGTAGGTGATATCAACATAGACCTCTTATCAAACTCCGATATTTCAGAGGAATACAAAAATGTTTTCAATGCAAATGGTTATGAGTCGTTGACTAATCGAAATACCCGTCCAGCAAGCAGAACATGCTTGGACCATATATTAATGAAAAAAAATCGAAAATCTGATAAAGTTACTATCTCATCATTCATCATAAGAGTGGATATAACTGATCATTCTCCCACTGCGCTTATTTTGAGGGATGAAAAAAATAGGAATGAAGCCAGAGTTGATTGGAATATCAAGGATATAGTTGATAATTTGGGTCTCAAGCGAGACTTGTTGAAGGAATCATGGTCAAGGGTTTATGAGAAGAATGACGCAAACTCCTCTACAGATGAGTTTCTCAGTACACTGCAGAAGCATATATCTAATAATAGTCATAGAATCAAACAAAGACGTAAGCAGATACCACGGAAAAAATGGATTACCCCGGAGCTCCTGAAACAAATTTCTGAAAAGAATAAACTTTATAGGTTATGTTTAAATGATCCAAAAAATGAAGTTCTCAAGAAATTATATAATTCATCGAAAAATAAGCTTGACAGACAGATAACGCAGGCCAAGAAGAAATATTTGCAAAATTATATTCAACAGAATGGGAACAATTCGAAGGCAGTCTGGGACTTCGTCAGCGATGTAGCTGGAAAACCTAAAAAAAAACAAGTATTAAAGAAATTATAGATGATAAGGGAGACAAATTCATTAATAAAAATGATATATCAAATAAATTAAACGAATATTTCAGTGATTTGGGAGAGACTTATGCGAACAAGATTAAGCCACCCGAAAACTACAAAGAACAGGACAGCTTTATGAACAAAACATTTAATTTATACCCCACGGACCAAAAAGAAGTTGAAAATGTCATTAAAAATTTGAAACAAAAGAAAGCGCCTGGACTGGATGGATTAAAGGCTGATACTCTTAAATTGATATGTGAAGAAATCTCAGCACCTTTAGTGTACTTAATCAATATTTATTTTGAAGAAGGATGTTTTCCTGACACACTTAAAATGGGGGTAATAAAACCCCTTTTCAAGAATGGTATAAAATCTGATGTTTCCAACTATAGACCGATCACCATTATTTCAAATATTGCGAAAATCGTGGAAAAACTGATAGCAAATAGAATAACATTATTTATAGAAAAGTACTCAGTAGTCTCTCTTTTCAGTACGGTTTCCGACCAAATGGAGGAACGGAGGATGCTATTAAGGAGTTGACAGCATACTTATATGAACATGTTGATAAGAGCCAAGCAACGCTTGCTGTCTTTTTAGATCTCTCCAAAGCATTCGATACCGTTTGCCACAAAAAGTTACTGGATAAACTTTATCGCTATGGATTTAGAGGCAATTCATATAATCTATTGGAAAGCTACTTACAGAATCGTCTGCAGGTAGTTGATGTTGAGGGAACGATAAGTAATGTCAGAACAGTTACTTATGGGGTGCCACAGGGGACTGTCCTGGGTCCGATCCTGTTTACGGTTTATATAAACTCCCTACTAACCATGAATATTCAGGGTAAGGTAATTAGTTATGCAGACGATACTGTTATTATGTACCATGCAGACACTTGGTATCATCTTAAAATAAACGTAGAAAAAGATCTGCAAGAAATTAAAAAATGGTTCAAATACAATACGCTCACTTTGAATTTAGGAAAAACAAAATACCTCCCTTTTACGTCGTATTCCAGTGGACTGCCGAATCTTGGGCCATTTCGTCTTGATGCCAACTCTGAAATTGAAGAGGGAACATCCACCAAGTACCTCGGAGTTTTGGTGGACCGCCATCTCCGATGGGACCTACAAGTGGATAATGTTGTTAGCAAAATAAGATACCTACTAAGTAAATTTAGATACCTGAGAAAATATTTGGAAACACATCAAATGAAAATTTTATATTATGCACTAATACAATCTCAATTAACTTACGGCATAATAGGGTGGGGAGGTGCTCGTGAAAGTCACCTTAAAAAATTACATGTGCTTCGAAAATGGTTCTTGAAAATAATTATGAGAAAGGAAAAAACATACCCAAGCGATCAGTTGTTTCAAGAGGCAAAAATAATGGATGTTTCTCAGCTATATGGCTTCAGAGTGCTCACAGACCTTAAAAACTACTCTCAGGCTCTGAATTGCAAAAGTTGTAACTATAATTTTAGAGAACATGAATCAAAATACAACATACCTCGAATGGAAAAAGGCATAGGACAGAGAAATTTCCGCTATCTAGGCCTGAAGATGTTCACTATCATACCTAAGAATATAAGGGATATTTTGAGCCTGAATAAATTCAGAAAGAAATTAAAAGAATGGATTTTAAATACGGATCGTCACCTTTTCTACAGGATGATTAATGATAGCTGAATATGATTGCAATGATGCTTCTTGAAGTGATCAACATCCCTGGATTGAAACAAACGTATTTGAATTAGACAAACTTACCAGAATTAGACAAACTTACCTGAATTAGACAATCGTACCTGAATTAGACAAACTCACCCGATGGCGACGTAATAACTCGAAGTTGACATATTTACATTTTTATTGGGTATATTTAAGGGCTCATGTTTGTGTTTTTTTTCATTGTGTAAACCAATAGCACAGGAAATATCTACTTATATTTCCTCCATTTGTTCAGTTTATAAATATTTCTTTTCTATTGTGAGAACTTTGGTTTTTGTTGTATTTTATATGAATAAATATTATTATTAAAAAAAAAAAATATATATTATAGTTACAAATCACAACACTCACGGGGAGACAGGGTTCTTTGCTGAGGGTTTTCCCTAAGCTCATACGCAGAATTGTATGGTACCCCGTTACACCAACCTCTGCTAACACATATAAAACTCTCAGTCAAAAGAATATATATATACATATATATTACAAAATTAACAATTTGTGATTGGTGTCAGGTTCTTATTCTTGAAATGATAAATATCGAGAAATATCCTCCTATCATCCGATTTTAATTTTCGAAGTTTGAAAAACGCATCCAGTTTTCAAGTTGGGGGTTAATACCCTTAACCCTCAACAATTTTTTCCATTGAAAAAATATTGCTTGTGATATATCGCATCAAAGGTCATTCGATGACCAATTCAATGTGATCGAAAATAAAATTTTACCTCGACATTCTCGCAATAAAAATATTACGATTGAAGAAAAATGTATACACAAGTTGAAAAAAGCTGCGAATTAATGTATTAGATCGCAAATAAAACAATACAGATAACAGATAAGGATGGTGGTGTCTCTTCCACACGCATGAATGTGTTCTGGGAACAAAGTGAGGAGATTAAGAAAAGCTTTAGTTTTTATTGAAGAAATATTCTTTCGTCTAGCAGATCTACTAAAGATGACAAAATGTATGGTCTCGTTTTAGTTGCTAACTGATCTCTCCGAGGCGAATAATATCATATTTCCCGAGAATTTTCCATTCGATATGAATCAATTCAATGAAAATCAGCGAATAGATATCTTGATATTACAGGGACATGGCGATCGCAAGTGGGCCTACGAACAAGTGTACGAAATTTTTAATGAGCGTTAGCAAGACAGAAATCCTATAAGTAAAACTACTGTTTGTTGGGGTGTTAAACATTTCGAACAAACTGAAAATGTTAAAAACTCTCCAAAATCTGGTAAACCTTCAACAACGGATGAAGCTACGTTTTACTTGAATGGGTCTGACCAGCGACATAATTGTCGTTTCTGTTCCACAGCAAATCCTCATTGGGTGCAGACAGTTCAACCCAACATCCCAAAAATTAAATGCATGGTTGGGCACAATTGGCCATCATATTATTGGACCTTTTTGGCGCTCTAGTTCCTCGGAACTGAGTGCTTATCAATTTGCCCAAATGTCTGCAATTTTCGAATTATTCGATGAAAATGGTCTTAAACGATTTGGTTCGACTCACTGATCAAGAATCCGTGGTCGAAATTCATTCTGTCCGGCCAGTCCGGCCGTAGGCACGATAACTCTCGAACGAAATGAGCTAGACAGTTGAAATTTTCAGAGTAGGTTTGGGAGATAAATATCTCGGCTAAGTTCGTTAGTGGGCAAAATCGGACAGATGGTTTCGGAATAACAAAAAAAAAATTTTTTTCACAAAACAAATTCCAAATTAAATTTTTTTCAATAAGTAGTTTCATCATAAGAATCCAATGATATCATTTTCAACTCTAACAAGCTAATACTTTCGGAGATATGATTTTTCAAAATTTCAATAATAAATCGTATTTCTACGTTTTCACAGAATTATATAATTATTCTATGTATGAATTGTCATAATGTCAACTTATTTTCCTGAGACATGACATTGTCTAATTCCTGGCTAATAGTTGGTTCGAGAAACGTCAAAATCGACTTAGAGAGACAAGGGTAAAAAACCGTCAAATAAACCCCCATGTGGCGATTTTATTTCGAAAAGTGAAAATTTAAGAATATATATCCCAGGTAAGTACCCTCCTGGCCTTACGAGCAACAATTTCCTTTTTGAATTCAATATTGAAGGGATTTCTAAGATCAATATCTTTGAGAACTAGCGGAGGCGATTCTTCTCCAAGAGATCCCATGCGTCAACAGAAGAGTATATTTGTGAGAGGAGACTTTTGAAAGGTTATGTATTATTTTTAGTTTGTTCGTTCTTCTCCTCTTGTATTTTCATTTTTCAGGTTGATTTTTGGGTACCTTGGAGAAACCTCTCCGTTTTTGGACGAAGGAGTCCATATTGAAGAAATAAATGCCTATCAATATTTCTAAATTGCAGCAAATTTTGTGAACAATAGTTACAAATCACAACACTCACGGGGAGACAGGGTTTTTTGCTGAGGTTTTTCCCTAAGCTCTTGTATCATACGCAGAATTGTATGGTACCCCGTTACACCAACCTCTGCTAACACATAAAACTCTCAGTCAAAAGAATATATATATATATATAGTACCGACGTTTTATTCTAATACCGGAAATCGACACGATCGTACGAGGAGCCCGATAGCCGGTTGGTCTAGGCCGTCGGGTTTTCGGTTTCGGAACGAGAGAAGGTGGGCTCAAATCCCGGAAAGGAAATTGCACTTTTTGGCGCTCTAGTTCCTCGGAACTGAGCGCTTATCAATTTGCCCAAATGTCTGGAATTTTTATTCAAGATGCAGTTTCACCATTAAAATCCATCGATATCATTTTCAACTCCAACAAGCTAATACTTTCGGAGATATGATTTTTCAAAATTTCAATAATGAATCGTACGTACTTCTATGTTTTCACAGAATGCTATAATTATTCTATCTAAGCTTTATTATATGATCTGTGTCCATACTCGCACATTTCATCCTGTTTTATAAGAAAGAGTCAAATTCATTTCAGCTATTTTAATTTGATTTCTTCCATGGTGCAGTTCTCATTCTCAGATTGCTCATTTAATCTTGATAGATAAACTATTGTTTGAATTTAATATCCTTTATGATGCAGTTCTTTCATAAGAATACATTGATTTAATTCCCAACTCTGAGAAACCAATACTTTCGGAGATATAATTTGTCTGTTTGAACTAGAGCGCCAGAAAGCTTCTGTCCACAGGGCTTGAACCCTTTTTTTATAGAAGGCAATTTGAATAGTGACTCTTATCTAGTGTTAATGAGGAATCGAATTTTACCTACAGTCATTTATCTCTTTCCCGGTGTGAATGGTCGACAAGTAGTTGACAATATTTTGAATATTATGGAAATGGCATTATGGAATTGAAGGGAGGAGATATCTTGATGGCACATTTCCTGAGAAATTGATTGGTAGGAGAGGATCAGTTGAATGGTCACCCCAATCTCCGGATTTGAACCCTTCGGCAAATTTTCTGTGGGAACATTTGAAGAGTACTGTTTACCGAAATCGGCCAGATAACTTGGAAGACCTAAGACTCAAAATTCAGAGAGAAGTCGGAAGAATACCTGTTGCTGCGTTGAGTAATTCATTGAGGAGTTTCGAAGAACGGCTTGCACATTGTCGAGCAATCGACGGTGCTCTATTGCAATATTTAATACATTAAAATTATTTTCCATCCTTGATTAGGAAACTCGTCGATTCCAAAAAGCGTGTAACCATACCCAATTGATTATTTTCTAATGTTTTAATAAGAAAAATGGGTTCAAGCCCTGTGGACAGGAGCTTTCTGGCGCTCTAGTTCAAACAGACAAATTATATCTCCGAAAGTATTGGTTTCTCAGAGTTGGGAATTATATCAATGTATTCATATGATAGAACTGCATCATAAAGGAAGTTCAATTCAAATGATAGTTTATTTATCAAGATTAAATGAGCAATCATGAGAATGAGAACTGCACTATGGAAGAAATTAAATTTAATCTGGCCAATTTTGCCCTATAACGAACTTAACCGAGATATTCATCTCCCTAACTCACTCTGAAAATTTCAACTACCTAGCTCATTCCGTTCGAGAGTTATATCTGTGTCTATGGATGAAAAGCAGTCTCGCTACTTCATCAGATTCAGATCTCTTACTTCATGTTCCGTTCCGAAATGTAAGACTTTTCTGAGAAAAACTAATTTCGGAGCAAACAACTGAGATTTTTCTCACTTCGCTCACAATTCTTCGATTTATTAGATAATGACATGTCTCAGGAAAATAAACTGACATTATGACAATTCATACATAGAATAATTATATCATTGTGTGACAACGATGAAATACGATTTATTATTGAAATTTTGAAAAATCATATCTCCGAAAGTATTAGCTTGTTAGAGTTAAAAATGATATCATTGGATTCTGCTTATTGAAAAAAATTTAATTTTGAATTTGTTTTGTAAAAAAAAATTTTTTTTTGTTACTCCGAAACCATCTGTCCGATTTTGCCCAATAACGAACTTAGCCGAGATATTTATCTCCCAAATCTATTCTGAAAATTTCAACTGTCTAGCTCATTCCGTTCGAGAGTTATCGTGCCTACGGCCGGACGACCGGACCGGCCGGACAGAATGATTTTCGACCACGGATTCTTGATCAGTGAGTCGAACCAAATCGTTTAAGACCATTTTCATCGAAAAATTCGAAAATTACAGACATTTGGGCAAACTGATAAGCACTCAGTTCCGAGGAACTAGAGCGCCAAAAAAGGCGAAACCAATTTTCCTTTTATTCACACCGTTGAGTAGGTAATCAAATTACCTTTCATTTGATGTATCACAATCCATATATACCCATTTGAAAAAATAAAGAAGTGGGATGCGGGGCGTGGGGGGTGAGAAATATCAAATTCAAAAACGCATATGATAAATTGCTTTTGAAAGTAAAAATCCACGGGTTCCAGGATTTTCCTTTATAGTTCTTCGTACAAGAATTATTGACGAGTTACGTTACTTTTTTGGCACGCTGTATGTACTTCCGAAGATTCCCAACATACTCATACCAGATTATATTTTCTGAAGAGGTTGATTGGCTGAAGTACATGATGAAACCGGTGAAGCCATGTCATCTGTGAGCAGATATATGGTTGCTTGGGTGGACCTAAGGATGGAATCTTTATACATCGTACACACATCAACGCGCCTTCTCAATTTGTAGGTTTCAGGATGCTGAACATGACATGACAAATTCTGTCTAAATGATTATACGGACAGTGGAAACTGAGCAATAACTTCTATGTCCATTAATTCATTAAACTCTAGAGAATTCCAAGTGAATTTCTGGAAAGACGGAATCAAATAATATGCATATATTTTCTCCTACGTTGAATATATAGTTCAAAGTTACTCAGGTATAGCATCAGTATATCCCGGGGCGAATACCTATATTTTATTACATATTTCAATAGCGTTTTCTGGATAACAATCTTAAATTGAATGCCTGAGAGCAACGATAATCGAAATGTTCTTCACATAATCGCATTAATATCTTCATGAAGATATCAGCCAATTAATCACTAGCTTGCTTGTGAAAAAGAGAATTCAGGAGCTATACAGATACCTTACTACGAAAAAAATCAATAAACCATCCCATACAGACATACGACTGCAGCATGATTCTGTAATAGATTACTGTGAGAAAAATACCGCAGTAGAAAGCCTGACAGGTTCAATAGATAGTAAGCTCTACAGTATATATTATACGAATACGCATTCCTCTATGGTTAGTGGTCACTTCCTTTACTTGAGTTTATGTTATCTAACAATGAATCCAAGCAATAAAGGCATTGTGTTGGAATAAAAGCGGGGTCATAACAAATAAATCTGAACCGATTTGTCAGAGCTTGCTTGTTCCAAGGGATTTATGGCTTGGAGTTTTTTTCAGTCACTACCGTGTGTATCGAAGTCGTGAAAAGAAATATTGAACGATTCCTCATATGAAACATACGAAGTGGAACACAGTTGTGGACTAAGTTTTGCAATTATGAATAACAAACAATCTCTTATTATGAAGCAATATATCTCTCAATGTGTTCCGAATATTATTTTGAATAAAACATTGATTCAAACCCTGTGGACAGGAGCTTTTTGGCGCTCTTGTTCAAACAGAGAAATTATATCTCCGGATATCAATGGATTCCTATGATAGAACTGCATCATGAAAGAAATTAAATTTGAAAAAAAGTGTCGTACTTCAAAAATTTTCTTTAAAAAAAAGAACAATCCACAATGCTTTAATGCTCAAAATAATTTCATTAAATTCATTTATCAAGATTAAATGAGCCATCTGCAATGATTCAACCTCGTGAAATGGGTTGTTGCAACTTACACTCGGTGCATAGTTTTCACAACTCGAAATACCTAAGGAAAATATCATCGAAATGTCTAGAGCAAGGCTGCAGACAATCAGAGCAGATTGTCCATTTATTCCTGATATTTGAGTAGGTAGTGGATTACGATCAAATTATATTAATATTTCAAAATATATTAAAAAATTCAATAGTTAATACCACTAATACATTCTTTTCTGTATTATGAACCGCAACTCAAGAAAAACATGTTTGATGCACAAATGAGGAGTAACTTTTCAAAACGCATTATGTCAATTTGGGCGAAATTGAGTTTGAAGCAGATTCAGAAATGATTTCTATTGCTCTATAGCCCTATGTAAACAAAATCTTCCAAATGGCATTATGTCCCTGTGTAATTCAAATCCAAAGTATGTAAGCCGCATCGAAAAGCATTTTGTCCAGACTTGTAGTCGGATCAAAGCGCATTGTGTCATTTTGTCGGCATAGAAGGAGCCAAAATATTGAAGAACAGCTGAAGTACGGTACAATTTGTTGGAAATAACCTAGGTGTGCACGTTTGGATATAATGATATTTCTGTTAATTAATGCATTATAATGGAAAGTCTCGATAACAATGTTACTGTGGGCGAAAATAATGATGGCTCAAGAAAGAAGCAACGTCGCAAAACAGAAAGGGAATTCGAATATGAGAAGAGGTGAGTAATGTTTTTCTGCAACAATTGAAAATAAGTACCAATGTACTTAATTTTTTTATAGATATACTAAGATTCTGACCCCTTGTTGGTAAATTTTAAACCACCTTGCTGTCATAAAGATGGAAAATTTAATTGCTGCAATATATGAAGGAGCATTTTCGCGAAAGCAAAAAATAAGGTTTTTTTCAAACGACACAGAAAAGACCAAGACAATAGAATTTCCTTTTTTATGGATGTAGCGTTTCCAGAACGCAGCCGTGTTCGTGGTGTAATGAGAAAAAACAGGGGACATCGAGTTGCAGTGAACTATTACTTAATGTCTACGGAAATGGGAAGAATACCTGTATATGCTCCAAATTTTTTACCAAATTATTTGGCGTTGGTCAAAGACGATTGAATACAATCGCGGAAGGAATTTTATCTGGCAACGGCGTAGTAGATGAACGAGGTGGTGATCATAAAGTTAGAATGTAAAAGCAAAAAGATAGAAAGTTTATGAGTTTCTTTCGTAATTAAAAGCTTGCGAAAGTCACTATTCCCGAAATAAAAGCAGACGATTTTACTTGCAATCATCTTTGAACATCAACCGACTCTTTTGCCTTTATAACAGCACCGTTGAAGACGAGTTAAAGGTTAAAAAAACATTTTTTGTGAAAATATTCGAAACAAAATTCAATCTAGGCTTCAGTTCTCAGCCACTGATACATGCAGTTTTTGTGCAAGGCTAAATACAGAAATTGATTCTTGCGGAGATGTTGAAATCAATCGGGGTTTGAGTGCAGAACTTTTAATTCATAAAAAGAGGGCTAAAGCCTTCCACAGTCTGATGAAGGAAATACCAGAGGCAAGTATTACGTACGTTTTTGACTTGTAACAAGTCCTGCCGATTCCTACACGAGTATTGGGGAGGCTTTCTATGCTCGACAAATTTGATTTTATTCTTTGCGTGTCACTGATGTTAAAACTATGAATCCACATTTTTATGTCTGGAACGCAGCCCAAGCAGCTAGAGGTGATCAAGAAATAAGTTCAGCTTCAACAGATTTTTTAAAAAAAGCGCCTATTGGTAGTTCCATAACCCAAATTAGGCTTTTTGCGGATGGTTGTGGGGGGCAGAACAAAAACCAGCACGTCGTCCATGCCTTTATGTACTGGCTCCAGAAAAAAGTCCCAAGAAATACAAAAGAAATATTATTGTTTTTTTCCATTTCGCGGTCACTCGTACCTACCTACTGACAGGGTTTTTGGTAGAGTTGAAAGGAATTCAAGAGAAAAAGAAGAGATTTTTGACTCATCAGTGTATATTGAAATTTACAGGAAATTTGGAAACGTTCGAATTTTAGGCAAAGACTGGTTCCTTAAAAACTACAAAGATTTTAAAGTTATATTGAAACCAATTGATGGAATAAGTGACATGAAAAGAATATTCTTGCAAAAATTCATAAAAAATGGCAACGTGGATGTTAAGATGAAACTTGAGCCCACCTACAGATTTGAAGACATTTCAAAAAAACCAATGTCAATAACAAAACGAGAATTTAGCTTGAAGAGGGATATACATGATCGCTGCAACGTGCCACTACAAATTAAAATCAGTGAGCAGAAAAAAAATGATGTGCAAAAACTGCTTTGTGCAAGAAACAGTAGATCCTGCTGTAGACGTTGAAGAAAATATCGTGTGCGACTGTCTCGAGGATGACCCTAATCAGGAACAAATTTAATTTTTTCAACATATTTCGATATTATAGAATAAATTATGTTTACGTTATTACTTTTAAAACAAATAAAATATTACCAAAAAATTTATTTATCGATTTGCTCATGTTAATAAGGTTACAGGCCATCACTTACTGTGCAAACTGTTTTCTCTAAATTTAATAAATCGCAACAAACAGCATTATGTTCAGTTTCAAACTCATCAAAACGCATTATATACAATGGGATGAATCAAAACGCATTAAGTCCAAACGTTTTTCACATTTTCTATGCATATCTGATCAATAGTGATTACATAAGATTAGTTATTACCTTTGGATGTGAATTTCTATCAAACAAACTCGACGTACACAAATTATAAGCCAGGGTGTAAGAAAAAATCGTTTTTCGTTGGTTCTCAATAAAATGGTTTTTGGAAATTTTGTTTTGAAAAGTTACTTCTCAAATATAGATCCATATTTCAGTATTATTTTGCTAGCAACATTATGAAAATACTGTATATAGGAACATGTCTCACTACTCAAGGAAGTAAAAGGTAATATTAACCTCAGTGGTCAACGAACATTAATTTCGTTTGATGATTCCATTATGTTCTTCTTTCCTATTGCCTCCATAAACTAAGTCAAAACAGTCTTGTATTTATTAACAAATTCAAGAATCGAATACTTGTTTTCCAAGAGAAAATAACAACTATGAATTGACAATCTCTAATAGCTAGAAAAGATCATATTTATGAATAGCGATCACAGACAGATTCTGTGTTCACATTCCGTGAATACATAGAACTTACGATGTATGATTGAAACTTTGAAACATCATGTGATCGACTTTTCTATTGTTGGAATAAAATAGGGGAAATAGTGGCTGAGTGGTCCCGCACTTCAGTGGAGAGGGGGTAGGTTCTTTGGAAAAATGTGAAAATGGGCGCCACGTGATTTAAATTCCACTCAGTAGGATTAATAATAATTATACCAGTAAAATCACGAAAATGATATTTGAATATTTTAATTGTCGGCAAACTGATAAAGTTGTCTTCTCCGTATATAGGCCTATATATGGCGCACAATTCAAATACATAAACTATAATAGATGTTTTAAATATATGTTCTCGGTAGTCACAAACGGTAATCTCAATTAAATAAGTTTATACAAATTGAAAAGATAAACCCAACGGTAAGGAAAGTGGGAGATATGGAGAAAGGGAATAATTAGGAGGAAAAGAGGAGTTAATAATATCAGCAGATAAAGTAAAAGTTTGTCACCACTTCCTAGCGTTAGCGATACTGAACAAGGAGTCCAATCCTGACCAACCGCAGCTTCAACTCTGGTTCTGTTGGGGTTGATATTTTCCCAGTATCCGGTAATGTAAAGTTGGCATACAGAAAGGTGAGCCAGGGGAAATTGTACTTATGGTTGAATAGTACTATCGATGCAGGGGGTATTACAAGCACCCTAAAAAAAGAAATACGACCATAATGAAAATGGCGTCCTTATCGAAAACTACATTTAAAAAAACGTTCGATATTTACCTCTTAGAGGGTCAAATCGGCTTCAGTGATCCCTGGGGATAATAATGCTGATGTATATCCGGGATGGTATGGATATGGACACTTTTCGTCTGACTTCAATGTCCAAATTGGTAAGATTATGAAAAAGGCCAATTAATTCCGTCTACTGACGTTGGAGATTTCAAATACGATACGGAATACGGTACTATTGGATGACCTCCAAAATTTCCAATGAAAATAATCCCATAAATGGAAAGAATAATCACTTTCTTCAATTTTCAATTCGGAAAACGCCAAAATCGACTTCATTCAATGAATTCACCATTAGAAGATGGAGGAAAAGGAACGTTTTTGTCCCGGTAATTTGAATCAATCAGAGCGCCGCAATTTATGGTTTCAGAATTGCCAATACATTTAAACACCCTAAACATCCTTTGTCTCATTTTAATACTTGTAATTGGACATATCACCATCTTATTCGCCCCAGATATAGCGAAGGAAAATATGTTAATATTTGAGTGCATCACCTGGACGAGAACATAGGCGGAGAGGACGTTGGGGTTTTGAAATTGTTACGGGGCATGAAATGAACACGTAACAACTCCCCCCTTACCAGAAAGAAAAAAAAAATGAGAGAAATATAGAAGGACGATAGCAACTTCAACAACTACCCTGTTTGACAGATAATTTCCATTCTCCCATCAAATCAATTCATTTTATTTATTTTTTTTTTTCAATTTTTTTCTTTTTTTTTTCTTCTTTTTTTTTTATATAAAAATGGGTTCAAGCCCTGTGGACAGTAGCTTTCTGGCGCTCTAGTTCAAACAGACAAATTATATCTCCGAAAGTATTGGTTTCTCAGAGTTGGGAATTATATCAATGTATTCATATAATAGAACTGCATCCTAAAGGAAATACAATTCAAATAATAGTTTATTTATCAAGATTAAATGAGCAATCATGAGAATGAGAAAAGCACCATGGAAGAAATCAAATTAAATCTGGCCAATTTTGCCCAATAACGAACTTAACCGAGATATTCATCTCCCTAAACTACTCTGAAAATTTCAACTACCTACCTCATTCCGTTCGAGAGTTATATCTATGTCTATGGATGAAAAGCAGTCTAACTACTCTCAGATCTCTTACTTCATGTTCAGTTCCGAAATGTAAGAATTTTCTGAGAAAAACTAATTTCGGAGCAAACAACTGAGATTTTTCTCACTTCGCTCACAATTCTTCGATTGATTAGATAATGTCTCAGGAACATCATTTGACATTATGACAATTCATATTCATACATAGAATAATATCATTCTGTGACAACGTTGAAATACGATTTATTATTGAAATTTTGAAAAATTATATCTCCGAAAGTATTAGCTTGTTAGAGTTAAAAGTGATATGAGTGGATTCTTATGATAAAACTTTTAATTAAAAAAAATTTAATTTGGAATTTGTTTCGTAAAAAAAAAATTTTTTTTTTGTTACTCCGAAACCATCTGTCCGATTTTGCCCAATAACGAACTTAGCCGAGATATTTATCCCCCAAGCCTACTCTGAAAATTTCAACTCTCTAGCTCGTTCCGTTCGAGAGTTATCGTGCCTACGGCCGGCCGGACCGGCCGGCCGGACCGGCCGGACCGGCCGGCCGGACAGAATGAATTTCGACCACGGATTCTTGATCAGTGAGTCGAACCAAATCGTTTAAGACCATTTTCATCGAAATATTCGAAAATTACAGACATTTGGGCAAATTGATAAGCACTCAGTTCCGAGGAACTAGAGCGCCAAAAAGCTATATGAACTCACTCTGGATCAGGAGGATGAGCTTTTAGATCCTTGGCATGCCAGATACCAATGGATGTTTCGGAGCCATCCATGAGCTCATATGTCCATGGAGAAACTAATCTCTTTATGACATAAGGACCCACGTATTTAGGTGCTAATTTAGCGGTAAATCGTTTTGAAGCATCAGATAAAACGAAATTGCGCCTCCATACTTTTTGATTTAACACGAACTTATCATTACGTCTGCGAAGGTCATAATAACGCTTACTTCTATTGTACGCAGCGGTAAGGTGAGTTCTTACTTCTTTGAAAACTTTCAGAAGACCATTTGCACGTTTCTGAGGATCGGTGGACCTATCAATATGGATATTGTCAGTATCCAACGTAGTATCTACAGCGGGACAGAGGTTCAGCTCTCGGCCAAACACAATAAAATTCGGGGAAAATCCGGTAGATTCGTGTTTACCAGATCGTAAGGCAGCGGAAACCTTCGGAAGAAATAAATCCCAGTTAGTCTGATGATCCGAAACATAGGCAGACAACATTGTCTTAGTGACACGGTTCACCCTCTCCGTAGGGTTAGTTTGGGGATGGTAGTTTGCGTTGAACGCTAAGCGTATATTATAAAGTTGCGCAAAGTTTTTCAAAACTTTGCCCTTGAATTGCGGTCCATTATCACAAATAATAGCAGACGGAACACCGTAAACGAGAACGACATCATTTTCTAAATGCTTCACAATATTTTCTGCAGACGATTTACGTAAGGGAAATAAAAGAGTGAACTTACTGAAAGAGTCGGAAACAGAAAGGATATATTATATATATACTAGATGTTCTTGGGAGTGGACCCATGAGATCGGTACTGATCAATTGCCACGGTTCGGTTACCGACGGAGTCTTACTGAGCATATAACCAATGGGCTTCTTTTGCTCTGGTTTGGTCTGAATGCAGACAACACAGCGACGTATATAAGCTGCGACATCTGACCTCATTTTTGGCCAATAGTAATCATTTGCTACTCTTGCCAGTGTCTTTGTGACTCCTCCATGACCACACACAGCACTGTCATGACATAAGCGGAGAATTGCTAATCGTTTTTCCTTGGGAACCACTAGCTTCCACGGGGAATTGTCAGATGCAAGCTCGGGAAAACGAGGACGCACATATTTGTAAATCACATCATTCTCTAATCTCCATTGAGAATATTTCAGGGGACGCCTTCGAATTAAGTCCATCATTTTCAGATACCAATTATCTTTGATTTCTGACTCAATGGGGGGATCAAAAATACGAACTCCATCTATTGCTGGGACACTTCTCGATAGAGTGTCAGGAACGACATTATCTTTTCCTCTCCTATGAACCACATCAAAGGAATACTGTTGTAACCGAACAGCCCATCGTGCAATTCTTCCTACGGGATCTTTAATATTATTTATCCACTTTAAACTATAGTGGTCCGTGACAACCGTGAAATGAACACCCTCCAAATATGGACGAAGCTTTTCAATCGCGAATAATACCGCCAAACACTCCTTTTCAGTCGTGCTATATTTTCGCTCGTTTTTGGCGCTCTAGTTCCTCGGAACTGAGTGCTTATCAATTTGCCCAAATGTCTGTAATTTTCGAATATTTCGATGAAAATGGTCTTAAACGATTTGGTTCGACTCACTGATCAAGAATCCGTGGTCGAAATTCATTCTGTCCGGCCGGCCGGTCCGGCCGGCCGTAGGCACGATAACTCTCGAACGGAATGAGCTAGAGAGTTGAAATTTTCAGAGTAGGTTTGAGGGATAAATATCTCGGCTAAGTTCTTTATTGGGCAAAATCGGACAAATGGTTTCGGAGTAACAAAAAAAAAATTTTTTTTTTACGAAACAACTTCCAAATTAAATTTTTCTTAATAAAAAGTTTTATCATGAGAATCCAATCATATCATTTTTAACTCTAACAAGCTAATACTTTCGGAGATATGATTTTTCAAAATTTCAATAATAAATCGTATTTCAACGTTGTCACAGAATAATATTATTCTATGTATGAATATGAATTGTCATAATGTCAAATGATGTTCAATTGAAGAATTGTGAGCGAAGTGAGAAAAATCTCAGATATGATTTTTCAAAATTTCAATAATAAATCGTATTTCAACGTTGTCACAGAATGATATTATTCTATGTATGAATATGAATTGTCATAATGTCAAATGATGTTCCTGAGAATTGTGAGCGAAGTGAGTTAAATCTCAGTTGTTTGCTCCGATATTAGTTTTTCTCAGAAAATTCTTACATTTCGGAACTGAACATGAAGTAAGAGATCTGAGAGTAGTGAGACTGCTTTTCATCCATAGACATAGATATAACTCTCGAACGGAATGAGGTAGGTAGTTGAAATTTTCAGAGTAGTTTAGGGAGATGAATATCTCGGTTGAGTTCGTTATTGGGCAAAATTGACCAGATTTAATTTGATTTCTTCCATGGTGCTTTTCTCATTCTCATGATTGCTCATTTAATCTTGATAAATAAACTATTATTTGAATTGAATTTCCTTTAGGATGCAGTTCTATTATATGAATACATTGATATAATTCCCAACTCTGAGAAACCAATACTTTCGGAAATATAATTTGTCTGTTTGAACTAGAGCGCCAGAAAGCTCCTGTCCACAGGGCTTGAACCCATTTTTATCTAACGATCTACTGAGATAGCTTACCACTCTCTCACCTAATTCGGGATGAATTTGATACAAAACTGCACCCAAACCAAAATCTGAGGCATCAGTTTGAACATAAAATGGAAGGGAGTAATCGGGACACGATAAAACAGGAGCAGATACGAGATATTCTTTAATCGTATTCAATGCATTAGTACAATCAATAGACCATTCAAATTTCTTATTTTTGTGTAGGAGCTTCGTGAGAGGTCCTACAACATCAGAGAAATTAGGAACGAAACGACGATACCACGAAGCTAAGCCCAAGACGCGGCGAACGTCCGAAACGGTCTTTGGAGTTGGAATATTAAGTATAGCTTGAACTTTTTCAGGATCTACATCTAAACCATTTCTGTTTACAACATAACCCAAATATTTCAGTTCTGATCTACAGAACTGACATTTACGTTGACTTAACGTGAGTCCCGCCTTTTGTAGTCGCCGCAATACTTCTTTAAGAATTTCTAAATGTTTCTCGTAAGTATCTGCTATAATAATGATATCGTCTAAGTATACGAAAACGTAAGGTTCTAATGAAGAATCTATTATGCTATCAATTAGCCTTTGGAACGTAGCTGGCGAATTCGAAAGACCCATAGGCAGTCGTTTGAAGTGAAACAGCCCACGGTTCGGAACACAAAAAGCAGTCAATGGTCGCGACTTTTTAGCCACTGGAACTTGAAAGTAGGCTGATTTTATATCTAAGGACGAAAGGTACTTAGCATTTCTAAGTTTATCTAATGTAGCCGATACGAATGGAATCGGATAAGCATCTTTCACTGTTACTTTATTCAATTTTCGATAATCTACGCAGAAACGATAGGTGTTATCTTTTTTCTTAACCAATAATATTGGGGAGGACCATGGGCTATTGGAAGGTTCTACAACATCATCAGATAATAATTTATCTAACTCTTCATCAATATGCGACTGCATAACAGGATTTACCGGATAATGCCTTTATTTTATTGGAGCAGAATCTGTCTCAATAACATGCTCCACTAAATCAGTGCAGCCTAAACCATTACCCATCTTTTCGAAGGCTTCCGAAACGACAGATTGAAGCAGACTAGCCTGTTCTTCGGTTAAATCCGATTGCAAAGCACTTATAGGTGCCAAAGCTGGATCACATTCTTTGGAGAAATGCCATCCACCTCCTCGGAGATCTGGGACAACTCCCATCAATTTCCAGAAATCGGCTCCCAATATTAATATATGGGGTAAAGACGGAACAACAAGAACATTCACCAACCTCACTCGTCCCTTCAGCTCGAAAGGGACACTTACAGATCCTCGGGAGAGACATTTTTCGCCGTTAGCGACAGTACAAGATATAGGCTTTTCCTCAGTCCAGGGAAGAGCCAAACCTTGAAGGATACTCCATCCCTTACCACCAACGATGGTACGAGAGGCACCAGAATCTAATAGTCCCAACATTTTTAAATGCAATACGGTGACCTGCAAGTATGGACGTTCATCCCCTAACGTACTAGATAAAATATAGTCTAATACAGCCTTCTGGCCATCGCCTAACTCATCATCAATCGGTTTAGAAAATTTCGATCTCGAGGAAGGTAGCCGATTATCTACTTCCTCCGTTGTTCGTTTCCCTGGGTCTTGTTACAATTAGGACAATTCTTCACGGTGTAGCCTGCGCTACCACAACGATAACAGTACGAACTTGTTCGCGCATTTGGACAATTTGATCTTAGATGACCAATTGTGCGGCAATTCCAACAAATTGGAGCTGAAGCATTACCATCTTCTACAAAACTACACGAGGGTTGATCTTCGGCGACATAAGCTAAAGCTGCCTCTATCCATTTTTTATTTCTCGGAGGTGGAGTATATTGATCAATAGATTCTTTTCGCATTTCAAGCTTACGACACAAACTTAACAGTTCTTTTACAGAATTGACCGATAATAAACCTAACTGGTTTTGAAAGAAAGGAAGAATATTTTTCATCAAAACTCGTACTCTGAGGGTTTCTTTAACTGGAACCGTAAGTTTATCGAACATGTTTTGCATTTTTGCGACATAAATTCCTATCGGCTCATCCGCACCTTGTGTTCTATGTTTAATCTGCTCAAACAACTCTTCATCATAAAACGGAGATTGAAATTGTTCCCTTAAACCCGTAACCAAATCAGACCACGACTTCATTTCTCTTCGCACCGACAAATACCACTGATGACCATCATCAGAGAACAAATCTCCCGCAGAACACAGAAGTTCAGATTTTGACACGTTTCGAGAAATGCATAGCTCATCAACCTTATCTAAAAATGCACTCAACGACATACCGCTCTTTTTGCCAGTAAACTGTAGGTTCCATTTATAAACCGGAACTGACTTAACGTTCATTTGTTTTGGGGTTGAATTATTTCTATTACTTGAGCCAGGAATATTAAAGTTATCTTCCTCTTCTGATGAGGACTTTGATTCACTTGAAGAGTTCGATTCCAAAGTTAACATTGATATATCTCCCAGTACAACAGAACTCTGTCTTTTATGATACTTCCTTGCTCTACTAGTTAAATCAGCCTGCATATTAATTAACTGTGCTATTATATTAGATTTCTTTGTAGAGTTTTCAGGAGTAACCGGTACAGACCTATCTATTCTACTCAAACAGTGAGCTATTTTAGTACTAAGTTTCAGAAATGCGGCACTTCCTCTATCGTCATCGAAATTCTCAATAAGTGGCTTCATGTAATTAATTTTACGATATAAGTAAGCACCATCTCGTCGAATGTAAAGGGGTAGTTCGGATAACTAAGAGATGAGCCTTTCTTCTCGTATCTCAGGATATTTCTGAGGGTTTTCCTCATATCATCCACGGTCTTAGGATCAGTAATACCACGAAATCCTAATTCATAAGTCAATTCATCCTTATCGAGTCTATTAATTTCCATCTTATCATCCATAATGACGATAAAGTAGAGAAAAAAATGTTGTGAAAACGATAATCAAAGGGATGATCTAAATACTGAAATATGCACTTCGAAAAGAAAAAAAATAGTGTTTCTCAATACAAATAGAAGGAAAGAAACGGAATCTGGAGAAAGAACAAACTAGAAAAACCTAATGAAACTATATAGGGCCCCACGTTGGGCGCCAAAACTTGTGATCGACTTTTCTATTGTTGGAATAAAATAGGGGAAATAGTGGCTGAGTGGTCCCGCACTTCAGTGGAGAGGGGGTAGGTTCTTTGGAAAAATGTGAAAATGGAAGCCACGTGATTTAAATTCCACTCAGTAGGATTAATAATAATTATACCAGTAAAATCACGAAAATGATATTTGAATATTTTAATTGTCGGCAAACTGATAAAGTTGTCTTCTCCGTATATAGGCCTATATATGGCGCACAATTCAAATACATAAACTATAATAGATGTTTTAAATATATGTTCTCGGTAGTCACAAACGGTAATCTCAATTAAATAAGTTTATACAAATTGAAAAGATAAACCCAACGGTAAGGAAAGTGGGAGATATGGAGAAAGGGAATAATTAGGAGGAAAAGAGGAGTTAATAATATCAGCAGATAAAGTAAAAGTTTGTCACCACTTCCTAGCGTTAGCGATACTGAACAAGGAGTCCAATCCTGACCAACCGCAGCTTCAACTCTGGTTCTGTTGGGGTTGATATTTTCCCAGTATCCGGTAATGTAAAGTTGGCATACAGAAAGGTGAGCCAGGGGAAATTGTACTTATGGTTGAATAGTACTATCGGTGCAGGGGGTATTACAAGCACCCTAAAAAAAGAAATACGACCATAATGAAAATGGCGTCCTTATCGAAAACTACATTTAAAAATGGGTTCAAGCCCTGTGGACAGGAGCTTTCTGGTGCTCTAGTTCAAACAGACAAATTATATCTCCGAAAGTATTGGTTTCTCAGAGTTGGGAATTATATCAATGTATTCATATAATAGAACTGCATCCTAAAGGAAATTCAATTCAAATAATAGTTTATTTATCAAGATTAAATGAGCAATCATGAGAATGAGAAAAGCACCATGGAAGAAATCAAATTAAATCTGGTCAATTTTGCCCAATAACGAACTCAACCGAGATATTCATCTCCCTAAACTACTCTGAAACTGAAAATTTCAACTACCTACCTCATTCCGTTCGAGAGTTATATCTATGTCTATGGATGAAAAGCAGTCTCACTACTCTCAGATCTCTTACTTCATGTTCAGTTCCGAAATGTAAGAATTTTCTGAGAAAAACTAATATCGGAGCAAACAACTGAGATTTAACTCACTTCGCTCACAATTCTCAGGAACATCATTTGACATTATGACAATTCATATTCATACATAGAATAATATCATTCTGTGACAACGTTGAAATACGATTTATTATTGAAATTTTGAAAAATCATATCTGAGATTTTTCTCACTTCGCTCACAATTCTTCAATTGATTAGTCTCAGGAACATCATTTGACATTATGACAATTCATATTCATACATAGAATAATATTATTCTGTGACAACGTTGAAATACGATTTATTATTGAAATTTTGAAAAATCATATCTCTGAAAGTATTAGCTTGTTAGAGTTAAAAATGATATGATTGGATTCTCATGATAAAACTTTTTATTAAAAAAAATTTAATTTGGAATTTGTTTCGTAAAAAAAAAATTTTTTTTTTGTTACTCCGAAACCATTTGTCCGATTTCGCCCAATAACGAACTTAGCCGAGATATTTATCCCCCAAACCTACTCTGAAAATTTCAACTCTCTAGCTCATTCCGTTCGAGAGTTATCGTGCCTAAGGCCAGCCGGACCGGCCGGACCGGCCGGACAGAATGAATTTCGACCACGGATTCTTGATCAGTGAGTCGAACCAAATCATTTAAGACCATTTTCATCGAAATATTCGAAAATTACAGACATTTGGGCAAATTGATAAGCACTCAGTTCCGAGGAACTAGAGCGCCAAAAACGTTCGATATTTACCTCTGAGAGGGTCAAATCGGCTTCAGTGATCCCTGGGGATAATAATGCTGATGTATATCCGGGATGGTATGGATATGGACACTTTTCGTCTGACTTCAATGTCCAAATTGGTAAGATTATGAAAAAGGCCAATTAATTCCGTCTACTGACGTTGGAGATTTCAAATACGATACGGAATACGGTACTATTGGATGACCTCCAAAATTTCCAATGAAAATAATCCCATAAATGGAAAGAATAATCACTTTCTTCAATTTTCAATTCGGAAAACGCCAAAATCGACTTCATTCAATGAATTCACCATTAGAAGATGGAGGAAAAGGAACGTTTTTGTCCCGGTAATTTGAATCAATCAGAGCGCCGCAATTTATGGTTTCAGAATTGCCAATACATTTAAACACCCTAAACATCCTTTGTCTCATTTTAATACTTGTAATAGGACATATCACCATCTTATTCGCCCCAGATATAGCGAAGGAAAATATGTTAATATTTGAGTGCATCACCTGGACGAGAACATAGGCGGAGAGGACGTTGGGGTTTTGAAATTGTTACGGGGCATGAAATGAACACGTAACAATCATATGTCCGAAAGTATTAGCTTGTTAGAGTTGAAAATGATAACAATGTATTCTTATAATGAAACTGCATCTTGAATAAATTTGAATTCAAAAGTTGTAATGTAGAAAAAAATATTTTTTTTTGGTACTCCGAAACTATTTGGCCGATTTTTCCCAATAACGAACTCAACCGAGATATTTACCCCTCAAACCTACCCTGAAAAATTCAACTGTCTAGCTCATTCCGTTCAAGAGTTATCGTGTTTACGGCCGGACGGCCGGACGGACTGGTGGGCGGCCAGACGGACGGACGGCCGGACAGAATCGATTTTGACCATGGATTCTTGATCAGTGAGTCAAACCAAATCGTTCAAGACCATTTTCAGCCTAAAATTCGAAAATTACTCAGACATTTGGTCAAATTGATCAGCAAAACTGATAGCCAAAAATATTCATATATAATTAATATAACACAGGAGAAAAACTCAACTGAAATTTAAATGGTGGAATTCATTGTAGTTGTAAAAAGTATTTTTACTTAAGAAATCCGATATTTTGGCCATAAAGTTCGTTCCATGTGCAACAAAAATAAAAAAATGCTGACAACTTTGTTGGTCGAGTGTAAAACAGTGGACTAGTACACTTTATTCGTTGTAATGTCTCGATATTTTCCCTATATCTTCTACAACGTAGATCCGATTGAGTTCAAATCTAGAACTTCGCTGTAAAATGACGAATTGAAGAATCTCGCAGATTTTCAACGATATACTCTGAGATAGAAATTTTTTTCCACATTTCAGCCATGTGATCCTCACAAAATTCTACATAAGTTTTTGAATAATTACCGACCTTCAATTCGATTGGATCAGTGTTTTTCCAGTTGATAATTTGAGATCATTCTCTGCCAAAAATTCGCAAATTACGGACATTTGGGCAAATTAATAGGCGCTCTGTTCAGGTGAACAAGCGCACCAAAAAATAAAATTTGCGGTACTGCAGATGTTTTTTATTTTAGGAACAAAAGTAACTGCAATTGCAAGTTTGATATATTCCAATCGGTAAAAGGGACTTCTTAATCAATTGGTGTTGAATTAATCTGGAATGAACTTCGTTAATCATCGTCTTGTTATCTATTCACGGATTTCTTGTAACTCATCTAAACTATTTATGAACACATACTTACATTTTGTTATTCAAATATTTTAATGAAAATGAACCAAAAATGTGAACTCAACTAATTGTTCAATTTAGAGCGATGACCTATTCACTTCCTGTTTATTTTATGCTTCAACATGCCTCGACATTATTCAGAGGGCAAGTTAGCTTGCTTCAATTTCAAAATCTGATTGGAACTTTGGAGGCATTAAATTGATTAGAAGAGTATCATCCTTCGTCGAAATGGAAGAGTTGATGCTCACAGAGGCAGAATGCGCTCCTGAAGGAATAAAAGGAAACTCTTCAATAGTTAAGGACTTTTGCTTTGACTTGGATCGTCCAATACTCGAATCGAATGATTAAACAACTCAATAGGAGAAGCGAGTGTAATTAATGGAACTTTTTCGCAATGAATATTAATTAGTCTATCTCCAAAAATTTTAATTTCAGTCTCTCGAGGTAATGAATATAGGTATTTTAATTATATTTCTAGTTTGTCTCCCCTTGGTACTTCCCATCGGTCTATTCGTATATCTAAGACGTTTCGATCGAACTACCTGTCGCAGAAAGTCGTAATTTTACACGGTGGAGACAAACTAACAGTGTTTGTCTCGATTTTAATTATTAAGGTATCAAGAGGCGAAAGACTACCTAAAACATATTTTTTTTCTTATTCTGGCTATCGATAGGTCATACAATTCTGAATTCAGTAGCGTAACAACATTTGGGTCAGTAACACTCGAGATATCAATTTTTTGAATTTGAAACACATATATAAAGTTTTTAATTAATTCAAATAAACATTTTTGGCATGTAACAATGTGAAATAACCTTTTCCCCAAATGTCTGTAATTTTCAATTTATTTTCCGAAAATGATCTGGAATGATTAGGGTCGGCTCACTGATGAAGAATTCGAGGTCATATTCCATTCTCTCCGGCCATCCGTTAAACGGGAAAAAATAGCGACTTGAAATTTTCAGGGTTGGTGGTGCATCTGAATGCCAAGTTTAAGTTCGTGGGCATAATCTGCCAAACGGTTCCGGAGTTATAACCAACTGAAATATTGTTGTTATTTCCTCAATAACTCAAAAAATACAGAAACGATCCAATTATAATATGCTTGTTAGTTGTAGAATGATTACATGGAAACATTTTTGCGAAATTTCGTGTGGATTGTATTATCAGAAATTTAAAAATAAATCAACGAAAACAAATCAGTTTAGCAGAAACTATCCCTCCGATATCGCTGAAATTTTGTGAGAGCCTTCAAAACCTAATATTACAGACAAGTTTCATTCATTCATTTGAACACGATTGGATCTATATCGTTGGAGATCTGAGCAGCCTTGTGTGAGTTCAGCTGCTGTATGGATAACCTTTGCCACGATATCTTTCGAACGGAAAGAGATAGTGATTCGAAATGTTGCGCATCCAAATGGAATAGTTGAGTATAATACGCATAATTGGCCAAACGGTTGGGAGTTATACCCAACGTAAATTTTGTTGATATTTCCTCAATACAATACGACATGTAATGTTAAACATTCCGTAATTGGAGGACGGCATAAGAACAGATGAAAGTATAATACTAGCTTAGTTTTTGGTTGATTAGTTAATAAGTAATAAATTTCTGCAATCGTTCATTGGAAACATTATTGTAACCCGCCTTGATGTATGTATGTTCAATTCCTAAATCGAATTGAAGAAATCTTCTTTAAAATTCATGAAACTTTTCACAGAACTCAAGAATTACTGGATGATGATATCAAAAGCATTCTGGCATTGAAGTTATCAGGCAGAAGCTACAGGATCTTTATAAATGAGTGTAACATCGCAGTTGGCTTTGGATTTTTGCGCGCGTGTTCGTCACAATGTGTGTATTTTTCGAATATTTTTGCGAAAATGGTCTCAAACCATTGGGTTCGACTCCTTGATGAAGAATTCGAGGTCAAAATCAATTCTGTCCGTCTGGACAGAATGGTCCTTAATGGGCAAAATCCATCAAGCCGTTTCGGAGTTATGACCATTTTTAGTTGAAAGGTTTTTCAAGAATATTTCTGAAACCGATCCCCAGATCTATCTGAAATTTAGCATCGAATTGTAGAATCATGATCTTCATATGCCTGCAAAGTTTTGTGTTGATCGATTGGCTATAAATTAGAAAAAAAAATGTCAATAGAAAATGAAATTGAAATTTTGTTTTCACTTTAACTCGAATAATACTGATCCGATTGAATTGAAGCTTGGTAGTTAGATGTAAAGTACCACCGACGATAACACTTGTGCAGAATTTCGTGGGGATAGCATGAGTAGAAAAAATTAAAAATTTTTTTTACTATTAGCGGAATATCTAGCTTGAAATTCCGAAACCAAATATGGGATGGAGTTCAATTTAGGTACACTTCCATGAGCAATGATGACTTCTTGATGTGTGCAAAATTTCACTGAGAACAGACCACTAGGAGGCAAAAAAAAAATTAATTATTTTGAACATCCAAACTGGACAAATTATTTCAGTTCGAATTCCTACAAGGAATATCTAACATCTGGTGTGAACTTATTTTGACGGGTTTTTACGGGTTTATCTGAATCAGTGCGATATGTACGAGGGCAACTGATTAAAATATGGACGAGGATATACTGCGCCAATTGAAGTACCTAATGCGTGAGCGATATGTGGAATTTTGAATTGGTTTTCAAAATTTGTCTGGACGGTGAACAACTGGGGGTGTAACTGGAAGGCCATATTAACAGCTCATGTCAATTCTGTGAGTTTGCGGAGACAGCGTAGACAGTTTCGAGGAGACATCGTAGTGTCCGAGGTGTAGCGTTAATAACATAATCCTTGGGGCCAATATTGAAATTCATAATGCCTCTTTCGGGCATTTTTCGTTATTCGCATGAGCAGACGGGAAATTATTTAACTGCTGGAGTTTTCGTCTGAGAGGATTGGGGTTTTGAGGTGGAGGATGCTATTCTTCCATAAAATCTACTTGTGAGGGTCCGCGCATGCGTGGATTGAAGACGCGATATCCCCTGAACTACTGGTGTTGGTGAATCGGAATTTTGTGTGAGGTTTGTGATTTTGAAAGGACTTCTAACCACGAGTGGACTGCACATGCGCAGAGGAGAAATTACTGTTTTTGGGATGTATGGGTAATGTTGAGACTGATTTAGGAATATCTGTGATGGGTCTAGTGCTGAGTCGATATTGTGAGGTTGTAAAAGAAAATTCAAGACAATTCTGTACCCGGATAAGTCAGTTTGGGGGAAATGAGGTTTTTACCGAGTTGATGTGTCCGTAGAGTGGCCCTGGGGATAATTTTGAAATTCATTTTACCCTTTTTGGGCTTTTTTCCTTATGCGCCTGAGCAGATGAGGAGTGATTTAACTGATGGAGTTTTCGTCTGAGAGGATTGGGGTTTCGGCGAGGAGGATGCTATTTCCCCAAATAATCCCCTGGTGAGCGTCTGCGCATGCGTGTATTCAAGATGCGATATCTACTGAACCACTATTGTTTGAGGATCGGAGTTTTTTGTGGGATGTGTGATTTTGGGAGGACTTTCAGCCATCAGTGGATTGCGCCTGCGCATAGGAAAAGTGACTGTTTATATGTTGTATCGGTTACGTTTGGAGTGGTTTAGGACTATCGAACATGGGTCTGGTACTTAGCCGATATTGTGAGGTTTTAAAAGAAAATTCATGTCAATTCTGTGCACGGACAAGTGAGTTACACAGAAATTGTGTTGTTTGCGAGTTGAAGTGTCCATGCCGTGGACGTGAGGCCAATTTTGAGATTCATGTTATCCGTTACGGGCATTTACGTTATGCGCATGAGCAAACGGGAAGTGATTCAACTGCTGGAATTTTCGTCTGATAAGATTGGGGTTTGGAGGTGCAGGATGCCATTCCTCCATAGAATCTGCTAGGGAGTGTCCGCGCATGCGCAGATTGAAGCTGCGATATCTCCTGAACCAATGGTGTTGAAAAAACAAAGTTTTGTGTGAGGTGTGTGATTTTGAGACGCCTTTCAGCCACGAGTAGATTGCGCATGCGCAGAGGTGAAGTGGTTGGGTTGTATGGCTTATGTTTGGAGTGATTTGTGTCTAGCGATCATGGATTTGGTGTTGAGTCGATTTTGTGAGGTTTTAAGAGAAATTTCATGGCAATTCTGTTCACCAACAAGTCAGTTTCGAGCAAATAGCGTAATTTCTAGTTGAATTGTCTGTATTGTAGCACTGGGGCCAATTTATGAATAACTATATTCGGAAGATCTATATCAAATTACGTTCGTATTTGCAGAATACGCGTGAGTAATTGCGTTCCCAACGGGAGTCCCATAGCCACATTTTTTGTTATTTCGATCTACGGTAAAACTAATAGCCAGACTGTATCGACAGCCAGATTTGTTAAAGGGACTCGAAAAAATATAAAAGAAACACTGACGTGAGGTCAGTACTCTTTTGCGCGTGTGTTCTCGTTGGCTAATTTGAATTAAATTATGAGTGTTTCAAGCTCAGTGAATAGAAAGAGACGGAGATCTACCCAGATGGTAGTGGACACCATTCACTTTCGGGTCAAAAACTAAGAGTGCTTTGTCTAAGCTGGCATAAGGATGGAGTAACAAAGTTGACAAAGAACACAACTGACTTTCTTTAGTCGCACAAGCTTCTGAGGTATCTCCTCAGGAAATACTTGGGAGGGTTAGTATAATCATAATCATATTTATAGCTCGCGTGCCAATTGCTGACTGACTTCGTAATGAAAGAGAAAGGCTAAAAGAGCATTGACGTGGAGTCAATCTGTTTTGGCGCGCGTGCTATAAATATGATTATGATTATACTGACCCTCCCAAGTCTTCCCTAAGGAGATACCTCAGAAGCTCCTAGAAGCTTGTGCGACTAAGGAAAGTCAGTGTTGTTCTTTGTCAACATTGTTACTCTATCCTTATGCCAGCCTAGACAAAGCACTCTCAATATCTGACAGTGAATGGTGTCCACTACCATCCGGGTAGATCTCCGGCTCGTTCTATCCACTGAGCTTGAAACACTCATAATTTAATTCAAATTAGCCAACGAGAACACGTGCGCCAAAGAGTACTGACCTCACGTCAGTGCTTTTTTATAGTTTTTATTTTTCTTGTGTTCTGTTTATATCATAAAATTTCTGAACTGACGGCCAATATTGAATGCTTTTGTATTCTTAAGATTCTGTTAAATTTATGAAAATTCAGTTTCCAAATTATATGAATCTGCAATGACTTATGATCTAGTACAAAATATATTTATTGTGATATCCTATTACCGCAATGGTACATTAGTCAAAGGTGAATGGATTTATTCTGTAGAGGTCTGTAAAACAAAATAATATTTGCTGAAATATCCTGATGTTCAGATTCTAGAATCTTCTCTGAAAGCACACATCAAAGGTGATATTAACAGATTCATGCAGACTGGAAACGTTAACAAGAGAAACTCGACAGGATGACCTCAAAATTTACAAGAAGTTGTCGAAGAACTGAGAACACGAGTTGAAGAAAATTTTCAAATATACCTGAATAAATTTTATTTTCAGTCTGGTGTCCTCTTTAGTACTCACCACAAAGTATTGCAAGAAAAACTAACATTGAACCTTTACAAAATAACGAGGGTACAGCAACTCCTACCAATAGATATTCCACGTCGCCTAGAGTACTGTACATGTTTCTAAATAATCTTAACGTTGACAGATTATTGGACTTTTTTTAGTGTTGATGCTTGGTTTCACTTGTCGGGTTATGTGAATCCGCAAAACTAGAGATTTTGGATATCTGCAAATCCCCACAGTTTTATTGAGACTCCAGTACATTCGCAAAAAGTTGGTGTGTGGTTAGCAGTTTCTCGTCATAGGAAATATGGCCCAGTCTTCTTTCTTGATACCACTAATGGTGAAAGGTACAAAAGAATAATGCTGGAACCATTCATAAGCCAACTACGTGACGAAGAAATATAGTTGGGATATTTTCAACAATACTGAGCAACTTCACACACTACTTCTGCAAATCTAAGCTATTTGCAGGATATCTATGACAACCGTACATATCGGAGGACCTCAAATGATCAATGACAATGTGCTGCCAAAATATTGGCCCACAAATGTTAAAAAATATGTTTGACAACAAACGAAAAAAAATTTATGAATGCCTTGAGAATAATGGACCACATTTTGAACATTTGATGTGAATTCACTATAAGAATTCTCACAAATTGCCAAAAATATATTTTGTCCTTTTGCATTGATTTATTACCTGCAGTCGAACATAAAAATGTTTCCATTCAAACACAAGGAACAGATTATTTATATCTGTTCAATAGCTAATATCATAACACTTGAAAATGACTAATGGATAATTCACTCTCGATTCTATCGACTTGATATTTTCTGAAAGAAAACTCTTTAAAAAGGAGTAAATTACCCTACTCATCACAAGGTCTGTTGTAAACCCAGTGAAGAAGGCTCAGCCATTATGCTATGTACCCAAAATCACGTGTAATAAAAATGTATATCCAGAAATTCATTTATTTGAAAATTTCAATTTCTACATACTCAATGCAAACTATATCAACTATTAAATCAATTTATTTTATAATATAGGATCTGCTCCTTTTGCGGAATTACCCGTTAAACCTTCCCACTTTTATTTCGTATAATCACAATTTTTGGCTAAACTTGGACGAAAGGAAAAATAATCTCCCAGTGACAATCATTTTGGAACCCGTCATTTATCATTGCCAATTTAAACCAAGCAGAATTTGAGGATATTCGTATATTAAGAATTCCCTGGCAGAAATTACAATTGTGATTGCATGCAGATGAAGTGGTAAAATGAGAATGTTTTAGATCCAACTACGATGTTAAAATCATTTATAAAGACCCTGTATAACGTTACTCCACTTGTTTCCACAAACAGAGAAAAAAGGAAGTAATATACAAAAATGAGCAAATTAGTCTAAAAAAATTATGCAAAATTGTGTGGGAATTAACGGTGCAGTAGATTAGCAGTTAGCAGGTAGAACTTGCACCGTTCAGATCGAATTTTTGTGTCAGTTTCGCTCGGTATTTCATAATAAGCTTTGGGAAATGGATATTATGTCATAGAAAAAAATTGGATTACTTCCGGAATTAGAGTTCTTCGTTCGCTTTTCTCCTTGAAGATTGCAGATGAATAATTCATTAATCCTGTTAAAAGAATCAACTAAGTAATGCTGAATAATGATAATTTGAATTGTATTTGAACTTGAGGGACGAAACTCAGCAGTGGAAATTTTATAGAAACTAGAGAAATAAAAAATCTTAGGAGTACGTAGGTCAGTTTCGTTCAACTATTCTTTTTGATATTAAATTGAATTTTTCCTGATCCAATATTGAAAGCAAAACACATCTAAACCCCTGAGTTACAGCAAGAAGCATTTCGAGGAAATACAAAATTTACATAAAAAATTATACATTTCATAAATTCTTCCTCAGATTGCGACCAAATTCCACACAAATCCTCAAGACGAAATTTATTTTCTCAATATTTTCAAAAATTTAGATCGGATCGAATAAAAATCTAATGGCGTATTCCATTGGCAGCACCAGTGCTGCACTGAGCACGCACTGAGTGCAAAAAATGTTGCACTGGACGTCAAAATGTGTCAAAATGCTTGACGAAATTCCCCAATGGAATACGATTCATGCACTCAGTGCGCACGAGTTCTACCAATGGAATACGCTATAATTTATTCAGTTCGAAAAATACGGTTTGAAGCTTCATGCAGTATTTCGTGAGGGTGTGTGAGGCGTAAATAGTAGTTTCCGACCGAAACTGGTTTTTCAGCCGAAAGCGAACTTTCGGCCAGGGCCCCTATTCACGAAATGTTGAGATGAGAGAGATCAGAGATCTCTCGTACGAGATTTATCACGTCAGTGACTCTGCGCAAACTCCGTATGTGAATTGTCGGTTGAAATGTGTTTCTCTACTACTAAATAGTGAGGGAGAAGTGAGATGAGAATTCGTGTAGGAGTTATCGCATGCGAATACTCATCTCTACGAACGTCGAGTATACGGGCCCTGGCTGTCAGCTTCGGCCGAAACCAAAACTATATATTTCATACTGAAATATAGTGTAGTTTTTATTATTTTATTTGCATATACATAAAATCAGTTAGGCCGTGTTGAGTAAAATGAAAAGACAATTTTTTTGAGATCTTTATTTATTACTTTGGTATTACCAAGTTATCAAAAAAATCAGTCGAAGTATACAGGCTGATTCCAAATCAGACGTGAACCTTGGAGGAGGTGTTAGTATGGATCATTTGCTGTGGTTTGAGCCATTTTCATTGATAACCGAAAATCAACAGTTTCCGAGATATTTGAGTTCTGGTTCTGTTGAAAAAGAATTAATATGATTTGAAAGGGGATATGAGAAGCAAAGAAAGAAAAATAACGAATTCAATATTTCGTTGTTGTAACTAAGCTCGAAATTTCATTCGAAAATGTATTCATAAATTATGTTCGAGATGACCTCCACAATTCCATAGGCAAGCACGTGCTCTCTTTCTAATTTCATCAGTTGTTATTTTCCGCCTGAAATTTACTCACGCTGCTTTTTGATTACACATTCACTATTTTTTATGCCGGACATTCAAAAGGTTGCTTATAAAAAATCTGCTGAATCGAAACTAGTTAGGTAAGCATTCCGATGAAAATTTTCAGAGAATGAAGAAGGGATTTGGCAAATTTTTAAAATAATTTTGACATATATAAACTGTGAAATTTGAAAGTTGCAGAGAAATTGATCTTAGATATTGATTTTTCATTCATTCATATACCACATTTTAAATCATACTAATTCTTTTTCAACCTCTTATACAGCATAGTTTTGCTTTTTTCGTACATATCATATCCTTTTCTGATAAAAATAAACCAAAATTATCATAAAATTTGGTCAACGTAAAAAAAATTGACGAAATATGAACTAAGATCAGAAATCTTTTAAAAATCACCCGAACTCCAATAACTGTTGATTTTCCGTTATCAATAAATATGAATCAAACAGCTAATGAGTCATACCAAGTCCTCCTCCACGGTTCACATCTAATTTGGAATCACCCTATATACTCTAATTAATAATCATTGAAGTAAATTATAGATAGGATACAATAACTTGTTCAACAATTATGTATACCTACTTATAACTCAGTTGGCCATACGACCAGGATGGTTCACGGACAGTCAAGTTTCGGCGCGGCCGAATGTTTCGGCCATTTTTTGGCCGAAACCGAAACTAAGGCCGGTGGCTCTATTCTCAACTTCACTCGTTTTCTTCCACTCGAAACGAAAACGAACGGTGGTAATTGCGAACGATAGTAATTGCGAACGATAGTAATTGCGAACGATAGTTTATATTGCTATTCTCATCTGCCCTTCGAAATGACCGATGACTGAAACGAATTCGTGGCGTGTGAAGACTTGGCAACATAGTAACATCTGAAATTTGAATGTGTTTATGTATATGTTATTGGCGTGCTTCCTCATAATCAAAACTATATTTTATTGTTTGTTGATTTATTATTTTTTTTCTGTTTGCAGCGATAAGAAAAAAGTAATTATACATTTCCGTAAAGATTTAAGTCTCAGTTATTAAGCGAGAAATTTACTACATAATTTTCTTCGGAATGCCTATGAAAGAGGAACTGAGTACAATGTTAAATAGTATTCCTGGACCAAAAAAAGAATGGAAAACTTGGAGAAAGTTTTGCAATATTGAAAGATTTTAAAACGATTAAGGATTATTTTACCTCTTCAGATAGGATCTTGGGTCAAGAACAAAATCTAGAGAGATAGTATTGAATACTTTTTTTTTCTTAAAGTTTTATTCTACTGGAATTGTTGAATGATTTTATGTTTATTGTTGTGATATAGTTTTTTAGAATGAAATACATTTTTTTCAAAGATCAATATCTATTTATTTATAAAGTGTCTTTTACAATTCTGTGAAAAGTTAAACGTATAATTATATTCCCCTGAATTCTTCATGAAAACAGCTCTGGTTTTTGTTGCCTACTGGACACTTCCTGATCAATTCCTTCACTTTCCAGTTACAATTCTGTAATTAACTGATAATAGCTGTTGCACTTCCGAGTTATTCCAGAGGAAAGAATCACGGGTTATTCTTGGTTATCTGGTACATACATTTAAAATTTTCTTTTGCTATCACATATCTGAAAAAGGTTCTGTTTATCTATACTTAATATTTTTTCATCAATCTACCAGTTGAATATTATTCAAAGGGATCCTTTTCGATTAACATAAATGTGTTCTGGGTAATTTGAATCTTCAATTTTAGGTGGAAACATTGCACTGTGTGCAATCTATGCAACCTATTACATCAGGAAAGTCGAATTTTCATTGAATCTATAAATTTTAAAGAACATAAATAATTTTGCAATATTCTAAAATAGCAATACCTAGCTTTTCATTATATTCAATTCCGCCAATGTTTGTGGGAATCTAATAAATCTATTCAATATTTCTGGTTTATTTCAAACATCGACAATTTGTAATATCATAATAATAATTCTGACAATGTAATTATTTTTACTGAATATATTTTTAACCACACCGTAAAAATACCAACTTATTTAACAACAGATTTGAGGTTATAAAATGTGAAGAGGCTTGCATAATCCACTGAAGGCGAGTGGAATTCTTCCGAAAACGAGTGCTATATAGCCCTCGTTTAGAATTTCGAGTGCTCGTGTCACCAAATCAGATCATCTTTCAGTTTAGAATTGCAAACGAGTAAACGTTCGTAACGACATCTGATGATGAAAGGAAAAGTCAATCAGCTGCAATTCAAAAATTTTTTGTTTTCAGGGAATCCCAAAAATGTATTGCTTTCGGCTGAAAAACCTACGAGTAAGTTTCTGGATTGAAACCTAATAAACAACGTCACATAAAACGGGTTGAGGACTGAGGCATATGGACAAGGAGGGACTATTTGACAAGTTGAAATATTGCTGTTGTAAATATTCGAATTCATTAATTCATTATTGTGAGTTACTCGATTTACATACTTGTATCTTTGTTGGTAAAAATAAACAAGGATCTTATCGCTACTCTTTCCGAAACACAATATATTCTTCGTCTGGATATGCCGTCCATGTTTTATGTTCTTGGTTTCAATACGAATACATGAAACTTAAGTTACATAGAGTGCTATGGAAAGTTGTAGGTGGGTGCGTATCGTGTTTACTAGACCAATTAAGTGTTCGACATGAAGTGGGCGTCAAATTGATGGAATAAGGGTTTTATTTTCTGCCCTTCTTGTTCTTATACCATTTCCGGTTAGCAAGCAGTGATGTAATTAATATTTTTTTTTAAATTGAAAGCCCCATTTTTTTTCTTGCCATGGATATATCCTAGAAATCTGAATACAGTAATGCACATGTAATGCCATTTGGGTCAATATTTCTCGAGATATAAATTTTTTACTTTGAAAAAACATGTGAAAATTTTTAAATTAAGTCCTCAGCAAATATACACATTTTTATTGCAAAAATGATACTTGAAAGTGTCATGCCTTGAAGAAATGGTCAGTCAGTGTTCAAATTGTTGGGCATTCATCCCAACAGTACGCCAATCAAGCTTGAAACTCGGAACAATCGTGTTGGGGAGATTCAGGCTGTATTACTCTTATTTCGTCCCAAATTCTTTGTTTGAAGTCCTAGATATTTTTTTTACCGATTGAGGTTCATTTTGCCTTTAGTATAAACCCATAAGAAAAATTCTAATGGAGTCAGATCTGGTGATTGAGCTGGCCATTCAATATAACCTCGCTGACCAATCCACCTGTTCGGGAACACTTCGTTCAGGTAATCACGTACACCTTGAAAATAATGGGGTGGTGCTCCCTCCTGTTGAAACTACAGCGTTTCATTTGGGAAATTCTGGATTTGCATTATTCGGAAAAATAACCGCCAATGCCGGAGGAAGGTCAACGTTATAAATTCAAATATTTTGTTCCTGTAATTACAATTTTATGATCTCCATATCATGTAAAAGTTTTGCAATTCAAAAGATATATTGATGATGTCACTGCTTGGTAACGGTGTTCTCTGAACAAGTTGGCGAAGCACTATGGCCAGGAGCTTTGGCACGCTGTTCGATTTTATAGCCAGGGCGGTGGCCCATCCAGGTACTCAACTCGTCCAAATGCTGCTAAGCTCCAGAATAAAATAATATTAACAATATTTCCCAGAATATAAATCCGACTGTAAACAAAATCGTTAAAAAAAACTAGCTCACTGTTTGTCGAGAATGGCATCAAACGATTAGTTTAGACTGTTTAGACTCGAATACACATCCATTCACTGTTAGCTCAAAAATAAAAAGGGCTGTGTGTGTGGTGGCGTAAGGGCACATTTGAATACATATATTTACTTTTGGGTCTAAACTGATCAGTGCTTTATCTGTGGCGGCGTAATTTATAGCAGTAGTTGTGTTTTCAATAATTTATTCCGAGAATGATTCCTATGATACAAATCATTCGAGTCGTACGGCTCTGCCATGAGGACTTCTGAATTGATATTTCATCAAAAACGCCTGTATAACAGCATTTTTTTAATATCTAATAATATGCGAAAATACTCACGTGATTTCATGAAAACAATGTCTTAATTTCGTCTATAACCCCTTTCACAAAATCGTTATTCTGATAGAATTGGAAACAAATATGAAAAAAAAAAGCACTGACGTGAAGTCAGTACTCTTTGGCGCGCGTGTTCACGGTAGCTAATTTGAATTGAATGATTCAAAAATTAACAGTGCTGTATCTAAGCTGCCATCAGGATAGAGTACCAAAGTTGGAAAAGAACACAAGTGACTCTCCTTAGTCGCACAAGCTCCTAGAAGATTTGGGAGGGTCAGTATAATCCTAATCATGTTTATAGCACGCGCGCCAAAGCAGATTGACTTTTTACACTTTTTCTTTCATTGTAAAGTCAATCTGCTTTTGCACGCGTGCTATAAACATGATTAGGATTATACTGACCCTCCCAAATCTTCTAGGAGCTTGTGCGACTAAGGAGAGTCACTTGTGTTCTTTTCCAACTTTGTTACTCTATCCTGATGGCAGCTTAGATACAGCACTGTTAATTTTTGAATCATTCAATTCAAATTAGCCACCGTGAACACGCGCGCCAAAGAGTACTGACTTCACGTCAGTGCTTTTTTTTTTTTCAAGTTCCTTCAACAAAAATAGCTATCAATACAGTTTGGCTGTTAGTTTTACCGTAGATCAGAAAAAAATTCGGTTGTGGGTCCTCCGTTAGGGACGAAATTGCATCTTCTCCAAATCCGAACGCATTTTAATATAGATCTACCGAATATAGTTATTTATAAATTCGCCTCAGAGCCACCATACAGACATTTCAAATCGGAAACAACGCTATTTCCCCCAAACTGACTTGTGTCCGTGCACTGAATTGACATGAATATTCTTTTAAAACCTCACAATATCGGCTCATTACTCTCAACATAACCCAAACAACCCAAAACCATTCACTTCTCGTCTGCGCAAGCGCAGTATACTCGTGGCTGCAAGTCCTCCCAAAATTACACACCTCACAAAAAACTCCGATTCTCCAACACTAGTGGTTCGGAAGATATCGCATCTTTAATCTACGCATGCGCAGACCCTCATCAGGGATCTGAATTCTATGGAGGAATAGCATCCACCACCCCAAAACCCCAATCCTCTCTGACGAAAACTACAGCAGTTAAAGGACTTCTCATCTGCGAATGCGCAATACGGAAAATGCCCGGAAAGGGCAGCATGAACCTCAAAAACATATGTTTCGGCATTAAAAGCAAATAATTCCGCAAAATAATAGTAATTTTTTTTTTTTTTCCATGTCACGTGATCTTCACGAAATTTTGCAAAAGTGTTTGCTTTGGTCTTTTGCATCCAACTACTGAGTTTCAATTTAATCAGATCAGTATTTTTCGAGTTATCGTGAAAACAAAATTTTCAAATTTTCAAAATTTTTTTTTGCCACTTTAGGGCCGTCCGTGCAACACAAAACTTCGCAGGCGTATAAAGGTCATGATTCTACAATCTGATGCCAAATTTCAAAAAGATCGAGTGATCGGTTCCGGAAATATTCATAAAAAACGTTTTTATTAAAAACGGCCTTAACTCCGAAACCGCTCGGTCGATTTCGCCCGTTAACGAACTTGTCCGAGATATTTACGCTACGAAACTACCCTGCAAATTTCAACGCTCTAAGTCGTTCCGTTCGAGAGTTATCGTGCTAACGGCCGGACCGGCCGGCCGGCCGGACCGGACGGACATAATTGAATTTGACCTCGAATTCTTCATCAGGGAGTCGAACCCAATCGTTTGAGACCATTTTCGAAAAAGAATTCGAAAAATACAGACATTGTGACGAAATGATAGCACGCTGTTCCTTGCGGAACACGCGCGCAAAAAGAACCTTAAATTGCGCTACGGGAATCGATCCCGGTACCTACTAGCAAAGAAGACGAATCCTTAGCACTTGGCCACAAAAGAACTTCATAATTAATGTGAATTTCGTAACTTAAAATAAGTTATAGATATTTATTATATAGACCAGATATAACAATTATCACTAGGTATGGAATGAATGTTACTACTGACATACCGACTTGTCGAATTTGACTTCGGCCGGTCTAATTCATTGAATTCTCTGCATCACGTCAAAAATAAAAAAACTCCAGACAATTCCGCTGATCGTGTGTAAAACCAGTGGACCAGTTCATCTCGATTGTTGGAATATTTCAATATTTTGGCAATCTTTTCTCCCATGTAGATCCGATCGAGTTCAAATATAGAATTTTAATGTAAAATAGAGATGCAATCCTCACAAAATTTTGCATAAGTCTTTTTGTCGGTATTTTTCAACTAATACCGTTCTTTAATTCGATCAGATCAGTATTTTTCGAATTATTGCTAAAACAAATTTTCAGATACCTATAACTCTGAAACCACTCGGTAGATTTTGCCCATAAACTCTCTAACTCATTGCGTTCGGGCATAATCCTGCTGACGGCCAGCTGGTCGACCAGAAAGAATACATTTTGACCTCGGATTCTTCATCAGTGAATCGAAACCAATCGTTTGATATCATTCTCGGCCAAATACTCGAAAATTACAGACATTTTGAAGAATTAATAGTCACTCTGTTCATCTGAAAAGCGCGCCAAAAATGAATTACTTTGCGAGGTTTCTTTCTGGGTTTTCTCTCCCAAACTCTGAAAAATATCAATAAAATAAAATTGGTCCAAGCACTGACGTGGAGTCAGGAGCTTTTGCGCGTATGTTCTATTGTCCATTCTCCTGTATTGGACACTCTCAATTGAATTTACCATGGTGAATTCTATTGTCTGTTCTCCTGTTTTGGACACTCTCTTAATCGAAATTTACCATGGTAAATTCGATTGAGAGTGTCCAATACAGGAGAATGGACAATAGAACATACGCGCAAAAGCTCCTGACTTCACGTCAGTGCTTGAACCAATTTTTTTTTCCTAACTTTTTTAAAATTTTCTAGTTTACGGTTCTCACAAAATTTTACACACGTCTTTATGTCGATATTCTACTAGTTAGCTAGCTTCAATTCGATCGAGTCTATATTTTTTGAGTTATCGAGGAAATAATATTCCAGAAGGAAACAACTCCGAAACCGTTGGGCCGATTACGGTCAATAGCAAACTGAACTCTCCCATTCAGATGCGCAACCTATCCTGAAAATTGCTATTACTATCGCCTTTCGTTCGACAATTATCGAGGCAACGATGATCTTTCGAGCTACTGAATTCACACAAGGCTGCTCGGATCTCCAAAAATATAGATCCGATCGTGTTCAAATTTTGAACTTGGTAGTAGAGTTAGGTTCGGAAGGCTCTCGCAAAACTTCAGCCATGTCGGATGAATAGATTCTGATATACAGAAATTTTTTTAATGATTTCAAATGATTTTTTTTTAATTTTCTTGTCATACGATCCTCACGAAATTTTGCAACTAATGCCCATGTTTGAATTGGATCGGCTCTATATTTTTCGAGTTATTGAGGAAATAACAATCAAATATCAAATGAGTATAACTCCAAAATCGTTTGACCGATTTCTCTTATAAACAAACTCAAATGTCGCATTCAGATGCACAACCTAATCTGCAAATTTCAAATCGCTATCTCTCTCCGTTCTCAGGTTATCGTGACATAAAATCACAAACGTGCTTAGGTTCATATTCTACAACTATTCAGCAAGTTTCAATTCGATCGGATTCATATTGGTTGAAAACAAAATTATTACTCGTAAACCATTGGCCCGATTATAACCATTAACGAACTAGTCCGTCGTATTGGGATGCGCCACCTCCCCTGAAAATTTCAAGTCGCTAGCTCTTTCTGTTCTCAAGTTATCGTGGCAACGGCCGAACGGCCGGACTGCCGGACGGCCGGCCGGACAGAATCAAATTTGACCTCGAATTCTTCATTTCTTCATCGAGGAGTCGAACCAAATCGTTTGAGACCATTTTCGTCAAAAAATTCGAAAGTTACAGACATTTGGACAATATGATAACGCGATGTTCCATGAACATACGCGCAATAATTAATTATTTTGTGATTTGCTTCTGCGTAAGAAACACAAGATATTTGTCACAAGCAATCAATCGAACAATGTTGCCTAAAAAACAACAACGAAACAACATTAACGAAGAAACAACTATATCGTAACGTTTCGGAGTCTATATCAGACTCCTTCGTCAGACACTCAACGAAAATCTTCAGAATTATTTTGTTGATAGTTATTCGGAAATTCGAGAATTGGCGTATCAAACCATTTTTCGATATTCCTGATTTTGATTTTAGTTATGTAGGTGATGATCAAAATTGGTCGCATTTTTCAATGCTTGCGAAAAGTCTCAGGTATGAAATATGCAGTTGATGAGAACTTAATCATGAAGATTTCCAGAAATATGCAGTGAATCTGGAAGAAAATTCAATGCAGCAACGAATATCAACTCTCTGAGAATCTTCACCGTATGAATATAACCCTTATTTTGAATATATGCTTGCATTTATTTTCGTGCACTAGAACTAAATATCGATTTTGCTGAATGAACCGGCAGCACGATATGTTCGGTGAATTCTTTCACACATACGACGTGAAGAAATCAGGTGATTTGGATAAGCCATAAAGACGTCGCGCTTCGACGGCAATTCCATTAGCACTACAGTACATGAAATCCATGTCGGCGAATTATTTGTTAGAGTAAACAACCTTAGTAACCAATTCTTCCATTCAAATATCAAAGGTGGTAAAATAAAATATCTGTTACTACGCGAACCCATGTCCATTGAGACTTATTTCAATATACTCGTCGATACTATTAATTTTTTAACTATCACTTCACTTTTTCAATAACCTGTATAAGCCATGAAGTGTTCCCTTGAGAAAAAAATTGGTTGAAGCCCTGTGGACAGGAACTTTGGCGCTCATGTTCAAACTTTGACAAATCATACCTTCGAAAGTATTGGTAAGAGTTGGGAATTATATCAATGGATTCTTACGATAGAACTTCATCATAGCAGAAATTAAATTCAAACAGCATAAAAGAATTTAAATTCAATAAGAGTGCAAAAAATTATTAATCCAAAACAATAGACCAATTCTACCCAACAGCGAACTCATCCGAGATATTCGTTCCTCAATTTTATGATGAACGATATATTTTATCCTTAAATCCACTCTGAAAATTATATTATATTAATTGAAACTTTAGCCAATATTTCAGTTTTTTTTACTGGAGATAGGTATTCTGAACTCAATATTATTAACTTACCATTACCATTCCCATCATCATATGGATTAACCATGGGCATTGAATATCAAAATTTGACATATCATGTCTCAGGAAAATAAGTTGACATGCATCAACACAGATCGTATTATAATAATTCATAGATAGAATAATTATCGCATTCTGTGAAAACACAGAAGTACGTTTTATTATTGAAATTTTGGAAATTCATACCTCCGAAAGTATTAGCTTGTTAGAGTTAAAAATGACATCAATGTATTCCTATGGTGAAACTGCATCTTGAAAAAAACTTATTCTGAAATTTGTAATGTAAAAATTTTTTTTGTCGTTACTCCGAAACCATCTGACCACCGAGTTTTCCCAATAACGAACTTAGCCGAGATATTTATCTCCCAAACCTATTCTGAAAAATTCAACTGTCTAGCTGATTCCGTTCGAGAGTTATCGTGTTAACGGCCGGCCTGACAGAATCGGTTTAGACCACGTATTCTTGATCAGTGAGTCGAACCAAATCGTTTAAGACCAATTTCAGCCAAAAATTAGGAAATTACAGACATTTGAGCAAATTGATAAGCACTCTGTTCCAAGGAACAAGAGCGCAAAAAAGAACTATATTTTCTATTATTTCCTCAGGTTCCAATCCCTCTAGTATATACATCAATAATGGTGAATTTAAAAAATTTATTGCTCTTAATTGCCGAATCAGTGTTATTTTTTCTAACACGCATGTTCTAGGGAACAGCGTACCTACTATCATTTGCCCAATTATATGTGATTTTCGAATAGGTAAAATGCGATTCTTTCTTCGGAGTATTCTGAGTATACTATAAAAATCATATGTAATTTTCGAATAATTCGATACTTTCTGCAGAATAATCTGAGGATACTCTAAAAATTAAATGTAATTTTCGGATAGGTCAAATTTGATACTTTCTCAGAATATTCTGGGAATTTGAGATTTAATAATTAAAAGACGGATTTATTTTCGGTGACTAGACAACATTAGTGTCAGCATGAATATAATTTTAACTAGTGAATTTTCTTTGAACTTGATTTTTCGACATTTGTTCGAATTTTCCCTCAAAAGTCGTTCCATTCTGGTGCAAAGTTGCTCCTTTTCGTATTTTCGCCATTGAAATCTTTCAATATCACATCCGAGAATCCCAAGAATCCAAATCTTGCTGCAAATTGTCAATTTATAACTAGATTTTTGATTTGAATATAATTTTTTCATGAATATCCATCGTTCAATTTCAACGCCAGTGAATTATTAACTAAGATCACAGATTCATTAAAATTCGAACAAACGTCGAAAAACTAAATTCAAACTGAATTTTCTATGACATTCTAATATTGTCTAGTCACCAAAATGGATTCCGTTCAGTAATTATTCAATTTTTAAAAGAGTCATAAGCAAAAAATGGGAAAATTTTTTCACGGTTTTCTGACCTGAATTTGCACATTCATGCAAATTGTAATTTCAGGAATGTCTACTTAAAGCGTTTCATATAAAATGTTCGAATCTTCCGAGATATTTGACATTTTTGTTTAAAAAGGGTGATTTCCGCTCACATACTGGAAGTCGCAGTTGGCTGAGTTTAATATAATTTTTATCAATTTTGTAAAAATTAAAATTCGGAAATATTTATATAAAAGAATTCCCTCTCGGTGCGGAGTTGCTGGGAAACACTGTATAAGAAACTATTCGTCCGACATCGCTGAAATTTCTCGAGAGCCTTCAAAACCTAACAATACTGCCAATTTCCAAGTTTGAACATGATCGGATCCATATTGTTGGAGATCCGAGCAGTCTTGTGTCAGTTCACTGGCTGGATGGGTGTCCGTTACCTTGATAACTTTCGAACGAAAGGAGACAGGGACTTGGAATTTTCAGGGTAGGTTGCGCATCCCTATGGGAGGTTTTGGGCATAATCGCTCCCACGGTTTCAGAGTTATACCCACCTGGATTTTTATTTCCTCGAATGCTCAAAAAATATAGACTCGATCGAATTGTAGCTTGGGTACTAGTAGAATATGAAAATAAAGACGTGTGTACAGTTTTGTGAGAACCGTACTCCTATGAATTTTTTAAAAAATTACGAAAAACAAATTTTTGTAAACTGGATTGGTACCATCTAATAGCAAACTAATGATTGAAACTATTAATTCGTCTCATAGTATATCTGGTAATGAGCCAGATTCCATGCTACTAACTTATTGTTTCTCACGACTTGTGAAACTAACCAAATCATTCATATATTGTTTTACGATATCATCAAAAATTCATGATTCAATTCAATCATTAAATGGTTTCTTTCTGGGTTTTCTCTCCTAAACTCTGAAAAATATCTATAAAATAAAATATTAATTATTTTGTGATTTGCTTCTGTGTAAAAAACACAAGATATTTGTCAGAAGCAATCAATCGAACAATGTTGCCTAACAAACAACAACGAAACAACATCAACGAAGAAACAACTATATCGTAACGTTTCACACTCCTTCGTTAAGCGTCTGATGAAGTAGTCTGATATAGACTCCGAAACGTTACGATATAGTTGTTTCTTCCCAGAAATAAACCATTTAATGATGAATATACCTCCCACAGTATCCTTTAATGATTACTTATTCAAATCAATGTTATGGTGTATTCTAATCAACTAATTAACCTAGTCAAATCTTTTGGTACCACTTAAATTCCTTTACATTGAGGAATTTTAACAATCGCAAGAAATCGACACTTTCACGCGCACATTTCTCTTGTATATTATTGTGGTATATTCAGGTCGCGTTTCGACTTGAAATTGAGCCGTTTTTTTCAAGGGTGTACCCATATAATCCTGAATATATAACCAGGTGTATAATTAGTTGAAACGATTGCAGCACTTGGTACTTGCTAACAAAAGCATTTGGGGACAACAAGCAAGATCGGACTAAATTGAAACTGGACTCGTAGAGATCAAAACCATGATTATCTTCCAGGTAACGGTCCGGCATCCGGCGCTTAAGTATTAAAGTGGAGCGGCCCATCCGTTTGTAAATATATGGTTAGGTGAGTTTTTTAATACTTCGGTTCAATTAATGCCGGTAATTTAACATATTTCGTTATTTTGAAGAGATTCACGTCATTTCTGATGACAAATTCGATGGAAGTATAATCATACTTTCTATATCTGTCTGTCTGTACACAGCATATTATTATTTTCGGCATTAAACCTCCATTTTCGCTACACTTTTAACATCGCAAGGTTTTTTTCATTGTGATTGATGATATTTCCAAAAAGCTAATTTAGGGAATATAACAGTAAAACAATTATTTCAACCTCAGCAGCAATTTCCCATTCCGATGTACACATAATTGGATCATCCAATAAAATAAATCTGTCCTCTTATCGACTTTTATTGACCCTACAATTCATTAGATTAGTCTGCAAACCCCATGCAAAAATCCATTATTCATTCTTTGGGATGAAATTCGAAAAATTATTCCTTGAAAATACCGAATTCGATAACATTCGGTATCTACTCAAATTGAGTATATTGTCCGCAATGTCCTGCTATGTATAGTTTGGGAGGCAATAGTGATAGTCAAAAGAAAATCTACATATCAGTATAAGAATAACTCTTTTTAAATTTAAAATTAAATTTAAATTTCCAGCGTTTTGGTTTCATAGTTGCAGAAATATTCATCATGGGATTTATACGTACTTCATGTAGTTATGTTATGTTATGTTATACTGACTGACAAAGAAACTGCAACAACCAGAAGGAGCTGTTTAAATTTCATTTTTTTTTTTGATAAAACATAGATAGTATAGCAAGGTGTAAATGATTGAAATTTGAAGAAAAAGAACCAATAAATTACAATCTTTTTTAATAAAATTGTTAATAATTTGTTTGTCCACAGCGATTATCTATACACTCAACAACATGTCTTGGCATTGATGCAATAAGATGACCTTTTTCTCCTTGAGGGATACTATCCCAAGCTACCTGTAGTTCATGTATCAGAGCCGAGAAAGTCCATGGGGGCTGGGGTAAATTTCCAAGCTTTCTACCCATGATGTCCCAGACATGTTCTATGGGCGAAAGGTCGGGGGATCTGGGCGACCATGGCAAAAGATTAGGATGGGCTGCTTCAAAAGAGTTTAAACTAACTCTGGCAACATGAGGTCGAGCATTATCTTGCTGAAATATTGGATTCTCGAGCCGGTTAAGGTAAGGGAGAACATATAGCTCCACTATTCCTTGAAGGTAACGCAGCGCCGTCATGTTACCTCGAATAAAGACTAAAGGTGACCTACTTGCATTTGCAATAGCACCCCATACCATAACGCCTACTGTCCGGTGTACATGACGCTCAATATCAAACTGAGGTTCACTTCTATCTCCCCGACGTCGTCTAACCCTTCTTCGGCCATCATGTGCACCCAAGGAGAAACGAGATTCATCAGAAAAGACGACCTGATGCCACTCCACATTCCAATGTTGACGTTCTCTGCACCACTGTAATCGTTGCCGGCGGTGCTCAACTGTCAGGGGAAACACAAGATGGGGTCGATAATGCTGTAGTCCAAAAGGCCTTATCCGGCGGTAAACCGTTCGGACAGTTACAGGATGGTCTTATTCTCCTAACCACTCATCAACCAAAGATCGAGTTGTCGCAAATCGTTCTCTTATAGCCATAACTCTTAGACGTCAATCTTGAACTTTATGCTTCTTGACGTCCAGAGCCTACTCTACATCTCATAACAGTAGTTGGATTTCTGTTCGTACGGTTAGCGATTTCTCGAAATGACAACGCCGACTTCCGTAGACCAATAATTCCACCTCTTTCAAATTCACTTAACTAGCGATAAATTCCGCCTACACGTACTCTAGGCATTTTAACAACAACTTTGGATCTCCTCGAACAGCTAGTCGGTCGTAAAATAAAAAAAAATTGCAAAAATCGACTACAATATGTAAGTAAAAAAAAATGTTTACATGAAAAAACAGGATATTTTTCTCCAAATTTTAATCATTTACTCCATGCTATACTATCTATGTTTTAGCAAAAAAAAATAAAATTTAAACAGCTCCTTCTGGGTGTTGCAGTTTCTTTGTCAATTAGTATATTTATGTTGTATTTCTCAAGCCAAAACGTTTTAGCTCAATGTTAGAATCTTGGAATCAAACAGACTTGGTGTACCCGGATTTCAGCGAGGCATTCGACAAGATCAGTCATTCCATCCTTCTGAGTACAGACTTGCTGAAGTTGGGATTAGTGGGTAAAATTACGTTGACATTGAAGGCAGATTACAATTTGTTATGGTCAATACTAAGGTTTCTGATATAATATTCAATGTTTCTGATGTTCTACAGGGTTCTCATTTGGGACTCTTACTCTTTATAGTTTATATCAATATTATTGGCCAATGTTTCAGGTTTGCATTATTTTTGCTCTACGCTGACTGAAGATCTGAATGTTTTCAAGATCTTTCCATCCTTGAGTGATTGTTTCAAGAAGATTTGAAAAGGTTCTCTGCATATTTTTTGATAATTGTTTATATCTCAATTTAGAAAAATGTTTCAAAATAACTTTCAGTGGTAAACTGTATATATTGATGAGCAATTATTTCATTAATGGCCATCTTTTGACGGAGGTTTATGTTATTCCGGATTTAGACATGACATTCGAATCATAAGATATTATTTAACGAGCGGTAATGTAAGTCATAACTCAAGCAGATGAAGTTTGGAGCACTAGCCGGAGGCGAGTGCTGTTATTCATCAAGTGAGTTATGACCATTACCGCAAGTTGAATACTATACTTTATCTACGACTATATCAATAAATGAATAAGATACAAGTACATAGAAAGAACTTTTGTTTATCAATAAAATTAACTGTAAAGTTCATACAACGAGTAAACTGAATATGTGGGACTGAATTATGCAAGTTTATAATTTCTTTTTGTGTTTGTTGCATATAAGTTGTTGATTTACTAACTGGTTGAGGTGTTATTGAACTGTATATTTTATTTGCAGTATCTGTCTTATTCTTTTCGGAATCAACAATGTACCCCTCAGCCACAGTAGTTGATCGCCAACCGCCGTTTCAGTGCCGTTATATCCCCTCCAGCATCTACTGATAAAGCTGTCGATGAAAACAATGCCCTGTGTATAAATGACAATCTGGTAGTTTCAAAAAAAAAAAAAAAAGCACTGACGTGAAGCCAGTACTCTTTGGCGCGCGTGTTCACGGTGGCTAATTTGAATTGAATGATGAGTACTTCAAGCTCAGTGGATAGAGCGAGCCGAAGATCACCCAAAGGATAGTGGACACCATTCACTGTCGGTTCAAAAATTAACAGTGCTGTATCTAAGCTGCCATCAGGATAGAGTAACAAAGTTGGAAAAGAACACAAGTGACTCTCCTTAGTCGCACAAGCTCCTTGTAGATTTGGGAGGGTCAGTATAATCCTAATCATGTTTATAGCACGCGCGCCAAAGCAGATTGACTTTTTAGACTTTTTCTTTCATTGTTAAGTCAATCTGCTTTTGCGCGCGTGCTATAAACATGATTAGGATTATACTGACCCTCCCAAATCTTCTAGGAGCTTGTGCGACTAAGGAGAGTCACTTGTGTTCTTTTCCAACTTTGTTACTCTATCCTGATGGCAGCTTAGATACAGCACTGTTAATTTTTGAACCGACAGTGAATGGTGTCCACTATCCTTTGGGTAGATCTTCGGCTCGCTCTATCCACTGAGCTTGAAGTACTCATCATTCAATTCAAATTAGCCACCGTGAACACGCGCGCCAAAGAGTACTGGCTGCAGGTCAGTGCTTTTTTTTTTCAAGTTCCTTTAACAAATATAGCTATCAATACAGTTTGGCTGTTAGCTTTACCGTAGATCGGAAAAAAATGCGGTTGTGGGTCCTCCGTTAGGGACGCAATTGCATCTTCTCAAAATCTGAACGTATTTTAATATAGATCTACCGAATATAGTTATTTATAAATTTGCCTCAGGGCCACCATACAGACATTTCAACTCGGAAACAACGCTATTTCCCCCAAACTGACTTGTGTCCGTGCACTGAATTGACATGAATATTCTTTTAAAACCTCACAATATCGGCTCATTACTCCCAACATAACCCAAACAACCCAAAACCATTCACTTCTCGTCTGCGCAAGCGCAGTATACTCGTGGCTGCAAGTCCTCCCAAAATTACACACCTCACAAAAAACTCCGATTCTCCAACACTAGTGGTTCAGGAGATATCGCTTCTTGAATCCACGCATGCACATATCCTCACAAGGGGATTCTATAGCGGAATAGCATCCGCCACCCCAAAACCCCAATCCTCTCTGACGAAAGCACCAGCAGTTAAATCACTGATGGTCTGCTCATGCGCATAACGAAAAATGCCCGTTAGGGGTTACATCAATTTCGAAATTAGCCCCAGGGCCTCGGTACGAACACTTTAACTCTGAAACAACGCTACATCCCCCAAACTGACTTGTCCTTGCACTGAATTGCTATGAATATTCTTTTAAAACCTCATAATATCGACTCAGCACTCCCAACATAACCCATCCAACCCAAAAACAGTCACTTCTCTTCTGCACATGCGCAATCTACTCGCGGCTAAAAGTCCTCTCAAAATAACACACCTTACAAAAAACTCCGATTCTCCAACACTAGTGGTTCAGGAGATATCACATCTTCAATCCACGCATGCGCAGACCCTCAACAGGGGATTCTATAGAGGAATAGCATCCGCCACCCCAAAACCCGAATCCTCACTGATGAAAACACCACCAGTTAAATCACTGATGGTCTGCTCATGCGCATAACGAAAAATGCCTGTAAGGGGTAACATCAATTTCAAAATTAGCCCCAGGGCCACGGTACAGACACTTTAACTCGGAAACAACGCTACATCCCCCAAACTGACTTGTCCTTGCACTGAATTGCTATGAATATTTTTTTAAAACCTCATAATATCGACTCAGCACTCCCAACATAACCCATCCAACCCAAAAACAGTCACTTCTCTTTTGCGCATGCGCAATCTACTGGCGGCTAAAAGTCCTCTCAAAATAACACACCTTACAAAAAACTCCGATTCTCCAAAACTAGTGGTTCGGAAGATATCGCATCTTTAATCTACGCATGCGCAGCCCCTCATCAGGGATCTGAATTCTATGGAGGAATAGCATCCGCCACCCCAAAACCCCAATCCTCTCTGACGAAAACTACAGCAGTTAAAGGACTTCTCATCTGCGCATGCGCAATACGGAAAATGCCCGGAAAGGGCAGCATGAACCTCAAAAACATATGTTTCGGCATTAAAAGCAAAGTATTCCGCAAAATAGTAGTAATTTTTTTATTTTTTTCATGTCACGTGATCTTCACGAAATTTTGCAAAAGTGTTTGCTTTGGTCTGTTGCATCTAACTACTGAGTTTCAATTTAATCAGATCAGTATTTTTCGAGTTATCGTGAAAACAAAATTTTCAAATTTTCAAATTTTTTTTTTGCCACTTTAGGGCCGTCCGTTCAACACAAAGCTTCGCAGGCATATAAAGGTCATGATTCTACAATCTGATGCCAAATTTCAAAAAGATCGAGTGATCGGTTCCGGAAATATTCATAAAAAACGTTTTTACTAAAAACGGCCTTAACTCCGAAACCGCTCGGTCGATTTCGCCCGTTAACAAACTTGTCTGAGATATTTACGCTACGAAACTACTCTGCAAATTTCAACGCTCTATGTCGTTCCGTTCGAGAGTTATCGTGCTAACGGCCGGACCGGCCGGACCGGACGGACAGAATTGAATTTGACCTCGAATTCTTCATCAGGGAGTCGAACCCAATCGTTTGAGACCATTTTCGAAATAAAATTCGAAAAATACAGACATTGTGACGAAATGATAGCATGCTGTTCCTTGCGGAACACGCGCGCAAAAATGCAGCAATGTCTTTCCCCATTGCTCCAAATTTATTAATGCCAATTTTTTTTTATTTATATTTTCCATTTTGAAATTTAAGGAATAATATCGTTTGCGATATATCAGTAGGACGAAGACTTAAATATTTTTTAACTATGGTATAGACATTTTCCGTAACAGTGAATTTTCTGGCAATTTTTGTTTTAGTATTTGGTACACTGACCATTAAAATAGATCCATGCATTCATAAGGCCCATTATTAAAGCAACCTAAAATAAATTATGATATTAACTAGATGATGAAAACAATTGAATTATTATGAGATCTACTACCTTTGTCGCCAGATATTTCTCATAAGGAGCTTCATTTATGAAATTATTTTGTTGTTCTGGCGTAAAAGTTTTTGCCATTTTAGCTACATGTATCTCTGATTGACGTTCAAGAAACGCGCGTAATTTCAAATAATTCTCTATATTGATTCCATTCATGTTGAGTGTGCTTCTTAGCATGGAGTAGAAAGTCCATACAGACGATGCTTTATATTTAGGGCTAAGTTCACTAAAATATGCCAAAAAAACATTCTCTGTAAACGTTGACTTAATGTTTTTACTGCTAGGCCAATCTTGAAAATTTTTGAATACAACTTTATACTTTTGGGATTTTTCGGGCAATAAATTCTGTATGATTACATTAGCCGCTTCTCTTATTTCTGGAGGTGTGCATAATAATTCATCTTCACTATCTGAATTCATCTTCTTCAGCGAAATATTCACGGTAATTAGGTATCAAGTTAATTTGAAAACGTCAAAATTATTCAGGTGACAGAAGCACAGAACCAACTTGATATTCGACTGGTGGATAATTTCAAGAAAAGCAGTGAGTTATAGTAGTGAGTTATTATAACTCACGTTGTTTGTTTACAGATACTATTAATTGAACGAAAGCAATTGAATAATGAATATATAATTTAATAGGAGTAGATAAAAACTATCATTTAATAGTACGATAGTAATAGTATCCGCTTAAATCCCGAATAACATTAACCTCCGTCAAAAGATGGATGGTTAATGTTACTAATGATTGTAGTAGAACGTTAGGATACATATTAATAAACAGTAAACATTTTTCTGATATCAAATATTTTTTATCATTGTAGTTCTCATTTGAATATAGTAAGTTGAACTTTTCATATATATGTTAACAGATTAGAAAGACTCCAAAATAGATGTTTACTTTATTTGGCTTATAGAAACCATGAGAATGATAGATTATGAATACTCTCTGATAAGAAGAAAATTTAGAATACTAACTTTGGAGAATATAATAGAATGGACGTGCCCTTGTTGCATAAGTTGATCTTTGGGTTTCTGAGGATGCCTGTTATTTTGTTCAAGATCCCTATCAAAAGAATATTTATATATATATATATCAGAGTAAACGATATTAAACTGCGAAATTTAGATATTAGGTTCTACGTTACTTTCAGTAGAACAAATGTGACGCAGAACTCACCTTTGTTTAGAATCCTCACAACTGTTAATAGCATTCTTGACATTGACGTTTGCAACATCACTGCGGGACGTAATAAAATTCTGAGATTTAAATTTATATTGAAAATTAAGTTTTTTTTGGGGATCCAGTGAATTAGTTATATATATTTTTGATTTTCATATGTAATCAACATTCTTTCTTATTTGTGAGTACTGCTTTGGATTCGGCTGTTTGTGCTCACACGATAAATAAATATAATAAAAATAAAATAAATGAATGTTCTACCATTAGTACTAACTTGTAAAGAAACAAATATTGAATATCCTGAAACAAATTAGGACAAATAGGACCCAAATAATCGTAATACATATCCATAGTAGGAAATATTGAACCTTGGTGTAAAATCTGTAGCATTTTTTAAATAGCTACCTACAGCTTTGATTTCTCTATTTTCATCTATTTTACATGGAAATATATTTTTATTTCAGAGGGTTCTACCCTGATTAACGATATACAGTTTAATTCGCCCTCATTTTATAACAATAACAAAATGAAAAGAAGCTTATCATAAGAATGTCTTCGTTATATTAATATCAAATATGAATTCATTATACCTTTCCCTGTTGAAACAGCAGTGTCCAAGACAACAGAAAAAATGAACTCTAGCATGTCCGAACCAAAGCGGAGAAATTGAATATACCTGACAATATTTCATATCTTCTCTACCTACCCACAATTACTTCCGCTCAATTCCGTGCCATATTCAACAATCAAAGTTATTATCCATAGTCAGAAAAATTTGCAATTTTCTCGGCGAACATTCCATCGTGTGACTTCCATGTTATCACAAAGTTAGAATTTCATGAGGGTACCATCAATGGTTTGTCATTCACCTTTCTGAACATTCCGGTTACATGCAAATGCCCTAATTATTCAGCTTTTTCCCCGGCTCCTAGAATCATTCGACTTCACTCATAATAATTCGTTCCAACACGAACGTTTCTAATGTAGCGGAAACGGTCCAATATTCGAGTAATTTCGACCGTCTGCCTTCGGAAAACATGAGTTAACTTGTTGACTAGAAACAATGTGAAATAAATTCATTTATTTATTTTGGGTTTACTATATCTAGCATATAGGTGATTCCATTTTTGGCTTTCTTGTTCCTCGGAACAGAGTGCTTACCAATTTGCCCTAATGTCTGTAATTTTCGAGCTTTTGGCTGAAAATGGTCTTAAACGATTTGTTTCGACCCACTGATCAAGAATCCGTGGTCAAAATTGATTCTGAGAATCTCGGAATGAGATAGAGAGTTGAAATTTTCAGGGTAGGTTTAGGAGTTGAATATCTCGGATGAGTTCGTTATTGGCAAAATCAGCCAGATGGTTTCGGAATAACGAAAAAAAATATTTTTTTTAACATTGCAAATTTCAAGTTAAATTTTTTTCAAGGTGCAATTTCACCATAAGAATCCATTGATATCATCTTCAACTCTAACAGGCTAATACTTTCGGATATATGATTTTTCAAAATTTCAACCTCAAATCGTAATTCTGTGATTTCACAGAATGCTGTCATCGTAAATATGAATTTGATCCGTGTTCATACATATCACACAGAACATACTCTAGGTAAGATATATTCTATGTGTCGTCATTGTCATATATTTATTAGTATTCTGTGATTCTCATCTCATAGAGAAATACAAGTTGTCTCTGTCTACAGATGATAGATTTCCAATTGAGAATAATGTCTCATTCATTCCTAATTATATTCAAAATTCTTGATATAAAATACCTCCTGTTCTAGAAAACAAAGTATGATTGAATGCAAAATGAAGCATGATACAATCTCAGCTATCATGGATAGCTCTTGGATAATTCATATGGTGATAGAGATATATATTTTGTAAGTTAAAAAAATTGGGTTCAGAATATCTCAAGTAAAAACAAAACTGGAATATTGACTAAGTTTCAATTGATATAATATAATTTTGTAATAGACTTAAGGAATGAATATCTAGGAGGTTCGTTATTGGGTAGAAACGGTGTGGTGGTTTCAGATTAATAATTTTTGGGACCGTCGTTTTTTTTTTAATAACAATTCTTGAATCATTAAAGCATTGAAGCATTGCAGATTGTTAATTTTTTTAAAATGATAATTTTTGAAGCTTCAAAGCATTGAAAACTGCTCAATTAATCTTGATAACTGAAATATTATTTGAAATTAATTTCCTTAATGATGCAGTTCTATCATAAGAATCCATCGATATCATTCCCTACTCTGAAAAATCAATACTTCCGGAGATATAATTTGTCAAAGTTTGAACAAGAGCGTCAATTTTTACTGTGACATCCTTTACCTACTGTTCGCTCATATAGGCCATACACTATCAATCTATTATTCTACAGTGATCGAATATTTCTGTATCGACTAAGGTTTTCAATGACCAAAAATGTATTCAAATCAGACAAACCATAGTTTTTACAGTCGGTGCAGTGGCGTACCCAAACATTTGACTTGGGGGGGGGGGGGATATGAAACAAATAATAAAAATATTTTTTTAATTTCAGGAACTTTCTTACTCCCTTACGATTTTACCGTTAATAGAAGAATTCGCTTTTACCAAATTACACAATTTTGAACCTAAAAATGGATCTTCCTGGGGGGGGATATATCCCCCTTTTCCCCCCGTGCATACGCCACTGAGACGGTGCAACCAAGTATCTCTGCCATGGACATTATAGTATTCTAGATTTACACATTCCCTTACAATGTACAAGGTGGGCCAAATTGGATACTTTTAAAGGAAAAGTCCTATTTCTGTACTACATAGAGGAAATCTGATGTCGGTGTCTGTGGGCCAATTTTCATGAGAAGCTCATACATAGTTACATGATGTTTTTCGAATATGTGTATTTTCAAAATATTGCTGTAACTTACTTCTGTTGAACATTTTTCATTTCTGTAAAAACATTATTGTAGCTACATTTTACGTAGAATTCAATGAGGCTAATTAATTTCTCTAGAAACAGATATTTTATCTGATCTCGGCTAGAACATATTTTGTTTGAAATGGTACACCCCGTATATTTTTGAATATTTCGATAGAGCTTGAAATATCCATTTCCAAAATATTTAACACTTGATATTTTCTGAAGAAATCAAATTTCAACCTTCAGATAAATAAGCTTTGGAGGATGCCATGGTTAATTAAATAATGCAAATTATGCCAACGTTTTTTCGAACAGTAAAAGCTCTATTTACTTCTGAACTTCTGTTCATATTTCGAATCTGCAATGAAGTTCGAAAATTATGGAAAATATCAAGAATTATATATTTTTGAAATCTTAATTTCAATCCCTATCGAAATATGCAAAAATATATGGGGTGTCCCATTTGAAAATAATATTTTCATTCCGAGATCAGATGAACTATCAGTTTCCAGATAATTTAATTAACCTTATTGAATTCTACCTAAAAAGTAGCTACAATAATATTTTCAGAAAAGATAAATTTTCAACAGTAGAAAAGTTACAGCAATATTTCGAAAATGAACATTTTTGGAGAACATCCTGTAATTATGTAACGGTATGATTGATAAAGACATGCATTTTTCACCTGTAAGTTCTTCATAAAAATTGGCCCTCAGACACCGACATCAGTTTTCGCCTATCTAGTACAGAAATAGGACTTTCCCTTCAAAAGTGTCCACTTTGGACCACCCTGTACATAAATGAAAAAAATAGTTTTACAGCCTATTTCTCCAAGGATATTCAAGATAGAACAGAAATTTACTGGGAAAAACTCCTTATTTTAACTAGAACTATCACTTCCTAAAATAATGACCTGAACTTCTGAATCACTTTGTTTATTGTTGGATATATTGGGTAAAAATTAAACCCAACACAGTAGATACATTTTTTTCCGTCGATCTGTAGAATATTCATAGAACATAGAACTACTTTTTCAGATACAATAATTATAAATCGAATGTAATATTTCATTTAATCAAATTTAATTCATTATCGCAGACAGATGAAGAATCGGGGGAAATAAATTTCAAAAGAAATATTTCCTGGGGGAAAACGTAGCTTTTTCCTCTCAATTTCTAACCGTGGGGGTGTATATATTCCATATATGAAAGGTATGTACCTACTTTTAACTGCTTCATGAATACAAGCGTATTATCGCAATTTTTATCATCTGCCAGTTCCCATGCCGGGGATTATAAGATTTGAATTTGTTTATTTTATACTTGTTGTGTTGAGTGGTGTTTCTATTTGTATTCATTATTCGGCATGCATTATTAATGATTGCCCCAACGCATTTAAGTTTTACTGCTGTTATTTTACAGCTGAAAAAATCCATTTAATTTGATGAAGCGGTAGGTGGTCCTTACTAGAGCATAGTGAAATACTATATACGTAAATAGTGACACTATTTTGGGAATAATAAACAATGTAATGATTTCAAATATAAGCAATGCTTTGCTTTTTATGACATATGCATCTCCTTCATATTCAACAACAAAATTTTACAATTAGAGTGGAAATGTTTTTCAGTTTGATTGTGTGTATTTCAGGTTGAATAATACAATTTTCTTTCGGAAGTCATGAAATTAATTCCTTTCAACGAGGATAGATAGCGTGCGTCCTCAAGAATGTGTAATGAAAAATACAAGGTTTTTGCGTGTTAATACCATAGCGATAACCTAATGCCTCTAATTTTAGAATTTTAAATCGAAAACTAAACTATTTCATTTAGTATACTGATGAATAATCTGTAGTCCAATTAAATTATCTCTGTCCGAAAACACGACAACTTTTGAAGAAAGTAGGAACATAGACAGATTACCATACCGTCGCCTCATTTCATACTGGAGCATTTTGGAATATCAGGTAAATGTCATGCTTGGATCAAGTTTTTTTTTCTTACTGGGAAATATTTCTGTGTTAGAGCTGGTAGAATGTCTCCCTCAGCTGAGACGCGTGTCTAGTGGAGGTTTCATTTTCCGCAATTCTGGTTACTTAAAGTGTAAAAATTCTCTATTGGTCTCTGGTTAGTTCTAAACTTGAATATGCATCTTGTGTCACCTTACTTACTTAGCATAAGTTGCTACGGTGGTTGGTCCTCAAGTGGGGAATTTCTATAAATGATATGAACTGTACTGTCATACGTGTTGAGTTCGATTTGTACTTTTTGAAGGCCAGAAGATCTCTATTCGACCTATGTTTTCTGTTCAATCTCTTGAATGGCCACATAAAGTGTAGTAGCCTCTTGAATATAATAGGTTTTAATTTATTGAGAAGTAATTTTCAGGATACTTTGAGCATTAATAACAATACAAATTTCGTGTTGATTCAATGCCAGATATTGGGGAACTCTATTGGTGTGGATTTATTTTCTGTCTGAAGTCATGTCTCCAAATTTTTTTTCCCTCCTTTTTCTTTATTTCCATTCGTATATTTTAGCTAAGTAATTAGATTAAGATTAGACAGGGTGTTTTGTAATTCAACGTGATCCCTTAACGGGGTTATAATAGACCTCATCTGCTCCGATTTGAGTACAGTGAACCATGATCCAAAAGTCTATGGTTACTGGGATATATTCATATTTCGACTTTTTGAAAGTTGTTCTACTTAACATCGAAAACAATTAATTTTGTGGAAATTAAAAATTCGAATAACCTGAAAAATAATGAGTCTGAAATGGCATCAATTGCTATTCTCATTGAATGTTCTTGAATTGCGTATTTCTCGAAAAAATTTCAACTAACTTTGCGAACAGATAAGTGAAAAAGCTGCCTTTCTAAAAAGGTACATATTTAATAAATTTTTCACGATATCAAAATATGTAGCCGGCAATACGAGCAAGTAACAGACTTTTCGATAATTGATTATCCCCCTTATCTTCTCCTTTACTTGTTGCTTGTTACGAGTAGGACGATTACGAATGGATTACAAAATTCACAGTATTTCTCGAATGAAAATTGAAATAATCCACAATTAACTGAGAGAAACTCTAAATAGTGATTGAACCATGGCCCGCTTACGAATCACGAGTGAAATAGATATCTGAGTGAATAACTATTCACTCGTATCGAGAAAGTCTGTTACATGTTCGGTTTTCCGGCCAAATTTTCGTTTTCGTGAAGGAATTATTTACATATGTTCTTTGTTGAAAAGCTAATGAAACGAGGAAGTTTTTTTCCTGAATTTGTATACCGAGTTAATTATACTTTTTCCGTGTAATTCTCCATTTTTTCATCAAGATTTTATGAGGAAAACAGTTGATGACCTTTATGACCCCTGACCTTTGATATAAGGTTATCTAATTCTTTAGTAGATACTTTTTCGCATGAAATGATATAACCATCTCTTTAAAAAAATATTCATTGAATAATTTGAGTCAGTAGTTAATAACAAATTAATTATTATCGATAACAAAGCAGAAAATTTCCAGAAATTTTAAAAATTGCCATATCTTCGTAACCATAGATTTTCGGACCATGGTTCACTCGACTCAATTCGTTGCAAATGACGTCTATGTCTAGTATAGCCCCTTTGAAGGATTGCGTCAAATTACCAAACACCCTGTATCTGACCATATTATGTACTTTGTATGTCTATTATTTGCTTATTTTCTAATTATTGGTTTTAATGGGGTTATCCCGTTTGTCATTCATGTTGTAATAAGCAATCTTGGATGTAAGTAAATAAATAAATAGAAAAAATTCTTTTGTAGAAATACACCAAACCTTTCCTATTTGTATATACTTCTCTGCACTATCCATATTTCATATCCTCGGATTGAGGTCGCATCGCATAGGCTGCTTATCCTTCCTCCATGCCATGCCATAGTTTGTCTCCAATTTAGAGATCCTAGAGCTGAAAGCTCTATTGCTCGCTCCTATTGCGGTATCATCTATTTTCAGTTTTAGTTCAATCTTTTCCTTGGTTTCTTGGTTGCCTTGTACTGAAGTAGCCAATTAGCAGAAACACGTGTCGGCAGGTACCAGCGGAATGATTTTTTCTGCTCCTTTTGCGAAGTTAACTAGTAAACCTTTCCATTTAAAAAACTGACAAATAAACATTGATTTTATACACAGAGTGATGTTTTGGTACTCGGACATAAATAATTAATTTTCTAGTACGATCTTTTTATTTTTGCGCGTATGTTCTGGGGAACATCGCATTATCATCTTGCCCGAATGTATGTTATTTTCAAATTTTTTGCCAAAAATGGTCTCAAACTAGTGAGTTCGACTGACTGACGAAGAATTCAAGGGCAAATTTTATTCTGTCCGGCTGGCCGGCCGTCCGTTGCCATGATAACTCGAGAACGGAATGAGATAGCAACTTGAAGTTTTCAGGGTAGGCTGAAATTTGGTTCTTATTTCCTCAATAACTCGAAAAATTAAAGAACGATTATATATAAATATGGTTATTAGTTGTATAATGCCAACTCGAAAATTCTCAAAAACATTTCGTGAGGATCGTAGTACTAGAGAATTTTTAAAAAATCATGGAAAATTATTGAAAAAAATCCTATATATCAGTAACTAAGTATATGTCCGACACGACCAAAATTTTGCGGGAGCCTTCAAAACCTAACTCTACTGCCAACTTCCAAGTTTGAACACGATCGGATACATATTGTTGAAAATTCGAGCAGCCTTGTGTGAGTTTAGTAGATGTGTTGAGTTCGATTACTGGCACAATCGGTCCAACGGTTGCAGAGTTATAACCACCTGTAATATTATTTCCTCGATAACTCACATAATATAGACTCGATCGAATTGAAGCTTGGTATCTAGATGTATGAATATCGACATAAAGACGTGTTTAGAATTTTATGAGCACCGTACCCCTAGAAAATTTTAAAAAAATTATGAAAAAAAAAATTGTTCAAGCTCTGACGTGAAGTCAGGAGCTTTTGCGCGAACGTTCTACTGTCCATTCTTCTGTATTGGACACTCTTAATCGAATTTACCATGTTGAATTATATTGTTAGATATAGATAATTTAACATGGTAAATTCGATTAAGATTGTCCAATACAGGAGAATGGACAATGAACAAATAAAGCTCCTGACTTCACGCCAGAACTTGAACCAATTTTTTCATTTTCGCCCTCAGATAGCTTTAAGTATCTCGATAAACTAGCTGAATATTATCATTTTCGATTCAACAGTTTTGAACCCATAGAGGTTTGAAAATTCTACTATTTTCATGAAACAACCTGTTTCTCAGAAACTGGTTGGCATGAAAGATGTTTGAGTGCCCATATCTGACCCCACGTATGATTCTCTCTTACCCCTGCTCGTTGGGTCATTGATCAGAAATCACCCTGTATATCAAAAATATATTTGAAGCTAAAATTTGCTAGGATGAAATAATGATTTATAACCCGGCTTTCATATAGAATTAATAACAGTGTTCTTTCATATTCATTTTAAAATTCGGATAATATCTTCTATCGGCGGAATAGGTCATTGATTTCTCCATAATTCCATTTGATATTCATTCCGTCATAAACTAAATTGGTAATACGCAGCCACAAGAAATGTTCTACAGGTTTTTACTTACGCAAACACTTAAATAAAGTCAATTAAGGGATCGGATAATTAGATAGAGATCACTTATTCGGAATAATGAGAGCAGATATAATATGTATCTGGTATGAAAGCGTCTACTTACTAATAGAAACCTGTTCAGAATGAGAAATGAGTATACGTGCAATCTAGATTCAATGAGAGTTGTGGAGCACTCGACTGGAAATGATGTTGATGGACAATGCTGATCAAGTCATTTCAAGAAATTTGTTAGTTTTGGGAATTTTCAGTTCAGATTATGCTTCACCATAGCAGTTAAAAAGTAGAATGTTGATAAGTTCGAAGACGTGTTCAGTCGAAGAATTTATGTGGGAACAAACACTCCAAATTCACAACAACATTTATATACACTAAAATTTATGTTGAATGAAATGTTTCGCCCTTATGGTATCATCAGACCTATAACACGGAAATCGAAAGAACATCGGTCCTAAGGACATCCATAAAAAATTGGTTCACGCCCTGTGGACAGGAGCTTTGACGCTCTTGTTCAAACTTCGATAAATCATATCTCCGATTATTGGTCTCTGGGAAAGATATAAATAGATTCCTACGATAAAACTGCATCATGAAAGAAATTAAATTCAAACAGACCAAGTCTCCCCAATAACGAACTTATCCGAGATATTCATTACTCAAATCTACTCTGAAAAATATATAATATCAATTAAAACAAGATTGCAGTTTTGGTTTTACTGGAGATATACTGAACCTAATTTGATTATGTATCTCACCAAAGAATCATCATATGGATTATCCACGGACAATATATTATCACCTCAAAAGTATAATATCATATCATCCTCATAATTCTACGAGCTAAGGTTATTTCATTGGCTATTTTGCATTCGATCATACTTTGTTTTCTAGAACAGAAGGTGTATATTGTATCAAGAATAACGACACAGAAGTAATTTTGACATTTATCTCTCATAGGAAAATAAGATGACATGTAAGAACACAGATCAAAAATAATTCATAGATAGAATACTTAAGTACAGCATTCTGTGAAAACATTATTGAAATTTCGAAAAATCAAATCTCCGAAAGTATTAGCTTGTTAGAGTTGAAAAAGATATCAATAGATTTTTGGTAAAACTGTATCTTAAAAAAAATAATTAGAAATTTGTAATGTGAAAAAAAAATTTTTTTTTCGTTACTCCGAAACCGTCAGGCCGATTCTGCCCAATAACGAACTCAACTAAGATATTTTTTATCTCCCAAAGCTACTCTAAAAAGTTCAACTGCCTAGCTCATTCTGTTCGAGAGTTATTGAGGAAACAAAATTTGAAAATTTAAAAGATTTTTTTTCGACACTTTAAGGCAACCCGATCAATACAAAACTACGCATGCATATATTATGCATGCATTATTCTACAAATCGATTGTAAATTTTAGATAGATCGAGTGATCGGTTTCGGAAATATTCCTAAAAAATGTTTTTGACTTAAAATGGCCATAACTCCGAAACCACTTGTTGAATTTTGCCCGTTAACGAACTTGTCCGGGATATTTACGCTGCCAACATACACTGCAAATTTCAATCCTCCAACTCCTTTGGCTCGAGAGTTATCGTGTTAACGGCCGGCCGTACGGCAGACAGAATCGATCAGTGAGTCGAACCAAATCGTTTAAGACCATTTTCAGCCAAAAATGCGAAAATTACAGACATTTGGCAAATTGATAAGCACTCTGTTCCGAGCAACAAGAGCGCCAAAAAGAAAAAAAATACTGCCAGTGCAGTCAATAATACCACAACTATCAGCTATAAGGATTAGATGCATAAAGACATGTTAAAAAGACGAATACACAACGAGAGACAACTACGATATAAATAAAATATGTAAATAAAAAACCAACAAAACGATAAATAAAATTACAAAAAACTAACTCAAAAGGAAACTTAAACACCTCAATCATTCAAGTAGTTGAATATAAAATGAGCGTTGTTCATTAACACAGGTGACGTCACTATAACTTGAGAACGGAAAGAGATAGCGACTTGAAAATTTGAGGGTAGGTTGCGCATCAGAATGCGACATTTGAATTTCATTGAAGTTATGCTGATGTGAAGTTTTGTTGTTATTTCTTCTATAACTTAAAATATACAAATCAGATCCTATTAAAACTTGTTGATTGCTTGTAGATGTAGACCCACTAATTTTTGAGGAGTTTCGTGAATATCGTATCCTGGAGTTACTTAAGGTTTCAGTTTTTTCGTACTTCATTTTAAATACAATACATATGTCAGAATTAAAATTTCTGTGGTCATAGACCATTCTCTAATGAAGTCTGTCAGTAAAATGGTATGAAATATATTCATAAATTATGAAATCTGAGAAGACGGTATACCTATATCGATGCCAAATTCGTAGTAGTGTCCAATAGAGTTGAGTAGACAATAAAACATGTGGGCAAATGCTCCTGACTTCAATACATTGCTTGAACCAATTTTATTTCATGTTTTTCCGTGCAAATTTTTCAAATTTTCCTCTTCATAAGAACCTTCCTCGAACATGGAATTTATTGAACAAACTTTGGGAGCCCAACAAATCGTGAAACTCTCCTACCCAAATAGGATGAGTACACTACTCACGTTCAACATTTTTATGACATTCAACTTCTTACGAAGAAATGAAAAGAAAAATTACCACTCGTTAAAAACCCTCCGGTATTTGGAGCGGCGTTTACAGTTATGACATATCGACCAGAATCAAGGCTGAATTTAAAGAGCAAAACGTAAACAATAGCTCATAATAATGGCATGAAGCGAATGCCTTCTTGATTGATTAGGTCAGCTAATAATTGACGCCCAAAGTGCTTCACAATAATATTGATTTATTATCATTTACGTCTCGAACTCTCGAACAATGGAGCTGTTGCAGACACTCCTGCATTGAAAATTTCTTCCAAGAACAAGCTTCTCTATCGCGCTACCGAGTGGGTCGAGTAGATTATAATTATGGTCGTTTTTGCCGGGAAGCTTTGTAAAAACATCTCGTAAACTGGTTAGATGAGCTGGGACCGGCTATGGCTTTAGCAAAGGAGAGTCAACGAATCTGTGACATTACATAATTTCTTAGGCTCTTTAGGCTCGTAATTAATTTCAGCACGTTGCGTCTATGACGTAGCATGTCACTGCAAAACTAATTTTGTTTTTCATGTTAATTTATGTTGAATCGCAGTTGCGGATCCAAGTAGTGGAGATGAATTTTGTATTGAAGTTTTCGTCAACGTGGAATTAATTAAACGGGACATATTTTTGACATTGGAGTTAATGTGTTTCCATGTGATTAACCTTCATAAACCCGAGCGGAGTGCAGTTGCACCCCAGACATTAATTTTCATTCCTTGGGGTCCAGCCGTCCCACCATTTTCTTTTTAACAGGAGAAATCTTTTATGGACGAACCATTTCAAGTGGAACAGTGTTGGACTCAGTCCTTCTCCGGAAGGCGGTTACCCACTAAAACTCCTGTGATTAGGGCTTCAGACAAGAGCGAGATTTTTCTCGTCTCATTCTCTTCTCGGAAAAGCGAGACGAGACGTTTCGAAAAACATTATAGGCGATACCGAGACCACATACAGCGCAAACCAAGAATCTCGTTTTTGGTGTCGTTAAATTTATTTATGGAGAGATCAATATATTATGCAAAATATCTACTCTTGTGACTCTCTGTGAAATATTTTATTGTAAATTAAAATAATTATTTTACATTTGTAGAGCTCTTGTTCCTCGAAGCAGAGTGCTTATCAATTTGCCCAAATGTCTGTAATTTTCGAATTTTTGGCTGTAAATGGTGTTGAACGTTTGGTTCGACTCACTGATCAAGAATCCGTGGTCGAAATCGATTCTGTCTGGCCGTTAACAGGATAACTGTCGAACGAAAAGAGCTAGAGGATTGAAATTTTCAGGCTAGGTTTAGAGCGTAAATATCTCGGACGACTTCGTTAACGATCGAAATCCATTGAGCGGTTTCGGAGTTATGGCCATTTTTAGTAAAAATATTTTTTATGAATATTTCCGAAACCGATCACTCGATCTATCTGAAATTTAGCATCAAATTGTAGAATGATGACCTTTATGTGCATGCAAAGTTTTGTATTGATCGGGTTGCCGTAAAGTGTCAAAAAAATTTCAAAATATTGTTTCTACAATAACTCTCGACCAGAATGAGCTAGGCACTTGAAATTTTCAAAGTAGGTTTGGGAGATAAATATCTTGGCTAAGTTACTGGTTTCAGAGTTACCTACGGAAAAAAAAAATTTTTACATTACAAATTTCAAATTCAATTTTCTACAAGATGCAGTATCACCATAAGAATTCAATGATATCATTTTCAACTCTAACAAGAAAATTCTTTCGGAGATATGATTATTTGAAATTTCAATAACGAATCGTACTCCTACATTTCCACAGAATGCTGTAATACATTTTTTATCTATGAATTATTATATGATCTGTGTTCTCACATGTCATCTTATTTTCCTATGAGAGATGAATGTCAAAATTATTTCTGGTTCGTTATTATCATATAAAATAAACCTCCTGTTCTAGAAAAAAAAGTATGATTAAATGCAAAATGACCAAAGAAATAACCTCAGCTATCGTAGAATTATGAGGATGATAATATGATATTATACCTTTAAGGTGATAATAGTCTTCAGGAGCGTTGATCTGTGAAATTACGGCTCTATAGTATTTCAGTATATTTTTCCCAGTCAGTGTGTTTTCTCGTTCGCTACTCTTGATTCACACCATCAGAGAGTCTTATCTTCCGTGAAATCAGTACCTGCGCCGGACCTGAAAGTGCGGTGTAGACAATTGCGCCATCTGCCGAGGGCAGGAGTAGTGACTAGGTATGTAGATCTGTATAATACTCCCCTGCTAGTGACTAAGACTAAGTCACGATACTGATCGGGATTGTCGTCAAGAAGATGGGAAATGACTTTGATGTACACCTATACACCTGGGACAGTGTCGGTGAGCCGTCTGAAGGAACCCTGGACCTCATGAGTGTGATGTGCAGCGTGACATCTAGGCACATGCCGCTGAGAGGTGGTGGCGCGTCTCTGTACTGGAAGATGACAGGCTTCCATCTGGGTTCTTCGCTGTTCCTTGTGGAACACGCGCGCGAAAATATGCCCACTTATTTCGCATATCTATTTTTGACCTGGCTGGTAAAATTTTCCGAGAAATATTCACCGACTTCCTGGCAATCGACACGTTCAGAACTATCATTCTTTCTAACATTTACATGTGGTCATTAGTCTATAAATCTTGGACTACGGACCGGTGGTCCGAGGAAAGTGGTGAAATTTCTTACACAGACATAACCGACCACCATTCACTGTTGGATGGAAAATAAAAAGTGATATGCCTGGGGTAGCGTAAGAACACAATAACAAAACCTATATTGAACACAACTGATTATCAAATCTCGCCCAAGCTCTTGAGAGTTTATAAGTGTTCTGCTCAGAAGACCTGGGGGTGCCAGTACAATTAATCATAATCATATCAGCTAATAGTGAACAAATTGTTTGGCCTCAAGGCCAGTAGGTATAAAGTGAAAAACCGCACGGGGCACTACTTAGTAGCATACGGGTGTGACAAGCCCGCGAACCCCAGTCACTCTCAACCGATGATGCAACACAATCTACAGAGCCTCGCAGAACATCTGCTGCCTGGGGATCTCCAGAGCACGTCTGGTGTTGGTGCTTGACGTGACAGCATACTCGCAGCATACGGACCACCAACGGCAGGATGCTGAGGAGGCGAGCGCCTGTCATACAAGAAATTACAGCTTCCGACGAGGACATCGAGGAGGAGTGAACAAGTTGTCAGTCGCATAGGGACTCAGCGCTCGCAAGGGCAACCCGTATTCGGACCCGGTAACAAGAACAAGAAAAACGAGCTGAAAGGCAGGTGAGAGATGCTCCAAATTGACAACAACACTTGACGAATCAAAGGGGAGAAGAACAGGATGATCGGCAAGTGAGAGATGACGCAAAAATTCAACTTCAAATGTCTGGATTGCGATATGCAGAAGTCACAGCACAGGACATGGAGTAGGTGAGAGCTTCCCCACTCTGAGACGAAAATGCTGCATACTACAACGGGTGGAGAATGGAACAGATGAGAGAAGTTCCAGAGCTAGCCGTCAATAGAAGTGAAGCATTTCAGGCTGCAGTAAGGAATCCTAACATGAAGACCACAAGGCTGAAACTGAGACTCCCGACTGAAGACCTAGCCGTGACGAATATTATAGCGCGTCGATCACCTAAAGGAGTAATGTTCGTTACAAGATGTCGTAGCTGCATCAAAAGCTGCTACTTCACTTCTGTGCCCACCAGGAAGAACAACAACAAAATTGGACAAATATAGGTCAATATTGAATAAGTAGAGAAGAAGATTGGGACCGGTAAGGCAGCAAGCATCTTGGTATCAATGTATCATAGATGTTATGAAAGGACAACTGAAGCTGAGCAAGAAAATAGAGGTCATGATGGGTGAGCTGCGTTCGTTGCATCGTACGATGAGCCTATCCACTATAAATCCATTGAAGCAGAAAGCAGTCGATGAAATAAGATCACTTGTGGCAAAAATAGATAAAACCACCGCAGAACCTTCAAAGTAATTTCAACCACAACAAGTAGAGGGAAAAAACTCACCATCACCAGAAGAAGTCGAACTTTTCTGGAAAAATTTGTGCGAGCCATCAGCGGAAACCAGGAATACTGCAGCAATTCCCAGATTCCAGATATTATGTAATCAAAATATGCAACAGACCGAAGAGCTGACTGAAATAATAATCGAAGAGATTAGACATGCCTATAGAAGAACAAGCATCATTTCACCGCACGTGGAGTGACGGCGTTCGGAACTAATGATGGAGAAACTTTCCAGCAACCCACCAACACCTAGCTTGATTATACAGTGAAATTTGAGTTCACCGTGAGCCAATTCTTTCATGATTGGTAGAGGGCAGAACTGTACTGATACCGAAATCAGGTGGTATTGGACGGCCAAACAACTACCGCCCAGTCATGTATCTCAAAACCCGGTATAAAATTCTCAGAAGTTTTCTTCGACATCGGATTATGGAGTTCAATCGAGAGTTCAATGGACCAGTGCGGAATCAAATCCACGGACAAAGAGGAACGAGGAAAGGAGTACAGGGGTGCAAGGACAACATACTTATAGACAAGAGCATTTGTCAAGATGTGAGACACTACAAGCAGTACTTACATACAACATGGTTGGATTACGCGAAGGCATTTAATACATCGGCGCACAGCTTGATAATACGGATACTAGGGATTCTCAAAGTCCACCCTAACATCGTCCATGCGATGGAAAACATCATGGCGTTATGGAAAACTAGGTATAGAATATACCTTCCACGAGCGCACGGAGGCAGAGGTTTGCAAAGTTTGGAATACAAACGCCATCAACGAACGTTGGAAATGACAATAAGGATATTATGAAGTGGAGACCCGCCTCTGAAAATGGTGGCTCAACATGAAATCAGGGACCAAAGAGCTTTCCTATGTATTTAGAGCTGAACAGAGAGCTTTGGAGAAGCTCAGTATAGTTGGAATATCCATCGATCATGAGCTAGCTGGAATACCTATCAGGCCAACAGACCTAAGAAGAGCTGGCAGAGAGATAAGACAGACACAACTGAAGACACTACTCGAAGATCACAAGAGTAAACACCTGCACTGCATATATTTCAAGAGTTTGAAAGATCAGGGCCTGTCAGAAGAATTATACTTCGTCTTTTTGAAGTCCGCTTGACTCAAGTCGGAAACCGAGGGATTTGTTATGGCTTGTCAAGATGGAGTGATAAATACCAGATGGTATGAAAAGAACTTCATGAAAGTGTACACCCCCACAACGTCCAGAGCATGCCATAACGAGCAATAACTGTTATCCACATTCTGTCTACTTGCAGAGTCCATGCTCTTTCAGGATATCTGGAAAGACACAATGTGGCACTCTGACTTCTCTACTTCCATCTGACAGAGGTTTATGTTATAGACAACGAACTAGTGCTACCATATGTGCATCTGGAGACTAAAGCAGTTGTTGAAAATAGCAGAGCTTGCATATACCGGAACTATGCGATTCCAACAACTTGGGAGATCCACGCCATAAAGCCAGATATAGCCCTGCTGGCAACGATCTCAAGGAATTGTTTGTCGTCTAATTCTCCTCCCCCGCTGAAAATATTGTGTTGATGAAAGAAGAACAGAAGAGTGAAAAACACAAGGATTTAATGTTTGAACTGGGAATCCTGTATCCAAGGCATAAATCTAGGATAGTCGTTATAATCATAGGATGACTAGGCGAAAGCGAACTAGGTGGCTGAGTTGCGGATGATTCCGTCCTGTAGATGCCTGGCCGACGAATTGGCACACAGAATGCAGAAAACAGTGTTGGTCGAATCACTTCGAGGCATCAGGTCCCATCAACTGTGAATGCCACTTGCAGCTCATCTCTGGACGCTGTAAGGGCAGGACGAAAATCTACTCCAAAGAAAGTGCGAGAGGTTTTTTAGTGTGTAACTAATCACCAACTGGAGTTTCACACTCCTGAGAGAAGCGGACCCTCTCAGGGCTGGCCTATAAAAGGTTTTATTTTCAAACGTACAATAATAACGTCATTTTTCGATTAAGAGGATCATCGAATTGTTCTTTTTCTCCGCCTAGGAGGAGAAGTGTTGCTATGCAACACTTTTTCTGCCGGCGGCAGGAAAAGTGTTTCTATGCAAAAGATGAGTAGGTTACCATGAACAAAATTTCTCTAATTGAAACGTCATTTTTATTCGTTAAAGTACATTGAATGTACAATTGGTCAATGTCGCATTTTGAAAATTAAAACCATGTAATAATGAACTGGTAGGATTCTGTCACGGATTCTGTTCCAAAGCTGATGCCTCATTAGAGTCTTCTAAGTTGCTAGTTCCAGGGAATTCGTTAACGCTCAATATCCTACGAGCAATCTCATTCTTATTTCGCAGCGAATACTCGATGTACCCTTCTGCTGCACTACTTGAGTTCCAACCTCCGTGTCGTTTCAAAGACTCAACGCCGTAGTCACAAAGCATTCAATCTCCGTTAAGTCTTAACTGAATGTCCTCATGTAAGGATAAATAAGAATCGCAACCGCGGTTAACGTATGTTACTGTGCTGAAACAGGCCAGTTTCACGTTAATTTTTCCTTAAACTGAGGTTGCGATTCTTATTTATCCTCATTTAGGACCTCAGTTAGGACTTAACGGAGATTGAATGCTTTGTGAATACGGCGGTCAATGTTGGCTCCTCCATCTATAAGTAGTGTAGCAGAAGTTCGCCTCAATGAATGACCTGCGTATTCGTTTTTCCAAAAAAGTGGCAACCTTTCTTGGAACACTTCCTATACTATGTATTCCCATCACAGATCTGTAGTATTTTCCAGATTGATATTTCAAAAAAAATCTATCTTCAAAGAAATCGTTTGGTCTTAACGCAATGTATCTCCAATAAATATTTAGATTATTCTCCCTAATAACTGTGAATGTTCGAACTTTTCTCGTTTTACTATCAGGAATATTCACTATTATAATATTTCCCTTGTCCCCGATATCTGTAGTATTCATTTCCACCATTTCGTCACATCTGCAGGCACCAGCTACTCCGAATAATAGAACAATCTGAAACAACCACGTGATCAAAATACAAAATTATAATTACTTGAAATATGATAGTTACCTTTAATCCTAAATATGAATCATCCGGTGCTTCGAAGAGAACACGTTCGAACTCTTCCTTAGAAAAAACTCTTGATTTTTTTGCAAGATACCCTTCATTAGATTTTTTCAAATATGCGCGCAACCTCAGATATTTACCAGTATCTATTTCATGTTTGATCGCTAGTTGCGACTTTATCATTGAATATCGGGCCCACAAAGTAGAGGATTTCAATTTTTTTTCTGTAGCCATTAAGTTGAAATATGCTAGAAACACATTCTCTTTGTAAACTGTCACGTTTTTTGAATTGCACCAATTCACGAAGTGGTCATAAGCTGCAGAATATTTTTCAATATACTTCGATGGTCCAAGGGAACAGACTGCTTCATTCGCCAAAACCTCAATTTCTGAAGACATTTTCACTTTCAACCACTTCTCACCAGCTTGCAAATGATAACTATTAATAAATTATTTTACTTTATATCTGTCAGAATGAATTTTACGTGGCAACCGTAACTAGGCAAATGTTCCATAATTCACTGAATTATAAATCGTAAATGGATAGAATTATTTATGTAAATCAATCCAAAAGTGGATATTCAGATTTTTATGAATTTCAAAACGTTTGAAAGTAAAATAAAATATTTCATTCGGAGTAGAAGAGACTTTTCATGGCTCGCTTTCCATTACTCGCCGAACGGAGTGAGGCGGGTAAACTCAAGCTCGCCATGAAAAGTGACACTTCTCCTGCTTATGAAATAATATACTATTTCCTCTCGAGTGGACATAAGAAAAAAATTGCATCGCCTGGAAAATTAAGTCAAATTATTTAAAATATAACTTTCAGTATTTAAGGGAGCAACTTTTCATTGAATGTATATTTCAATATTGGCTCCAATGTAATCAGATGTGCATTCTCTCTTTTAGTTTAAAAATTAATTTCGCGAAATTGTTGCAGGGCCTTAATTGAAATAATTTTAAGATTAAGTTCAGCATTCAAGGAAGCAACTTTATATTAACATCCTGTGTATTGAAATATTGACTCCAATATAATAAATATTGCATCCACACTATTTCTTCATCTCCAACAACTAATTTCGCTGCAAATACACCGAAATTTCCGACACACTGATACAATAATGTAAACTGAACCACTAGACCCAAAAGACTAACCCCCACCGAAGAGGAAGGTTGCACTTGGTCCATAAAATATTTTGTCTGGAGTTACACTTAAATTGCTCAAGGTACTAGTTAAAATCAACAGAACGAAAATAAAATCATTACGAACAAAAGGAAAATGTGTCTTATGGACATAAGATTGTACTGAGTAATTCTGAATATTCTTTCCGACATTGTTTGTACTATTTCCGAAGTAGATTCTACTCTTTCCGAAAGCAAGCTTGAAAAGGTATAGACAGCGAGCCCCCAACCCGGCCCCGTCTTAAGAATACACTGTCAGATTGGTTGGCATCCTGGTTGGGGCCAACCGATAGGACGTACAAATCCAGCGTGAATGGGGAAACAGTTGTAGTAATTGTATATTTAATAATCAGACAATTATTGAATGGTAGCATGTATAGACTATGAGGTGCTATCTAAAATCTTAGTAACATGCGATGTCTGTTATTATAAGTTAACTGCCCATAATAATGGTATAGGGGATTTCGTTTAAGAATTACGACTTTTTAATATCCCTAAATAGGTGGTCCTACTACATTCATCATTGTGGTTATTTGTTCCATATAGATGACAGATTATACATCATTGAAACAAATAATTATTGACGTGACTTAAAAATTCTATATGTATTTGAGATATTATTTTATTCAATTTCGGCATATGTGCCCGTAACAGATTATGTCGAAATTGAAAAAATAATATGTCAAATATATAATTGCGCGTATGTTCTGAACGATTAAGTTCGACTCCCCAATCAAGAATTCGAGGTCAAATTTGATTCTGTCCGGCCGGCCGTCCGTCCGTCCGGCCGTTGCCACGATAACTTGAGAACGAAAAGAGCTAGCGAGTTGAAATTTTCAGGGTTGGTGGAGCATCCCAATACGACGGACAAGTTCGTTGAATGGGCATAATCAGCCCAGCGGTTTCCGAGTAATAATTTTGTTTTCAACCAATATGAATCCGATCGAATTGAAACTTGGTGAGTAGTTGTAGAATATGAACCTAAGCACGTTTGTGGAATTCTGTGCGAATCGTATGGCTAGAAAATTATTAAAAAATTATTAAAAAATATTTTTGTTGTCACGATAACTTGAGAACGGAAAAAGATAGCGGCTTCAAGTTTTCAGGTTAGGATGTGCACCAGAACGCGACATTTTAGTATGATTATGAGCCTAATCGGCCAGACGGTTTTAGAGTTATAGCCATCTAAAATTTTCTGAAATTTTGCGCTTTTTTGTTCCTCATTAACTCGAAAAATACTGAACCGATTGAATTCAAACATGGTTATTAGTTGTAGAATGCCAACGCGGAAATGTTTGCAAAATTTGGTGAGGATAGCATTTGTAGAAAATTTTGAATAAATATTTGAAAATAAAAAAAATAATTCTATATATCAGTAACTGATCGTTTGAAATTGCTAAAATTTCGCGAGAGCCTTCATAACCTAACTCTACTAATAACTTTCAAGTTTTAATACGATCGGTTAAATATTGTTGGAGATTCGAGCATTCTTGTGTGAGTTCAGTAGATGGGTGACCGTTGCCTCGATAACTTTCGAACGAAACGAGATAGGGACTTGCAAAATACAGGGTAGGTTGCCTATCCGAAAGGGAGAGTTGAGTTTGATTTTGGGCATAATCGGTCTAACGGTTTCCGAGTTATACCCACCTGGAATATTATTTCCTTGATAACTCAAAAAATAAATATTCGATCGAATTGAAGTTTTGTAACTAGTAGTAGAAAATCAACATAAAGACGTGTTTAAAATTTTGTAAGAACCGTACCCCTAGAAAATTTTAAAAAAATGACGAAAAAAAAAATTTTAAGAACCGTACCCCTAGAAAATTTCAAAAAAATCACGAAACAAATAAAAAAATTTACCATGATAAATTCGAATTAAGTGTGTCCAATACAGGAGAATGGACAACATAATTTACCATGGTAAATTCGATTAAGGGTGTCCAATACAGAAGAATGGACAATAGAACATACGCGCAAATGCTTCTGACTTCACGTCAGTGCTTGACCCAATTTTTTACATATAAATTACCTGATACGTGATTTAATGGAATAAAAACTGAAGTTCGTGAGACGAACCGAAAAGAATAGCTTCACATAATATCTAGTGAATCCTACTATTATAAAACCACCGAAATGGGGTCAGTAAATTTAGCGCGTTCGTTCATGTGATGATCAATATATTTCACTGATTTTCAACACCGTACGCTACCAAAATTCATGGATATAAGAGGTCGATTATATCAAGAATATTTTTTTCAAATGACCCATCCAACATTTGAAGAACGTAATTCCATTATTTTTAACATAAGTGGAATGAAAATATATTGAACGAGAAAAAGCATCCTATATTAAACGAAATACATACAGTTTTTAAATATTTCATTCATATATCACCTAAGAACTCAACATTTTTTTTTTACTTTTGTTCCTCCGTTCATTGTTACTCCCATGATTCGATGTTCTAACTTAAAATAGAATGAAAATAATACAATGAACGGGAAAGAATGCTTACCGCATTAGAATTTTTCTTGTCCAATATATAACATTTATAAAAATGACATAAATATCTGCTTTTTATAATCTTATTCAACCATTATTTCTTCACTGTTTTTTCGAAATTTCACAACAAAGTTTGGTCAGTTCCGGTCAATCCCTAAATATCTAGGTTGAATTTGTTATTGGGCAAAATCAGCTAGCTAGTTTCAGAGTAACGAAAAAACAATTTTTTCACATTACAAATTTCAATGTGAATTTTTTTTAATATGCAGTTTCTACGTAAGGATCCATTGATATAATTCTCAACTTCAACAAACTAATGCTTTCGGAGATATGATTTTTCAAAATCATCGAATGCTCTTATTAAAACGTTTTTTTCAGGGTTTTCTCTCCCCAACTCTGAAAAATTTCTATAAAATAATAATTAATTATTTTGCGATTTGCTTCTGCGTGAGAAACACAAGATATTTGTCAGAAGCAATCAATTGAACAATGTTGCCTAACAAAGAACAACGCAACAACATCAACGAAGAAACAACTATATCGTAACTTTTCGGAGTCTATATTAGACTCCTTCGTCAGACGCTCAATGAAAATCTTAAATTTCACAATAACTATCAACAAACTAATTCTAAAGATTTTCGTTAAGCGTCTGACGCAGGAGTCTGATATAGACTCCGAAACGTTACGATATAGTTGTTTCTTCGTTGATGTTGTTTTGTTGTTGTTTGTTAGGCGACATTGTTCAATTGATTGCTTCTGACAAATATCTTGTGTTTCTTACGCAGAAGCAAATCACAAAATAATTAATCTTTATTTTATAGATATTTTTCAGAGTTCGGGAGAGAAAACCCAGAAAAAACCTTTTGATAATGAGTATACCTCCCACAGTATCCTTTAAAGATTACATAGAATGCTCTAATTATTATGTGCTGATGTATGTAAATTCAAGATATGAGGTGAGTCATAGACGTACGTTTTGAACTTAATTATTTATGATGCAGTTCTACCATAAGAATCCATTGATATCATTCCCAACTTTGAGAAACCAATACTTTGGAGATATAATTTGTCAAAGTTTGCCCAAAGGGCTTTCTCACTTTTTTTGTGATAACTTTCGAACTACTTAACCGATTCATGTAATTTTTCGAATTTGAATCAATAAAAATCTCAGTAACGATTGGTTTCCAACACCTTTCCCATAAGTCTTCAAAAAAGCCAGGGACGGACTGACCCTAGCAGTTAATGGTCAGACACTTTTTCTTGGTTCATATATCGGCTAATTTTCTCCATTTATGTTTTTATCATTAATTTTTCGAAAAAAGATGTACCTGTGCAACATTCAAGAATGCACAGTTTTCGAGTTACAACAATGTTTAAGATTGAATATAAAAATATTTGGGGGGAATTTGAAATAAATGAACAATCACAGAAATATAATTTTTAGTAACCATATCAACAAAGCTTGCAACATAAATGGAAACAAAAATGATATTGAATCATTAAAATGCTTCTAAACGAAAACGGTGCAGTTTTTCAATGTTGCACTCGTTTACCATTTTTTTTTTGCAGAATCAATGATAAAATATACAAATGTGGGAATTTCTACGATATCTCCAACCAAAAATAGATTTGTGACCATTAAATGCTAGGGTCAGTGCGTCCCTGGCAGGTAAAAAATTACCAGAATCGGTTGAGTAGTTCGGAAATTATAACAAAAACTGAATTATGGAAGTACCACTTGGAGGCACATATCTTCGCAGGGGGGCGTCGCAGGAAAAAAAATTAAAGCATTCCTGACTCGTCTTTGCATACTTTATTGAAACATGAGAAAGAGTCACATAGTGCCGAGACACCCTTTATACATTGTGTCTGATTCAGTTGTTCCATATGAAATGGCCTTCCTACATTTCCTCGTCAGATCATTATTTAATATTCCACTAAGCAATGTAATCTTCAAGAAAAAAATAAAAATGACTTTCAAAATTGCCGAAAGAAATAGGTATATAGTCATCAACTAGTAGTTCAGAAAATTATCAACAAACATATAGGTATATAAAAAACTCTTCAGTAACATAATACTACCATTTTTGGAATTCACAAATAAAATATTCGGAACACCATTTCCAACTGGGCATTATTGAACTGACCTTATGCTGCTAGATTTCTTAGTCTTGCTGCTAAAATCTTTAGCGAAAAAAGTACCCTCAGAAGTACTTTTTTCGCTGTGTAAAACTTGAATCTAGCGGCAAACACACTATCACTTGGCTTGTAGTGGCTAGTGAGTAACTTACTCAGGAAACCATAAGTTTTTGATTCCGGTTCATCTGGCAAGCACATATTGGAAACTAATTTATATGCCTCTTCGTTCAAAATATTTAACAGGATCGCTCCTTTACGTTTTGCATCTGTAATCGCATTTGCTACGAAATTATTGTCTATCCGTTTCTTGAATATGGACCACTCTGAATTTGTAGGATCGAATTCTCGCAAAAGTCCAACAAATGATGGATCGGCCATATTCTTCGGAATTGACGAAAAATGCACAAGAAAACTTTTCTAATGTTTGAATTTGCGAACCACACTTTTCCTCGTCCACTTGCAATGTATTGCCCTTTTCGTAAGTAATTTGATTCGGGGGTCAGGAACAATAATCACACAACTTTATGAATATCAGCGTTTATTTGACTTCACTCTTTAAAATCTGTAACCGGAATGTCCGGCCCCACGAAATCCCCTCTCATTACAATTCCATTATAATTAGTACATATGCGAACTATTATTCAGGCGCCAATATTCAAATACATACATAATCACCAATACATAACATGAACGAAAGAAATAAAAATGGAAAAAGGCTTCGAAGCTTTCACGTTCCATCCAAAAACAAACAACAGTCTCCAGAAAATGTTTAAAAAGATTAATATAAAACTACTTTCAAAACCTCCTCAAAAATTAAACAACATTCGATAAAACTCCGGACATATTAAAATCGGGTACCTGTATGATATTAAATGTTTATATTACCACAAGTGATACGTCGGTCGAACAACCAGAACCAATTCCACACGGTAAGAAGAGCATACACGCGAAAACACATTCGGAACAACAACATCAATAAATCTGCTGTTGCAAATCAAGTTTCAAAAACTGACCCCACAATTTCAGAAAATTCCGTCAAATTGTTGATAAATTCTAATAAATTGTACTTAGGAACACTTGAAGGTATCGAAATGTATAAGGGAATAGATATTTTACTCAAAAATGATTTAACCCCTATACACAACTTATAGTTTTCACTAATCGGTTTATGATTAAGGGTATACATAATGTCGACTCATAATCGATTGCATGCTTTAACGGTTAGTCTAAGAAGATCGAAACATGGTTTCCGAAACATATGTATATCAGACGATATAATTTGTACTGAACAAGAGTGTAGTTACTAGTGTAGTGTTCATAATCAGTCCACACTGAACTCAAACTAAAATACGTGTGACGAGGTGTGAAAAAAACAATTTAATTATAACTTATACAGCATTATTACCTGTATGTATTTAATGGGCTTCATATAATCTGTATTGGAATAATTCGAAATATTCTAGTAATTTAATATTAAATCGTATAAAACCAAGCAGAAATGCCAATTTGATCGTGAATAAATATAAATTAATGAATGTTTTTTCTTTGAATGTCATCAGCGAACCACCCAAAGGTACGATTCTTGAATAGCTAACTCTCAAACAACCTTGATCGCGTAGAAGGTATAATAATCATAACTGTAACGGCATGCAATTAAATGGCAACTTGCTCGCGGCCAACAATATAACGTATGATACTTATAATTTTATATTTGCATAACTGCGTATATTAGAACGAAGATTTATCTGAGCCACCTTGTCGCATTCTACATGTTTCAGATAATGAAGCAGTTTTTGTTGGTTTCCCTGGCGATGGAGGAAACATGAGATAGACATGGAGTATCTAAGGTTTCAACTTTTGGAGCTCCGAAAGTAAAATGAGTATTTACCAGTTCAATGAAGTCATTAACTTTGATGACTATAATTATCAGAGTAAAGGGGTAATTTTTGCGCGCATGTTCTAGAGAACAGCGTGCTATCATTTTGCACAAAGGTAACTTTTTGCGGAAAATAGTTTCAAACGATTAGGTTCGAGTTTTTGATGAAAAATTCGAGGTCAAATTCGATTCTGTCCAGACGGTCTTTGCCATGATAACTTTCGAATGGAAAGACAGAGCGACTTGGAATTTACAGTAAAGTTTGCGTATCCGAATGCGACGGTGGAGTTCGTTAATGGGCATAATCTGCCAAATGGTTTTGAAAAACTTTGTTCTCAAACAATACAAATATGATCAAATTTTAGCTTGGTATCCAGAGCATATGAGGAGAAAATTTAAAAAATATTATTAAAAATTTTTTGTGTCTCAGAAACTATTCGTCCGATATCTCGGAAATTGCTAGAGTCCTCAAAAACCTAATTATGCAGGCAAGTTCCAAATTTGACCAGGTTTTATAGGATCTACATTGTTGGAAATATTAAAAATAGACTGGAATCCGATCAGCCTTGGGCAAGTTAATTAGGATGGGTGACCGTTGCCTCGATAAATTTCGTACGGAAAGAGAAACCAATTTGCAATTTTCAGGCAGTTTGCGCATCCGAATGTGACAGCTAAGTTCGTTATTGGGCATAATCGCCTTAAAGGATTCGGAGTTATACCTATCTCAAATTTCGTTGTTTTCCTCAATAACTCAAAATATACTAAGCCAATCCATTATTAACTTCGTGAATACTTGTAAAAAGCCTACGCACTAATCTTGAGAAATTTCGTGAGGATCGTATTACTAAAAAAAAAAATATGTGCGCAAAAGCTCCTGGCTTCACATCAGTGATTTTTGAGAATTTTTTAGTACTCAGTATAATTTGGCTGCTGAAAGAGGAGGGAATGAATACAGTTTTGATTTCTGGAAGCTTTGGATTCTGGAAGCCTCTATATGATGCTTCACATTTACATACTGAAGTGGTTACGATATTGGCTCAAGAAATTTGAATATGTGAATGTCAGGAATGATACTGATACTGATTTGATCTGGATGCACAATCTTTCATAATAAATTTTTTAAATTTTCTCACAAAATTCCACACATCTACTTCTTCATGTCATTATTCCACAACCAGTTACCAAGCTTCAATTCGATCGGATCTGTGTTTTTTGATTTAGCTAGAAAATAATATTCCAGTGGGTATATCTTTGTATCTCTTTCCGTTCGAAAGTTATCGTGGTAATGGTCACTCATCCAGCTACTGAACTAGCCCAAGGCTGCTCGGATCTCCAACAATACAGATTCGATCATCTTCAAATTTAGAACTTGGCAGTAAAGTTAGGTTTTGAAGGCTCTCTCAAAATATCAGCGATATCGGACGAAGAGTTTCTGATGTATAGAATTATTTTCAATTATTATGACCTTTTTAAATTTTTTTAGAGATACGATCCTAACGAAATTTCGCAAAAATTTGCGTGTTGTCATTCTACAACTAACTGCCATATTCGAATTGGATGGCTTTGGTAATTTTTGAGCTATTGAGTAAATAACGAGAAAATTTCAGATAGGCATAACTCCAAAACCGTTTCGACGATTATACCTTCGATTCGATTCGATCGGATCTGTATTAGTTGAAAACAAAATTATTAAACTCGGAAATCATTATTAATTATGCCTATTATCGAACTTGTCCGTCGTAGACAGTAATTTTGAATGGAATAAGCGGGTGAATCTGTAATGAACAAACTGCGAGTAATACTTCAGTTCAGATATCCCGAAAAATATTTGAATGTTACTCACATTTTGTACTATTCATTAGCTCCAACTCACTCACTCATGTAGAGTTATAGAAGCATATTTGTCGCAATTGAAAACAAAAATAGAAATAGTGCACAAATGAATTTCGAAATAAATTTATCGATAGCCTCAAATTTACCTAGTGAAAATTTGCATGAAGAATCCAAATTGCTTCATATACGCCAGCTATGCAAATTATATGGGAATCAAAAGATAATACGGTTATTCAATAAAGGAGAATATTTCATAACTTATCTGAAATAATTATAACTGGAATAATGATGAATACCCTTATTGCGACTAAACCGGAAATCCTAGTTCAACGGAAATGCTCAAATGGTAGAGTGAATGCAAAAAAAAATATTAGAAATTTGGTAGAAATATTAAGATTCAAAATTGTTTCAAATTTTGTACTTAGATTATTTATTGTTATTATTTGGATGTGAAATTAAACATGAATTTGAGTTGAAAGTTGGATTTCATTATGGAAAAATATTTTTGGATTGTTTCCACACTCATTCTAATGATAGTCCTAATTTGCTTTATGTACTTTGGAATTCTTTGTCTTTCTGTTGTTCTTGGGTCATGTGAAAAAAAAATGTGTTCATGTCAAGGATATTCTGTAAAATACATTATTTGGAAGCTCTTTTGTGATACTTCGATAGTCTGGTATACGGGACTAACATTCCTTGAAGACATCTTCCTGTCAAAATTTAAAAAAATTGAAAAAAAGCTACCTCCGCTCCGGGTATCTAACCCTGTTGCGTTAGTCTGAAATTATTTCCTGGACCACGAAGTGACGATGTAAAAAGAAGGGATCAGGTGGAACTCGAATGAATTATATTACCTACTTACCAATTCCTGTCATCGTTTTATATGAAAATGTTTAAGGTCGAATAGAAACGAGCGCACCCAAGAAACCTGATCCGCTACATTGGTTATAATTTTTCTATTTGTCCCCAATGCCTCCATCAATGGGTTTATATCCAGTCGAGTTCAAATCTAGAACTAGACTGCAGAATAAAGTTTGGATACTCTCACAAAAAATCAGTGAAATCTGATTTTCTAGTGATACCAACCTCACGAAATCTTGCATATGATTTTGTGTCGGTATATTTCAATTCAGTTTCAATTCGATCAAATTGATGAATCGGAAAACAACAATATTTCAGATGACTACAACTCCGGAACCACTCGTCAGATTTTGCCCATTAACGAACTCAATCGGTGAATTTGAACTCCAAACGTAACCTGCAAATTTCTACTCTCGAACCCATCTCGATTTGGAGTAATCGTGCTTACGGATGGACGGACAGACATAATAAAATCTGACCTGGTACTGTTCACCAGTGAGTCGAATCTGAACGTTTGAGACCAAATGAAGCCAAACATTCGAAAAATGCAAACATTAGGACAAATTGTTTGGCGCTCTGTTCAGAAAGATATGCGTGCCAAAAACTTTCGTTTGAATGTTGCAACTATTTTCTCATGGAATTGCTATGAAATCTAAGAAATTGGCTGCCAATTACTTTTTAATTTTAATAATATTAATAGGTTTCCCAGGGTGGATTCTATTTTGTACTGAAAAAAACGAAAATTCCTAAATTTCTTCGAAGATTAAAAGAAAAACAATTCATTGATATACAAAACATAATAATTCTATAACTAACCAATTATTATCTTCTCTCTTTCAAAATCCTTAGATACTTCTTCGGTTCTTTCTCGCTTCCTTTTCTATTATGTTCGTTAGGACAATCTTCTCTTTATCTTGATTCCATAATTCAATCCAATTTTATTTAGGAGCCTTTATATAACTTCTGTCTTCACTTCCAGAAGTATTACTTTTCTCCCAAGAATATTTTTTTCATCTCCTCACTTGACTTTTTCTCGATTCCATAGTAAACAATTCCATAAACTCTTCCATAACTTAATATTTTCAAATTATGTCTGCCTTCATGACAAATTTAATTTTTATGTATAAAATTTCTTCATAATATTTTAACTCCATCATTAAATGGTTTCGTTCTGGGTTTTCTCCCCCAAATATCTATTAAATAAAAATTTATTATTTTGTGAATTGCTTCTGCGTAAGAAACACAAGATATTTGTCAGAAGAAACAATAACAAAACAACATCAACGATGAAACAAATATTTCGTGACTCCCTCGTCAAACACTCAACGAGAATCTTCAGAATAATTTTTTGTTGAGTGTCTGAGGAAGTCTAATTTAGACTCTGAAACGTTACGAAATAGTCGTTTCATCGTTGATGTTCTTTCGTTATTGTTTGTTAGGTAACATTGTTCGATTTATTGCTTCTGACAAATATCCGTTGTTTCTTACGCATAAGTAATTCACAAAATAATAAATTATTATTTAATAGATATTTTTCAGAGTTTGGGAAAGAAAACCCAAAAAGAGACCATTTAATAATGAATATATCTCCCTCAGTATCCTTTAATGATTATTTATTATAATTTCAGTCTGAACTTCTAAAGATAATACAACTTAAATTCCTATCTTCTTTTTCTAACACATTTTAACATAAAACTTTAGGAATTCCACCATTTTACAATTTCAAAATATTCCTAAAATATTAAAATTTTGCATACAGCTAATGACTTCAGCTACCATAATTTCTTTTCTACTTTTCTAAATATATGCAAATGATTTATTTTTCTCCAATTATTGGTGGGAAAAAGAAAACCATAACAGTATTTTTACATTAGCGTACTTGAGGATCATTATTGAGCAGAAATTATTCCTTCGTGTTCTGCGATCAATAAGAATTAGCATGTAGCTATCTTGATTACTACTTCAATTATGAATCATCTAATACCTCTTGCCTATTTCGAAAACATGAATGCAATTGACCTAAAGTAGAAAATATATTGGATTGTCCTTATATGGACTACCTATAATTCCATATTAGTGTGCGTAATGAAGCAATAGCAATAACTAACGGCAGCGTCTACTACAATGTTTATGGAATGACTATTATTCAATTCTGACATTATTATACTTCGCCTTCATCTGTCGTCCCCTTGTCCAGCGATTTTGGAATTCACATGCCGTGACCTATATATTTTTCACGTCTATGTAATATTATTCATTAGATTGAATCATGTTTCAGATGTATTATATCTCATTTAATATAGCTAATTGTTTTGCAAGACAAGTAGCACTATACATTAACGTGTAATCATGTGTCTATAAATATGTCATGTTGTGATTACATATAAATCTAGTGCACATTAGAATGCCAAATCAGATCAAAAATATCGAACGTATGATTGAAAAAATGGCAGTATGTATACAATCGAGGAAACGTGAATTGGAATTGAAAACATGGCTTAGTATCCTTCGCATATCTGAGTCACCGTCACTTACGCACGCCTTTCATTTTCAGTCCATAATATCGGATATAATTACATATTGCAATTGTTTATGCAAATAAGCATACGAACATTTTTTTCATCCTCAATATTGTAATACTCTGTGTACCTAATATCAGAGGACAATATTCATGGCAGCTTGGTTGACACTGTATATAAACAGTTAATAGTAAAAGGAATCATTTCCTAGGAATATTCTCTTCACCATTTATTGGCGCCATGTTCAGGTGAAGACAGCGCCTATCAATTCGTCCAAATCTCTGTAATATTCGAATTTTTGACCACGATTGGTCTCAAACCATTATTTTCGAATCACTGAAGAATCCTAGGTTCAACTTGATTGTGTCTGGCCATTCGGCCATCAGCACGATTAAGCGCTCGAACGCAATGAATTAGAGAGTTGAAAGTTTCAGAGTAGGTTCGTAGTTCGTTAATGGGCAAAATCCACTGAATGGTTCCTGGGTTGAAGCCATCTGCAATTTTGTTTTCTCAATAACTCAAAAAATAATGATCTGATCGAATTAAAGCGCGGTAGTTAGTTGAAATGCAATGACACCAACATTTATGCCAAATTTTGTGAGAATCGCATAACTAAAAAATTAAAATCTGTTTCTCAGAAACTATGCGTCAGATATGGTTGAAATTCTGTGAGAGCCAGTACAGTTAAGTTTTAGATTTGAACTCGATCGGATCTATATTGGTGAAGATATGGCCAAAATAACGAAATATTATAACGAAAGAAATGTACCGGTCCACTGGATTACACTGGACAAAATAAGTTGTCAATAGTTTTTTTATTTTTGGACAGAATTGAATGAATTATGTGTATAGATCTGCCAAAATCAAATTTGACACATTGGTACGTAAGTAATAACAGTTGTTCAATACCTTGTAAGAATTGGATATGTGCCTTATTTTACGGCGAAATTCTCGATTCAATCTTGATCGAAGTTATTCTTGTTTCAGCGGAGCTCTATTTTCGATTTTTTTTTCGAATTTTTCCGCTCAGAGAGAATTTTCCAACCAAAACTGAAAAATGTTACATCAAAATAACTTGAAATTTTCTAAGAAATCTATTTCTGCAATGAAAAAATGGTGTTCTAATTTGAAAAACGGAAGTTGACGTCATTTCCGGAAAAACCAGAGATGCCTTGACAATATTTTAGATTTCATCAGCATCGTGAAGTACTTATAAGTGCTGAATTTCATGAAAATACGTTCAGTAGTTTCCCGTATAAATATGGGTGAGGTTCCTCGTGAAAGACCCTGTATATGGAGTTTGAGATTATAACGTCTAATGTAGTCGTTACCTCTACATGTAAATATATTCATGAATCGACAAAAAAAATATCCTTCTTTATCAGAATCCGATTATTAAGTACGAATATCCAATAAAAATTTGGGAAAGCACTTAGGTAAGCTCAGTCTGCTTCGGGGCGTTTGTTCAAATTCATAAATAGAGCGGTCAACCATCCAAGTAATAAACTCAATCAAGGCTACTAATTTTTGTCAAATTAAGAGTGTGGGTTTTCAACTAGTGGTCATAAGATACCATATTACCTGTTGATATTTATTTCGAATGAACTTTTCAATACAGCTTGGTGAGGGGCCTCCTTAAGGGTGTTGCACAGACAATTGCGCCATCTACTGGAGGGGAATTAGAAGTAGCCAGAGATAAATGAGATCCATACAAAAGCAATTCCTACTCACTGTACTGGAGAAAACCTGGTGTATCCCAATTTATTAAATTACCAGGGTACTGAATATCAATTGCGGAATTAACATTCTATCCGATTCCTTGGTTGATCTTTACTTATGATTATTGTGAATGAATTCAAATTCAAACGTTTAATGATATTTGTCATTTTCGCTAGTCAAATTTAACTTCGGCTACATGAAGAAATTTTATGTTATGTGAATTCTGTGAACATTTTTTCGAGGTCTTTCGGCATACATCCAGGAGTTCTACCAGAGTAATGCTCCTTGAAGTTAATTTCACGTTCGGAATAAAAAAAAAAAGGTAAAAATGCTATTTCCACTCCGGTAATCGAACCCGGTATCCTCGCCGCCGGACCATGAGTCTGGAATTCTGATCGCAGGGATCGGGAGTAACTTGACAGGATTATAGAAGCTACCAATTTATTTCATTGGGTTATATGAATATGTAGTTGGTCGAATGGAAACATGGGGGACAAAATAACTGATCCAATGTATTGGTTAAAATTTTCTTACATTTTCCCAATACCTTCAACATCAATCTAGAACTTTGATTTAAAATGAGATTTTGAAGGCTCTAGCAAAATTTCAGCGATATCTGCTGCATAGTTTCTGAGATAACGATTTTTTTTTATTTCCTAGCCAAACATTTCTCAGGAAATTATGCATATGTTTTCGTGTCTGCATTTTTGGTATGCTGTTCACCTGAACAAAGTCCATGCATCCGCATTTTTCGACTCGACGATTAGTTTCAACTATGTAGTTCGTTAATGTTTTCGGCATTATAGCCATCTGAAAATTTGTTTTCACAATAACTCAAAAAATACTGATCTGTTCGAATTAAAACACGGATTTTAGTTGAAAAATACTGACAGGAAGACTTTTGTGACAATGTATGATTGTATTTGAGTCGAAAATGATCATTTGAGACCATTTGTAGCCAAAAAAGAAATAACCTTTTGTGGATGCTTATTTTTACAGTCAGATGTAATTCTTGGAAATATTGGAAAGATATTTTTTCTCCTGGAGCTAAGAAGCCTTGAGCGAGTTCAAAACCTGGATGAGTAACCGCTCTGGCTATAAATTTGAACAAGCGTGCCAAAGGTCCTGGCCACGGAGCTTTTCCATAACTTGTTCAACTCACTACAAAATTCCATCAGATCAGTATTTTTGGAGTTATTGGGAGAATACAATTCCAAAACCTACTTGAAGAGAGTCAGCTGTTAACGAATTTGTCGGTCAGATTTAGACCTACCCAGCAAATTTCAACTCACTAACTCATTTCGTTCGATAGTAATCCCGCTGACGTCCGGCCAGACATACGGAATTGAGTTGCAAGAGAATCAATTTTGACTTCGGATTCTTCATCAGAGAGTCGAGACTAATCGTTTAAGGCCAATTTTCGGTCAAAAATTCGAGAAACACAAACATTTGTGCATTTGCACTTTGTTCTGGGGAACAATCACGGCCAATGGTGGAGATTTCAACTAGTAATGTTTTTGGTTGAACCAAAAAAATAGTGAAATAGAGTAAATGATGATTCCAATGAGTTGAACTTGGTGACCTTTTGAGTGACATCTCACAGGATCGACAAAATTGGCAGCAATAGAGCTATTATTATATTCAATGCAAATCGACGTAAATTGTTGTCAATCCTATGTTGTGTAATATCCATTTTGCGGGCAGGTTCTTGAGAACAGCATGCTGCCATTTTGGCCAAATGTCGGTAATTTGCGAATATTTTGCCTGAATGATCTCAAACGATTAGGTTCTACTCACAGATGAATAATTCAAGGTCAAATTTGAGTCTATCTGACCGGCCGTCCGACCAATCTTTGCCACGATAACTTTCGAAGGGAAAGAGATAGTGACTTGAAGTTTTCAGGGCAGATCGGTCATCTGAATGTGATGGTTGGGTTCGTTGAAGCGAATAATTGGCCAAATGATTTCGGAGTTGAAATTTTGTTCTCCCAATAACTTAAACAATACAGATGTGTTCGATTTGAAACTTAGTAACTAGTTGTAGAGTGACCGCACAAAAACTTATGCAAAATTGTGTGAAGATGATAATACCAGAACATTTTAAAAAATTTATTGAAAAGAATATTCAGAAACTATTCTTCTGATATCACTTAAATTCAGCATTTAAAAACTAAGTTCCAAAATTGAAACACGGTCGAATCTATATTGTTGTAGATATTGAAAAAATGAAGGAAACCGAGCAATATTGGGCAAGATCAGAATCTGCATGGGTGATAGTTACCATGACAACTTTTGAACGGAAATAGCAATTTTCAGGATAGGTTGTCATCCGAATGCGACAGTTGAGTATATGAGTAGTATAATACGCATAATTGGGAAAACCGATTTGGATTTCCATCTTGAATTTTATTGATTTTTCCTCAAAAGCTGGAAAAATACAGTTCCGATCAAATTTTACTAAATTTTTGAGGATCGTATCTCTACAAAATTTTAAAGTCCTTGATAAAAATTATGTATCCGAGAAACTATTCGTCCAATATCGATGAAATTTTGAGGAAACCTTAAAAAACCTAATTCCTAATCTTCTAAATTATAACACCATCGGATCTACATTGTTCGAGGTATTGAGGAAATATTGGAAGCCGAGTAGCCTTGGTGCCACTTCAGTAGCTGAATGGGTGATCGTTGCATCGATACTTTTGAACGGCAAGAGATAGTGACTTGCAATTTTCAGGGTAGGTTGCGCATCCAAATGCGACAGTTCAGTTAGGGTTAATGGGCATAATCAACCGAATGGTTTCGTAGTTACAACTAGAGATGGGACCTCTTAAGTGAAAATGCTCGAATCTTTCGATTATTGGAACCTCTCGAGATATTCTGAAAAATGTGAGCAAATTCATTCGAATGATATTCTTTCGTCTATCATGTAGCACCGAGATGAGTTAGCTCGACTCGAGTTACGAGATTGCCGAGATACCTCGTCAACGTTATGATATTTCGAATTTCGATTGTCGGCATTTCAGACTCGAGGGCGGGATATCTGAGGTGCGTTTAGCAATCGATAGAATTTATGGGTGACATCTGGTGCGTACTATTCGCATTCTCGAACAAATTCTTGGAAATTTTAATTTCTTACTTTTATACTATATTTTGAACAGCTCGAAATAAATGTGGTATCGAACTCAGCATAATCTTTAGGGGGTGAAACGTAATTAAGGGATCATCTGTAAATATTGGGGAAGCCGCTGACTCGATAATAACCAAGTCGAGGACGGAGCGATTAATAATTCGAGTAATCATTCAGTTATTGAGACCCTTCGGGAACCTGCATATTGATTATTGAAATCATTCGATTATGCTCAACTCTAGTTATACCCATCTGAAATTTTGTTGTTGGTTTATAAATCACTCAAAAGGTATAAATCCGATCCAATTAAACCTTGGTACTTAATTACATGTAGAATGCCAAGTCACTAAAAACAAATGAGGAAAGCACTGTGGTGGGAGCTCCAAAAATATTGGTTTCTCGGAATTGGAAATGATATCAATGAATTATTATGATACAACTGCATCATGAAAGAAATTGAATTCAAACAAGTGCGTCAAAAACCACGAACTTGCCCGAGATAGCCAATATTTGAGTTTGGTTTGTACTTGAGATATTCTGAACCAATTCTGATTAACCTACTGAAGTATATATTCCCACCACATGTGTATTTTTCACGGACATTAAAATATCACCAAAAAGTACAATATCATATTATAATCTTCATAATTATACCTACGATAGCTGAAATGAATTTGACTGTCTCTTATAGGAAAACAAGTTGACATGTACGAGTAGGAACACAGATCATATAATAATTCATAGATAGAATAATTATAGCATTCTGTGAAAACATAGAAGTAAAATTTATTATTGAAATGTTGAAGAATCATATCTCCGAAAGTATTAGCTTGTGAGAGTTGATAATGATATCAATGAATTTTAATGGTGAAACTGCATCTTAAAAAAATTGAATTTGAAATTTGCAATGTGAAAAAAAAAATTTTCTGAATCAATTTTGCCCCATGAAGAAATCAACCGAGATATCTATCTCCCAAAACTACACTGAAAATGTTAACTGCCTAGCTCATTCTGTTCGAGAGTTATCGTGCCTTCGTCCGGCTGGACATAATTGATTTCGACCACGGATTCTTGAACGGTGAGTCGAACCAAATCGTTTGAGACCATTTTCATGAAAAAAATCGAAAATTCTAGGCATTTGGGCAAATTGATAAGCACTATGTTGCGAGGAGCAAGAGCGCCAAAAACTAGGTTCTATAAGCTGCATATATAAACTACGCGCGGCAAATCCTCGAACTTTGCCTCGCGAAGCAGTCTCGCGTTATGTTTTGTACACGGGGTTCCCGCGAGAGGTATTCCCGTCTGGTACACGCGAGGCCGAGGCCACCTCGCGTATCAATGTTCGAGTCGTATTACGAAACTCTTTTTTTTTTTTGGTCAGGAGAAATCCTTTATGGACGAACCACTTTGAGTGGAACAGTGTGGGACTCCGTCGGTTACCCACTAAAATTCCTGTGATCGGGTTCCGGGCATTTTTGCCTATAAACCAGTTATCTCTTTTCCTTGGGAATTTCTCACACGATCTATGTCGTGTTTGCGTTAAAAGTTCTTCCTTCACCATGTTTTATGAAAGGGCATCGTTTCTCCTTTCGGTGTTTAGAAATTAAGTTTCCTAACTTAATTTCATTCTCCAAGTAGTTGATCTCTCGGCCTTTTGTAGTAGGGCTTTATATTTCGTGCATCATCGATTGGGTCGTAGTTTACAAGTCTTCTCAGTTCGTCATTGGCATGTAGGTTGGTTTTTTCAAATATCTTCTGGGCTTTTTTTTTCATGAAAGTTGCGATGGGCTCCGATTTTAAGTCTCTGTGGATTTGTCTATTTCTCACAAACCATGGTACGTCCATTGCTCTTCTCATTAATATGTCTTCTGCCGACTGTATCTTCTTGATGTGACTTTTGACTGCAAAGCCCCATGCTGTTGAACCATAGGTGAGTTGTGGTCCCGCTATAGTTTTAATCATCGTCAGTTTTATGTTTTTATTCATACGGCTCTTCCTTCCTATTAGCGGATATAGTCGGCTCATTGCCCCTTTGTTTTGTCAACTGCTGATTTTATGTGGCTTTTCCATGTAAGTCTTTTATCTAGTATCAACCCTAGAAATTTGGCCTCTTTTTGCCATTTTACTTCTGCACCATCTATTATGAGGTTTCTTTCAACTTTCATTTGTCTCTTCTTCGTAACTCTCTCGTCTCCCGTTCTGCACTTATAGAAATTAGTAGCGAAGTACTGAGTATTGTGTAAGCTAATATCGCTGCATGTAACACTCCCGTTATGCAACTTATGGAAATTCATACAGTCGCTTTGAGTGTCATGCTTGAGCTAGTAAATCACATCTCCGAAAGTATTAGCTTGTTAGAGATGAAAATGATATCAATGGATTCCTGTGATGAAACTGCATCTTAAAATAATTGAATTTGAAATTTGTATTTTTCGTTACTCCGAAACCATTTTGCCCAATAACGAACTTAACCGAGATATTCATCCCCCAAACCTACTCTGGAAAATTTCAACTATCTAGCTCATTCCGTTCGAGAGTTATCGTGCGGACATAATCGATTTCGACCACGGATTATTGATCAGTGAGTCAAACCAAATCGTTTGAGACCATTTTTTTCCATCCAAGAATTCAAAAATTAAGTACGTTTGGGCAAATTGATCAGCACATTGCTCCAAGGAACAAGAGTAATTTTTTGAATTTTTTTTATATCATGTGATCCTCACGAAATTTTGCAAAAGTGTTGTCTTCGGTCTTTTGCATCTAACTAATGAGCTTCAATTGAATCAGATCAGAATTTTTCGAGTTATTGTGGAAACAAATTTAAAAAATGTTTGATTTTTTTTGCCCCTTTGCGGCAATCTGATCAATATAAAACTTCGCACGTATAAAATTTGTAATGATCCAGGACAAATTTCACTCAAAATATCCAGAACCTTTTCAGTAGTTGTAATCGCTATTAAATTCATGTAGGTAGGTATCATACATTTAGTAGGGATTTGCAATTATCAAGCCACTCACTAATATCTATCAAGGCATCACAAGACGGAGGCAGTGTTGCGCTAACCATAATATAAGAGTGATTTTATACGGAGCCAACGATAAATTTTTATCATGTACTTGCTCCATCGGCATTAATGGAGATACACGATTCTACAACTTGTAGAAGACGGGAGTGTTTCTTGGTTATTTGATGAGTGGGGTGAATAATCTCCGAGAATAACGATCTAGGATAAAGTCTTGCATACTAGAATTGATAGGTTCTGATGGCGCTGGTGGAGATAATCTTCATGAAAATTGAGCCAATTTTAAAGGAGGTGTTTAACGACATGTGTAAGATGATGGAATACATTGAATATCTCCAATTGAAAAAAGGAACCAGCTTGATCTGCATATTCAATAACACTTGCTATTCCATGGAGCAGAGCAATGATAATTTCTACGCCGTGGTTTAGGTCTTTAGGTGGTGTATCGTAAATGAAAACGCTGCTTAATTAACACGAAGCTTAATTTCCCTTACTGAAAATCAACAATTTCTTATTTCCTTAAATTATTTTCTTTTCAGTCTGGATTTTTTTTCCTCAAATGGAAAATCATATTATAATTTACAGTTGTTCATTAAAAATTGTGAAGCTTTACTTAATACAGTATGCGATAGTCTGTACCTCTATCATTTTGCCCAAATTTTTTTGAATCGAATTCGACTTACTGATGAAAAATTCGTTTTAAATTCAAAAACATGTCCGTCCAGCCGTAAACATGATATATTCGAAAGAAGACACATAGAGACTTGAAATTTACAAGTTAAGTTTGAGGTCTGAATATGTCTGGCGTGTTTCTGGTAGAGCAATATCTGACGTATAGCTTTACCCATTCGAAATTTATCAGTGTCGATATTTCCAAATCTATAAATTCAATCTAGTTCAAATTTGATATATAGGTTCATGCCAAATTTCTTGAGCATATTATTATCGAAAGTGAAACATTTTTCCTCAAGAGGAATTTAATATCTGGGAAATATATTTCCAGAATTCGTTGGAATTTCATATCAACCTGCAGCCATGAAATGAGTTATCCAAAGAAACATCTAACTATTTTTTACGCGATGTTCTAGGGAACATCACGTTATCATTTTGCCAAAATGTCAATAATGTTGAGAAAACGGTCTGTATCGATGGTAAATTCGATTGAGAGTGTCCAATAGAGGTAAATAAAACATTATTAAGAGCAGGTACGTCAGCATAAAGTTATATTTTAATTGTTTTCAGCTATCTTGGAAAATGTTATTTCAGAAACTATGCTCGATCGAGTGAATAGACAATGGTACAAGAGCGTGAGAGCTCCTGACTTCACGTCAGTACATGTTTTGCCGAAAATGGTCTTAAACGATTAGGTACGACTCACTGATGAAGAATTCGAGGTCAAATTTGATTCTGTCCGTCCGGGCGGCCGTTGCCACGATAACTTGAGAACGGAAAAATATAGTGATTTGAAATTTTCAGGGTAGATAGCGTGTCCAAATCCGACGTACAAGTCTGTTAATTGGCATAATCGGACAAACGATTTCCGAGTGATAATTTCATCTTCAAACAATACAGATCCGATCGACTTGAAACTTGGTAGCTAGTTGTAGAATGCCGACACACGATTGTGAAATTTTGTGAGAATCGTAACACTAGAATATTTAGAAAAAAATATTATATATGTGACGATAACCTGAGAACGGACAGAGATGGCGACTTGCAATTTTTAGGGTAGGTTGAGTATCTGAATGCGACTGTTCGCACCCTTCGCTTGAAAGAACAGTCAATGTGTCGCCATCTGTGCCTTAGTGTCATTTTCATCGCAAACGTGCGTGACAGACTAGTTACCACAACTTACAGTTCTCTGTTTTCCGTCGGTTCGAAATATATAATTTCAGACCGTAAGAAGAAGAAGAAATGTCATTGTCAATTGTCATATTCATAGATGAGATGTTCTGTGGGCGAGGACGGCCACGCCGAAAAAAAAAGTACTTATGTAGCATTTTTAAGAGAGTTCAGCTACTCAAGTTGTAGTAAAGAAAATAAAGTTTCAAGTTTAAAAAACAAGTGGAGTATATTCAAATACAGTCCACTACATCCTACAGCGACAATTGAGTTTTTAATAGGCATAATCGGCCAAACGGTTTTGGAGTTATAATCATCTGAAAGTTGGTTATTATTTCCTCAATTACTTCAAAAATAGGAATCGGATTCAATTCAAACATAGTAATTACTATTAGAATGCCAGTGCAAAAATCCTCGCAAAATTTCGTGAGGAACGTATTACTATAATATTTTTGAAAAATCATTGAAAGTCGTTGAAAATAACTCTATACAGTGTGGAACAGCCAAATGGAATAAATTCGATAACGGATAAATGAGAGCGTGTTTGGAAAAACGCTTGGACACGTCGATTTGTATTTTTAACTGAGCATTTTTTTCAAAAAAAAAAAATTATATAGGGTGCGTCATGTGACAGTGGCCAATACCCACTTTCTTATTTTAAATGCAAGCCCCTGTATATTATTAATTTTTTGGATTCTTCAGAGAATTCTAGACATAAATAATGTACAATGTCCTATACCTATCTTCAACTGTTTCGGAAATATTAAGTGTTTTCAGACGTTCGCGGCGAGCATTTTGAACATTTACTACATTGACATTAATATTTTTTTGTTTTTTTTTTAATTATTAAGAAATAATCAGTATTAATTATTAGGTTGTTAGTGTAATGTAGCGAATTTGTGAAATAAAAAAATGTTTTAATGTTAATTTTTGTAATAAATCTGAAAACACTTAATATTTCCGAAACAGTTGAAGATAGGTATAGGACATTATTTATGTCTAGAATTCTCTGAAGAATCCAAAAAATTAATAATATACAGGGGCTTGCATTTAAAATAAGAAAGTGGGTATTGGCCACTGTCACATGACGCACCCTATATAATTTTTTTTTTTGAAAAAAATGCTCAGTTAAAAATACAAATCGACGTGTCCAAGCGTTTTTCCAAACACGCTCTCATTTATCCGTTATCGAATTTATTCCATTTGGCTGTTCCACACTGTATGTCAGAAACTATTCATCCGATATCGCTGGTGTTTTACGATAGCCTTCGGAACCTAACTCTACTGCCACGTTACAAGTTTGAACATGATCGGATGTATATATTGTAGGAGATCCGAGGAGCCATAGGTGAGTTCAGTAGCTGGATGGGTGACTGTTGTCACGATAACTTTCGAACGAAAAGAAATAGGGACTTGAAATTTTCAGGGTAGGTTGAACATCTGAATGGGAGAGTTGACTTTGTTGTTGGGCATAATTGGCCAAACGGTATCATAGCCCATCTGGAATATTATTATCATTATAAATATTATTTCCTCCATAATTCAAAATATATAGACTCGATCGAATCAAGACTTGGTATCTTATAATTGTAGAATATCGACATAAAGACGTTTGAGAATTTTGTGGGAATCGTGCCACTAGAAATTTAAAAAAATAAATACGAAAAAATATTATGCATTTTACGATAACTTGAGAACGGAAAAAGATAGCGACTTGCAGAAGAATTGCGAATCTGAATGCTACGTTTAAGTTTTTTCATTGGCATAATCGGCCAAATGGCTTTGGATTTATACTCATTTGAAAATTTGTTGTTATTTATTTCCCCTATAACTGAAAATATACAAATCTTACCCAATTAAAGCTCGGTGATTACTTGTAGAACGTCGACCCACTAGTTTTCGCGGAGTTTCGTGAATATCGTATCCTGGAGTTACTTGAGGCGTAAGTTTTTTCGTATTTTAATTTCAATAGAATACATATGTCAGAATTAAAAATTCTGTGATCATAGATGATTCACTCGTTACTGAAGTATGTCATTAAAATGGTATTAAATCTATTCATAGATTAAAAAAGCAGATAAAAGGGTGTATATCGATGCTATATTCGATTAAGGGCCAGTATTATAAACATGTGTGGAAGTTAACTTTAACTTTATCGGTCGAGATAACTTTAACCATAAAATGTCTGTTTTATAAAATTCCCATTTCTGTGGTCTGTTCGTATGTTCTGTGCGCATCAGATGTTTGATTTGTTCATATAACAGATCTTCGTTTTTACGCGCCCATTTTGTAACGGTTTTTGGTGTGTATATTGTGTCTTGTATTTTTCTATTTTTTTTTGCATATTAGTTAGTATCAGAGACTTGGTATTAAATTAAAAATGGAAAGAAGAGCTCTGAATTTCTCAAATGAAGAAATTCAATTCCTTGTATCCTTGGTGGATGAGTATAAGGATGTGCTGGAATGATAAAAGCGACACCGTTTTGAGGAAGGCTGCGTGGACTAACGTTTCACAGACTAGTGGAGATTGGTTTCCCCCCTAGGTCAACCAAACAGTTGAGGGATAAATGGGGAAATTTTAAAAAGGAGCCAAAAAAAAGTATGGAGAAGAAAAAGTGGAACGTTTCAAGACTGGGGGTGGTCCAAAAAAGGTGATTAATATCACACCTATGGATGACAAAATTAAAACTATTATTGGAGTTGCGGTTAGTGGCGATGCAAATATAGCAGACTCAAATAGAAGTTCGAGGGACCTCACATGTAAGTTTTCCTGAATATAATTGAATAAACTTCAACGTCCATAAAGAAAAAAAAACTTCATATACATCTCTCTTTTGTATTGCTCCTTTCTGAGTTATTAGATATTAAATATTTTACTTTCATTTCTTGTTGGAAATTTGGACTAAAATATGAATATGGGTCTCTTCTTTGACCTCTCTGAAGCATTTGACATGCTTGACCATAAAATATTGTTCTGAACATACATAGAGAATTCCATTGGCAGAAGCAGTGGTGCACCGAGTGCAATAAATGTTGCACTGGTTTCCCGATGGACTTCAAAATGCTCAACGAAATTCTCCAAAGAAATACGCACTCAGTGCACACGAGTTCTACCAATGGAATTCGCTATAAGTATGTATGAATCAGAGGGAATTGCTTCAACTCAATAATAAATAACAAGCCTTTAATATATCACAAGTAAATTACCTTTATTATAAGATTTCTATCATCTACACTAAAGATTGTCTTAATCATGACTACTTGTTTGTAGACCAACACGAAGTACTCAATTGCAGAACCTCAAGAAGGAAGTACGAATATCTTCCATGATAGTAATTGGGCCTCATGGAACCCAGCTGCATTGAAGAACCCCATAGCTTCTGAATTATCAAACAAGCAAGGTATTCTTTTATTAACAATTGCTTAGAAATTAACTTATAGCGCATTCCATTGGCAAAACCAGTGGTGCATTGACTTCACTCAGTGCAATAAATGATGCACTGGTTTCCCGATGGAGGACGTCAAAATGCTCGAAATTCTCGAATGGAATACGATTCATGCACTCACTGCGCACGAGTTCTACCAATGAAATTCGCTATAAGTGTATCACTTTGTTGAAATAGAAATAATAAGTATAAAACATATGTCTTTATTCATTACAGAATCAAAAAACAAAGGTCCAATGCTACCATTAGGTCCTGCCTGGGCACTCAAAAGACTTCGTCAAGATAACCAGAGGCTATTGAATGGTAACTTAAGCTTATTACTTGGTCATTTGAAATAGATTTGAAACTAATAATATTGATCTAAGGAAAAATAATATAATTAGATCAATAAAAATACATTCTTCTAAACGTCAATAAAGTAAATGTAATTTCCTAACGAATTTAAAGTTTATATTATTTGTATTGCATGGGTATGGTCCTACTTCCGCCGTTTTGTGTGATTATTACTTAAAATAATATTTAAGGCATTTTTTTATTTTTAGAGCAGAACAAGATGAAGGGAAAATTCATGATTTTAAAAAATATCACAATCGTTCCTCAATCAATGGCTACTACATCCAAAGAAAACATTGATTATTCCAAGCCAGAAACTATGACAAAGCCTGCAACAATAACAAAGCCTGCAACCATTACAAAGCCTGCAAAAATAATTATGAATCTTGAATGTCTACAGCTAATTTTTCGACAATTAACGTTGCTTTGGAAGATGCATGTCTATATACTGAATTATCTTATTTGATAAATATTCTGTATTGTGACCTTCCACCATATAATTCTTGATCTGTTATACTCTCAAAAACAAATTTATGGTTTAGGTCTAAAAGTCAATTGCAAAAAAATTAACCTCCAGAACTTGCTTGGAATCATCTATTGACTTTTGTATTGTTGATTTTTAATATTTATGTTTTATATTTGTTACAGGCTTAAAAAAGAAGACAGCATTGACAAATGACTGCCGAATAAACGTATTGTCCGAGACCAAGTTGGAGCTGGTCAATATTCAGAAGGAGAGTTTAATAAAAGAAATGATCATAAAAGATCACGAGCATGCTCTCAAAATGGAGCATGCAAAAGAAGAGCATGCTCTCAAAATGGCGCATTCAAGGGAAGAGCACGACATTAAGATGAAAAAACACAAACTTGTGTTAGAATTATTAGAATTGGAAAGAGAAAATAAAAAATGGTTTTAAACATTATATAAAAATTTGTCTCTGAAATATATTTGCTTCAGTAAGACATCATTTTGTTTCTATATAAATCATCTCCTGATTAACATTACATGTTGATCATCACGATAATCAATAAGTACCTTTATTTGTTTACATATTCAATATATATGTTCATTGAACTCGATAAATTGACACTCGTTAATTTGAATCTCTCGATAATTTGAAATTTTTTCCCAGTCCCTCGACAATTACTCGATAAATTGAAGAATATCAGTGAAAATTGGTCGCCTCGTTAATTTGAAGGAATGATACCTTGCTCGTTAACATTCAATATTTTGCAGTCTGGGCTCCTCCACTCGCTCACCATGCTCAGACATGTCTTTTGTTTACATAAATGAGATGCATATGAGTGAATTTGCAGTTCTCATTTTAGTATACCTTAAAGTTCAGACGTTACTTTTTATTTGTTGTTAAAATGAATTCAAGAAAGAACAAGTGTCTTACTATCCTTTGCTTCTACGCCCTCAAACTAATACAAGTGACGATTTCTTCGCAGCTCTAACCATTATCGAAAATTCATTGGACAATTATACACTGATCTCGCTCACTCAACAGAAAATTACGGACTTTTTTTCAAGATGAACATTTGTGAATAATTGTATGTACAAATATTTGAAACAATACTTAAATCCGGAATTTTGATCAAACTCTGTATTATTTGAAACATCAGAACACCCTCTTAAACACTTATTATTGTGAACAGTTGAACAATAGGGATATTCCATCGAACTGATTTATAAGTTACATAAAATCACTTCGTTAGGTACTGATTCAACTGATTTTGGTTACATAAATCACTTTGTTCAGTACGATAAAACATGCTAAAATTCATTCTTTTCAGTAGCTTTATTTTTGAATGAGAAAAATTAAGTGTTGGATATACTCATAAGATCTCTAAAAGAAACATTTCCAGCCATAGGAATTGAAATGAAATCATTAAATTTTTTATATATAATGTATTTATAAATTTTGGAAGTATTCTTCAATCAATTCTTGTCGCACCAAATTACGATTTTGATTGTGTGGCATATGTTGATTGAAAATTTCCAATTCTACAGACACATTTTGATCAGGTTCTTCTTCCCTCATATTAACTGCGATATTATGAAGCACTACCTTTCTACAACATTTCTAGTTCTTATTTGTGATTCATTGTAGAGTCTCTGTGGTTGATTTTGTGGGTTTTCCAGAGGAATCATCATATACTCGGACAATGTATATCCTGAATCACCCACCAAAAAACTGTTACCAAAGGTGCCTTCAAATCGTGCCTTAAGTCTAGAATGCAAAAGTATTGCATTGTCATGTGTGGCTCCTGGCCACCGAGCTACGAAATCTCTAATGAGTAAATGACTATCAGCAACGGTTTGGACATTATATGAAAAGTATCCTTTTCTGTTCCGATAATTTTCAGCTTCATTTCCCCCTAAAAGTTAGACAATTGTATAAATTACTTTACTTCATTATGCCATCAAAACTTCAATTATTTTTCAGCTTATAGTAAGGAAATAATAGAGTAAATGTAACATAATAATGTTGCACATTTTTTCCAATTATTGGAACTGTGATGAACTTACCAGGTGATTGAATCCTTATATGAGTACAGTCAATAGCACCTATTACATTAGGAAATTTTGCAATCTCTGAAAGTCCTTTTTGCTTTGATAAATCTCTTCTTCAGTCTCTGGCATTTTTATATAAATAGACGATGACAGTGCAATTTCCTGTGTGACATATCTAATGATACTGCTAGTCGTTGACTTATGTTTACCCCCAAAATCTCCAGCAACTATTAAGAATGAACCTGCAGTTGCGTAAAACCTGAGTGTTATTAACACTTGTGTCACTGGAGGATGATTTCTAAAAATAATAATAATTTACACTAGATATTAAAATAGATGCTTGAAATACAAACCTATTAGTTGGTCTTTGTAAATTTGCTTCTATGTGACTCATTAGCACGAGTACAGACTCTTTTGATAATCGAAATCGGCTTTTAAATTCCGTTTCGTTCCACAAGATGAAATGGTCTAACCGATTTCTAGATACCCTTTCTCGCCTAGGGCCTTCAACAAAATTCAAAGCATTTTCTTCATCGTCAGTTAAAAGTTCCTCAAAAATAAATTGGATATCGTCTGCTAACATCATTGCGGAAAATCAAACAATAAAATTAGGGTTATATCAAATACTTAGGTTATATGCCATATTATTATTTTCATATGAACTGTCGAAAATCACAGTTTCTACAAAGTTAACTTTATACCATACCCCATCCACCCAATAAAGTTATCTCGTAAAATGGGAAGATAACTTTGACGGTGACGTCATTCCACAAGATAACTTCAAGATATCTGTCAAAATAGTTTTATAATACCGGCCCTAAGAGAGCCAATAGAGGAGAGTAGACAAAAGAACTTGTGCGAAAAAACTCCTGACTTCACGTCAAAGCTTGAATCAATTTTATTGTTTTAACTGATTGTTTCTCAACATCAACGTTTGTTATACTGAAATATGACTTAGGCTGACTTGGGAAGGTCAGGGTAATCATAATCATGTTTATAGCACGAGCGCCAAAGCAGATTGACCCCACGTCATTGCGTTTTTGGTCTTATTCTTTTATTGTGAAGTCAAACTGCCTTTGGCTCTCGTAATCGAATTTACCATAGTAAAATCGATTAAGAGTGTCCAATACAGGAAAATGGACAACAGAACATTCGCGCAAGAGCTCCTGACTTCACGTCAGTGCTTGGAACAAATTTTTTTTCGTAATTTTTTGGAAATTTTCTAGGGGTACGGTTCTCATTTCTTTATGTCGCTATTCTACAACTAGTTACCAAGCTTCAATTCGATTGAGTCCATATTTTTTGAGTTATCGATGAGATAATATTACCCGTGGGTATAAATCCGAAACCGTTAGGCCAATTATGCCCAAATACCAAATTAACTCTCCAATTCAGCTGCGCAACCTACCCAATCTCCTTTCCTTCGAATGTTATCGAGGTAACTCACACAAGGCTGCTCGGATCTCAAACAATATAGATCCGATTCAAACTTCAAACTTGGCAGTGGAGTTGAGTTCTGAAAGCTCACGCAAAATTTCAGCGATGTAGAACGAATAGTTTCTGATTATAGAATGTTTTTCGAAATTTTCAAAAAACCATTGAATATCAAATGGTTTTTTGAAAATTCGATTTATACGAATTATACTAATAACCACGTTTGAATTAGATCGGTTTTGTATTTTTCGAGTTATTGAGGAAATAACAACAAAATTTCAGATGGGTATATAACTCCAAAACCGTTTGGAAGGTTATGACCATAAACGAACTGAAATGTCGCATTCAGTTGCACAACCTAACCTGAAAATTTCAAGTCGCTACCTCGTTCCGTTTTCATGTTATCATGACATATAAAATATTTTTTAATAAAAGTTTTAAAATTTTCTAGAGATACGATTCTCACAAAATTTCACAAACGTCCTTAGGTTTGTATTCTACAACAACTTACCAAGTTTCAATTTGATCGGATTCGTATTGGTTGAAAGCAAAATCATTACTCAGAAACCTTTGGCCGATTATACCCATTAACGAACTTGTCCGTCGTATAGGGAGGCGCCACCTACCCTGAAAATTTCAAGGCCCTATCTCCTTCCGTTCTCAAGTTATCATGGCAACGGCCGGCCAGACAGAATAAAGTTTGACCTCGAATTCTTCATAAGAGAGTCTTAACAAATCGTTTGAGACCATTTTTGGCAAAAAATTTGGATCATCATTTGGGCAAAATGATAACGCGATGTTCTCCAGAACATACGCGCAAAAACTCACCGCCTTCCACTTCCCGACCTCGGATAGCCTTAAATTATTTTTCCTCTCATTTTCTCTTCATTTTCCAATTGGTTTCATTCTCCTAGTTGTTTTTGTTTCAAAAATAATTGTCCCTGTTCTATAGAATACCTAATTAATCATATAGGTACTAGTGGTACATATTTCAACTATTTAATGAATGTCTGGATCTCTTATTTGTTTATTCATGTTCCAAGCATTTTCCTTCAATAACCCTTCAACATAATGCAAAATAATTTCACCCCACAGGACACCGAATCTAACATCATAAGCTCCTTATATACACATAATTCTCTAGATACCCTGATAAATTTGCATCCCGCATTCGAATACTTAATAGAGATAGTTAATAGTCTTCCAGTCAACTGTCCCGCTATTAATACCATTGGCTCCATTTCTCCGAATTTCGCATTGAAAGCTACCGGGAGTTTCGAAGCATGCTCAATAGGATTCGGTACCTATTCACGATTAGATTTCCTGTTCTACGAAACGGTGAAATCGAATATCACATAAATGTCATACATTTCCCCGGATATATTTCAGAAAATTATATTCGTTGGGACAAGAATGAAGTATTGAATTATTCAATTCAACATTTCAAGAAAAATTAACGATTGATCTTGGAACTAAACTGATTTAATTTCATCATGTAGTGAATTGTGATGGCGGGGAAGCAGTGGAAACAATAGATCATTTAATTGATAATTATTGTCCCACCTATAGATGGTGTTAGCCCTATTCACAAAGTTTCTGATTCTTTTTGCGCGTATGTTCTGGGGAACATCGCGTTATCATTTTGCCCAAATGTCGGTAACTTTCGATTTTTTTGTTGAAAATGGTTTCAAACGATTTGGTTCAACTGCTCGATGAAGAATTTGAGGTCAAATTTCATCCTGTCCGGCCAGCCGTAAGGCCGTCCGGCGAGGGGGAAATCACTCTCAGAATTGGGTACAATATATCCAAACATATCTAAATATATCCAAATATATCCATGACATATCCAAATATATCCAAAAATATCCGAATATATCCAAATATATCCAAACATATCCAAATATATCCAAATATATCCAACTATATTCAAATATATCCAAATATATCCAAATATATCCAAATATATCCAAACATATCTAAACATAAGTATATCGAAATATATCTAACCATCGATCTAAATATAATCACTTGTGCTTGAGTTCCATTTCGCTGAGATCAATTTTGTCGGAACCCCATAGAAATGGATATTTTTTGCGCGTATGTTCTGGGTAACATCGCGTTATCATTTTGCCCGAATGTCTGTAAGTTTCGAATGTTTTGACGGAAATGGTATCAAACGATTTGGTTCGACTCCCCAATGAAGAATTCGAGGTCAAATTTGATTCTGTCCGGCCGGCCGTCCGGCCGTTGCCACGATAACTTGAGAACGGAAAGAGCTAGCGACTTGAAATTTTCAGGGTAGGTGGCGTATCCCAATACGACGGATAAGTTCTTTAATGGGCATAATCAGCCCAATGGTTTCCGAGTAATAATTTTGTTTTCAACCAATATGAATCCGATCGAATTGAAACTTGGTGAGTAGTTGTAGAATATGAACCTAAGCACGTTTGTGAAATTTTGTGCGAATCGTAAGGCTAGGAAATTATTAAAAAATATTTTTGTTGTCACGATAACTTGAGAACGGAAAGAGATAGCGGCTTGAAGTTTTCAGGTTAGGATGTGCATCTGAACACGACATTTGAGTTTGTTTATAAGCATAATCGGCCTAACGGTTTTAGAGTTATAGCCATCTGAAATTTGTTTGTTTTTTTCTCCCCATTAACTCGAAAAATACTAAACCTTTTTAATTGAAACATGGTTATTAGCTGTAGAATGCCAACGCGAAAACTCTTGCAGAATTTGGTGAGGATAGTATTCATGGAAAAGTTTTAAGAAATCATTGAAAATTAGTAAAAAAAATTCTATATATCAGTATCTATTCCTCTGAAATTGCTGAAATTTTGCAAGAGCCTTTATAACCCAACTCTACTGTCAAGTTTTAAGTTTTAACACCATCGGTTAAATATTGTTGGAGATTCAGTAGATGGGTGACCATTGCCTCGATAACTTTCGAACAAAAGGAGATAGGGACTTGAAATTTTTCGGGTTGGTTGCATATCCGAATGGGAGAGTTGAGTTCGTTTTTGGGCATAATCGGTTTAACGGTTTCCGAGTTATACCCACCTGGAATATTATTTCCTCGATAACTCAAAAAATATAGATTCGATCGAATTGAAGCTTGGTAACTATTAGTAGAAAACCGACATTAAGTCGATTTTTTAAGAACCGTACCCAGAAAATTTCAAAAAAATTACAAAAAAAAATTGGTTCAAGCACTGACGTGAAGTCAGGAGCTTTTGCGCGTATGTTCTATTGTCCATTTTCCTGTATTGGACACCCCTAATCGAATTTACCATGGTAAATTATGTTGTACATTCTCCTGCATTGGATACTTAATTTGAATTTACCATGGTGAATTCGAATTAAATTCGAATTACATGAACTTAGAGTACCTTTTCGATAGAAAACCGTAAGGGGATTAATTATGAGTATACATTTTTATAATATACAGGGTCCGCAAAAAGTATAGATCAAAATAATTTGGTAACCCCGCTGTAATACGTCAATAGATAATCCAAATTTGTCCAAATGACATGTGCTGTCAAACCTTGTTATCCTATTAGTAAGTACTATTATGAGGTTGCTGAGATAGCAATGTGGATAGCAATATGTTTCAAAAAAAAATTGGTTCAAGCCCTGTAGACAGGAGCTTTTTGGCGCTCTTGTTCAAACAGACAAATTATATCTCCGAAAGTATTGGTTTCTCAGAGTTGGGAATTATATCAATGGATTCCTGGAACTGCATCATAAAAGAAATTAAATTAAAAAAAAAGTGTCGTATAAGAAAAATGCTTCAAAAATTGTCATTAAATTTATTTATCAAGATCAAAGAAGCAATCTGCAATGATTCAAACTCGTGGAATGGGTTGTTGCAAAACTCACACTCGGTGCATAGTTTTCACAACTCGACATACTTTCATCGAAATGTCTAGAGCAAGGCTGGAGACAATCATAGCAGATTGTCCATGTATTCCTGACATTGAGTAGGTAGTGGATTACGAACAAATTATTTTAATAGTTCAAAATATATTAATAAAATACTATCCTCTTTTCATAATTTGAAATTTAATAGTTCATAACACTAACACATTCTATTCTGTATTATGAACCTTAACTCAAGAAAAAATGATTGATACACCGTAAGGGAATTAATTATGAGTATACATTTTTATAATATACAGGGTCCGCAAAAAGTATAGATCAAAATAATTTGGTAACCTTGCTGTAATACGTCAAAGGATAATCCAAATTCGTCAAAATGACATGTGCTGATTCGTACTGAGAAACAACTGATACCTGCCAATTTTCAAGTTAATATCTCTAATCTAATGGAGAATATAAAAAAAGTATTTAAGATTTTCACTTTATCGCCCTGTAGAATTTTAACGGGAAGGTTTAGCGAAAAATGTTGTTTAAATATTCTCAATTTCTCGTCCATATCTATACAATTCCCAATTCACGGTACTTTATTCTGAATATATTCAGTATCACTAATATAACTAGGCAGCTTTCTGAACTTTAAATATAAAATAAAACGCAAGCTGTTTGTTATTTATGCTGACATAACCTCAAAAAGCTACTGAGCATGCGCAGATGAAAGGACAACAGTAAATATATATCCAAACATATCCAAATATATCCACATATTTCTAAATATATCCAAATATATCCAAGTATATCCAAAAATATCCAAACATATCCAAATATATCCAAATATATCCAAATATATCCAAACATATCCAAATATATCCAAATATATCCAAACATATCCAAATATATCCAAGCATATCCACATTTGGTACAATAATATCCACGAGTGAACTCCCCCTCGCCGTCCGGTCGTTGCCACGTTAACTTGAGAAGGGAAAGAGCTAGTCACTTGACATTTTCAGGGTAGGCGGTGCATCTCAATACGACGGACAAGTTCGTTAATGGGCATAATCGTACAATGGTTTCCGAATAATATTTTTGTTTTCAACCAATATATCCTATCGAATTGAAACTTGGTGAATAGTTATAGAATATAAACCTAAGCAGGCTTGTGAAATTTTGTGCGTTCCGCTAGAAAATAGAAAAACAAATCATTAAAAAATATTTTTTATGTCACGATAACCTGAGAACGGAAAGAGATAGCAATTTGAAATTTTCAAGTTAGGTTGTACATCTGAATGCTATATTTGAGTTTGTTTATAAGAATAATCGACCAAACGGTTTTGGAGTTATAACCATCTGAAATTTCGTTTTTATTTCAATAATTCGAAAAATATAAAACCGATCCAATTCAAACATGGTTATTGGTTGTACAATGCCAACGCGAAAATTCTTGCAAAATTTCGTGAGGAGCGTATCACTTGAAAATTATTAAAAAATCAGAAACTATTCCTCCGATATCGCTGAAATTTTGCGAGAACCTTCAAAACCTAGCTCTAGATCCTAGTTTCAAATCTGAACACTATCGGATCTATACAGGGTGTCATAAGTTTGAGTGCCTATTAGACGTTTCTGGAGAACTGGACATAGTTGAAATCTGAGAATTGGGAATATGATATTGCTTGCAATTCTCTGAAGAGCTAAAATATTTTCGAAGCCCAAGCACTTCCGGTTATACAGGGAGTGAAAATAAATTTGATGAAAATTTTTTTTTCAAGTTTTGCATTCCTGGTATGATCAAGTAAGTTACATGAGGGTATTAAGGCCTGTCGGCTAATAATTCCTAAACTTCAAAAATCTTGTTTATAATACGATTTTGCGCCCAAGGTCGCACTCACACATGCATATAACAAGTACAAAGCTCCACACGGCGGCAAACGCTGATACCTCACCCTCTCCCGTCAGTGGCAAGTTAAACGTGGTCGTGAGTATGCGCACGTCACGATTTTATAAATATTGGCTCCGGTAAAAGGTATATATTTACTATATTATTATGCTTTTCTACTTGCAATTACTTTCTGTATTAGTGTTAACTTACGCTTGTCCCATATTGACTTATTAATTAACGGGATACAGTTCAAATTGTATTTATTTCGTTTTCCATAAATACTTAGTCGATGGGTAATAAGGCCTCTAAAATTTTGTAGAGGCCTTATTATTCTTCTGGGGACTCTGAAAATTCAAAAATTAAAAAAACTGAAAAAGCAAATAAAAGAAAGTCATCTCGCGGATCTACTAGAACCAAGGACGCTGCAGATACACAAGAGAGTTGGTACTGTCATGCCTGTGAAGAAAACCACAAGAATTATATGAGGCAGTGCTCTAAATGCTTCAAGTGGTATCATGAGGAGTGTGTCGGATTGACAGTGGATGATTCTGATGACTTCGTGTGCCCTGGTGGATGTTAGACGAGGCTAATAATTTAATTCTTACACTGCTATAGTACTGTTATGCCTTTGACTGAATGATAATTGATCTCAAGTACCAAATTATTTGATTTAAGTTAATTATCTAAGAAGTTTAAGCGGTAGGCTTTATTACCCAACCTAATTTTAATAAGGCCTATTGAGAGTGTTTTAAAAAATGTTTAATTTTATTTAAGTTTTATGCAGAAGTTGCTATTTTTGGTTTTAATTCTGTAGTTGCTTAATTGAACGACTGATTACCTAATAAATATAGTTGATTACATTGAATGTATTTAATTTATGACAAATTACCCTTAGCTAGGCCTTAATACCCTCATGTACCTTATTCAATACTGCATTCATTTCTATTAAAACCATTGCATTCATTCGAATAGCTTTCAAAATATCGAAAAAAAAACTGAAAAAAAGTCAAATATGTTTAGTCAGTATTATGTTATGAGTCTGAACCGTTTTTACAACATCGAAGAGGGAGAATGTGGAAAGGTCATGCATCTTCTGAATTTCAGAAATATCATCACAGGGTGTTTCAAATTTTGTGTCGAAAATTGTGATAAAAAATTGGCCATAACTTCTGTTTTTCAAATTAGAACCCTATTTAGTTCATAATTGCGATGGATTCTACGGTGAAAAATAGTGATAGTTTTCTAACATTATTATGCTCCTAAATTCAATTATTACAAATTTTATTTTTGTTTTTTTTTTTCAATTTAGGGGCATGATCATGTTAGAAAAATATCATTGTTTTTCACCGCAGAATCCATCGAAATCATAAAAAAATTGGTTCAAGCCCTGTGGACAGGAGCTATTGGGCGCATGTTCATCTTCCTTGTGGCCCGTACTGACCAGTAAAGAAAAAAAGCAGTATCATGTTGAATACCTTAATATTATTGATTATTATATAATAATCGATGAAAATACTGAGAGAGACCCAGGAAATTTGACACATTTTGTCTTATATCTCCAGAAATTGAAATCGTATAGAGCCAAAATTTTGCACAATGTTGCAAAATACTACAATTGACGTTAGTACAAGTTTTTGTTGCAATCTGATGAATAGTTCACGAAAAAAAAATTTTTTTTTCGAAAAAATTAAAAGAAATATTTTTTTAAAAGTTACCAACATTTCGATCATAACAGAATTTTGCCAAAAGTTGCACGTTTATATCCTCGAACTGACTACCAAGTTTCGATTCAACATCTTCTTTAGTTCCTGAAATATCAGGGAAATAACCTCAAAATTTGAAATGTCTATAACTTCTAAACCGTCCGGCCGATTTTGCCCGTTAACGAACTTAACCGTCGCATTTTGATCAGAAACCTACCCTGAAAGTTTGAAGTCGATAGGACCTTCGGTGCTCCTGTTATCGTGCCTACGGCCGGAAGGCCGGCCGGCCGGCCGGACGGCACCCAAAAATCTGACACCGGATTCGTGATCAGGGAGTCCGAATTAGTCTATTAGCCAATTTTCAGCTCGAAATTCGAAAATTACAGACATTTGGACGAAATGATAGGACGATGTTCCCCTAGAACATGCGCCCAAAAATAGGGTTCTAATTTGAAAAACAGAAGCTATGGCAAATTTTTGGCGCTCTAGTTCCTCGGAACTGAGTGCTTATCAATTTGCCCAAATGTCTGTAATTTTCGAATTTTTCGATGAAAATGGTCTTAAACGATTTGGTTCGACTCACTGATCAAGAATCCGTGGTCGAAAATCATTCTATCCGGCCGGTCCGGCCAGCTGGACCGGCCGTAGGCACGATAACTCTCGAACGGAATGAGCTGGACAGTTGAAATTTTCAGAGTAGGTTTGGGAGATAAATATCTCGGCTAAGTTCGTTATTGGTCAAAATGGGACAGAGGGTTTCGGAGTAACAAAAAAAAAATTTTTTTTTTACAAAACAAATTCAAAATTAAATTTTTTCAATGAGCAGTTTTACCATAAGAATCCAATGATATCATTTTTTACTCTAACAAGCTAATACTTTCGGAGATGTGATTTTTCAAAATTTCAATAATAAATCGTATTTCAACGTTGTCACAGAATTATATTATTATTCTATGTATGAATTGTCGTAATGTCAAATTATTTTCCTGAGACATGTCATTATCTAATCAATCGAAGAATTGTGAGCGAAGTGAGAAAAATCTCAGTTGTTTGCTCCGAAATTAGTTTTTCTCAGAAAAGTCTTACATTTCGGAACAGAACATGAAGTAAGAGATCTGAGAGTAGTGAGACTGCTTTTCATCCATAGACATAGATATAACTCTCGAACGGAATGAGCTAGGTAGTTGAAATTTTCAGAGTAGGTTAGGGAGATGAATATCTCAGTTAAGTTCGTTATTGGGCAAAATTGGCCAGATTTAATTTGATTTCTTCCATGGTGCAGTTCCGAGTGCAGTTCTCATTCTCATGATTGCTCATTTAATCTTGATAAATAAACTATCATTTGAATTGAACTTCCTTTATGATGCAGTTCTATCATATGAATACATTGATATAATTCCCAACTCTGAGAAACCAATACTTTCGGAGATATAATTTGTCTGTTTGAACTAGAGCGCCAGAAAGCTCCTGTCCACAGGGCTTGAACCCATTTTTGATCACAATTTTCGACACAAAATTTGAAACACCCTGTGATGATATTTCTGTAATTCAAAAGATGCATGACCTTTCCACATTCTCCCTCTTCGATATTCATGCTCAGGATATTTAAAATAACAATATTGAACATAATACTGACTAATAATACTGACTAATAAACATATTTGACTTTTTTTCGATATTTTGAAAACTATTCGAATGAATACAATGGTTTCAACTGAAATGTATTCAGCTTTGAATACTTGATCATACCAGGAATGCAAAACATGAAATTTTGTCAAATTTATTTTCACTCCCTGTATAACTGGAAGTGCTTGGGCTTCGAAAATATTTTAGCTCTGTAGAGAATTGCAAGCAATATCATGACCCCAATTTTCAGATTTCAAATATGTCCAGTTCTCCAGAAACGTCTAATAGGCACTCGAACTATGGACACCTTGTATTGTTGGAGATCCGAGTTGCCTTGTGTGAGCAAAATTTACTAGTTACAATCATATTCATGCTGTGACTAATGTCGTGTGGTCAACGAAAAAAATCCATTAGGTAATTATTCAATTTTCGAAAGAGTTATGAGCAAAAAATTGGTTCAAGCCCTGTGGACAGGAGCTATTGGGCGCATGTTCATCTTCCTTGTGGCCCGTACTGACCAGTAAAGAAAAACAGCAGTATCATGTTGAATACCTTAATATTATTGATTATTATATAATAATCGATGAAAATACTGAGAGAGACCCAGGAAATTTGACACATTTTGTCTTATATCTCCAGAAATTGAAATCGTATAGAGCCAAAATTTTGCACAATGTTGCAAAATACTACAATTGACGTTAGTACAAGTTTTTGTTGCAATCTGATGAATAGTTCACGAAAAAAAATTTTTTTTTTCGAAAAAATTAAAAGAAATATGTTTTTAAAAATTACCAACATTGCGATCATAACAGAATTTTGCCAAAAGTTGCGCGTTTATATCCTCGAACTGACTACCAAGTTTCGATTCAACATCTTCTTTAGTTCCTGAAATATCAGGGAAATAACCTCAAAATTTGAAATGTCTATAACTTCTAAACCGTCCGGCCGATTTTGCCCGTTAACGAACTTAACCGTCGCATTTTGATCAGAAACCTACCCTGAAAGTTTGAAGTCTATAGGACCTTTGGTGCTCCTGTTATCGTGCCTACGGCCGGAAGGCCGGCCGGCCGGCCGGACGGCACCCAAAAATCTGACACCGGATTCGTGATCAGGGAGTCCGAATTAGTCTATTAGCCAATTTTCAGCTCGAAATTCGAAAATTACAGACATTTGGACGAAATGATAGGACGATGTTCCCCTAGAACATGCGCCCAAAAAAGAAAAAAAAATGTTGATGCTTCGCCGACCTGAAATTTGCGCATGGACCTAAATTGTTATTTCAATCAAGTTTACTTGAAGTGCTTCACAATAAAGTTCTCTAGTTCTCTAGTGATACGATCCTCTTGAAACATTTTCGCGTTAGCATTCTACAACTAATGGCCATGTTTGAATTGGACCGCTTCTGTATTTTTAGAGTTATTGAGGAAATAACAAACAAATTTCAAATATGTATAACACCAAAACCGTTTGGTGATTAGGCCTATGAACAAATTGATATGTGGCATTTGACTGCGCAACCCCTGAAAATTGCAAATCGCTGTTTCTATTCTCAGGTTATCGTGACGTAAATAATATTTTTTAATAGTTTTTTAGATTTTCTAGTGATATGATCTTCACAAAATTTCACACCGTTGGGCTGATTATGCCCAACAAAAAACTTTGCTCTCCATTTGGATGCACAACCAAGCCTGAAAATTTTTCTCCCTACATCTTTTCATCCGAAAGTTATCGAAGCAAATGTCACCCATCCAGCTACTGAACTTAAACAAGGCATTTCGGATCTTGAAAAATATAGATCCGATCATGTTCAAATTTGTAACTTGGCAGTATAGTTAGGCTTTGGAGGCTTTCGCAAAATTTTGCAAGAACTTTTGAGCCGGTATTTTACAACTAGTAACCAAGTTTGAATTGGATTAACCCATTATGCCTATTAACAAAGACAAATGTCGCATTTCGAGGCACAACCTACCCTCAGAATTGCAAGTTGCTATCTTTTCCACGATTCTCACAAAATATATCAAATGTCTTTGTATTTGTATTCTACAACTTCCTACCAAGTTTCAATTCGATCCAATATGTATCGGTTGATGACGAAATTAATACTCGGAAACCATTTGGCCGATTGTGTCCATTAACGAACTTATCCGTCGTATTGGGACGCACCACCTATACTGAAAATTCTAAGTCGCTACCTCCTTCCGTTCTCAAGCCTTCGTGGCCACGGCCGGCCGGACAAAATCAAACTTGACTTCGAATTCTTCATCAGTGAGTTGAACCTAGTCATTTGAGACCATTCTCGGAAAAAAATTTCAGACATTTGGGTAAAATGATAACGCGATGTTCCCCCTGAACATACGTGCAAATTGTTGTTTTATCGTTGATGTTATTTCGTTATTGTTTGTTAGGTAACATTGTTCCATACATTGCTTCTGACAAGTATAATAATAATAATAAATTGCCTTTATTTATTTGCAAATACAAAAAATGTTTGCTAGAGACGGAGTCTAGCTTAAGCTACTCTACTCAACCACATTTTTACAGATAATGATACAACTGAAATTAGAATGATAATACAAAATTAAAAGTAAGCTTCACAAAACATTTACAGAGCTCGAATAATCTACTAAAATGAACACCGCATTACAAAGTTATACCCAGGCATCAGTACTAGATCAGTTTTATAACAACATAACATATTTCAGGGTTACTGATTTTTGTAGGAAGATTTTTTCCATAATTACGCTTTGAGAAACTAAGCGATTTGTCCTTCAATCCTCAATTTTTGCGCGTATGTTCTGGGGATTTTCGCGTTATAGTTTTGCCCAAATGTCTGTAACTTTCGAATTTTTTGAAAAAAATGGTCTCAAACGATTAAGTTCGACTCCCCAATGAAGAATTCGAGGTCAAATTTGATTCTGTCCGGCCGGCCGTCCGGCCGTCCGGCCGTTGCCACGATAACTTAAGAACGAAGAGAGCTAGCGACTTGAAATTTTCAGGGTGGGTTGCGCATCGCAATACGACGGACAAGTTCGTTAATGGGCATAATCGGCCCAGTGGTTTCCTAGTAATAATTTTGTTTTCAACCAATATGAATCCAATCGAATTGAAACTTGGTGGGTAGTTGTAGAATATGAACCTTAGCACGTTTGTGAAATTTTGTGCGAATCGTATGGCTAGAAAATTTTAAAAAAATTATTAAAAAATATTTTTTTTTTCACGATAACTTGAGAACGGAATGAGATAGCGGCTTGAAGTTTTCAGGTTAGGATGTGCACCAGAACGCGACATTTCAATTTGTTTATGAGCATAATCGGCCAAACGGTTTTAGAGTTATAGCCATCTGAAATTTTCTGGAATTTGGTGGTTTTTTGTTCCTCATTAACTCGAAAAATACTGAACCGATTGAATTCAAACATTGTTATTAGTTGTAGAATGCCATCGCGAAAATGTTTGCAAAATTTGGTGAGGATAGCATTTGTAGAAAATTTTTAAAAAATCTTTGAAAATAAAAAAAAAAAATTCTATATATCAGTAACTATTCGTTTGAAATTGCTGAAATTCTGCAAGAGCCTTCATAACCTAACTATACTACTAAGTTTCAAGTTTTAATACGATCGGTTAAATATTGTTGGAGATTCGAGCATTCTTGTGTGGGTTCAGTAGATGGGTGACCGTTACCTCGATAACTTTCGAACGAAAGGAGATAGGGACGTGCAATTTTCAGGGTAGGTTGCGTATCCGAAAGGGAGAGTCGGGTTCGTTTTTGGGCATAATCGGTCTAACGGTTTCCGAGTTATACCCACCTGGAATATTATTTCCTTAATAACTCAAAAAATAAATATTCGATCGAATTGGTGCTTGGTAACTAGTAGAAGCAAATCAACATAAAGACGTGTTTAAAATTTTGTAAGAACCGTACCCCTACAAAATTTGAAAAAAATTACGAAAAAAAAATTTTTAAGAACCGTACCCCCAGAAAATTAAAAAAAAAATTGGTTCAAGCACTGACGTGAACTCAGAAGCTTGTGCGCGTATGTTCTATTGTCCATTCATCTGTATTGGACACCCTTAATCGAATTTACCATGGTAAATTATGTTGTCCATTCTCCTGTATTGGACACTTAATTCGAATTTACCATGGTAAATTCGAATTAAGAGTGTCCAATACAGGAGAATGGACAACATAATTTACCATGGTAAATTCGATAAAGGGTGTCCAATACAGAAGAATGGACAATAGAACATACGCGCAAAAGCTTCTGAGTTCACGTCAGTGCTTGAACCAATTTTTGTTCATAACGCAGAAACAATTCAGAAAACAGAAAATTTTCATTATATAATATTTATCAGAGTTTGGGAGAGAAAACCTAGAAAGGAACCATCCAATAATTAATATAGCTTCCAAAGTATCCCGTAATGATTATTATATTAGGCTTCATGTCTTTTTGGGCGCATGTTCTAGGGGAACATCGTCCTATCATTTCGTCCAAATGTCTGTAATTTTCGAATTTCGAGCTGAAAATTGGCTAATAGACTAATTCGGACTCCCTGATCACGAATCCGGTGTCAGATTTTTGGGTGCCGTCCGGTTTTCCGGCCGTAGGCACGATAACAGGAGCACCGAAGATCCTATCGACTTCAAACTTTCAGGGTAGGTTTCTGATCAAAATGCGACGGTTAAGTTCGTTAACGGGCAAAATCGGCCGGACGGTTTAGGAGTTATAGACATTTAAAATTTTGAGGTTATTTCCCTGATATTTCAGGAACTAAAGAAGATGTTGAATCGAAACTTGGTAGTCAGTTCGAGGATATAAACGCGCAACTTTTGGCGAAATTCTGTTATGATCGAAATGTTGGTAATTTTTAAAAAAATATTTCTTTTAATTTTTTCGAAAAAAAAATTTTTTTTTCGTGAACTATTCATCAGATTGCAACAAAAACTTGTACTAACGTCAATTGTAGTATTTTGCAACATTGTGCAAAATTTTGGCTCTATACGATTTCAATTTGTGGAGATATAAGACAAAATGTGTCAAATTTCCTGGGTCTCTCTCAGTATTTTTTTCTTTACTGGTCAGTACGGGCCACAAGGAAGATGAACATGCGCCCAATAGCTCCTGTCCACAGGGCTTGAACCAATTTTTATTTAGTAATTCAGTTGGTGCTGTAAAGGGCAGAAACACCAGTTTGTACCATTTTCTCTAATAATTGTTGTATTTTATCAAAATCCAAAATATCAAACTCACAAATGCCTCAGTTTCCGAGATATGGATCGATGCATTTCCCGGTGCCAGGACCTATATATTCTGTAAATACGAAGTATTTTCAGATCATATATTAAATTTCTTGGGAACAGCATGCTAATATTTTTCCAAATGTCTGAAATTTTCGAATTTTTTGCCTAAAACGGCCGCAAATGATTAGGTTATATCTGCTCTAACGATAACTATTCAAACAGAAAGATTTAGCGAGTTTTCCAACGTAGCTTGCGCATCAGAATGCTACGGTTAAATTCTTTAATGGGCATGATCATCCAAACGGTTTCGGAGTTATACCCATCTATATTATTGTTTCCTCAATAACCCGAAATAAACATATCCGATGCGCAAATGCGAAATTTGATGAGGATTGTACCACTTAAAAAACAATTCAGGAACAATCGGAATCCTCTGAAATCCTGCACCAACATGCAATCTGCTATTTTACAATCGAGTACCGGATTTCAGCTCAGTCAGCACTGTATTCTACTACTAATTATGAAAATAAAATTTTTAACTGGTATCTACTGCTTCTGAAATGTCAAATCATGTAAATCTCAGAAATATAACAACAAATCGTTAGTTTGCTTGCCAGCCGCTCAGGAGATCTGGGACCAAATCCCCGCTGGGTAAGTTTACCATTTTATTTATTTTAAAATTTCAATTCAATTGATGCCCAATGAAGTCTTTTACATATTAACTAGAAAGACGACTTGAAGGGTCATGCGGTATTACCTGAGGGTATGTGAAGCGTGAATAGATAATGGAACAAGCGCTCAAATGCTCCCGACTTCACGTCAGTACTTTTCTCGAGTTCTATATATTCGATTTGTATTGCCGAAAACTCACAAACTTGAATAATATATACCTAGAAAAAGGTATAGCGAAGAGTTGGTATCTTTCGGTGTTCAAATATAAGCTTAAAATAAGTTTCATGTCACGGTAAGGACACAGTAACAAAGCCCACGCAGAACACAACTGGTTCTCCTCACTCGCTCAAACTCTTCGAGAGCTCATGAGGGGTTTCCTTGGGGAAGACCTAGGAGGATCAGTATAATAATATACAAATGAATACAAAAAATCCTTATTACTATCGAAATTCCTTCACATCCTCTATAACAAGTGTAAAACCCTCATTTCAGTTAAAGGATATCTGAACTAATAATAAAATCATTACCAGCATCAAGTACCATCTCCATGCCTGCAAAACCCTCGATAGAAAGCCTTTGTATCAATATCAATACGAGTTGCGAACCTCATAAGATTACATTAACAGGACCTCTGGCAAAACACGATTCTGTGTAGTTCTTGCAACTATATGCCTTATTCAGAATTTAATTTGACTGCAAGGATATTATAAACGGAATGCTTAACATTCGCAGAAACTTGAGTCTAAGGTAGACCGGAACGTCATACTGCTAACTAGTTTCCTTTTGATCACCCGAAGCCCTGAGGAAATTCACTATGACATTCCCATTTGGCTTTTCAGCTTTATGATGTTTGACTTCCATATATTTCGCTTGTCAGTCACAGATATCGTTATAGTTGTATCTCCTCGGGGCTTATATGATTATAACTTAATTTTACCCTTAGATCATGGACCCTTCAATGTATCATTATGTCTCAATTACTGACAATGATATGCGAAGACACCTACACTGTTGAATAGGTTCCATTTCGAAAATTGCGAATTGAATTTCCATTAATATTACCACTGTATAATAACATTTTCTGGTGTAAAGTTGCAGCAAAAATATATAGATTTTTTGGCTTATTATCTTCTCATTCCATCTAGCCACTTTGCTATCTAGCACATATATGAATATTTTGGCGCAAGCACTGACAGGTAGTATTTCAAATAATTTATTTGCGCCATAAAAATTTATTGTCATCATAGAAGAATGAGAAAACAGCATGTGGTGGTGTGCTGAGATACATATCGAAAGGCTAACCGGATATAATAATAATTAAAGGATACTTTTAATAATCGGATATAGACTTTATGAAAATTATTCGAAAATGACAGATGGTTGGGCAAGATGACAGCACGCTGTTCCCCAGAACAGCGTTCAAAAATAACACCAAATAAATGTGGAAAGCCCCGAAGAACGTCATGAATGCCTATAAAATTGACAGTTCAAAGAGTGAAATTCTGTTTGGAGATGTCAGAATAATAGGTGATGATATATGGACATGCTAATATTTAGGAATTGATTCTTGGACACTTTTCAAGAAAAAACGAAATTTTTTCACGTCTTAACCATCGAGATACATCACTTAAGCGATTTGATCCTGAGATAAAACGTATTTTATTTTTTTGTGTGAAAACCATGCATCGGTCGAACTAAAATCGTTGTTTCAAAATTGCTGAGGAAAAAAATGAGAATGTCAAATGTAATTTTTATGTGAAAACAGAATAGTGGCATTCTATTTTCTTCTCTAAAATTGCTCAATACATAACCCGCACGTAAGCCACTGGCCAAAATAATAACATTGTTCGTACTCCAGAAAATGCTCCTTGATCAATAGAATACGTGTAGCAAATTGCATAGACATCTGGTACAGTAGAACAGTGGGTATATAAAAAAATATTTTTTACTCGAAACTTTATCACTCTGTATCTCTAAAGTTAGGACGTTAGGCAATAGGCTTCTTGAAACTTGTGTGAATGACCAAATGATGGAGTATATTGAAATAAATCACGCTATGCGTGTCTACAGACCTTCCTCAGGTGACTTTTCATTATCCATGAATATCTTAGAATATGTATTAAATTATTGTACTTCTCTATGTAGTATTATATTCTTGTGTGGTGATCTCAATGTTAACTATTTAAATGCCGATGACCCTGTAAGACGGCTACTAGACGATCTGTTTACGTGATACAATCTGATTCTGGATGGTGATGAACCCACACGAGTTTGCACGAAAAAAAATGGAATCAATTCTTTTACCAAGGTGGATTATATTGTCTCAAATGGTCTGAAGAGTTGCATTTGTTTGCGAACCACACCTGAGTGATCACTGGGCAATTATTGTTCTCGATTACATAATACCTAAGTAGGTGCAAGGGATTCATTGGGGTTGTAGAGGTTGTCCAGGACGATGTCGTAAGAAAATCTTGACACTCCTTCTGCTCTGGTTGAGCGGACCGATTTTCAGATTGTATACCGCTATTGTTCAGTTGATAAAAAATTGTCTTGTTTTGTTGATTTACTGAAGTCCTTGATAGATATTGCATGTCTCTTGATGAGTGTGCGTTCCTTTCCTAGATGATGTCCCAGATGAGTAACTTCACAGATTATGGAGGCGAGGCAGCGTTTGAGGTATCTACACTGGCTGGTTAGAAAATTGAAAACACCTGAAGCTTTCAATAAGTATAAACCTGCTAAAATTGAATAATCTCGTTAACTCAAAGCAACGAAACTGAACTATAATAAACTTATTTTGAACAAATCTGACAATATTAACAGGACAGTGTGGAGGATGGCCAATGGAAAACTAGGCCAGAGGATCACTATACAGGGTCTTTCACGAGGAACCTCACCCATATTTATACGGGAAACCACTGAACGTATTTTCATGAAATTCAGCACTTATAAGAACTTCACGATGCTGATGAAATCTAAAATATTTTCAAGGCATGAGCACCTCCGGTTTTTCCGGAAATGACGTCAACTTCCGTTTTTCAAATTAGAACACCATTTTTTCATTGCAGAAATAGATTCCTTAGAAAATTTCAAGTTATTTTAATGTAACATTTTTCAGTTTTGGTTGGAAAATTCTCTCTGAGCGGGAAAATTCGAAAAAAAAAATCGAAAATAGAGCTCCGCTGAAACAAGAATAACTTCGAGGTTTTTGAATGGAAAATTTTAATTTTCGGGATTTTTCAAGATGTAAGATTGATGTATCCACTTTAAAAATCGAAATCGCGATTCATGATACAGGGGGTGAAAAAATTGCTTTCAAAGTTAGGGATGACAAAATCGTGAAAAATCAATTTTTTCAGATTAGAACCCCATTTTTTTATGGCAGATATTGAATCTACGTTAAAAAATAATGTGAGTGTATGCATCACACCCTTGCCCTAAAGTGGATATTTTCTGAGTTATTCACAAAAAACTGGTTTTCGTCTTGAATTTTCAGCTATTTCTTTTCCGTTCACGCCAAAAAGATGAAATTTTCAGGAACTGTTACTTAAACCATGTTTTATATTTTACTACCCTAATATGCAAGAGAAAAAAGTTACAGGTTGTTCCTAAATAGATGGCGAATTTTGATTCGAATTTGTATCGGAAACCTCTTTATTTCAACTAATCGGCCATCGGTTTTCTCTCCAGTGATAAATAAATATTTCCTTATGAACCATATGCAAAAACTTACCATGTTTTACATTCTTTTTTTTAATGATCGATATCATTAATTACATCTGCCAAATTTCTCTTTATTCAGTAGCATTTTGTGTTTACTATTAATTTGGTGATAATTCGTATTAAGTTATAAAATCGATCACTATGCCTAATTTTACCAATGAAGATTATTTAAATCTCATTCTACTTCATGGAGAATGTAATAAAGTTGTAGATAAAACGATTCGACTGTTCATTGAGAGGTTTCCTGACCGACCCAGACCAACGAGAGATACCATTAACAGAACCATGACAAACTTGAGAAATGTCGGATCTTTCGTTAAGAAAACTATACACAGAGAAAAAAGTGTAGTAGAAGATGAGAACAACGAAATTACAGTTCTTGCATATTTTCGTGTGAATCCTCAAAATTCTCTCAAAGATGCCGAGATTGATCTGGGATTATCTCAATCGAGTGTTTGGAGAATATTAAAAAAACATACAATGCACCCATATAAATTCAATAAGGTACAGCATTTGAAGGAAACTGATTTCGTCAGGAGAACAGAGTTTTGCGAAGCTATGATCGATTCAAGCTCATGAAAACTTTTTGGACTGTATAATTTGGACATATTAATCTAAATTCACAAAGAATGGTTCTTTCAATAGGCATAACAGTCATTACTGGGATGAAGAGAACAACCACCACTTCAGACAATGGAACTTTCAAGAGACCTGGAGTTTCAATGTTTTTTGCGCCATCAAAAATAATGCAATTCTCGATGTTCACATTTATGATGGGACTTTAACTGGTAAGATAGAACACTACACATGTTTGCATTATTTAAAGAATGTTCTCCCTTAGGAGATAGATATTCTGACATATTGACTCAAATAATTGAGCCGCTAGTACAGAACCATAATGACTTATGGTATCAACAAGATGGCGCGCCTCCACACAATTCACTCAATGTGTCAAATATCCTCTACAGGCTATTTGAAGATCGATGGTTGGCGAACAATGGTCCACATCTTTGGCCACCACGTTTTCCCGATTTAACTCCTTTAGACTATTATGTTTGGGGTAGGATAAAAAATATTGTCTACTCAACTCCCCTGACTGATAAAGAGGACTGCATAGAACGAGTCAGAAATGCGTTCAGGTTTGTTTAGATTTTTAGATTCATAGTTTTGAAACTCAATTTGGTTTTTAAACACTTTTGCAGATCTCTTCCTCCCGATGAAATAAAAAGAGCAACGCACGAAGCATTCCTGAGACGTATAAATAAATGTCTAGAAATTAACGGTCAAAACTTTGAGCATCTTCTCTAGTTATAACTGCGAAAGTTTGCCATGGTTCTCCTAATAGTAACTTGAAGTCGGTTTCAAGAAGGGGTGAAAAATCTGCAGCATGGTTCAAATAACAGTTCTTGAAAATTTAATCATTTTGGCGTGAAGGGAAAAGGAATAGCTGAAAATTCAAGACGAGAAACAGTTTTTTGTGAATAACTCAGAAAATATCCATTTTAGGGCAAGGGTGTGATGCATACACTCACATTATTTTTTAACTTAGATTCAATATCTGCCATAAAAAAATGGGGTTCTAATTTGAAAAAATTGATTTTTCACGATTTTGTGATCCCTAACTTTGAAAGCGATTTTTTTACCCCCTGTATCATAAATCGCGATTTCGATTTTTAAAGTGGATACATCAATCTTACATCTTGGAAAATCCCAAAAATGAAAATTTTCCATCCAAAAACCTCGAAGTTATTCTTGTCTCAGCGGAGCTATATTTTCGATTTTTTTTTCGAATTTTCCCGCTCAGAGAGAATTTTCCGACCAAAACTGAAAAATGTTACATCAAAATAACTTGAAATTTTCTAAGGAATCTATTTCTGCAATAAAAAAATGGTGTTCTAATTTGAAAAACGGAAGTTGACGTCATTTCCGGAAAAACCGGAGGTGCTCATGCCTTGAAAATATTTTATATTTCATCAGCATCGTGAAATACTTATAAGTGCTGAATTTCATGAAAATACGTTCAGTAGTTTCCCGTATAAATATGGGTGAGGTTCCTCGTGAAAGACCCTGTATAGGGAGAGTCACAGTTGATGATATCCTTGACTTTTAAGAAGAACGGGACGTACGATTTTATTGAACATTTGATTTCTTGGGTAGGAACCACCGCTCTATCGATCTAGAATATTTTCAGCGCTGTGGTGTTGCCACTTACATCAAAAAGTATTAACTACTTTGATATTGCAAATGGAACACCCTATGTATTATTGCTTTTTTCGATTTGCCGTAGACTCCTGATTATTTCTGTATCAATTTCCTCATCCCTATATCTAGCAGTTTTCGAGTAATTGATTGATTTACTTCTTTCTTTTTGCAAAACATAAATTCAACTAAACATTCATGACTGCGGTACTTGAAATCCTAAAATTTCCGGTATGGATTACGAATATCCCGTGTATCATTTACGTATAATGAAATACGTCCCTTATCCTACAGGTTTGTTTAAAATCCGAGGCTTTTGCGAAAAATAATAAAACGATGAAAAGTGGGTTTTTTTCGAATGAAATGACCTGTATTTAACATAGGATGCATTGAAAGATAATTAAATTTCCTTTTAAACGATATAACATGTACCTATACCTCAATTGTAAGGTTTCCGAATTAAAAGCAAGTTTTCGTGCCAATGGAAATATTGAGGTACATTTTGTATTCGATCAAATTGTTGCAAGAACACGCAGAATGTTTGAAAAAAAATTGGTTCAAGCACTGACGTGAAGTCAGAAGCTTTTGCGCGTATGTTCTATTGTGCATTCTTCTGTATTCTGTAAATTCGATTAAGGGTCCAATACAGAAGAATGGACAATAGAACATACGCGCAAAAGCTTCTGACTTCACGTCAGTGCTTGAAACAATTTTTTTTTTCGTGATTTTTTGAAATTTTCTAGGTGTACGGTTCTTACAAAATTTTAAACACGTCTTTATGTTGATTTTCTACTACTAGTTACCAAGCTTCAATTCGATCGAATATTTATTTTTTCAGTTATCAAGGAAATAATATTCCAGGTGGGTATAACTCGGAAACCGTTAGACCTATTATGCTCAAAAACGAACTCAACTCTCCCTTTCGGATACGCAACCTACCCTGAAAATTGCAAGTCCCTATCTCCTTCCGTTCGAAAGTTATCGAGGCAACGGTCACACATCTACTGAACTCACACAAGAATGCTCGAATCTCCAACAATATTTAACCGATCGTATTGAAACTTGAAACTTGGCAGTAGAGTTACGTTATGAAGGCTCTTGCAAAATTTCAGCAATTTCAAACGATTAGTTACTGATATATAGAATTGTTTATTTTTTTCAATGATTTATTAAAAATTTTCTACAAATGCTATCCTCACCAAATTTTGCAAACATTTCCGTGTTGACATTCTACCACTAAAAACCATGTTTGAATTCAATCGGTTCAGTATTTTTTGAGTTAACGAGGAATAAAAAACCACCAAATTTCAGAAAATTTCAGATGACCTTAACTCTAAAACCGTTTGTCTGATTATGCTCATAAACAAACTGAAATGTCGCGTTTTGGTGCACGTCCTACCTTGAAAACTTGAAGCTGCTATCTCTTTCCGTTCTCAAGTTATCGTGACAACAAATATATTTTTTAATAATTTTTTATTAATTTTCTAGCCATACGATTCACACAAAATTTCACAAACGTGCTTAGGTTTATATTCTACAGCTACTCAACAAGTTTCAATCCGATCGGATTCAAATTGGTTGAAAACAAAATTATTACTCGGAAACCACTGGGCCGATTATGCCCATTAACGAAATTGTCCGTCGTGTTGGGATGCGCCACCCACCCTGAAAATTTCAAGTCGCTAGCTCTTTTCGTTCTCAAGTTATCGTGGCAACGGTCGGACGGCCGGCCGGACGGACAGAATCAAATTTGACCTCGAATTCTTCATTGGGGAGTCGAACTTAATCGTTTGAGAACATTTTCGTCAAAAAATTCGAAAGTTACAGACATTTGGGCAAAATAAAAACGCGATGTTCCCCAGAACATACGCGCAAAAATATATATCCTTACTTAGAAACAATGAACAAGAGAAAATTTGTGCGATTGCAGATGAATTGCATCCTTTATGGATCACAACTGAAAGTGGGACGAACAATGCCGAAATCTATAGCTTCAAAAGATAATAACATTTTAAATGTATTAACTTATTTCAACGCAAATCCTCATGCTTCGAACGAAACTGCAGAATAATATTTGGGCTTACCAGAATTTCTATTCAGGGGTGAACATTCTGCATTCTTTCTACAGTTTTATTGCATTGACCGTGAAGAATGAAAAATTCCATCAAAACTTCATTTTTGGCGCTTTAGTTCCTCGGAACTGAGTGCTTATCAATTTGCCCAAATGTCTGTAATTTTCGAATTTTTGGCTGAAAATGATCTCAAACGATTTGGTTCGACTCACTGATCAAGAATCCGAGGTCGAAATCGAATCTGTCCGGCCGGTCGGCCGGTCGGCCGTAGGCACTATAACTCTCGAACGAAAGGAGTTAGAGGATTTAAATTTGCAAGGTGGGTTTGGAGCGTAAACATCTCGGACAAGTTCGTTAATGGGCGGAATCCATCAAGCAGTTTCGGAGTAATGGCCGATTTCAGTAAAACACATTTTTTATGAATATATCCGAAACCGATCACTCGATCTATCATATTGTAGAATCATGACTTTTATACGCATGTGAAGTTTTGTATTGACCAGATTATCACAAAGTATCAAAACAAATTTTCAAAATTAAAAAAAAAAATTCTACAATAACTCTTCAACGGAATGAGCCAGGCAGTTGAAATTTTCAGAGTAGTTTAGGGAGAAGAATATCTCGGTTAAGTTCGTAATAGGGCAAAATAGGCCAGACGGTTTCAGAGTGACGAAAAAAAAAACTTTTTTCTTAGCAACAATTTCAAATTCAATTAATATTTAAGATGCAGTATCACCATTTAAATCCATCAATATCATTTTCAACTCCAACAAGCTAATACTTTCGGAGATATGATTTTTCTAAATTTCAATAATGAATCGTACTTCTATGTTTTCACAGAATGCTATAATTATTCTATCTAAGCTTTATTATATGATCTGTGTTCATACTCGTACATTTCATCCTGTTCTATAAGAGAGAGTCAAATTCAGTTCAGCTATTTTAATTTGATTTCTTCCATGGTTCAGTTCTCATTCTCAGATTGCTCATTTAATCTTGATAAATAAACTATTATTTGAATTGAATTTGTTTTATGATGCAGTTCTATCATAAGAATACATTGATATAGTTCCCAACTCTGAGAAACCAATACTTTCGGAGATATAATTTGTCTGTTTGAACTAGAGCGCCAGAAAGCTCCTGTCCACAGGGCTTGAACCCATTTTTATAATTATTGCCTTCCATTTGAATCATTTTTCAATAAAATCTCCATAAATGAATTCCACAATACTTTACAATCAATGCTGATTTTTAAATTATCATAATTCATAATGTTGTATGAGATTTCATGGATACCTAATACAAAATGTACCTCAATTTTTCCATTAGCATGAAAAATTACTTTTAATTCGAAAAACCTTCAATACATCTTATGATATACAGGTCATTCAATTTGAAAAACCACACTTTTTATCATTGTTTAAGGATGTCTCAGAAAAGCCTCGGATTTTGAATAACTCTGTATGATTAGGGACGTATGTCATTATACGTAAATGATACACGGGATATTGTTAATCCATACCCGAAGTTTCAGCTTTCATAAGGATTCCAACTACCGAAGTAATCAATGTTGAATAGGAGCATAAAAAAGTTGGGAAAGCCCTATGGACAGAAGCTTTGGCGCTCTTGTTCAAACTTTGATAAATCATGTCTCCGAAGGTATTGGTTTCTCAGAGTTGGGAATGATATCAATGAATGGAATGTTGGAAGAAATTTTTATTTGAGGTTAAGATATAGCCAAGGCGTTGGCAGTGAACACTATTAACATCAACTTCATTAGCACTGATAATTTTTTTATATTGTACCAAATTTCGCTTGATTTAATTTTTTCCTAATTTTATTTTTGCAATTAACATGAATATGATAACATTTCTCAATAGAGAATGACGAGATCTTTCCAACGGTTATCACAAGCCCATACTACCTATTTCAAAAATTGGGGGATGTAGGGGAACCCGGGGTAGAATGGTGTACCGGGTCGCAATGGGATAGAGGTGGTAGACTCGATACGAATGCCAAAAACTTTTGATTTCCACACACAATGTTCAGACTGCCCTGAGGCATATGCGGAGCAGTTGGTGATATCGTAAAAGACTTATTAGGTGTAGTTACGCCGGAGGTCAACAAAACAGCTAACATTTTGCAAGTTGTGCTCTGCAAAGCTAAGGTACCGTTTACCCTTTTTTTGTTCTGAATATTAGAGGTAGCAGATTATTACAACACACTCACATCATAGCCATAATGCAGGTATGACTAGTGTAGCTGATAATAAACATTTGTTTTGTGAAAATTCAATATCGGGGCAGAACGGGAGGGGCACAATGGGGTTTACCCCACTCCGAAAAAAGGGGTAAAATCCAAAGGGATGGATATAAAAAAAACAAAAGAAAATCGAGACAGACTCCAAAGAAAGCACAGATGGAGAAGATGCAAACTGCTTGTCTTGTAATGATCTGTACTCTAAGTCTGATGAAGGTTGGTGTTCTTGTAGCGTCTGCAAAAAATGGGCACACTTGGGATGTGCTGGTCTGGACAGTGTATTCTCATATGCGAAATATGACAATAATTATTATCTCGTTTTGCCCCAGGTCAATTTCCCATTCTACTCCAGGGGGTGGGGCAGAATATGAAATTACTTTTTTTTTAACATTATTTTTTAATAGAAATTACCGATGTAGATAAGTGCTGTTAGAGATTTTTATAGATTAGTAAGCACATAAACGTTAAGAACACTAAATAATTTTGTTACTTCATTTTGGCCCCCACAAATTGCACCCAATGCTTAGGTACCTCAATCTACCCCAGGTTCCCCTACCTGTCTTCCGATGTGTGTTGAAGGTAAGGTTTGCATTTTTACGAAGAAGAATGACAATCATATATTTAAGTTTTTATATATATATATTGTTCATGTGTATTCGTATTTATAATGTTAAATCATATGCTTCCGAAACATCTCAGACAAAATTGTTCATTCATATTCATATATTCATTGACTCATTATACATGAGTATTGAATATGCAACCACAAACAATTTCAATCAGTCCAGTTTGGTATATAAAAGTTTGAAGCTGTAGAATGAATGACCTAAACATATCAAGAATTTAGCTCATCCAGGTCAGTTCAAAGATGTGTTAAGGTAATATATTAAAGAAACTGTTAGTATGCAAATAAATCTGTTTAAAGAATAAAAGGTATATATTTAATTTCAGTGAGAATATGTCCTAGCTAGGTGCAACTACTGAAAATTATTTTTATTAATAATGAACTGTAGGAATTATAATATTTCCAACCCTGTAAAAAGTAGTTCTCGATTGTATCCCTGTCTGAAAAAAACCTAAATCATCCCCATGATATTGAATATTAATTCTGGAGGTGCATCGGAGGCACTTGAATCGTCTAGAGTGGCAGACTGCTTTTGGTCAAACAGGAAACTGAAAATACCATTTCCATGTTTAGATGTCACCTGAATATTGGTGGTAAGTGCCTTAGTGGGTGACCAGTTCTTGGAAGTTAATAACGCTCCAGATATAGTCCCCATGGAACCCCATCGGTTCCAGCGAAGTATCGCAAGGTAGAGGATCTACCAATCAGCGTTGACCACTGCTGTGGTAGTACAGCCCTAGCTCTGTGAGAGGACTAGGAGGGGTAGGTCGAAGTTGGGCAGCCGAGCGCGGCGGGCGTTGAATTCCTGCTTAGACGAAATAACTAATTAGACGTTTGAGTGTTGTAAAAGCTCATTAGTCGTGAAAGAAGAGACTTTTTGATATACAACGTACACGTTTATGGTATCGAGACTGTTAGGAAACTCAGTGATCGATGTTATTTGATGTGACAGCGAAATTGAAGTTTGTAGAGTTGTGTAAATAAGCCTGAACTTATTAGCATACAGTGTTCTATTTATTCCAAAGCGTAAATGTAGAATTGTTATTCCATTGACAACGATAAAAATCCTACAGAATTTTCGTTAAACCGCCAATATATTTTCTCAGAAATTTAATATTGTTCAGAAATTGTAATATAAAAATAACAAAAAAAAAAATTACTGATGAATAAGGGAACGTAACCACGGGTAAAAGCTGGTAAGTAACATTCCGGGTATCCACCATCAATATTTCCAAATCGAGATTCGTACACGGAATTCGTTTCAACCCAATGAAGGGAATGAATAATACCTCGTCCATCCAATTCAATGGCAATCCCGGTTGCGCCACCGCCTCTGCTTATCTGGTGCTTCGTCTCATTTATGAGGCAGCTTTCTCTTATCACACTAGGGGGATCTTTTATGAGGATTTTGATGACCTACAGACCATAATGATCCAGCCAATCCATCAGAAACACTCAAAATAATTGAAAGCGGTATACGAATAGCAATCATCGATCGATATAAATTTGGATAGGGTACAACACAGGCATAGCAACTGCGGATGATAATTCTAATTATACACTGAAAGAGAAATCTCAGTTAATATTATTAAATCTTTGTTTTTCTCTAATTTGTCAAGAATTACTCTATATGATTCACAGAAAATATGGCTAACTTATTGAAATTGTATACAGGGTGGGCCAACTTGGAGACTTTGGAGGGGAAAGTCCTATTTCTGTACTAGATAGTCGAAAACTGATGTCGATGTCTGAGGGCCAATTTTCGTGAGAAACTTATAGGTGAGAACCACATGTCGTTATCTATCACCGTTATATAGTTACAGGTTGTTTTTCAAAAAAGTGCACTTTCGAGATATTGCCGCTATTTATTATTACTTTTCTTCTATTGAAAATTTTACATCACTGTAAAACATTATTGTAGCTACCTTTTACGTAGGGGGGTGGAAGGTGACCGCCTGCTCGTGGTGCCCCCTGCGTAATCTAAACGATCAACAGGGTTGGGAGAAGTATCAGCATGGTGCGTCCCCAGGTGATGAATAGGGGAGGACCAATTGTGATCGTAAGTGTAGCAATCTGGTCCGCAGGGGAATAAAGGGGCTCGTTCCGCTTAAAATCGGAATTGACAGACCACCGAAAACCCCGTCGTGGACCAAACTTCCCTGTCACAGCTGTAGTATCGTGGCTAAGGGATTGCACGCAGTCGAACGATGCCAGGTGTAACCATCCTGTTATACCAACACCCCTTGGCTGTCTGTGGCCATGTCTCGCGAGCTTATGCGGTGAGGGGAGTCTTGGCTTGACTGTCTGGACCAAGAGGAACCAACCTCATCAAAAATTCTGAATCCAATGGGGGTGACCAGGCCGAGAAATGCATGGCTAGATAGAAGTCTAGTTACTACTGGCTATGACCTTGTAGCATCGGGGGGCACTCCATTGTAGCAAACCCTCACTGCCGGACAGCTCTCCTCCATAGAGGACACTTTAGTGGAAGAGCTATATAAGAGTGGCGAGTAGGGAATCCACTTCACTGGCGTTCACTTCTATTGTGGAATGATACTGGTAGACTGTGTATCCCAGGAGTCAGCGAACTGGCTTACTAAGTCAGTGCCGGCGATGAAATCTAAGGAAGATCCAGAACTGGTGACGATTAGTGGAGATGACATCCCAAAGCCCATCACCATAACGGTGTACTTCCCAAGAAGCGCCTACATGGAACCGGAAAAAATCATCCGATTTGTCGACGTTCAAAACTCCGAGTTTACCACCGGGTTTTCGAGGACAATAAACTCCAAGAAGGAGGGTAAAGGATTGCTCCTCACGATTGGGATTGATTACTAATTGACGGAGGCTCTGAAAAAGGGGGAATACGCACTCAACTTCCGTTTTGGACGTGTGATCGTTCCAGGGCAGGGGAAAAAGGAAAACCCTGACAAAGATCCATGTGATGTGGAGATGCTACCCACAACTGGAGATTTACCAAACCAGGGAGAAGGCACCACGGTGGACCGAACCGAGGTCTCCTCTATGTCTGCAGGTGCGTCGGCAGGAATGGCGACTTCCTCCTCCTCTGTCAGGGAGACTGAGCGGAGCTGTTTTGGGGCCGAGGGTCTGACTCGAGAACAGCACCAAGAGACCTGCTCGAATCCCGAAGAAATTACCTCTTCCATGGAATTCGAGGCAGAACAGGAAGAGGTTGAGAAGAGGGAAACATAGATGCTGGTAAAACTGATCCAGGAACTCTGGATCTATAAAGGAAGCCAAATCAAAGGTTTGGCATGTAAAGACTCGGAACTGATTTATGACCAGAGCCAAGCATTCTCACGTGCCTGTGTGCTCATAAGAAAGTACGTAAAATATATATATATATGTGTGTTTCAAAATAAATGTCTTGGTACCTAGTCCTAATTTTGGTTAATATCAACATTGGTGGCACTGACTGGACATTGTATTTGCATCTGCATACTTCGCTGAAGACGGGACAACAATACCGCCAGCGGAAGTGCAGAAACTGGTGCAATATTGCAACAGCAGATGGCTGCCAATCATAATTGGCTGTGTTGCCAACGCACATAATACTGCGTGGGGAAGCACTGACATCAACTCCAGAGGCGAGTGCTTATTAGAATACCTCTAAGCAAATAATCTCGAGACACTGAATGTGGGGACTTTCCCCACCTTTGTCACGAGAGCAAGAAAAGAGGTCCTAGACGTAGCGATAGCTAACGCTGCTGCTAGGAAAAATGGAACAGCCTGGAGGGTGATGGACGAACCATCACTCTCTGATCATAGGATAATTGAATTCAGGTTAGAGGCAAGCAGCACCTTGATGCCTTCAATTCGAAATGCCAGAAAGACCGACTGGTCTCTGTATAAGACCTATTTGAGGATCAATTTGGAACAGATTTGTATTAAACAGGCAGAACACCCGAATTACGATCTGGATCAAAGGAGGCTTTTCACTCCAGTTGTCCACTGTTAAAGGTTCGATCAGAAAAGGAAGCACCCGAATGTGCTGTTTTGAATAGTACAACATTCGGTGTTTCAGTATTCATAGATAAACCATTCGCTTTGAACCATTAGCCTTCTTGTATTGGGGTTGATTTTACCAATTCACATGTATCTGGGAATGTCTTGGCCATCACAGTGAAATTTGTGTCATCTGCGTAATTTAACATTCTGATATCTGTTTCATCAAATATGGTATACAGGTCATTCAAAAAGATGATAAAGATGATGGGACCTAATATAATTCCTTGTGGTGGTCCTAGTTCCCATTCCCCATTCTGAGAGATCACCACTCTTTACTTACGGTTTGTTAGGTACGTTTTGAACCACTTCAGTTCGTTTACTTTTATTCCATAGGCATGTAGTTTTTGAAGGGTGAGGTCATGGGAAAGGGTGTCGAATGCCTTTAATAGGCCCAACATCCACCCAACCGTGACATTTGAATTCTCCAAAGCAATCAAGATTCCTGACATGAACTCGAAGACTGCCGTCTGGGTTGATTCCCTTTGACATAACCGTGTTGTGAAGGAGATAAGATATTTCTACGAGGTATGATGCCAGTTGAGTTGAAGTTGTTAGCTCCAGTATTTTAGAAAATATTGGTAGGAGGCTTATTGGTCTATAGCTCTGTGGGCTGTCTTGTTCGCCTTCCTTATATACTGGTCTTATCAACGCTTCCTTAAGCAGATCAGGGAGAGAACCGTATTTTATAAACATATTAAGGAAAGTTAGGGGTTTCACTATTTGTTCTGCAAAATCTTTTACTAATCTCATCTGGATTCCATCACATATCCGTAGCTGTTTTTATTTTTCAACATCGAGATTGTTTACATTGTTTCTTCTTCCGAGACTGGGTGTAGTTCAAAGATGGAGTTTGTTCCTGTTATATTGATTTTTAGTTGTGAGTTTTAGTATTGAAAAAAATTTTAACAGCGATAGAAACGTCGGCTTCCTGGAATTGATCCTATTATATGTCCAATCCTGAAGCCAATAATCAACCATCTACTCATGAATTAAGAGGACAATAGACGTCAAATATGGTTATCAATATTATACATCGTATTCTAATATCCGCCACTTATCTGTCAATGTGAAATCTTTTAACTGATGGACAGTATTGCTTTTTTGTCAAGGGTGCTGTAAAGTGCAGCATCAAATCCGATTTATCTCCATGCGTTAAAACATAATGGGATCGAGTTGCACGATAGAACAAATTTCGCTTTAATTTGCAGTTAAATGTGGAATGCTCCTTTTATGTCCTCCCTCATTGATACCATACGTGACGTAACTCTCTGTGGAGCATTGTGCTCCGGTTTTCATTTGAATTCTTTTGATTACTGTGACATAAAGACTGAACTTTATATAGGGATGTAAATTTGGAATCGATCCTTGGTGTAATGACAAGTTGAATTAACTTGGAGCGGATATTTCGCAATTCCGAGTTGGCTCATCAATGTGGAAATGGGTTACTATGTTTGTGGGACTACAACCAGTTTTATTGTTTTCAGTTCGACAAGTAATCACATTGTACCGTTTCATATTTGAATAGAGAAAATCTATATAGACAAGTGATGTACAAATCCGAGGATAAATCCGTTTCTTAGCAGGGTTCGAATATGATACAGGGTCAAGTTGATACAGGGTCAAGTAATACAATTTTTTTGCAATTTATAGATATTTAGGTAACTCTTTTCAAAGCCGAAGGATAACATAGAGAATCATGATAGCTCTAATATAATTTACATAATTCCCTGCGACGACTGTGAAGAATGCAAACCAAACAATTACTTTCAAATAAAATAAAACAACATAAAAATGAATGCAAAAATAAATTGTGGATAAAGACGACAAAGCAGCGCAAGATTCGCACACCTTCAGCACAGTTCATCAATTTGACTTCAATCAAATTTCTCTCTTGGATGGAAAAAACATTGGTTGGAGGGAAATTTGAGAGAGATGATATATATCATTCTGAAAGACACTATGAATAATAAAGGGGATACTCTAGAAATGAACCAATGATATAAACACCTTGTATAATTTTTTAAACAGTTAAAATATCATTGAATATCGTTGTGTCGTTTGTGTGCTAGATACTGAATATTGTCAATGTTTGTCACCCATGCGTATAAATAATTTCTTACATGGAGGATGTTTACCACAAAAAGACTAGTAGACTACGTTCTGCTTGTACTTTATAGCGTACTGGATAGCGTCCACCTCTATGTACTTTTTCAGGAGGTGACAATTATTTTTTATAATTTCATCCAATAAACTATGGAACATTCCTTTTTTCGTTCGAAACAATTGCAAACATACAATTTCAGTGTATTTTTCAAGCCAGATATCTCCTGCTTCTAGCCTGAAGTACATTTTCCATACTTTGAATAGTTCCATGGAAACTGGGATTTGGATGAAATACATTTTTTAGAAATTCCAATTCTAAGACACAATTCACGTCAGTGAATAGTATTTCGTCAAATGAATGCAACATTTGCATGTTATTCATGTTTATTAAACGTTAAAATAAGTATGGTTTGCACTGCAAAAAGTAAACAAATATTTATTTAGGTTAACCGTTGACGTTTTAGTGGCAAGACATTTTACGAGTATGGGGTGTGGGATCAAATTTTGACATTGGTGGCAAAACGTTGTTAATAACCGAGTTATAAGCGGTAACACCGCTTAAAAAAAACAACTGAAAAAAACAATGAAAAAACTAGTAAGGACACAAATTTTTCCTGTTAAGTTTCATAATATTATTAAATAATTCTGTTTTTTGACGCCAAATGTCTGTAATTTTAAAGCTTTTGGCTGAAAATCGTTTTAAACGTTTTGGTTTGACTCACTGATCAAGAATCCGTGGTCAAAATCGATTCTGTTCGGCCGGCCGTTAACACGGTAACTCTCGAACAGAATCAGCTAGACAATTATTGAAAATTTCTGGGAGATAAATATCTCGGCTTAGTCCGTTATTGGACAAAATCGGCCAGGAGGTTTCGGAGTAACAAAAAAATTTTTTACATTACAAATTTTAAATTCAAGTTTTCTTAATATGAAGAGTCATCTTAAGAACCACCTGATATCATTCTCAACTGTAAAAAACTAATACTTTCGGAGATATGACTTTTTTAAATTTCAATAATTATTCTTAACTCTATGAGTTCATAGAATACTCTAATTATAATTTGCTGACGCATGTAAATACAACATGAGGTGAGTGATAGATCCACGTTTTGAATTTAATTACGAAACTTCTTGAAAATAGATGCACAAAGGCCAAATTGAAAAATGAATACAGCTCGCAGTGATTTCAAGCGGTCACTCATCCAACTAACCGCACTCAACGCTGCTTAGCTTCAGTGTTCGGACAGTATCTAGCATGTTCTGTGTGGCTACAAACAGCCTTCTTCCTTTAACTCTGCAGTTATATTTATGATGCAATCTATCATAAGAAACCATTAATATCATTCCCAACTCTGAAAAATCAATTCTTTCAGAGATGTGACTTTTCAAACTTTGAATAATTACTCGATAGTTTAAATGTCACTTTTTTTAATTTAATTTCTTTTATGATGCAGTTCTATCATAATAATCCATTGATTTCATTCCCAACTCTGAGAAACCAATACTTTCGGATATATGATGTGTCAAAGTTTGAAAGAGAGAGCCAAAGCTCCTCAGTTCACAGGGCCTTCCCACATGTCTTGAAGAATTAGAAACGTAACGACTTTATTTTAAAAAGTTATAGTCATTTATGTCTTTACCCTGTGATATCTAGAACTAATTGATATCTAATATTTGATTTGTGGCAAATTTCGTTATTCGTGATTATTTTTGAATTAATTTGAAATTGGAAAATTATTTAGAGGAAAAAATTCTATGCGAGCGATTTCACACAAAAAAGCACTGGAACCGAATTCCATTCACAGGGATTTGTAAGGAAAAATGCTACGAAGCAGTAACACGATATTTGCTTCGTAAGTTAATTTATTTTCCGAGCCCAGGGAGAATGAATAGTGGTTGCTGGAAGAGGGTGATTTCAGATAACAATTCTTCAACGGAAGCTCTCTAAGAATTAAGGCTGTTATCTGATGGAGATTTGGCAACATGGAATAATCCCTGCCTCATGCTATGATGATACTTCTTGGTCACAAAAGAAGAGGATTGTGTTTTTCCGTGAGGAAATTGTGTGAACTGTAATTTGCTGATTATTTCAAAAATTCTTTGAGAATCTACAGCCTTATTTTTGAGTAGTCTTACGAGATGTGAATATGTGTATACCAGGGATTTATTATTCTTTTTTCGAACATTTGGAAAATTTATTTGAAGAGCTCTTTAGGTGAACTTTTCAGATGACTGAAAAGTATGAATTGAAATCCAGTGGAGTAGGGTATTCTGATTCGGGACAAAACGTTGTGATATTATACCGCATCCGCAGGCACTACGGTTGATCAGCCTTGATTTAGAATAAATCGACTTATAATTATTCCGGTGAATGGAAAATGAATAATTTAAATTTTCAGTAAACTTACCGCCGTATTCGCAGAGCATTAAATCTCAGTTAAGTCCTAACTGAGGTCCTCAGTTAGGGATAAATAAAAATCGCAACCTCAGTTAACGTATGCAATGGTGGTGAAACAGGCCTGTTTCACATTAATGTTCACATTCACTAGGGTCGCGATTCTTATCATTTAGTAGCGCGTATTTATCCTTAACTGAGGACCTCAGTTAGGACTTGACAGAGATTGATTGCTTTGTGAATACGGCGGAATAAGTGAAGGAAAATCATTTAGATAAAGAACGTGTATCACCATATGGACTTATTCAAGAGAATTTTTTTAAAAGTCGGAAAAATTAATGCCTCCTTCAATATGGCATTCCATCTTCTGGAGCTGACAAAATTGCGAGTAAGTAACGTAATTTGACTCCCTTTCACTGAAATCATAACCTATAAATTCCTTGAAAATCCAAAAAAAATCAGCACACTTCTTACATAATACGAAATTGATTACAACAACTCTCTGAGGGCAAATCGTTCTGAAATACAACATCGGGTAGCAATTCCAATAAATGGAAAAAGTTTCCCGAGTAAAATGTCTAAAGATTCGTATGGCTGTCATATTTCGAAACAAATACTCTCCTAACGACGCGACGTACGCAGTTCTTCACACGTTCGAAACTTCCGAAAAATGGATTCCGGGAAGTGGTCGATGAAATCTTGCCTTGTACTTGGGGGAACAGAGCGTGAGAAAAATAGAAAACAGCGAGGAATACAAAAAGTTGGATGGTATGCCACGTAGTATGTGAATTGAAAGAATGGAATCAATAAAATCATTTATATTCGAAAGCAATTACTAGGATTTATCTACGGAATGCCACGAAGAAAATGAGTTTCACAAAGGAAGCTGTCTGTTGAATATACAGGGTTGGGATAAAGTATGGAACCAAGTAAATATCTCTTAAACAATAATATACTTCAGGTTTAACCGGAAATGTCACCAACTTCTTTAATTTAAATGAGACATACTGTATATTTTTACAGATTTTGAAAGAGCTTGTTATTTTGAATTCATACAAACTGAGTTTAGTATCAAAAAATTTGTAAAAACGAGGAATAACTCAATGTTAGTTGTACAATAGGTGTTCATTTCATTATTTTAGAATAATGAGAAGCAAAATTACTCCAAATGTTCAAAATCCTCGCCGTTTACTTGCTGACAATATGCCATCCTATTAACAAATTCTTGAGTCACTTTTTCCAAGACTTCTCCATGTATTAGTTCACATTCATCAATAATTCTTTGTCTCAATTCCTGTAAGCTTGTTGGCCATCTAACGTAAATACTTGATATCCGATAACCCCAAAGAAAAAAATCTAACGGGCTTAGATCCGGAGAATGAGCAGGCCACTCTATGAATCCTCTACATCCAATCCATCGATTTGAAAAATTCGCATCCAGAAAATCCCTAACCTGTCTATAATAGTGGGAAGGTGCTCCATCTTGTTGAAACCAAACATTTTGTGGTAAGTACCCATTCTGTTGGAGTGCAGGAATAATTTCGTTATTTAGTAGATCCAAATACTTGTCACCATTCAAGTTTCGTCGATAAAAAATGGGCCTATAAGCATATTTTCGACAATTCCCATCCAAATATTCAACTTCTGTGGATGCTGGGTATGTTCTTCATGAATCCAATGAGGATTCTCATTTGACCAATACCCTAAGTTATGGCGATTAACTGTAAGAACTATGTTATAAGCAAAATTTTCGTCGACATTACAGATGTCCATTAGCCGTTCGCAAAATTCCAGCCGTCGGTCAAAATCATCGTCTGACAATTCTTGAACCAACTGTACCTTCTACGGATGATACTTTTCACTTTTTAGTGTCTTTTCTACAGAACGTCGTCTGATACCATGGTTTAGTGCCAAATTTGTGGTGGAAGTTTGAGGTGATTCTTCTAAATCGATTGCAATATTTTGGTTAACAGTTTCGTTCATTGCAGTCCGTGGCCTTCCAGGTTTTAGCAATTTTTTGGCCATCCCAGTTGTATTGAAACGTTGTAATGTTTTAGTTACTGTTGAGCGTGATATAGGATTTCGCACTGGATGCAAATTATTAAAAATATGACACACTTCTTCATGAGTTCTAACACGATCACCATAACCGATCATCATTAAAATTTCAATACGCTCTTCTTCAGTTAATTGAACCATTCTAAATTGTAAAATGTATTTCCGTCAATTAAAATTTGACACTTGGAGAACAAAAGACGTACTCAACAGTACACGTTTATTTATTACTATGCATACAAACAACATCAATTAGTTTATCTAAATAGTTTTTTGCTCTAATGCAAAAAAATCAAAGGAGGTTGATTGAAGTGCTATATTCCTCGTTTTTACAATTTTTTTTACACTAAACAGTAAACACAGTATGTACGAATTCAAAATAACAAGCTCTTTCAAAATCTGTAAAAATATATAGGGTGTCGCATTTGGATTAAAGAAGTTGATGGCATTTCCGGTTAAACTGGAAGTATATCATTAACAAAAAAAATATCAGATGCAATTTGTTCCATTGCACTTACCTGCAAATTTTCATGAATATCGTTCTGTTCGTTCAAAAGTTATTTACTTGGTTCCATACTTTATCCCAACCCTGTATGTGTATATATATAGCGTACTTCAAACTTACGTGTCTAAAATTTACGCGAGTACCTATAGTTTTAGATAGAACCGATTGATTGAAGCACTGACGTTCATGTTTCATTGTCTATTCACTCCTCGTACGAAGTCGATCGAGCATATTTTCTGAAATATAAAATTTATCAATATTGCTGGAAAAGTTTAAATTCGTCCTTAAACTGACAATTATTTACTGCTAATAATATTTTCTTCACCTCCATTTGTCACACTTATACAAATTTACCATCGATGTAGACCGTTTTCTCAGCTTTCATACTTAAGATATGAATACATGTCGTACTATTTCAATGACAGACTTGAGTAATGAGATATTCGTTTATTACCAGAGAGTTTTACATTCTGACATTTGTATTTTATCTGAATTGAAGCTCTTCAAATATGTATTGAATTATATACGAGAAAACTTACTTCTCAACTAATTTCAGGATTGGATGTTCAAGAAATTCTGAGAAAAGTTGCCTGTCGGCATTCAAGTAATTACCGAGTTTTAGTTGGACCTGATTTAATATTTTGAGTTATAGAGGAAATAAAAACAAGAATCAAGATGTTTATAACTTCAATAGCATTAGGCCGATTATGCTTATTAACGAACTAAAATGTCGCATTAGGATGCGCAACCTACCCTGATAATTGAAATTCGCTATCTCTTCTCGTTTGTAACTTATCGTGAGATATATTTTTTTTATAATTTTGTTAAAACTTTCTAGTGATACTATCCTCACAAATCTCCACATACGTCTTAATTTAGGTATTCCAGAACTAGTTGCCAAGTTTGAATTCGATCGAAAGTTATTGAGGGAAAGGTCACCCATCCAGCTATTGAACTCACCCAAGGCTGCTCGTATCTCCAACTATATGATCGTGTTCAAACTTAGAACTCAGCTGTAAAAGTAAGGTTTGCAGACTCTCTCGCGATTTTTGATGAATAGTTTCTGAGATATAGTTTCTTTTTAATGATTTTCCATCATTTTTTTTTTGTTTTTCTAGATATACGATCCTCACGAAATACCTCAAAAATATGCCCGTGGGCATTCTACAAATAATAACTATGTTTGAATTGGATAGGATCAGTATTTTTTTAACTATGAGGAAATAATAACAAAACTTCAGATAGGTATAACTCAGAAACCGTTTGACCGATTATTCCAATCAACAAACTCAAATTTTGCATTCGGATGCACTATCTAAAAATCTAAGAATTAAAACTTGCTTCTCATCCTATTCTCAAGTTATCATGTGATGAATATTTTTTTTTTAATTTTCTGGTGATACAATCCTCACAAAATTCCACATATTTCCTTACATTGGTATTCTATACCTAGTTACCGAGTTTCAATATGATCGGATATGAATTTATTGAAAACAAAACTTAGTACTCGGAACCGTTTGCCCATTAACGAACATGTCAGCCGCATTTAGAGACGCCCTATATCCTGAAAATTTCAAATTGCTATCACTTTTTGTTCTCAAGTTATCGTGGTAACGGCTGGCTGGCCAGAATAAAATTTGACCTCATCAGAGAGTCGAACCTAATTGTTTGAGGCCATTTACGGCGGAAAATTCGAACAAATTAGACATTTGGGCAGAATGATAGCAAGCTGTTCCCCAGAATATGCGATCAAAAAGTCTAATAAACAGATGTCCACAAATGCTTTGTTTCGAAAATTCAGGATGTTTAAATATACCAAAAAACATGACTATCATGTTTCATGCGGCTTTTTCGACTTTGAGGACCATAAACAAGATAGTAAATAATAAAATAACCTATATTACTAACAGAGCTGAGCCAAAGCACTGTGCTTAGTGCTTATAGAAGTGCTTGAAGCCTTTTTGTGCTCCCGAGCACTGTGCTCCCGAGCACTTTTCGAAATCAGTGCTTAGTGCTTTGTAATTCAAGTACTTCATGAAAAGACTTAGTGCTTAGTAATCCCTATAGTGCTCCCGAGCACTTTCGAGGATTACTAAGCACTAAGCCTTTCCGGAATCATGTCGAAACAAGAATAGACGCTAACGCGCTGTGGCCCGAGGAGTATGTACCAGGGTGATCAATAATTGAGGCATGAACGGTACTTATCAGTAATTATCAGGAAGATATGAGCGATTTTTTTTTTGGAAATATTCATGTTAATTCACAGATCTGTCCTATATATTCATATTTAAATTTTCCATCTTATTTACAATGCTAAATTTCTTATGAACACAATCCCAATAGAAAATAATGCTATCCGATTTCTATGCAGATTAATATTTTTGATATTTTGAAAAATTAAATAAAGTATTTAATTCATTTTTTTGGTGATGTATGCTTCCATAGTATGTTCTCTCTTGTAAGTTAATAAGGTAGAAATTAAACACACTTGTGAATTAATCTTTGGCGATCGATTTCGGTTTTTTATTTTACCATCATCAGGCCAGCTGAAAATACATTTCTAAAATAATCTATCTCTAATATTCTAATCGGTAATTCAAAAGTGTAAGAATGTGCATATCTACTCACTGTCGTTGAGGTAAATAATGATTTGTCCCATAGGTTCTTTCGTATATCAAGTTGAAGGTGGTCTTTATCTGCTTTAATTTCAATGCAGTCTTTGGACTTTTATAGATGAAAATTCAATCAACTTGTATCGGTCTGTCATGAGTTGGAGGTTAGTAAAATCTATTCGAGTGGTCATCTGTCATATGTCTGTTCTGGGGTGTGTTCGCTGAATGGACTATCTTTATTAGGTTATTGTCTCTCAGGTTGAAGTCGGATAATATCCGACTTCAACCTGAGAGACAATAACCTAATAAAGATAGTCCATTCAGCGAACACACCCCAGAACAGACATATGACAGATGACCACTCGAATAGATTTTACTAACCTCCAACTCATGACAGACCGATACAAGTTGATTGAATTTTCATCTATAAAAGTCCAAAGACTGCATTGAAATTAAAGCAGATAAAGACCACCTTCAACTTGATATACGAAAGAACCTATGGGACAAATCATTATTTACCTCAACGACAGTGAGTAGATATGCACATTCTTACACTTTTGAATTACCGATTAGAATATTAGAGATAGATTATTTTAGAAATGTATTTTCAGCTGGCCTGATGATGGTAAAATAAAAAACCGAAATCGATCGCCAAAGATTAATTCACAAGTGTGTTTAATTTCTACCTTATTAACTATTTAATTCATGTTGATGAATTCGAATTAAATTATGAATTAATGGAAAACTACCACAAAGTGCACTGAATTCACGCCAGTGCTTTTTTTATTTGTAAGGGGAAGGAACACTTGCCCCACGTTTCACAATATAATACTATGTTGTTGTCATTTTGAAATTGGGAAATTCATTTTGCATATGCAGAAAAAACTGAGACGCTTATGGAATTCATATTTCCATTAATTGTTCATCATTTCCTAAAATAATAAAGAACATTTCAAACTGTGTGAGAATAGAATGAATTTTGAGTTCGTTAGTTTTAGAATTATGTTTCGCTGCACTACTTACATTTCTTATCCGTCAATGACGCATATATTATGAGGAGTGCAAGTTTGCTAGTTTAGATGTTTCTGTAATTGAATACAATTTTAAATAACAATTCGGAGTAAATATCCTCATTTCCAATAGTTTTCTAAAAGTGCTTAGTGCTTAGTACTCGAAAAATCGAATTACTTTTATAAAGTGCTTAGTAATCGCAAGCCTTTTGTGAAAACGCGGTGCTTTGTGCTCGAGGCTCGGGAGCATTTTTATTGAGTGCTCAGTGCTTAGGGCTTGAAGCACTTTTCTTCAGTGCTCGGCACAGCTCTGATTTCTAACAACTTCGGTAGGTGGTAATTGCGGAAACCTGCAGCAATAATCAAATTCTAATTCCTTCTGTTCGCGATATTTTGGTAGTTTACTTTGAAACAGTGAAAATATACAGCTTTTCACTACAAATGCGTATGATAGAATTCAATTTTAGAAATTTTCAAGAAAAGCATTTTTGGCGCTTGATTTTGGTACATTTCAACACCCTCTATCTTGGCCAGAAAGCATTTGCAGACATATTCCTATTTAACTTGTTCTCTCTGAAATTAATCAGTAACTTTTTCACACGAAGTCAGGAAACACCCTGGAATTTCTTTTAATTCGGAATTTAACCTTCATAAACAGAAAGAAAAACAAAATGACAGTATTAATAACTCAAAATACCATGAATTCTGAAATCGGGCCGAATGCCCAGTCAAACATTTCTTGCCTATTGCCTACGTTTACGACCATTTAATAATTGTGGCTCAGAAACAGCGATCATAATTTCAATTCCATACATCGAGAAATCACCAAATATTACAAAAGAAGAGCAAATTGAACTTTTTTCTGATATTCCAGTTTATTCGCAACTTAAGAATCATAAGTAACACATGGATCAAAAAGTTTACGGACCCGTGAAGGAAAACACAATATTTTCGCAAAATTCATTTTTGCGCGTATGTTCTGGGGAACATCGCGTCATCATTTTGCCCAAATGTCTGTAACTTTGGAATTTTTTGACGAAAATGGTCTCAAACGATTTAGTTCGACTCCCCAATGAAGAATTCGAAGTCAAATTTAATTCTGTCCGGTCGGCCGTCCGGCCGTTGCCACGACTTGAAATTATCAGGGTAGGTGGAGCATCCCAATACGACAGACAAGTTCGTTAATGGACATAATCGGCCCAATGGTTTCCGAGTAATCATTTTGTTTTCAACCAATATAAATCCGATCGAATTGAAACTTGGTGTGTAGTTGTAGAATATGAACCTAAGCACGTTTGTGAAATGCGAATCGTATGGCTAGAAAATTATTAAAAAATTATTAAAAATATTTTTGTTGTCACGATAACTTGAGAACGGAAAGAGATAGCGGCTTGAAGTATTCAGGTTAGGATGTGCATCAGAATGCGACATTTGAGTTTGTTTATAAGCATAATCAGCCAAACGGTTTTAGAGTTATAGCCATCTGAATTTTGGTTATTTTTTTCTCCTCATTAACTCGAAAAATACTAAACCGATTGAATTGAAACATGGTTATTAGTTGTAGAATGCCAACGCGAAAATTCTTGCAAAATTTCGTGAGGATAGTATTTGTAGAAAATTTTTAAGAGATCATTGGAAATCAAAAAAAAAATTCTATATATCAGTTACTATCCGTCTGAAATAGCTGAAATTTTGCAGGAGCCTTTAGAATCCAACTCTACTGCCAAGTTTTAAGTTTTAACACGATCGGTTAAATATTGTTGGAGATTCGAGCAGCCTTGTGTGAGTTCAGTAGATAGGTGACCGTTGCCTCGATAACTTTCAAACAAAAGGAGATAGGGATTTGCAATATTCAGGGTAGGTTGCGTATCCGAATGGGAAAGTCAAGTTCGTTTTTGGGCATAATCGGTAAAACGGTTTCCGAGTTATACCCAACTGGAATATTATTTCCTCGATAACTCAAAATATGAAGATTCGATCGAATTGAAGATTGGTAACTATTAGTAGAAAATCGACATAAAGACGTGTTTAAATTTTTTTAAGAATCTTACTACTAGAAAATTTGAAAAAAATGAGGAAAAAAATATTTTGTAAGAACCGTACCCCTAGAAAATTTCAAAGAAATTACGAAAAAAAAAATTGGTTCAAGAACTGACGTGAAGTCGGGAGCTTTTGCGCGTATGTTCTATTGTCCAATTCAGGAGAATGGACAACATAATTTACCATGGTAAATTCTATTAAGGGTGTCCAATACAGGAGAATGAACAATAGAACATACCCGTCAAAGCTCCTGACTTCACGTCAGTGCTTGAACCAATATTTATTCATCGACATATTTTCCACCAAAGGCGATACAATCAGTCCAACGTTTCTCTAACTTTTCTATTCGATGTTTATAGAATGCTTGATCTCTGCTCATAAAATAGGCCTCAGTTTCAGCAATTACTTCCTCGTTGGTGGCAACTGCTTTTCCCTGGAGTATCCATTTTGAACAGCCTGTAGTCACTGGGGGGCAAATCTGGCGAATAAAGGGGACGGGAAGCAATTCAAAGTGCGATTCGTGCAATTTGACTATCGTAGCCATTGTAGCTTGTGACATTTTCTTTGCCATGTGGGGATGTTTTTGGCGCTCTTGTTCCTCGGAACATAGTGCTTATCAATCTGCCCGAATGTCTGTAATATTCGATTTTTTTGATGAAAATGGTCTTACACAATTTGGTTCGACTCACTGATCAAGAATCCGTGGTCAAAATCGATTCTTTCCGGCCGGCCGGCCCTCCGTTAACACGATAACTCTGGAAGGATAGGAGTTAGAGGATTGAAATTTGATGGGTAGGTTTGGAGCGTAGATATCTCGGTAGAGTTCGTTAATGGGAGAAAACCACCAAGTGGTTTCAGAGTTATGGCCGTTTTTATTGAAAACAATTTTTATGAATCTTTCCGAAACCTATCTCTCGATCTATCTGAAATTTAGCATTAAATTACGAATGATGACCTTTATATGCATGCGAAGTCTTGTATTGATCAGGTTGCCGTAAAGTGTCGAAATAAATTTAAGAATTTTGTTTTTACAATAACTCACGAAATGATAGTGCTAAGCAGTTGACATTTCCAGAGTAGGTTTGGGTGCTAAATATCTCGGTTGAGGTTGTTATTGATTAGAATAAGCGTAGTGGTTTCGGAGTAACGAAAAAAATTTTTTTTTACATTACAAATTTAAAATTAAATTTTTTTTAAGATGCAGGTTCATCATAAAAATTCATTGTTATCATTTTCAACTCTAACAAGCTAATACTTTCGGAGATATGATTTTTCAAAATTTCTATAATACATCGTAGTTCTATGTATTCACAGAATGTGAACACAGAATCTGTCTGTGTTCACTGTTCATAAATGTAATCTTATCTAGCTATTGAAGACTTGTCAATTCGTAGTTTGAAAATATTTTCTGTTGGAAAACAAGTATCGATTTCTTGAATTTGTCAATATATACAAGACTGTCTAGAGACCGAAAATAATATTGACATACTGAATAATTTATGTAGGTATGAATCTTGGGGATGATGTTCCAGATAATTTAGATTTAGATCATTTTAATGATGTAGTTTATGAAGTCAAAAGGAAAGAAGAACATAATGGAATCATCAAAAGAAATTACTGTTGGTTGAACACTCAGTTTAATATTACCTTTAAATTCCTTGAGTTGTGAGACATGTTCCTATATACAGTATTTTCATAATGTTGCTAGCAAAAAAATGCTGAAATATGGATCTAAATTTGTGTATCAAACATTTTTCTTGAGTAAAGGTCCATAATACAGAGAAGAATGTGTAAGTGGTATGAAATATTGAATTTTTAAATATGAAAATAGGATAGTATTTCATTAATATATTTTGAACTATTAAAATAATTTGTTCTTCAGCCTCTACCTATTCAAATATCAGGAATAAATGGACAATATGCTATGATTGCCTCCAGCCTCGCTCTAGATATTTCGATGATATTTTCCTTAGGTATTTCGAGTTTTGAAAACTATTTACCGAGTGTAACTTGCAACAGAGGTTGCAACGAGGTTGAATCATTGCAGATTGCTCATTAAATCTTGATAAATTAATTCAATGACAAATTTTTAAGCATTAAAAGATTCATTCACCGTCTGGCAATCATGTCGCGCGGTCGAGGAATTAGTTGTTCTAAATGTTCCACTAAAATCGATAGATATGACGACTCTATTTGTTGTGTGACATGCGAGGGATGGTTCCACATAAAGTGTATCCCTATTTCTGTTGAAGAGTTCAACAAAATCCGTGAGGAGGGAAGTTTAAGTAAATGGAATTGTGAAAAATGTTCATCCCAATTAAAAGCAGACTCACCAACGCCAACAAGTGATATTTTGGAGTCAGTTCAAGTTACTAATGAGGAATTACAAGGGATGAAATCTCAAATAGTTCGTGAATTATCGTCAGTGTTCCTGCTTGAGATCGAATCGCTTAAAAAGTTGATATTATTACAAGGTAAACAAATGGAAGAACTAAAATATGAAGTGAAAATTCTGAGAGAAAGCAAAAACCGTTCGACAACAGGTGAAGCTGATAACAAGGGGAATCCGCCTGATAGGAATTCCGTAGATAACGAATCGGTGTCTGCTGCTCAAGTATGTTCACATGATCCTCGCACTTCGAAATATAATAAGATCACTCAGCCAGTTATCAACAACCAACAAAATATCGTTGTTGAAGGAAACGATGGGTCGTCTGAGTGGAAAGTTGTTACCTCAAAAAAAAGAGCAACGAAAGCAGCTACGGATGTGTTCGTAAAAACAGGAGTGGTGAATAGAGCAGACAGGAAAGTTGATATTACCTCCGCAAGTAGGATAATGATGAAACCAATTGTGGGGACTTTGAAATCTAGTTCACTACAGGTTGTCCCAAAAAAGCGATTGTCGTATCTGCATGTCTCTAGACTTGCCCCAGGTACAGAAATAAAAGACATCCTTGAATACTTGCGTCCATTTTGCTCAGACGTTTCTTGTGAAAAACTGGCTTCTAAGAAACCTGAGGTATATTCGTCGTTCAAGGTTACAGTGCCTTCTCCATTTTTAGTTGAAGCAATGAAAGCCGATCTCTGGCCAGAGGGTGTGGCAATAAATAAGTTTTTTATGAAACGTCATTTAATGAAGGACAAATTATGAATCAAGATTCCAGTAACTCCGCCTTGGAACGAAGGTTCAAACTCCTTCAGTTGAACATGCAGTGCATTTCTAACAAGTTGGGAAACCTCGAGGTTCTTTTTGATGAGCAGCATCCAGATATCGTCTGCATTTCCGAACACTGGTGCAGTTCTGACAGTGTGTTAGCGATGCAGATTCCTGGGTATAGTTTGGTGGATTCTTACTGCCGCCCTGTCGGGGCTCATGGTGGATCGATGATCTACGTGAGGACTGGTTTACAAGTGAGGAAATTGTGCGTGTCTCAGTTCTCCGAGGAGATGCAGTTCGAGGTCTGTGGAATTAGGGTGATTACTCCTGAGGTGAACATTGTGGTGCTCAGTATATACAGGCCCGGTTCAGGTGACTTTGAATTATTTTTGGGGCGACTATCACAATGTTTGGACGGTTGTTTTAGGGAGGGGGATGCTGTGTTTGTCTGTGGAGATTTCAACATCAATTTCCTTGAAGAAAATTGTTTGAACCATAAAATTTTTTTGGATTTTCTTGCTTGCTTTGGTTTATCAATTTCTTCGAGGGAACCAACTAGAATTTTTACCGATAGTACGGGTCATACATCCATATCCAAGCTCAGTTATGTTCTTAGTAATGTTAGTGCAGAACATCGAAAGGCTCGGGTGTTCGAGCCTCACATTAGTGACCATCGAGCATTCTCAGTTGAATTTTTCCTTTTTTCTAGATCTGATTCTAAGTCTGTACCGAGATTGTTCAGGGATTTGAGTCGGGAAAACCTGGAAAGTTTTGCATTCGCTATCTCGAATTGTGACTTTGGTGAAATGTATGACCGTTTGGATGTGGATGGATGCTTCGGCTCCTTTGTCAACTTGATTAAGGAAACTTTTGAGGTGTGCTGTCCACTGAAAAAATGTAAGTGTATTGTCGGCAGGAACGATAAGAGGTGGATTAATGCGGAGATCATCTCGGCTAAGCAAGAGTTGAAAAATCTGTATTGGCTTCATAGAAACTTGAAATGTCAGTCAACTCATTTGTTATACAAAGAAGCCAAATTTTCCTATAATATGCTCATTAGGAACACGAAGCTTAGTTATCATAGCAATCTCATACGTAACTCTGACAATAAAAATAAAACATTATGGTCTTTGGTCAATTCACTGACTGGCCGAGGAAAGACACTGGGTCAGTCTACTCAGCTAATCATTGATGATGTCTTGTACACCGGAGCTGATGATGTTGCTAAAATTTTTGCCCGCTATTTCTCCGCAGTGACGATAAATAACCTTAATGATTATTATAAGGGGTCTTTAACTTCTTCGGGCACTGCATCAAAAATATTAAACTCTAATTTTTTCTTTCAACCTGTTTTGGAGTTTGAAATCCTTGAAACTATCAAGTCCCTAAAAAATAAAAAGAGTAGCGGAATCGATTCTATTTCGTGTCGTATTTTGAAGTTGATTGCTACCGATATCGCCCCGCATATGGCCCATGTGATCAATCTTTCAATAGCTTCTGGCGTTTTTCCGGACATTCTCAAGAAGGCTATTGTTGTACCGGTCTACAAAAAAGACGATGTACACAGTGTAGAAAACTACAGACCCATTTCCATCCTGAGTGTTTTCTCTAAAGTCTTCGAGCGGATCGTATTCAACAGGATGATGAAATATCTTGAAAAATATCACATACTTGATAACGCACAGCATGGGTTTCGGTCTGGCCGCTCAACTCAATCTGGAGCTCTTTTTTTTGCAGAATTTTTGTATAAATGTCTTGACGATGGCTCCTACGTCGCGGGACTGTTTTTCGACTTATCTCGAGCGTTCGATAGTCTCTCTTTCAAAATTTTATTGAATAAATGCTACAATTTAGGATTTAGGGGTGTGTTCCTGAATTGGTTGTCCAGTTATCTTGAGGGCAGGGCTATGAGAGTGAAAATTAACGATGAAATATCTGATGAGTATAACTTGAGCATGGGAGTTCCTCAGGGCTCTGTCCTGGGACCACTCCTATTTCTTCTATTCATCAACGATTTACCGGAGAATTTGCGGAGTATGATGGCTGATTGTGACTTCTTCCGTTATGGTCTATCTATGTCAAGGATATTTAGAATAATTTTGTTTGCCGACGACACATCGTTTTTAGTGTCGGCAGGAAGCTTCGCTGAATTACAAGCACTGTGTAATCGATTGGTGCAGTGCTTTATTGAATGGTGTCGCTCAAATTTGTTAATGTTGAATGTCGGGAAAACTCAGTGTGTTCATTTCACTCTGAGAGGTAGTAGGCAGCAGTTGATCATACGCCACTTGGATAATGTTATCGCGTCCACGGATTATTCCAGATTTCTCGGCATTTACGTTGATTCCGGTTTGAAGTGGAGCATGCATGTTGATGCTGTTTGTAAGAAGCTTAATAGTTCATACTATGCAATAAGTAGAGTTAAGAGTACGCTACCTTTAAGATCTATTTTGGAGATCTACTACGGTACTGTTTATAGCCATCTCTCTTACAACATAATGCTTTGGGGTAACTCCTCGGACGTTCGAAGGGTATTCTTAATTCAGAAGAGAATTCTACGTATGATTTTTGACATACCTCCTAGGTCTTCCTGTCGACAAACATTTGTGGCAAGTGGTATACTTACGGTGGCATGTATTTACATGTACAGGTGCCTTATATATGCAAAAGAAAATGAAAATTATATGACTAATATTTCTAGTTTTCATACATATAATACAAGAAGTGAACATATTATTTGCATTCCAAGACACAATACGGCAAAGTTCGAACAATCGCCACTTTATCAATGCATCAAGCTTTTCAACCATCTGCCAGGCTATATCAAATGTCTCAGATTGAATGAATTCAAGAAGACTATCAAGAGTATGTTATGTTCCAGAGGCTATTACTATGTTGTTGACTATTTTAGAGAGTAGTTGAGTCTCTGATTCAGAGTATTTGTACTTATTTCTTTTTTTCCCTGTTGACTTGTCCTATACGTGTATATGTCTCTAAGGACCAATAAATTATTATTATTATTATTATTATTGCAGATTGCTCTTTTTTTTAATGATAATTTTTGAAGCATTTATTTTTAAACGACACTTTTTTAAATTATTCAATTTCTCTCTTGATGCAGTTCTATCATAAGAATCCATTGATATAATTCCCAACTCTGAGAAAGCAATACTTTCGTAAATATAATTTGTCTGTTTGAACAAGAGCGACAAGTAGCTCCTGTCCACAGGGCTTGAACCAATTTTTTTTGTCCTTAGTTCTTCACTCAATCGATCCAATAACAGTGTGTCGAGTAGTGTGTGGTATTGAAAATTGATACTTTCTGCTTTTTCAAGATAGTCCATAAACAAAATACCATGCGCATCACTGAATACTGACGCCATAAAATTGCCATGATCTGTTGTGTCTTTGGTCGCTTTGGAATGCTTTCACTCGCCTCAACCCACTCGACGACAGCTTTGACTCTGTAGTGTAATGGTGTATCCCACTTTCATCAATGGTCACATGCCGATGGAAATAATCCACTTTATGGTGGATAGAAAGCTTCAGACAGGCCCCCGAATTGTCGATTCGTTGTTGATTTTGATCCGGTGTTAACAAACGTGGCACCCACTTAGGGCCCCTTGCACGAATGTGGGTCATTCTAATAAACTTCAAGTTTAATATTACCCTATGTTTGAATTCATAATTTGTCTTGCCCATTCGAGTGTTTTAGTTTGACCCTGAGTTAAAACTATTAAAATGTAATCCCGCAAAATGGCATGGTAAAATCGTCAACTCCAGGTTTATAATGTGATAATTGACGTTTCCAATATAAAAATAGTTGAATTTCTGGTAAATAGAATATTAACAGTGATCAGTAACTTGCTTGTCTTGATTATGTGGTATTTTTGAGAAAATGAGTAATGACTTTTCGATGAAGATGGAGAGATCATCTACGATTGGGTTCCACTCCCTGATGAGGAATTTGAGGTAAATTTTATTCTGTCCGACCGGCCGCTGCCACGATAACTTGAGAACGGAAAGAGGTGGCGACTTGCAATTTTCAGGGTTGAGTGGTTGTAGCTACCGACTTGGAATAATTAGGGTAGGTTGTGCGTATAAATAAGACCATTGGTTTTATTTACAGGCATAATCGGCGAAATAGTTTTAGAGTTATACCCATCAGATATTTGGTTGTTATTTCCCCAATAACTCGAAAAGTACGAAACCCTTCCAATTCGAAGATGGTTATTAGTTGTAGAATGCAAACGCGAAAATTTTTGCGAGATTTTGTGAGGATCGTGTCAATAGAAAATTCTGGAGAAATCATAGAAAATCATTGGAAAAAAAATTTTATATCAGAAACTATTCGTAAGACACAGCCGAAAGCGAAAGCCCTCAAAACCTAACTCTACTACCAAGTTCCAAGTTTGAATATAATCGAATCTATATTGTTGGATAACCGAGCAGTCTTGTGAGTTCAGTAGCTAATGGGTGACCTGTGCCTCGAAAACTTTCGAACGAAAGGAGATAGGATCTTGCAATTTCCAGGGTAGGTTGCACATCCCAATGGGAGAGATACGTTCGATTTTAGGCATAATATGTCCATCGGCCCAGAATTATAGCCAACTAGAGTATTGTTTCCTCGATAACTCAAAAAATATAGACTCGATCGAATTCAAGCTCGGTAACTAGTTATAGAATATCAACTAAATGCGTGTGTAAAAATGTGTGAGAACCGTACCCCTAGAAAAATCTTCAAAATTCCGAAAAAAAAATTGGTTCAAGCACTGATGTGAAGTCAGGAGCTTTTGCGCGTATGTTCTATTTTCCATTCTCCTGTATTGGACAGTCTTACTAGAATTTACCATGGTGAATTCTATTGTCCGTTCTTCTGTATTGGGCACCCTTAAGGAATTTACCATGGTAAATTCGATTAAATAAGATTTGTAACTGCCTTTCTAATCATGGCTTGAATAAACTTTTGATTTTAATCAACCCCAAACATGGTAATCGATATTATTTATTCTATTTTATTTTTTTTATTTATTGCACAAAGAAATACAAACAGGCAACGCCCAGAAACGGTATTCACCGAATCAAAACTACTTATTGTGCAAAATAATACACACTAATAATAAACAACCTGAATTCAAAAGTTGTAATGTGGAAAAAATCATCCCGAATTTATACGTGAATTATTCAATATGCAACCAGTCATTATTATTTTCGGTTTCAAAACAATCTTGTATATATTCACAAATTCAAGAATAGGATATTTGTTTTCCAGCAGAAAATATTTTCAAACTACGAATTGACATGTCTGTCATAGCTAGATAAGATGACATTTATGAACAGTGAACAGAATTAGCATTCTGTGAATACATAGAACTACGATGTATTATTGAAATTTTGAAAAATCATATCTCCAAAAATATTAGCTTTTTAGAGCTGAAAATTATATCAATGGATTCTTATGATAAAATTGCTTCTTAAAAGGAATTGAATTAAGAAGTTTTAAAGTTAAAAACTTTTTTTTTCGTTACTCCGAAACCATTACGATGAATTCTCCCAATACCGAACTTAGCCGAGATTTATATATTCCTCAAACGTACTGAAAATTTCAACTGTATAGCTCATTCCGTTTGAAAGTTATCGTGTTAACGGCCGAACGGACAAGTGGATAGAATATATTTTGACCATGGATTCTTGATCAGTGAGTCGAACCAAATCGTTTAAGACCATTTTCAGCCAAAAATTCGAAAATTACAGACATTTGGCAAATTGATAAGCACTCTGTTCCGAGGAACAAGAGCACCAACAATTCAACTCTGCTAATATGTTAACCCCTTATTCCACGCAAGTGGGCCTTATATTATACTGAGCTTTTGAGAGTTTTCATTCCCAAATTGTCGTATAAAATAGTACATAAGCAAACTGCCATATTATAACTTTGAGTTCTCAGCTATGTCATAGTCACTTTCCCGGATTTTTTTATGTTTTAGGGACCAATCATCACTACAACCAGGTTTAAATTCGTAAAAGTAATGCTTATCTAGCCACTCTTTTGCTTCTTTTTTACGATTAAAAAACGATGCTTTATCATCAAGCGAAGTTCTTTCTCACCGATCGTTTAACAAAAACACCAAAGTTGCTGGACACTTAACCGTCTGAAGAATGGCGCTATCGAATGTCCGAATTGATCTTGCATTTGTGGCTCCATCTATGTGTTAGTCCAGAAACTTCAATGTAGTATTTGAATATTGGTAAATATGTATTCCAAGTACCTCTTGAAATTGTTCGCATTATTATAATGGAGATGGGAAAGTAATAGGATGATCAGGAGTAGCAGCAATAGTATAGTTTACACACTACGTGCTTTAGGTTGAACATGCGAGTTTTCTGAGTGGGTTAAATTCTAAATATGAAACGGAACAATATGTGTTCCTACGACAACATCGTCACATCACTGTATTTCAATTCGGATTTCCTGTAGAATAAAGTACTTCCATATGTATAAGTATTTTTAGCCCTCTCCGAATTCCAATTATCGTTGAGAGCTAAGGGGTGACCGAATGGAAAAAATGAAACTGGAAGTGATAATAATGTCCTCACTATATTCCTATTTCCCTTCCTTCACATCATCGAGGGGTAGCAACCCTCTTTTCTATATACCTTTCGGGTTTTTCATCGCACTTCGCGATGTCGTTAAGATAAACTTTAGTGTTCCTTCCTCTTTGCCTTCATATAAGACGATGTGTGCCATCGTGAATATGTATTGCGGTGTTTTATGGAGACTGTTTGAAATATTGTCGACTTTGTACCATGAGCGCTCGCTATTCTGCACTTGTCAGCGAAGAATATGAAGAGAAATCTGTGTCATCAATATTTATGTTCCTTGATATAACGATGGGAGGGCAAGGGAACATTTTATTAGTTCCTGAAATAGTCGAAGATGTAATATCACTTCAGATATATATTAAAATATTCAATATCCTCTGTTCAGCTATATTTCACAGAAAGAAATTTCACACATCTGTGTGTAGTTAGCTTTTATAATGAAATATGAATCGAAATAGTTTTCTCTATTTAAGTGTCGTAATAAGTTCATTCCATCACTAAAAACAGTGCTGGAATGAACCCATTCCCGCATTGTTTCTAGTTATATTTTTTGTTCTGTGGTAGTCAGCACTGACATTCGATCCTATCAAATTTCAACACACGTCAATTATTGTCAATATAAGATAATCTGGATAAGGTGAAATAATTGTTGAGAGGAAAGGTTTTATTTTCATAAAAAAATAAGGTACTAGAGATCTCTGTCTTGCTAATTTTGGATCATTCATGATATTAGGAAACTGTTGAATCTGATCTCCATGCTCTAAGTACAATTCAATTTCCGTGATCTGTCAACTTTCGTAACAGTCATACCAACTGCCAAGATGCAATACAAAAGTCACTAGGATGTACAATCCTAATATTCCATTAAATTTCAACAGTATTTTACAAAACTTGCCTGAAATAGAGAAAATATCGTCTAATACTCGTTGCAGAAGGCAATTCCAACACTCATGCGTACGACAACTCGCTCCTTCGTCGCTCGTTTTCGAATTTCACCTTTGTGTTCGAATATCAGCCCATTCTGCTACTTGTTTAGGAATATGCTATTCCACGCTTATATGGCAAGGAGAATAAGTTTTTATTTTAATTCGGAGCTGAGATGTTACACATGATTTTTCGAGCAAGTATCGGTCGATCATAAGACAACTTGATGGAAGGCTTACTAAATCAAAAGACAACGAAGGGTTACGCGATCAAAATTCATCCACCTCTCTTGATTGGCAAAACCACAAAACGCCTTCGTCTGAGATTTAGGAGCTGGAGTTACGAATTCGCATTTGGGACCTAACTAAAGTTGATAAAGTTATAAATTGTGTCAATGTTACCTGAAATTTGAAATTATTTTAATAATAGTTTAAAATTTCTGTTATTCAGGGAATCTTATGAGAAAATCTTCGCACCTGAGATGAGTTATAAGTTGAGTTTTGTTAACTACAAAAAAGTGTCGACTAAGTAGAAAAAGTCATTCAGTATCCAACTACTCACTATTTATTTACTAGTCAAGTAAGACAAATCTATTTTCGTCGAATTAATTATTTTTAATATTGAGCTAAGCTAAACAAACTAATAACTATAAATAAATAATATTAGTACCTTTTGTTGAATGTTGTTAACGCACTATATATTTTTACCAAGCAGTTCAGTATGGCGATGATTATAGACAACAAATACATACCCACAGAGGCTCTCGCCTATTTGTGATGATAATAATCGTATCATAAGACCACTTTCAACCATATTAGATATGTGGTTAACTTTACAAAACAGATATTTCAAACAGAATGCCGTGAACATCCGTTCAAAATGAAAACTAAACAAACTCACAGAGGCTTACGCCTGCTCATAAGGATAACAAATACTTGCAATCACAAAAAAGAGTTAAAACTGTAGATACATTAGGTTTTTACTCTTGATACATTAGGTTAAAACTATTGATACATTAGATTATACACTAGGTATAAACCCACATTAAAACCTATCAATACTCTCATACCACCGTATTCACAAGGCATTCAATCTCCGTTAATTCCTAAATGAGGTTCTCAGTTAAGGATACATTTGATACTTTGGTACCTCATCTTTGCTAAACTTTTTCTGCTTTCATCCCAATTATCACCCATGTAAAATATTGCGATATCATCTGCAAAGCTAATTATATTGCCATTTGTTGGCAAGGAAAACAATCCACCGATATAAATGGAGAACAGAAACGACCCTAGTAATGTTCCCTGTGGAACACCATATTCTATGGTCTTGTAATTACTCATTTCACTATTTACTAGTGGCCAGCAGTCCATATTTTGGGATTCAGATGAGCCAGCAGATCTACCTAGCAATAGATCCACATTTTTCTGGGAGATCTACATTTTTACGGTAGATCTACATTTTTCCGGTAGATCTGCATTTTTCCGTAGATCAACATTTTTTCGGTAGATCTACATTTTTCCAGTAGATCTACATTTTTTCGGTAGATCTACATTTTTCCGGTAGATCTACTTTTTTCCGGTAGATCTGCATTTTTCCATGAGATCTAAATTTTTTCAGTAGATCAATATAATCGGTAGATCAATTGAACCGGTTGTTCAATGACATCTAACAGGTTCTGTTGTGATTCTGAGAATGATTCACACGTTTTTGAGTTACTTTAAACCAAATATAGCGCCACCTACCGAATCGTATTGTAAACCTAAGGCCTTCCGAAACACAATCACAAAGATTCACCAAAATCGGTATAGCCATTTTTGAGTTCGTGTAAACCGATTGTAGTACCACCTACCGGGGAATATTGTGGATCTGAAACCTACTCAGATACATACACAAAGTTTCATCGAAATCGGTCCAGTCATTCTTGAGTCTTCATAAACCGAATGCAGTGCCACCTAACGGGTTTCTATTGTGACCCTTAGAGCCACTCAAACACGCACACAATGTTTCATCAAAATCGGTCGAGGCACTTCTGAGTTCTTACAGACGGATTGCAGCGCCACCTACCGGGGTGTATTGCGGACCTGACACAACCTCAGATACACACACAAAGTTTAATCGAAATCGGTTCAGCCGTTCTTGAGTTTCTATGAAACGAATACAGCGCCATCTAACGGTTACCTATTGTGACCCTGAGACACGCCGAAACACACACACACACAAAGTTTCATCAAAATCGGTCAAGTCGTTTCGGAGTTGAAATGTTTTTAGAAACACCCCGTATAGCAGCGGTTATCTTTTCGTAGCAGTTTTACAGTGTTGAGAATTCTCTTTACGATAGATCTCTTGTGGTGACATTTTACTTGAAACACCCTGTATAGCAGCGGTTTTTCATTTTGACCGTTGATTTTCAGCTCAATATTTGAATATTTTGAGTAATTTTAATGCAAAAATCCGTCCGATCGAACGGATATTCTTTATAGATTTCGTGACTTAACGAAAAGATCCAAATCCCAAAATACGTTCACCGGAGAACGCTCCTCTGAGTTTTCCATTGGGTAAAAATGAAAAAATTAATAAGTTAGCTATTTCGGACGCACCGAGGATTCGAACCCGCCGCCCTGCTAGGCTCTGGACTATGAACCCAACGCCTAGTCTGCTCGGCCACCGACGTCTACGTGAATCTTCCCCGATTATGTACCACATAAAGATTTTAAGTACTCGGATGATTTCCGTCTTTCGATTTTCAGAATATCGTCAATCCTGTCGAGCGATCGATCGAAATCGGTTACTCGTTCATATTTCTCGCGGTTTTTCTAGACTATTCGAAGGTTTTCGACCGATTCGGTTCGAAATTCAAATTCGATTTGACATTTCTAATCGCTCGTTCGGACCGAAAACGTCGACCGTGAAGCAGCCGCGTTAAAATTCGCCACAGAAATACGTGAAACGTCAGAATTTCGTCGATTCTCGCAAAAAGTCACATTTTCCTATCGTTCTTCCGGGAAAACGAAAGAGTGAATCGAAAAAAGGGCTCAGCTACGGACTAATTTCGAATCTCGTCTTCGCGTTCCCGCAAATACCGTCGTTCCGAACGCCACCCGTCCTCCGATCTCCTTTCCTTCATTTCGTACCTTTCGCCAAAATCGGCGTTTTTTCGCCTTTTCGCGATTTTTTTAAAAATACACCCCCTTCTTTTCGCTCCGAAAACGCGAAACCCTACGAAACTTCCGTCTTTTTCCTCGCGAAACCCCTCGGAAATTTCCCCCCTCCCCCCCTCCTAACGTCCGAAAAATCTTCACGTTCGTAGTAACATTTTCAAAAAAGTTTTTTTGTTCCTTTTCTATAGAACCCATCTTCATTTTAGTAATAGTGACTAGTAGCCAGCAGTCCATATTTTGGGATTCAGATGAGCCAGCAGATCTACCTAGCAATAGATCCACATTTTTCTGGTAGATATACATTTTCCGGTAGATCTACATTTTTCCGGTAGATCTACATTTTTTCGGTAGATCTACATTTTCCCGGTAGATCTACATTTTTCCGGTAGATCTGCATTTTTCCAGTAGATCTACATTTTTTTGGTAGATCAATATAATCGGCAGATAAATTGAATCGGTAGATCAATTGAACCCGTAGTTCAATGCCATCTAACGGGTCCTGTGGTGATTCTGAGAATCATTAACACACGAAAGTCCCATCGAAATATGTCAGGAGTTTTTGAGTTGCTAAAAACCGAATATAGCGCTTCCTACCGAATCGTATTGTGAACCTAAGGCCTTCCGAAACACAATCACAAGGATTCATCAAAATCGGTATAGCCATTTTTGAGTTCCTGTAAACCGATTATAGTGCCACCTACCGGGGAATATTGTGGATCTGGAACTTAGTCAGATATACACACAAAGTTTAATCGAAATCGGTCCAGTCATTCTTGAGTTGTTATATACCGAATGCAGCACCACCTAACGGGTTTCTATTGTGACACTGAGAGCCACTCAAACACGTACACAATGTTTCATCAAAATCGGTCGAGGCATTTCTGAGTTTCTACAGACCGAAAGCAGCGCCACCTACCGGGGTATATTGCGGACCTGACACATACTCAGATACACATACAAAGTTTCATCGAAATCAGTTCAGCCGTTCTTGAGTTTCTATAAACCGAATACAGCGGCACCTACCGGTTACTTATTGTGACCCTGAGACATACTCAAACACGCACACAATGTTCTATCAAAATCGGTCGAGCCATTTCTGAGTTCCTATAGAGCATTATCAGCGCCACCTACCGGATGCTATTGTGAAGCAAGGACACACCGAAACACACAAACAAAGTTTCATCAAAATCGGTCAAGTCGTTTCGGAGTTGACATTTTTTTTAAACACCCCGTATAGCAGCGGTTATCTTTTCGTAGCGGTTAAAGTGTTGAGTATTCACTTTACGATACATCTCTAGGGGTGACATTTTACTTGAAACATCCTGTATAGTTAATTTTCTGCTTAATATTTGAATATTTTGAGTAATTTTAATGCAAAAATCCGTCCGATCGAACGGATATTCATTATAGATTTCGTAACTTAACGAAAAGATCCAAATCCCAAGATACGTTTACTGGAGTATGCTCCTTTATAGTGCCACCTACCGGGGAATAATGTGGATTGAAACGTACTCTCAGATACACACACAAAGTTTCATCGAAATCGTTCCAGTCGTTTTTGAGTTGTTATAAACCGAATTCAGCGCCACCTAACGGGTGCACACAAAGTTTCATCGAAATGGGTAAAGCCGTTTCGGAGTTGACATTTATTTAAAAACATCCTGTATAGCAGCGGTTATCTTTTCGTAACGGTTTTACAATGATGAGAATTCTCTTCACGATAAATCTCTTGCGGTGACATTTCACTTAAGACCCTGTGTAGCAATGGTTTTTCATTTTCGACCGTTAATTTTCTACTTAAATGGTTGAAAATTTTGTGTAATTTCAATGCAAAACATTCAAAATTATACGTTCATTTTTGGATCAATAATAATCAATCCTGTGTCTGTGTTTGCGTAATATACATACATTCACGGTTGGATAAAAAATAAACAATGCATTGAACGTGGTGGCGTAGGTTCATATTCAAATACATACATTCACAATTGGATCAAAAATATTCAATGCTGTGTCTTTGGTTAAGTAAGGTCCTTGTTCAAATACATATACTCACAGTTGGATCAAAAATTAACAATGCAATGAACGCGGTGGCGTAGGTTCCTATTCAAATACATACAAAAATCCGTGTGATGGAACCATTGATTATAGATGTCGTAACTTGACGAAAAGATCCAAATCCCATTTTCGACAGTTAATTATCTGCTTAAAGTTTGAATATTTCGATTAAATTAAAAGAAGAATTTTCAAACAAACGGAAATTCAATAAAGATTTCGTAATTTGACGAAAAGATCGATAGCCCATGATGAGTTTACACGGGAATAACACACTCTGAAGGTTTCATTCCATAAAAATGAAAAAAATTATAACGTCAACGATTGCCGGCCTCTCCGAGATTCGAACCGGCTGCCCCGCGATGTAGACCGTTGACCCTAGGACGCGTCCCACCCGGCCACTTTCGCTATGGATAAGAGTAGGAATTATGCTCTACATAAAGGTTTTATAGCACTGGGATGATTTCCTTCCTTCGATTTCCAGAATATCGTCAATTCTGTCAAGCGATCGCTCGAAATTGGCGACTTGTTCATATTTCTCGCAATTTTTCTTGACGATTTCGAGATTTTCGACTATTTCCGTTCGAAATTCAAATTCGATTTGACATTTCGCGCCGCTCGTTCGGACCGAAAGAGTCGACCTTGCAGGAGCCGCGCTAAAATTCAGCACAGAAATACGTGAAACGTCAGAATGTTTTCGATTTTCGCAAAAAGTCACATTTTCTTATCGTTCTTCCGGGAAAACGAAAGAAAAGATCGAAAGCAGATATAGCCTATCCGGTAATGTCGAATCTCTTCTTCGCTTTCCCGCGGACTCGTCGTTTCTAACGTCGCCGTTCGTTCGATCTCGTTTCCTTCATTTTGCACCTTTTCCAAAATCGGCGTTTTTTCGCATTTTCGTGAATTTTTTTAAAATACACCCCCACCTTTTCGATCAAAAAACGCGAAACTCTACGAAACTTCCGTGTTTTCTCTCGCTAACAAGATTCCCCCCCAATCCCCCTCATAACCACCAAAAAAACACCACGTTTACAACGACCTTCTCAAAAACTTTCCCTTGATGTACTTCGATGGTCCAAGTCTTCACTTTAGTATAAGTATTGACTAGTGGCCAGCAGTCCATATTTTGGGATTCAGATGAGCCAGCAGATCTACCTAGCCATAGATCCACATTTTTCTGGTAGATCTACATTTTTACGTTAGATCTACAATTTTCCGGTAGATCTACATTTTTTAGTAGATCAATATTATCGATAGATCAATTGAACCGCTAGTTCACACACACGAAAGTCGCATCGAAAAATGTCGAAGCATTTTTGAGTTCCTATAAACCGAATAGCGCCACCTACCGGTTTTCAAATATAACCTCGTCACCCACTTAAACCATAATAATAATAATGTTTATTAAGATTCAGATCACAAAAAGTAACTTAAAAGTAAAGTTTCATCAAAATCGGTTGAGACATTTCTGCGATAGCAATGCCACCTAGCGGGGTATATTGTAGACCTGACACATACCCAGATACAGACACTAACTTTAATTGAAATCGGTCCAGCCGTTCATCCTATAAACCGGATACACTGCCAGCTTCCGGTTTCCTATTGTGACTCTAAGACCCACTCAAACACGCACACAACGTTTTATCTTGGGGCGCCCCCTACCGGATGCTATTGTGAACCAGAAAAACACTGAAACACAAACACAAAGTTTCATAAAATTTGGCCCAGTCGTTTTTGAGTTCCTATAGCCACCTACCGGGACCAATTGAGAACCGCCGCAAAACACACGCACACGAAGTTTCATCAGAATCGGTCAAGCCCTTTTTGATTTGTAATTTTTCAAAAAACGCTCTGTATATCAGTAGTTTTACTCTTTCAACGGTTTTACAAAGTTTATAATTGGCCTCTAGATAGATATCTCGAGATGACATTTCACTAAAAATACCCTGTATAGTGGTTTTTCTTCAACAATTAATTTTGTTGAAATATTTACATTCACTGTTTGGGAGAAAATTAACAGTGTGTGCTAAATATGGCATAAGTTCATAGTTATAAACCAATTACTTAGCAGATCCAGCTATTAAATCCATATAACTAACTGAATCACATCTAAACTACCCACTCGATGAATCAACAGTTCAAATATGTTCATGGAATGGAATATTATATATTCACTGTTGGATCAAAATTGAACAGATATGACATAGGAGGCCACCATTCACTGTTAGGTTAAAAATTAACAGTGCTGTGTCTAAGGTGGCGTAAGGACACAGTAACAAAGCCTACACAGAACACAATCTCCTTATTCGCTCAAGCTCTTCCAGAGCTTATGAGGGGTCTCCTTAAGGAAAACCTAGGAGGATCAGTATAATAATATATAATAGATGGTCCGAGTGACCGAGCACATAAAAATGGGAAAATAATCTTACCTAATGTAATTTATATCATCAATTCTTATGATAATTAATGATAGGATAGATTTTGGATTGTGTGGGATGAGTAGAAAAATAAATAACCATCCTGTATATAATATATTGTTTCAACTTCATGATTTTTACACTTTGGTCTTGTTCTAGGTATATCATATCAAATTATTCTCCATTCTGGAAAGATGTGTTGTCCAATTCCCACTCTGAAACAATTATAAACTGTTAAAATTCGATTACTTACAACAAATAGGTACTGTTAATCAAAAATTGTCACTACATTTTCCAAATCGTGATGAGAAGAGCACTATTGCAATGGAATAAAGAGCCATCCGGTAAAAGATGAAAATCATATTAACAACCATCCTGCCAAGTGTAGGTATACATTCAAAAACCGAACCAAACTTAATAGTTTTAAAGTTACTTTACCTAAAAATATCATTATTAGGCGTTCCTCCATTTTATCGTTCAATAAAACAATACTGTTGCAAATAGATTTTAGTACCTGTTTCCTAAATTGATTTACCTCTATTGGAGATTGGTATCGTTCATTTAAAAGTCAGAATACTATCCTCGATCCAGAAGAAACACTGACATTTATATTACTTGACCACAGGAAGAAATAATATAGGCAAATTCAAGCGAATAACCATAACACAGTTGTTAAGATCAAGCCCTTTCTATCATGACCAATCGGTTATATTTTAAATGTACTTGAATGTGGAGATAAAGCCATTATTATTATTATTATATTTGGTAGGGGAACCACTGTGTTTTGGTTATTCGCTTAAATTCCATGTTCAAAAAATACTTACGAATAGAAATAGATAATGTATATCAACGGAAGTATTCTTTATATATATATCAGTGTAAACCATTTCCCAGATGTATGTATAGCTACTATTAATACAGATATTCTTATTGATTCATGTTCCTACAGAAGAATACTTACTTTCTATCGTGATATATCCTGGAAAACTTCAAAATTGTAGTACCTATTATTTATGTTTATACACTGGGAGATCATCTGACCTGAAAATCGTCGTAATCTTTATAAATTTAAGTAAAGTAGTAATTACCTTATAGTACTTACTTAACAGATAATCGTTGATTTCAGGAAAACCCATCCGTTCAGTCCATTTTGAGGTTATTCATTTCCACCGGCGAATACGTACCGATCGTGGTAAATATCAATTTCTGTTGCAAGTATCAAATCGGAACCAAAGGTTTTTATCGATCCTGAATAAATCTCGGCACATTTCTGATCCAAAATCGATCGATTTTCGTTAAATTCTCCCAAATTGACATTCACTAATCTATGCATTCACTATTCAGACAGTTTTGACCTTGGAATGTTTCTAACATTTCTAACCCAGGGCTTCCCAAACTGTTCGTCGCGACAATGTCTTAGGGGCATCGCATGTCGATGCGACCGAGTCTAGTGAGCTGATAACGTATTAACAGGCTAGTACTTAAATTGGTATATATTTTTGGGGGCCGAGTTAAGGGGAGTCGTACAAAAATGGGAATGCCCCAAGGGCGTTACAGTAAAAAAGTTTGGGAAGCACCGGTCTAGCCTATTCCTTTCGAAAAATTAGAGATGTGCAAGTGGGATTTTGTCCATTAATTACTTCGTGAGATAAAACAGAACGCCACCTTCATCCCAAAATCTTGGGGTCGGTCGACTTCGGCCTCGCTCGGGTCGTTTTATTTCTATAGTTCCATAAAAACGGTTGATTTTCCGCATTTTGGCGATTTTCAAATGCTCGTAGAAAACGAACGGAAAAAAAATCGGAAAAAGTGTCTCGCTATTCTATCCGTCTATATTCGGTCTTTCGATCGGTACCGTTAGATACGGTCGGGCGTGAGGAACGAAAAAGCCTTTAGGTTTCGGGCGAGGCCGCTTTTCGCCGTTTCGACGATTTCGCGACTTTTCCGGAATTTTTTTAAAATACTCGCGACTTCCCGATCTCGACGAAAATCGCCTTCGGCGATACGTCGGTCCTCGCCCTCACCGCGGCGATATTCGCCATTCGCGAGGCTCGCGGCTTCGCCGCTCGCGAAAATTTCTTCGAAACCGCCCGTTTTAGAAAGTTCTCAAAATTTATCTTCTATGGTTCCGACTTTGCTACTTTAATAATATAGCGTTGATCATTACATACTGTTGTCGTTTTCAAAACATTTCCTGAAAAGCTTGAGGCAGGCAAGCATTTGTTATTCCTATATATGTTCTAAGATTGATAACAATTTAGAGTGGCTTACGGTATCAAAGAATTTTGCGAGATCAAAGAACACAGCCATGCATGTCTTACTTTGGTCCAAGGCTTCATATATTTCTGATGTTAATTGCAGTATCGCGTCCTGAGTAGATTTACCCTCCCTGAAATCAAATTGCATGGCAGAAGTTAGGTTATTTTATGTTAGGATAGCCTGTTAGCATCTCATTTAATTTTCTCGAATATTTGACTGAGTTTCAGTTTTGTCACTGTTTTTGGCGCTCTTATTCCTTGGAACAGAGTGCTTATCAATTTGCCCAAATGTCCGTAATTTTCGAAGTTTTGGCTGAAAATGGTCTTGAACGATTTGGTTCGACCAACTGATCAAGAATCCATGGTCGAAATCGATTCTCTCGAACGAATGGAGTCAGAGGATTGAAATTTGCAGGGTAGGTTTGGAGCATAAATATTTCGGACGAGTTCGTTAACGGGTGAAATCCACGAAGTGGTTTCGGAGTTATGGCTGGTTTTCGTAAAACCATTTTTGCACGTATGTTCTGGGGAACATCACGTTATCATTTTACCCAAATGTCTTTAATTTTCGAATTTTTCGCCGAAAATGATCTCAAAGGATTGTGTTCGACTCCCTGATGAAGAACTCGAGGTCAAATTTGTTTCTGTACGGCCAGCCGTTGCCACGATAACTTGAGAACGGAAAGAGATAGTGACTTGAAATTTTCAGCGTAGGTGGCGTATCCCAATACGATGGACAAGTTCGTTAATGGGCTAATCAGACTAATGGTTTCCAAGTAATGATTTTGTCTAAAACCAATACCAATACGATTGAATGGAAACTTGGTGGGTAATTGTAGAATATAAACCTAAGAACGTTTGTGGAATTTTGTGAGAATCGTATGGCTAGAAAATTTTTGAAAAATTATTACAAAATTTTATTCACGTCACGATAACCCAAGAACGGAAAGAGATAGCGAATTGAAATTTGCATGTTAGGTTGGAAATCTGAATGCGCCATTTGAGTTTGTTTATAAACATAATCGGCAAAACGGTTTTGGAGTTATACCTATCTGAAATTTGGTGGTTATTTCCGCAATAAGTCGAAAAATACAAAACCGATCCAATTCAATCATGGTTATTAGTTGTAGAATGGCAACGCGAAAATTCTTGCGTAATTTCGTGAGGATCATATCACTATAAAACTATTAAAAATCATAAAAAATTGTTGAAAAAAATTTTATATATCAGAAACTTTTTATCCGACTTCGCTGAAATTTTGCGAGAGCTTTCAGAACCTAACTTTATTACCGAGTTCCAAGTTTGAACATGATCGGATCTATATTGTGGGAGATCCGAGAAGCGTTGAGTGAATTCAGTAGCTGGATGGATGACCGTTGCCACGTAAACTCTCGAAAGAAAGGAGATAGGGACAATTTTCAGGATAGGTTGCACATCTGAATGGGAGAGGTAAGTTCGCTGTTGGCCATAATCGGACCAACGGTTTCGGAATTATACCCATCTGTAATATTATATCCTCGATAACTCAAAAAATATAGACTCGATCGAATTGAAGCTTGGTAACCAGTTGTAGAGTATCGACATGAAGACGTGTGTAGAATTTTGTGGGGACTGTACCATTACAGATTTTTTTAAAAATTACAAAAATATATTATGGATCTCATGATTCCTTGAGAACGGAAATACATAACGATTTGCAGTATTCAGGGCAGATTGCGCATCTGAATGCGACATATAAGTTCGTTAACTAGCATAATCGGCCAGATGGTTTTGGAGTTATATCAATCTGAAATTTGGTTGTTATTTCCTCAGTAACTCAAAATATACAAAACCGATCCCTTTCAAACATGGTTATTAATTGTAGAATGCCGACGCGAAAATTCTTGCAAAATTTCGTGAAGATCGTAGCAGCAGAAAATTTTTAAAAAATTATTGAAAAAATAAATTGGTTCAAGCCCTGACGTGAAAACAGAACCTTTGGCGCGTATTTTCTCTTGTCCAGTCTCCTGTATTGGACACTCTTAATCTGAATTGAAGAACAGACAATAGAACTCACCATGGTAAATCCGATTAAGAGTGTCCAATACAGGAGATTGGACGAGAGAAAATACGCGCAAATGCATTGACTTCACGTCAGTGCTGGAACCAATTTTTTTATGAATATTTTCGAAACCGGTTTCTCGATATATCTGAAATTTAGCATCAAATTGTAGAATAATGATCTTTATATGCATGCGAAGTTTTGAATTGATCGGATTGCCGTAAAGTGTCAAACAAAATTTTTTAAAATTTTTTATATTTTCTACAATAACTCTCAATAACAGAATGAGCTATGTAGTTGAAATTTTCAGAGTAGGTCTGGAGATGAATATCTCGGTTTAGTTCATCATCGGGAAAAATCGGTCGATGGTTTCGGAGTAACGAAAAAAAAATTATTTCACATTACAAATCTCAAAATTATTTGCAATTCAGTTGCATTTTTTTTAAATGCAGTTTCACCATCGAAATCCATTGATATCATTTTCAACTCTAACAAGCTAATACTTTCAGAGATATGATTTTTCTAAATTTCAATAATGAATCGTACTTCTGTGTTTTCACACAATGCTGTTCTTATTCCATCTATGAATTATTATATGATCTGTGTTATTACATGTCATCTTGTTTTCTTATGAGAGATAAATGTCAAAATTATTTCTGGTTCGTTATTCTTGATATGAAATACACCTCCTGTTCTAGAAAACAAAGTATGATTTAATGCAAAATGACCAATGAAATAACCTCAGCTTTCGTAGAATTATGAGGATGATATGATATTATATTTTTGAGGTGAATATATAATGCCCGTGGATAATCCATATGATGATGGAAATATATTCTTTGGAAGATACCTAATCAAATTGGGTTCAGAATATCTCCAATAAAAATTTGGGAAAGCCCTGTGGACAGGAACTTTGGCGCTCTTGTTCAAACTTTGACAATTCATCTCCTAAATTATTGGTTTCTCAGAGTTAGGAATGATATCAACGGATTCTTATAATATAACTGATTCATAAAAGAAACTAATTTTAAATTATATTACAAACTTATACGAGATATTCGTTCCTCAAATCTACTCTGAAAATTATATTATATCAATTGAAATTGAAATAATTTCGGAGATATGATTTGTCGAAATTTGATCAAGAGCGCCAAAGCTCCTGTCCACAGGACTTGAACCAATTTTTATAAATGGAAATTAATACAGAATTTTTGAATTACTATGGATATATCGATCGATTTATTGATTATAAATGTCAAAGGATTGGATACATGACTAGCAATCAACTTCAGGGTCTATGACTCCAGGCCGTCCATGCCAGCAGCTTTCTTGTTTTGCATATTTCAATGACAATTAGATATTAAGTTATCTTGGTAAAATAAACGTTGTCCACATTTTATGTGTACTACCAGGGTCAAAGGTTCAACTGAAATCTCTTGAGAACATAATTGTTAAAAAGAATCCCAACTAATTAAAAATGTTCAAGGGCTCATTTCGAATTAAACCCTTTATGGCTGCAAAATTTTCAGTACTTCGAGTGGTGGGATGTCTCACTTCCTCAGCAACATCCAATAGTGAATATTTTGTTTAGAGTTCAGCTTCTAGGGTACGCAAAGCCTATCTGGCGGGTAGATTATTAGATACACAGAGAAAAAAGTTACAAGAAACTTTTTTCACTTGGCTACATTTTCCTTGCGATAAATACATTTTTATCAACGACTAGCTGACCCAGCGAACTCTGTTCCGCCTTAGAGGCAATAAATAAGCTGATTTCAGATTTTATTATACACGTTAGAAAAAAAACACCCTGTATAGTAATGATTTATTTTCAATGATGTATCCCTCTAATGTTTATTTTTTAACACAAATGAGTGAAATACTACGATTGTGGCATGGAAAACAGCAAGTTGCAATTGACGTTAAAAGAAGAACACCCTGTATGGAGATTTCGGACGAATACATTATGAAAATCCATCCAAGGTACCTATTTAGTTAATGCTTTGTTTGTGACACAAATCCCTTCAATCACGTACAATTGTGCCATGAGAAAAAGGACACCCTGTATAGTAATGCTTTATTTTCAATGGTGTATGCCTCGATAGTTTATTTTTAAACACACATGACTAAAATTGTACGATTATGGCTGGAAAAACAGCAAGTTTTAATTGACGTTAAAAGAAAAACACCCTGTTTAACACAAAAAAGTATCCTATGTCCGTCTCCTGGTTCTAAGCTACCTCCCGACCAATTTTGAGCCAAATCGGTATAGCCGTTCTTGAGTTATAGGTGAAGTAACTAACACGACTTTCTTTTATAAATATATAATATATAGATAAGCGAACATTTATTTGCTGCAGATAATAATATATTTATCGTTAAATGACCTAAAATATGACAATTGTTAGAATAAACTTTTTTTCTTAATATCACTTATTATTATTGAATCCGAGTAGCACTGTTATTTAAATTCTGTGTATTAATGATAAATAAGCATTGTATTCAAGTCAAGCAATGAAATAACTTATCACTAGGTACTTATTCACTTACGCATTTTCATTAGCTGTGAATAACAAATTTATTCGACATATACAAACATCGACTTGCGGTAGGTAGGTGTGTTTATTATAATAAGTATTTTTTTTTCTTGGAAGCCTGGTTGCTTGGCTTTTTTTTCTATTGTTCAACCACTGTATATGAAAACTTGGGATGTGAGGAAATATACGATTTAAACTTTGAGTGATACTGTTTTCCATTATTGCTCCCCTAGTTGGGCATCATTTTTCATCGGAGATAGATAGGCATAATCGTTACTAACGCCCTTTCCATTCATTATAGAAATCTTACTCACATCTCCACGCTACGAGCTTATTCTACAAGGTGACCGGCCCAGATACGCTGTTGGATCGAAAATAAACAGTTCTATATCTGTGATGGCGTAATGGCCCATTCAAATACATACATTTGCTGCTGGTTCAAAAATGAACAGTTCTGTGTCCGCGGTCGTGTAAAATCCCATACGAATATACACATTCACCGTTGGTTGGAAAATGAACATTGCTGTGTTTTTAGCGACGTAATGTATCTCTTCAAATAAATACTTTCACTGTTGGGTCAAAAATACACATAACTGTGTCTGTGCCGGCGTAAGGATCCATTCGAATAGATACATTTACTGTTGGGTCTAAAATAAATAGCGCTCTGTTTTGTGTAGACGTAAGGACACAAATTAGTGTATATTTATAATGAGACCCCTTATGAGCTCTCGAAGAGCTTGAGCGAGTAAGGAGAACCAGTTGTGTTCTGTGTAGTTAAATCATACAATTGTGCCATGAGATGAAAAAACATCCTGTATAGCTGTGGTTTATTTGTGAACATATTAAGTCAATCGAGGAAAAAGAAACAGATACAGCAGTACCTTTCTTGGACACGTAAGTTTTTGTATATATCGATAACAGCATACAATTAGACTGGTATAGAAAACCATCTCTTTCCAGAAGGTACATCAATTATGATTCATACCAGCATACAGCACTCAAAACAAATGTGATTCTGGGAAAGAGGAGATGAATTATGGACATTGTACATCCACAGTTCGCCAGCGATAGGTTTTTCAAGCTTTTCATTGAAAGTGGTTATATAAGAGTCATTCTTGGGAAATTACTTTATGACACTATCACACGAGACCACAGCTATGTGGAGGGAGATGTAGCAGAATTGGAGAGCAGTCAATCGTTTGGATCCTTACGATTTCCATTTCCATTCATGAAATTATTTTCAGGCAAGTCAAAAATCAAATACTGTTGACTACTTAGTTGGTCGATTGTAAGAAAATGGACACCAGTACACCTCGATCTTTGGAATATTTCGATATTTTGGCAGTATCTTCACTAAAATATATCTGATCGAGTTCAAATTTAGAAATTTAGTGTAAAATAAGATTTTGAATGCTCTTTCAGAATTTCAATGGTATATGACGCATAGTTTTTTAAATATTGTTTTTTCAATTTTCCGGTCATGCGATCCTTTTTTTTCGCACAGGTCTTCTTGTCGGTATTATTCAATATTTTTCGACTAATTATTTTGCTTTAATTGGATCCTATCAGTATTTTTCGAGTTATTGGGAAAACTAAATTTCAGATGGCTATAATGGTGAAATTACTGGATAGATTTTAACCATTAAAGATCTCTAACATATTGCCTTCGAGTGCAACCACGCTGACGACCAGATGGTCGGGCAGAATCAAGTATGACCTCGGATTCTTCATCAGTGAGTCGATACTAATCGTTTGAGAGCATTATCGGCAAAATATTTGAAAATCACAGACAAGCACTCTGTTCAGGTGAGCAAGCGTGCCAAAAAACTGGACAAAAACTAGATAGAAATAGATCATAAAAAGAAGTGTACATATGAATTTCTTCTAGATCACTTCTTTATTATTATTAGAACGAGGTCGTATGTTTGATTTAGCTGGTCAAAACTGCTGCCTATACGATCTTTTTGGCAATCTTATTCCTCGGAACAGAGTGCTTATCAATTTGCCCAAATGTGTGTAATTTTCGAATGTTTGGCTGACAATGGTCTCAAACGATATGGTTCGACTCGCTGATCAAGAATCCGTGATCAAATTCGATTCTGTCCGGCCGTCCGGCCGTTAACACGATAACTCTCGAACGGAATGGGCTAGACAGTTGAAATTTACAGAGTAGGTTTCGGAGATAAATAGGTGGTTTCGGAGTAACAAGAAAAAAAATTTACATTACAAATTTCAAATTCAATTTTATTTTAAGATGCAGTTTCATCATAAGAATCCATTGATGCCATTCTCAACTTTAACAATCTAATACTTACAGAGATATGATTTTTCAAAATTTCAATAATTATTCTCAATTCTATATGATTTCATAGAATACACTAATTATAATTTCCTGATGTATACAGGGTGTCCCAAGTTTGAGTGACAATTAGACGTTTCTGGAGAACTGGACATATTTGAAATTTAAAAATTTGATTTCAGAAATTGCTTGAAATTCTCTATAAAGGTCAAATATTTTCGAAGCCCAAGCTCTTCCGGTTATACATGGAGTGAAACTAAATTTGATCGAACATTTTTTTTTTCAAGTTTTGATCATTCCTGGTATGACCAAGTATTCAATGTTGAATACATTTCTGTTAAAAACATTGTATTTATTCGAATAGTTTTCAAAATATCAAAAAAAAACCGGAAAAAAAGTCAAATATGTTTAGTCAGTATCATGTTCATTATTCTTATTTTAAACATCCTGAACGTAAACCGTTTTTACAACATCGAGGAGGAAGAATGTGGAAAGGTCATGCATCTTTTCAATTTCAGAAATATCATCACAGGGTGTTTAAAATTTTGTGTCGAAAATCATGATCAAAACTTGGCCATTACTTCTGTTTTTCAAATTAGAACCCTATTTTTGGCGCTCTAGTTCCTCGGAACTGAGTGCTTATCAATTTGCCCAATATCTGTAATTTTCTAATTTTTCGATGAAAATGGTCTTGAATGATTTGGTTGGACTCACTGATCAAGAATCCGTGGTCGTAATTCATTCTGTCCGGCCGGCCGTAGGCACGATAACTCTCGAACGAACTGAGCTAGAGAGTTGAAATTCTTAGAGTAGGTTTGGGGGATAAATATCTCGGCTAAGTTCGTTATTGGGCAAAATCGGACAGATGGTTTCGGAGTAAGAAAAAAAATTTTTTTTTTACATAAAAAATTCCAAATTAATTTTTTTTTAATAAGCAGTTTTATCATAAGAATCCATTCATATCATTTTTAACTCTAACAAGCTAATACTTTCGGTGATATGATTTTTCAAAATTTCAATGTAAATCGTATTTCACAGATTGATATAATTATTCTATGTATGAATTGTCATAATGTCAACTTATGACATGACATGACATTATCTAATCAATCGAAGAATTATGAGAATAAAGTGTATTTCGAAATTTGAGCGAAGTGAGAAAAATCTCAGTTGTTTGCTCCGAAATTAGTTTTTCTCAGAAAAGTCTTAGATTTCGGAACGGAACATGAAGTAAGAGATCTGAGAGTAGTGAGACTGCTTTTCATCCATAGACGAATGCTCAGTTCTCTCAATTTATGAGGACTGACAGAAGGGAATATTGTAACTTCAAAAATATTGGGGTTGAAATACTCGTATTTTAGCGATGCAACGGGGACCTCACCCGAAAATGTTTGAAAATATTACGTAAATATTGAAAGCATAATTCTGTAGTTCGAGAGAGGAGAAAATTTGGTGAACGTAGATCAGGAAATTTTTGATCGATTACAAGGTAATTTTTTATTGTTACTTATCTTCTTTCATACATGTTTTATGGAATACCTACTATTTGTAGGTACTTTAAACCTATTTTGGGCAATTGTCATACGAAACATGTTTTTTTGGCACTCTAGTTCCTCGCAACAGAGTGCTTTTCAATTTGCCCAAGTATCTGTAATTTTGGGATTTTTGGCTGAAAATGGTCTCAAACGATTTGGTTCGACTCACTGATCAAGGATCCGAGTACGAAATCGATTCTGTCCGGCCGGCCGACCGGCCGTAGGCACGATAACCCTCGAACGAAAGGAGTTAGCGGATTGAAAATTGCAAGGTGGTTTTGGAGCGTAAATATCTCGGACAAGTTCGTTTATGGACGAAATCCATCAAGGGGTTTCGTAGTTAAGGCCGATTTTAGTAAAAATATTTTTTATGAATATTTCCGAAACCGATCACTCGATCTATCTGAAATTTAGCATCACATTGAATAATCATGACCTTTATACGCATGTGAAGTTTTGTATAGACCAGATTACCGCAAAGTGCCAAAAAAAAATTGTAAATGTGGTGCAGTTCTCATTCTCATGATTGCTCATTTAATCTTGATAAATAAACTATTATTTGAATTGAATTTCCTTTATGATGCAGTTCTATCATATGAATACATTGGTATAATTCCCAACTCTGAGAAACTATTACCAGATATAATTTGTCTGTTTGAACTAGAGCGCAAGAAAGCTCCTGTCCACAGGGCTTGAACCCATTTTTGGCGCTCTAGTTCCTCGGAACTGAGTGCTTATCAATTTGCCCAAATGTCTGAAATTTTCGAATTTTTCGATGAAAATGGTCTTAAACGACTTGGTTCGACTCACTGATCAAGAATCCGTGGTCAAAATTCAATCTGTCTGGCCGTCCGGCCGGTCCGGTCGGCCGTCCGGCCGTAGGCACGATAACTCTCGAACGGAATGAGCTAGACATTTGAAATTTTCAGAGTAGGTTTGGGAGATAAATATCTCGGCTAAGTTCGTTATTGGGCAAAATCGGACAGATGGTTTCGGAGTAACAAAGAAAAATTTTTTTTTTACAAGGCAAATTCCAAATTAAATTTTCTTCAATAAGCTGTTTCACCATAAGAATCCAATGATATCACTTTTAACTCTAACAAGCTAATACTTTCGGAGATATGAATTTTCAAATTTTCAATAATAAATCGTATTTCAACGTTGTCACAGAATGATATTATTCTATGTATGAATTATCATAATGTCAAATGATGTTCCTGAGACATGACATTATCTAATCAATCGAAGAATTGTGAGCGAAGTGAGAAAAATCTCAGTTGTTTGCTCCGAAATTAGGTTTTCTCAGAAAATTCTTACATTTCGGAACGGAACATGAAGTAAGAGATCTGAGAGTAGTGAGACTGCTTTTCATCCATAGACATAGATATAACTCTCGAACGGAATGAGGTGGGTAGTTGAAATTTTCAGAGTAGTTTAGGGAGATGAATATCTCGGTTGAGTTCGTTATTGGGCAAAATTGGCCAGATTTAATTTGATTTCTTCCATGGTGCAGTTCTCATTCTCATGATTGCTCATTTAATCTTGATAAATAAACTATTATTTAAATTGAATTTCCTTTATGATGCAATTCTATCATATGAATACATTGGTGTAATTCCCAACTCTGAGAAACCAATACCAGATATAATTTGTCTGTTTGAACTAGAGCGCAAGAAAGCTCCTGTCCACAGGGCTTGAACCCATTTTTGGTGCTCTAGTTCCTCGGAACTGAGTGCTTATCAATTTGCCCAAATGTCTGTAATTTTCGAATTTTTCGATGAAAATGGTCTTAAACGATTTGGTTCGACTCACTGATCAAGAATCCGTGGTCGAAATTCAATCTGTCTGGCCGTCCGGCCGGTCCGGCCGGCCGTCCGGCCGTAGGCACGATAACTCTCGAACGGAATGAGCTAGACAGTTGAAATTTTCAGAGTAGGTTTGGGAGATAAATATCTCGGCTACGTTCGTTATTGGTTAAAATCGGACAGATGGTTTCGGAGTAACAAAGAAAAAAATTTTTTTACAAGGCAAATTCCAAATCAAATTTTTTCAATAAGCTGTTTTACCATAAGAATCCAATGATTTCATTTTTAACTCTAACTAGCTAATACTTTCGGAGATATGATTTTTCAAATTTTCAATAATAAATCGTATTTCAACGTTGTCACAGAATGATATTATTCTATGTATGAATTATCATAATGTCAAATGATGTTCCTGAGACATGACATTATCTAATCAATCGAAGAATTGTGAGCGAAGTGAGAAAAATCTCAGTTGTTTGCTCCGAAATTAGGTTTTCTCAGAAAATTCTTACATTTCGGAACGGAACATGAAGTAAGAGATCTGAGAGTAGTGAGACTGCTTTTCATCCATAGACATAGATATAACTCTCGAACGGAATGAGGTAGGTAGTTGAAATTTTCAGAGTAGTTTAGGGAGATGAATATCTCGGTTGAGTTCGTTATAGGGCAAAATTGGCCAGATTTAATTTGATTTCTTCCATGGTGCAGTTCTCATTCTCATGATTGCTCATTTAATCTTAATAAATAAACTATTATTTGAATTGAATAACCTTTATGATGCAGTTCTATAATATTAATACATTGATATAATTCCCAACTCTGAGAAACCAATACTTTCGGAGATATAAATTGTCTGTTTGAACTAGAGCGCCAGAAAGCTCCTGTTCACAGGGCTTGAACCCATTTTTTTATGATTACGTTGGATTCTGCGGTGAAAAATAATGATAGTTTTCCGACATGATTATGCTCCTAAATTCAATAATTTTTGAGTTTTTTTTCAATTTAGGAGCCTAATCATGTTAGAAAACTATCATTATTTTTCACAGCAGAATCCAACGTACATAATCATAAAAAAATAGGGTTCTTATTTGAAAGTTATGGCCAATTCTTGATCACAGTTTTTGACACAAAATTTGAATCACCTCAAGATGCTATCACTGGAATTCAAAAGATGCATGTCCTTTCCACACTCTTCCTCTTCGATGTTGTAAAAACGGTTTACGTTCAGGATGTTTAAAATAAGAATAAAGAGCATAATACTGACCAAACATTTATTTGACATTTGTTCCAGTTTTTTTTCGATATTTTGAGAACTATCCGCATGGATACAATGGTTTTAACAGAAATGTACTCAGCATTGAATACTTGATCATACTAGGAATGCGAAACTTGGAAAAAAAAATTTCTTCAATTTTATTTTCACTTCCTGTATAACCGGAAATGCTTGGGCTTCAAAAATATTTGAGCTCTATAGAGAATTTAAATAAATATCATAATCCCAATTTTCAGATTTCAAATATGTACAGTTCTCCAGAAACGTCTAATAGGCACTCGAACTGGGGACACCCTGTATATATCCAACATGAGATGGGTCATAGACCTACGCTTTGAATTTAATTACAAAAATTCTTGAGAATTGACGCACAGAAGCCAAATTGATTGAAGTGGGAAAGCCCCGTGCACAGGAGCCTTGGCACACTTGTTCAAAGTTTTACAAATCATAACTCCGAAAGTATTGGTTTCTCCGAGTTGGAATGATATCAATTGATTCTTATTTAATTTATTTTATGTTATGATGCAGTTCTATCATAAGAATCGATTGGTATCATTCCCAACTCTGAGAAACCATTACTTTCAGAGATGTAATTTGTCAAAGTTTCAACAAGAGCGCCAAAGCTCCTGTCCACAGGGCTTTTCCACTTTTCTTTGTCTATTACCCTACTAAGTCAATCCTTAGAATATTGTCAATGGTGTTAACATACCTGATGACGTTCTTAGATACCCTGAATATCACGTCGTGAGGATTTAGAACTGGCTCAACCATATGTAAATTTTTTAGACTGGCCAGCCCTGCACATTTGCAAGGTAAATGTTCGCTATTTTACTACCAACAGAGCTTGCATGTTTCGTCTGATGACTTGCCCATGCATTACAAGTGGTATTTGAACGAGCAGAGCCCTCTCAGAAGTCGCACCATTACCCGAAGCTCAGCTCATTGCACCTACAGGACCTTTCACTAATATTTTTGCCTGTGCAAGCACTAGAGAATATAATGATGATGATTTTAGACCTATGTTATTAATACTTGCTAGTTTCTGACAGGTAGTAGGTCTTGGGTAGAATAAAACCAACTCTTCAAACAAGGCCTACTAGTTTCGACTTCTATCTGAAGTCTTCTTCAGGGCACTATAAATGAACAAACTATATTTTAAAAATTATTTGTAAACAATTTACAATTTAAAATGTTTTTTTTTTCCCTTTGATTAAACAATAAATAAACCTGACTTGATCAGCACGAATATATAAAATATAAACATATTGATTTGCAATAAACAATAAAAACAATACATCAGCAAAAACCTGAACTAATCAAACAAGAAAAACATAGATGAGGAATCTCCCGACTGAGGAACTCTGTTATGGGTCAGTATTAGTCGAATTGTTCTTACCTAAGTTGAATCTAATATAGGCAGTAATAACAATCAAGAAAGAACGAAGAATATTTTGAAATTACAGTTAGATGAATAATTCATAAGATTGTCAACTTACAGTTTGTTATGGTTTCTTTGTCGATATACGGTGTTAAAATTGCAAAATGAAACATACTTATGCTGGAAGGAACGTACAACGCAGACTGAGACAACATATTTAATTAAAAGAATTTCAGACGTAGGTGACCTTCAAGTTTGAAATTAACTCCAAATCAAAAAAAAATACATAATATAAGGGTGCTATGTTACCTATCTCTGATTTTATTAATTAGGTGATAATACTGAGTATTTAGGTTGTCAATATCAGTTCTTTTGTTTATAGAATGAGAGTTTTCCTTTATTGAGATCATTTCATGCAATAGTCGTTCCAGCATGACTATGTTTCATTTTGCAATTTTAATACCGTATATCGACAAAGAAACCATAACAAACTGTAAGTTGACAATCTTATGAATTATTCATCTAACTGTAATTTCAAAATATTCTTCGTTCTTTCTTGATTGTTATTACTGCCTATATTAGATTCAACTTAGGTAAGAACAATTCGACTAATACTGACCCATAACAGAGTTCCTCAGTCGGGAGATTCCTCATCTATGTTTTTCTTGTTTGATTAGTTCAGGTTTTTGCTGATGTATTGTTTTTATTGTTTATTGCTAATCAATATATTTATATTTTATATATTCGTGCTGATCAAGTCAGGTTTATTTATTGTTTAATCAAAGGGAAAAAAAAACATTTTAAATTGTAAATTGTTTACAAATAATTTTTAAAATATAGTTTGTTCATTTATAGTGCCCTGAAGAAGACTTCAGATAGAAGTCGAAACTAGTAGGCCTTGTTTGAAGAGTTGGTTTTACTCTACCCTAGACCTACTACCTGTCAGAAACTAGCAAGTACTAGAGAATATCTCCAAAGAGCCATTCTGTTATTTAGGTTCTATTGTCGGGCCGTTGCCCTGTAGTGGTCTTATCCAAGCCCCCTGAAGGGTTCTGATCCAGCAGGTGGCACCCATAGAAGAGTCACCTTATTGCCCTTAGCCAAATGCTCTATGGTATTCGGGTATACCAAGGACCGTCGGGAATCCTTGATGGATGATTCAAGGTCTCTCAGTGTGGTGTGGCAGTCCGTTATAATGTAGATGTGTCCCCTCTTGAGATTCCTTCTCCGACACTCTCGAAAACAAATTAAGACAAACAAATAAATACAGCTAGTGGGCTCATGTCCCAGGAGCACAGAAAACCATTAAGAAAACGAAGTACCATTTCCTGTAAACATGCTGGGAACTTCTTTTGGTTTTACTTCAGTCCATATTAGCGTCTTGCTTCTCCGTAACGCGTACACTGTAATAAGATGTATTTCACAGAAATGTACGTGTTACGGTACTCACAATTGGATAATTTTTTGGAAGACACCAGGTAGCCATGTGTCTATCTAGTGTGACACATTCTAAGTCTTCTCATCACAACTTTATCATGTCTTTCAAGATGGATTTTTGATTGGCAATCTATCTTGGGTTGGATGTCCTTCATTTTCGAGATGGCTTCATACCAGGGTTTCCGTAATTGGGCGGATTCTGGTTTTATACGGAATAGAAAGATCCAAGGTTCATGCATCATTTCCTGCTGTATCAACTTATTCATTTCCAAGTATGCCCACGTCAGATGGAATCCATATTAGGGTGATGGAGATATTTTTGCTGTTCCTGAATTCAAGATATCAATTTTTGGATTTTTATTGCCAATATGTTCTGCAAATAGATGTGAGTAATAGTTTAACCTGAAGTTAGAGAATCTGTTACGGTTTTGACTTTCGGCCCTGTGATCATAGTGACGGAAATGGATATAGCGTATAATTCACCAGTAATAATGCTGCAGGTGGAAGAAAGTTCATATGATGTTGCGATGTTGTGTAAAATTCCTTGTCATAATTTCCTATAGTAAGTGTGATGTTGATCGTTGGTTGATATCTGGATCAAAGAGCATGTACTAATGAAGTCTTTGGAGATACTGAAGCCAAATCGATTGATCCTAGGTTATGGTGTACAGGTTGGGGCACTGAAAGTAGAGTTAATCGGCGTATGTTAGCTGGTCCCGTTGTGGTTTTGAAGATTTCATAGAATGGCTGGCTTGGAATAGCAATCACTTCGGACGCATACAAAATAAGAATTTGTTGTCTATGGACATTGAGAGGTAATCCAGCGTTTCGACATGGAGCTGGAATCGGCTGGAACGAAATGAGCCGAGGACAATACGACGAGCTAAATTCAGTACTTCAATCAAAGATTTCCAGTTAGTTATGCTCGACGTAGAATAAAATATATCAGCGTAGTCTAGTTTAGGGCGAATAAGGGACCTGCATATTTTCAGCCAAATTTCTTCGTCGCGTCCGAAGGAGACTCATGTTAATGTTAATGTTAATAATTGCCATTCAGCTTTTAAAAGGCCATTTTTTAGGGCGTCAGGTGAGTCGATGAAAAGGAGTTACTCCGGGATATATGGATGTTCAACTCATCGTAGAGGTGAGCAATTCAATATCAGATAGGGTTGGTTTACGATTTGTGTTCTAATAAAACGGATTTCTCTCGAATTTTGAGGGGAGAAAAGATTCCTATATTTCAACTCATTCACTGATATCGTCCAGCCCATTCTATAAAAATGCTATTGGTGTCGTAATCAGACCAGTACAGGAGTAGATCGTCTGAATGAAAGACAAACTTGGGGGAAGCCTTAGTAGCGGTACATATTGTGTCATTAATGTTTAGGTCTAGAGCTCTCCAGGATATTTGATGTTAAACTACTTGTAGGAGTGAGCTATTCATTATCAGATAGGGTTGGCATACGGGTATCCATCAAGTAGAATGGATTGATTTTGGTGGGGAGGCAAGAATCGTATGTTCTGAATACATTCGATCTCATCTGGTCCATTCTGTGAAACCCTGCGACTGCTATTATTGATGTTTTCATACCAGAGCCGAACCGGAGGAGATCATCTACATACAAGGCAAACTTGAGTGAATGGTTGTTCCGCAAAAGGAGCAGAGAAGATGCATTCTGCTGGTATCTGCTGACACGTATTTCTGCTAGTTGGCTTCTTCAGGACAGGGCAACCAAGAAACCTAGGAAAAGATGGAAATAAAACTGAAAACACCACCACAGGAGCAAGCAACCAATGGTGTCTTCAGCTCTAGGAACTTTAATTCGGAGGCAAACTATGGCATCGGCATGGAGGAAGCATAAGCAGCGTCTGCAATGCGACTTCAATCCGAGGATATGATATTAAAGACATGTCATGTCTTTAATGGCTAGGACTGCAGATACTACGGGATCTTTGATATGTTAAACTACTTGTTCATTATCAGATGGGATTTTTACATAGGTAGCCATTAAGTAATCATTAAAGGATACTGTGGGAGGACTCATTATTAAAAGGTTTTTTCTGCGTTTTCTCTCTCAAACTCTGAAAAATATCTATAAAATAAAAATTAATTATTTTGTGATTTGCTTCTGCGTAAGAAACACAAGATATTTGTCAGAAGCAATCAGTTGAACACTGGTGCCTAACACACAACAACGAAACAACATCAACGAAGAAACAACTATATCGTAACGTTCCGGAGTCTATATCAGACTCCTTCGTCAGACGCTTTATGAAAATCTTTAGAATTATTTTGTTGGTAGTTGTTGTGAAATTCAAGAATTGTCACATTGACTGAATTTGAAAATCATAGCTAACATAGTTTTATATTGCATAGAAATTTCCAAGTTCCAACAACTTTTTCAATAAATTTAGCCAAATATGGTCAATACCAATTGAGCAATTTGCAAAATTGCATTCCCTGTTCAATGAAATACAAGTTGACTCCTTAAGTTTCATTTTAATATAATCAGGTTCTGTCATTAGAATCTTTGTATTACTCTAATCCACTTGTGATCTCCTTGGATTGTACATACATGTTCTGCTATTTTTGATTTCTGTATGTCTCTATTTCTCAAGTTATTCTTATGCTCTGACTTCCTTACTTCTAGTGGTCTTGATGTTTCTCCTGTGTATGATTTACCTCAAATACAAGGGATATTATATACACAGTTTTTTCATTTTTGTTTTTCATTAATGGGTTTTGTTTTCGTTAATAAAGACCTAGGATCATTTTGTGTTTTGAAGGCGGTTCTTATATTGAACTTAGAACCAATTCTTCTAATTTTTTCATAAAGGCCACGAACATAAGGGACCACATTCAACAGATTGGGTTGCTGCTCTTGTTGATTATTTTGTTGTTCTTGATTATTTGCACTCCTGTCTAAATTCATGATACAAGTATTTATGAATTGCCTCGGATATCCATTTTCTTCAAGAAATTTTTTTATGAAATCAACTTCATTATTTCGAATTTCAGGAGTAGAACAAATTAGGTTAGCTCTATAATAAAGTGTTTTAATAACACCTCTTTTTACACTAAGCTGATGGTTTGACTAGAAATTTAAATATCTATTTATATGTGTCTGCTTCCTGAATACACTCGTTTCGAAATGGTTCGAATACTTAATTATCGAAACATCCAGAAAAGAAAGCTGATTATACAGTATAAAAGTAGCTATACCCTTGTATACTACAGTTTATTGTCGTCTGACATATGTTTCGGAAACAAAATTTCCATCTTCAAAGAGGAAGCGTTACTGGTAACGCTTCCTGGTAACATATATTAGACGACAAAAAACTATAGTGGACAAGAGTGTAGCTACTTTTATAGTGTTCATAATAAGTCCACAGTGAACTCAAAATGGAATATATAGCTGATAATTTTTCTCTGTTTGCAAAGTGAATTTTATTGTAGGTTCCTTTGAATTTATGAAATGAAGCAAATCACAAAATAATTAATTTTTATTTTATAGATATTTAGCAGAGTTTGGGAGAGAAAAACCAGAAAAAGACCTTTTAACAGGTAGATCTTGTGAAACGGATTACTTTCAATATTGGTGCGGAGGAAAAAATTCTATGTTTCGAACCCATTGGGTGATATCATCTAGTCCATTCTATGAAACCCTGCAAATGCTATTGGTTTTGTCTCCAAAGCAGAACAGGAGGAGATCGTCCGCATGCAAGACAAACTTGAGGGGAGCCTTAAAACATTAGATATTGTCGTTAACGGCTATTAAAAATACAGTGGTACTTATGGGCCTTGGGAATCCATTATGGTGAGAGGACGCAAAGATGTTTCACCATTTGCGATGAATTCGCACCTGTCAATCTGAAAGTTCTTCAGGAAAAAGTTGTTCCAATTCAAATCGATGTCAGCTTGACTATGATAGAACAGTGATATCATATTCAGTGTCATTTCGAGGTACTCTGTATTGCATTAAATTCCTATGATATTCCATGGGATCATTCTCAATAAGCTATCCGTTAGTTAGTAATAACTATAATAAAATTCATCATAAATATACTTATAATACGGATATGTAATAAAATGGTAACTGCTGGGTGTCCGAGAACGATCTCCTTTACCTAATCTGGAAAACTGGCAATTTTAGAACCCGAAATTCATGGCTACATAATTTTTATTCCATATAGGTTTACGATACGCCACGAAAAAGGGTCATTTTTCTCTCCCTTTCGAGTAACGTCCTACTTGGACACAGCATCCAATCTAAAAGTTATTTCCGTCGTAATTTTCATATATTGGCCTAGCCATTGTCTCGAATGGAAATCGAGGGAATTCTGAAAACTTCGTTCCACAGATGGAAAGTCAGAAATTCAATGAAGGGATTTATGGACTAAAGAGATCAAAACGAATGTTTCGAATATCTTTCGATCTTCTTTTAGGCGTACAATGGATGCACACATATTCCAGCAATTCAATGTTTTATCTGAAGCGTGTTCTTTAAATCGACTATAATATCCCATAGGATGGCTGTCTGAACGTGGTAGGAGCGAACAGTTGGATGGGTTTTTATTGAACTCACGATTTATTTCATCAAGAACTTTGCTGCAATGTTGAGATTCTACCTAATCATATGGAAATAGCATCTAGAATTTATGGTCTTGCTAAAAATTGGTTCAGGAAATGAACACTGCAAGTGGAGAGTTCGATTTTTTCTGAATTCAACAAAACAATTTCTTGTTCAATCTTCAAAGAGTATTACCTATTATACAGGGTGTTTCATATTAATAAGCTAATACAAAAGGCGATTAATGCTTGGGTAAAATCAACAATAAAAGTTCTAATAAACCTATGTCCTAAAACTCTTATCTTCTGGGATACTGTGTGTTGAAGTTTCAAGAAAAAATAGCTTCATAGACATTTGGCGCAATTCCTCAAAACATCAATGGCCATTTAGACGCGAAATATATTTGAATGTTTCATCCTTTGACATCCATACATGATGTGGACTACCTACATTGGAAAAATATTATCCACGCTTCTGTATACAGCTTTTAATTTTTTTATCGGATACCGTTCGTCGGACGAAAAAGGAACCACATATACAATTTACCCTTAAATGAATCAAGATTTTATGAATAATTTTTAATAAAAAAAAATTGATTCAAGCACTGACGTGAAGTCAGAAGCTTTTGCGCGTATGTTCTATTGTCCATTCTTCTGTATTGGACACCCTTAATCGATTTTACCATGGTAAATTATGTTGTCCATTCTCCTGTATTGGACACTCTTAATTCGAATTTACCATGGTAAATTCGAATTAAGTGTCCAATACGGGAGAATGGACAACATAATTTACCATGGTAAATTCGATTAAGGGTGTCCAATACAGAAGAATGGACAATAGAACATACGCGCAAAAGCTTTGACTTCACGTCAGTGCTTGAACCAATTTTTTTTTCGTGATTTTTTTTGAAATTTTCTAGGGGTACGGTTATTAAAAATTTTTTTTTTTCTCATTTTTTTCGAATTTTCTAGTGGACCGGTCTTACAAAATTTTGAACACGTCCTTATGTTGATTTTCTACTACTAGTTACCAAGCTTCAATTCGATCGAATATTTATTTTTTCAGTTATCAAGAAAATAAATTTCCAGGTGGGTATAACTCGGAAACCGTTAGACCGATTATGCTCCTTTCGTTCGAAAGTTATCGAGGCAACGGTCACCCATCTACTGAATTCACACAAGAATGCTCCAATCTCCAACAATATTAAACCGATCGTATTAAAACTTGAAAATTAGCGGTAGAGTTAGGTTATAAAGGCTCTTGCCAAAATTTCATCAATTTCTAACGATTAGTTACTGATTTATAGAATTTTTTTTTTATTTTCAATGATTTATTAAAAATTTTCTATAAACGCTATCCTCACCAAATTTTGCGAACATTTCCGCGTTGGCATTCTACAACTAATAGCCATGTTTGAATTCAATGGGTTCAGTACTTTTCGAGTTAATGAGGAACAAAAACCACGAAATTTCAGAAAATTTCAGATGGCTATAACTCTAAAACCGTTTGGCCGATTGTGCTCATAAACAAACTGAAATGTCGCGTTCTGGTGCTCATCCTAACCTGAAAATTTAAAGCCGCTATCTCATTCCGTTCTCAAGTTATCGTGACAACAAAAATATTTTTAAATAATTTTTTTTAAATTTTCTAGCCATATGATTCGCACAAAATTTCACAAACGTGCTTAGGTTTATATTCTACAACTACTCATCAAGTTTCAATTCGATCGGATTTATATTGGTTTGAAACAAAATTATTACTCGGAAACCGCTGGGTCGATTATGCCCATTAACGAACTTGTCCGTCGTATTGGGATGCGCCACCTACCCTGAAAATTTCAAGTCGCTAGTTTTTTTCGTTCTCAAGTTATCGTGGCAACGGCCAGACGGCCGGACGGCCGGCCGGACAGAATCAAATTTGACCTCGAATTCTTCATTGAGGAGTCGAACTTAATCGTTTGAGACCATTTTTTTCAAAAAATTCGAAAGTTACCGACATTTGGGCAAAACTATAACGCGATGTTCCCCAGAACATACGCGCAAAAAGCAGTGGCAAACATAACTTTTTTCCAAAAATATTTAGTCCATATCCTGTACGGATATTACAGGATGAAAAATTAAGAAAATCTTTCGCATCCAAAAATTGCCATGGGTGCATATAGGGCAAGAGCCCAATCGCATAGAAATATCTATGCAGTTATTGAATTTATGATCAATATACTCTTTTTGCGCGCATGTCCTGGGGAACATCGCGTTATCATTTTGCCCAAATTTAAATAATTTTCTCATTTTTTTCGAAAAACTCAATCGATTGGTTTCGACTCTCTGATAATGGATTCGTGGTCAATTTTGATTCTATTGGGCCGGCCGTTGCCAAGATAACTTGAGAACTTGAAATTTTCAAGGTAGGTGGCGCATCCCAATACGAACGCCAAGTTCGTCACGATAACCCGAGTGCATCTGAATGCGACATTTAAGTTTATTTATAGACATAATCGGCCAAACGGTTTTTGGAATTAAACCTATCTGAAATTTGGTTGTTATTTCCTCAATAACTCGAAAAATACAAAACCGATACAATACAAACATAGTTATTAGTTTTATAATGCCAACGCGAAAATTCTTGCGAAATTTCGTGAGGATCGTATCTCCGGAATTTTTTTTTAAAATCATTGATATGTCATCTATATGTCAGAAACTGGTCTTCCGATACCGCTAAAATTTGGCGTGACCCTTCAAAACCTCACTTTACTGCCAACTTCCAAATTTAAACCCGATTGGATTTATATTGTTGGAGATCCGAGCAGCCTTGTGTGGGTTCAGTAGCTGGATGTGTGAAATTGCCTCGATAACTTTTGAACGAAAGGGAATAGGGACTTGCAATTTTCAGGGAAGGTTGCGCATGTGAATGAGAGAGTAGAGTTTATTTTTGGGCATAATCGGCCCAACGGTTTCACTGACTACTGAGTTTGCCAGGTGGTTCCCAGAATTTAAGATCTGTAGTTCTCAAAATAAGAGAGATAAGCCAACATATGCATACATATTCGAAATCAGGTGAGAAAGAGCTATCCAATTATAAAAAAATATATAGAGGGTTTCATGAAAAAAATTTAAGTCACACTCAATATCTTGTGCACTCTGCATATATTTTAATTCATGAAAACATCCCAAAAAAATTGAGTTAATTTCGTACCACTTTTGTACAGAACATTTTTTTGTATCTTCATTCGTGATAAAGTAAAGGGCGATTCAAATTATAGTGGGAAACCCGGTACATCGTTAAAAGGTGAGTAATCAACACAATCCAGTCAGTGCAAAATACTGTAGATTATATTTCGATCCAACTTTATCAAATAAAATTTGCACAATATTCAGGGCGTTCGATATTTCTCTCGCTTTCTATAGTTTTACTAACAACAAGGAAAAAACACGCGTATTGGAGACAATACCCCTGTTTCAAAACAATCAGAAATGATTCATTCTATCCCTTGCGGCAATTGTGACGGAAGCTATGTATGTTGAACTAACAATCGGAAAAAAGTTTGATTCCTCCTCTTTGAAAACTGTATATAAGAAAAATAGATACAACAGAAGACTTATATCAGTGAAATGCTACACATCTGACTGAATATTATTTTATTTAATATGTAATCAGTCAATATTATTTTCGGTTTCAAAAGAGTCTTATATATATTCACAAGTTCAAGAATCGGATACTTATTTTCCAAGAGAAAGTATTTTCAACCTACTAGAAAACTTGACATTTATGAACAGTGAACACAGACAGATTCTGTGTTCACATTCTGTACATACATAGAACTTACGATGTATTATTGAAACTTTGAAACTTTATATCTCGAAAAGTATTAGCTTGTTAGAGTTGAAAATAATAACAATGGATTCTTATGATGAAACTGCATCTTAAAATAATTTGAATTCAAAAGTTGTAATGAAAAAAAAATATATTTTTATTGTTACTCTGAAACTATTTCACCGATTTTGCCCAGTAACGAACTCAACCGAGATATGTATCCCTCAAACCTACTTTGAAAATTTCAACTGTCTAGCTCATTCCGTTCGAGAGTTATCGTGTGAACGGCCGGACGGACGGCCGGACGGCCGGATAGCCGGACAGAATCGATTTCGACCACGGATTCTTGATCAGTGAGTCAAACCAAATCGTTCAAGAACATTTTCAGCCAAAAATTCTAAAACTACATACATTTGGGCAAATTGGTAAGCACTCTGTTCTGAGGAACAAGAGCGCCAAAAAGAACACAAATATTTTCCGAAATTTTGGGCTAGATACGTAGATGACATATTTGCAATTGTTGATGAAAATTTTGATATTAACGAATTCACTATGGCCTTAAACAGTTAATACCCATCTATTAAGTTCACCTTCGAAATGGAAAAGGACGGCTTCTTACCATTCTTAGATTTAAAAGTATCCAGAGATAACTCAAATTTAATTAGTTTTGACATTTTTAGAAAACCTACTAATTCTGATATTTACATTTCGTCTGATTCGGTAGCTCCCTGGTCACATAAAACAGCCAGCTTACATTTCCTCGTTTACCGGTCATTTAATATTCCGCTCAGCAATGTAAATTTCTAGAAAGGAAGAAAAATAATTTTCCAAATTGCCGAAAGAAACGAATATAGTCATCAATTAGTTCAGAAAATTATAAACAAACATAAACATAAAAATCTCTTCAGTAACATAACCCTAAGGAATGAAATAAAAACGATAAAATGTTTCCACGCATTCACGTTCCATCCGAAAACAAACAACAGACTCTAGAATATTTTCAAAAAGGTGTAGATAAAACTGGATTTCAAAACTTCCACTAAAATTAAACAACTTCTACTAAATACATTCGATGAGACTCCGGACGGAGTCAACAACAACAAATGCAACAAATTTATCATGGTAAATTCGAATTAAGAGTATCCAATACAGGAGAATGGACAACATTATTTACCATGGTAAATTCGATTAAGGGTGTCCAATACAGAAGAATGGACAATAGAACATACGCGCAAAAGCTTCTGACTTCACGCCAGTGCTTGAACCAATTTTTTTTTTCGTGATTTTTTTTAGTACCTATTTAAAATATCTGAACATTCATCAAGTATCCTTCTGTGACTCGATTAATACTGGAATTGAGTCAACTTGTATTCCATTCAATTCAACGCAGAACACACATTTTGTCGATAATATGTACATCATCGATAGGTGATAAATCCACATAATCCAATCGAAGCATTATACTGCAGATTATATTTCGATCCACCTGTATCATATAAAATCAGCAAAATATTCAAGTTCAATATTTTCTCGCTTTCTATAGTATTAATAAAAAGAAGAAAAAAATTCCACATGTATTAGAGACAATATCCCAATCTCAAAATAATCAAAAGTTATTCACTCCATCCCTTGCGGCAATTGTGACAGAGGATAGGATGTACGACAAACAAACCAACTACTGGGAAATACGTAGAATTAACGAACGCACTACACGGAACACATAGAACACTCACACAAAAGTGCTTTCGCCTTGCACTCTCATACAGAGGGACAAAAGTTTGATTCCTCCTCTGTGAAAACTGTAGATAGGGAAAATAAATACAACTCATACATACACTCATCTGTGAAATGCTAGTAGGTAAACTACCGGGGTCTAGGACATTTCAAGGCCACCAAAACCATGGTAGTTCCTGGTACACTTCAAGGTCACCCAAATGGAACCTAACCCAAGTGGGTAGGCAACCAAAAATTAATGTAGTAAACGTGTGACGTCATTGCAGGTGACCTTGGGCTGGTAGATCAGGCCTAGCCAGGCTTGCGCAGGTTAATTTTGCGAGAGAAGTGAAAAAAATTTTTTTTCGGACTTAGAAAAATTTCGAGAATTTCGGACTTAGAAAAATTTCGTAAAGTTCGGACTTAGAAAAATTTCGACAAGTTCGGACTTAAAAAAATTTCGTAGGTTAATTTTGCGAGAGAAGTGAAAAAAATTTTTTTTTCGGACTTGAAAAAATTTCGAAAATTTCGGACTTACAAAAATTTCAACAAGTTCGGATTTCAAATCGAATAAAACGATGATTAATTTTGTGAGAATTGTGAAAAAAAAATATATTTTTGAAAATTCTTTATGTTGGACTTGGAAAAACTTTGAAAGGAACAATTTTAGCTACTATAAACCTTAGATATCCTTATGGGAAATTACATGTTAAAATAAGTGAAATTGAACTAGAATTCTGGGAGGAAATAAAACAAGACAATTATAATATTTGTTTTTTATTGACAAGCCAATCGTATAGTAAATTAACATTTTCGAGTGCACATATGAGTTCATTCTTTACATGTAACCTACAATGATAACTTGTTGTGGATGCTTCTTTTAAGAGTTTTAGCTTGGGGCAGTCAGACATCTCTAGGATGATACATCGATCGGAGTCTTTATGTAATAGTGTTCTTACAATCCTTACTTTCGGCAATCCTTTTACGTAAATTAAGCTTTGTGCATCAGGTAGTAGGTGGCTCTTCAAAACAGAAATTAGCATTTCTACAGGTATATAGTAATCATAGTTGGTCGTCCAATCCAAACCATGGATGTTGTTTGTTGTGTAATCTATCTGCCATTTGAAATGCTCAGATAGTAGATGAAATTGCACTGGTGTTCTTATAAAATAATGTTTCCTTTCACAAGTGTTAATATTTAGAATTGAAAGTTCCCTGATGTAAAATTCACTATCTTTGTAGTGGAACCCTTGGAAATCCACAATAAATGCCATTTTGTGCCGTCGTATGAGCTCTAGATAATCCTTACAGTCCCACTTAATGGATTATATATCACGTTTCGGTCGTGAAGAATTAAACAATAAGCACTTGTTTTGTTTGGTACCGGTTTTGCTGTTTCAATTTCAAGTCTGATATCGACTGCACCGTTCTTTATTGTCTCACTCTGATGAGTACAATCTATGACAGCTATTGGTGCTGTATGTTTGAATGAACTGGGTGTAAACGCTGGTTCAGCTTCGTTTTTATAATAGTACGCTCTTTGAAAATGCGCATACATTTCATATAATAACGACCATTGATTCTTGTCCCAATCAAGGTTAAGGTTATCATACGGATATGCGTCTGCATTCAGGAATAATTTAATATTCCTTAGATTGCAATGATCAAATAATGCCGAATCTCTGTTTAAGCTATTTTTACGATCCGTTTGGAAGGCAAAAATAACAATTCGGGGTTTTTCCATCAAGCTGCTTGATTTAACAGTCCAGGTGTGATGGGTAGTCTCTTGAAGAGTGGGTAATTGTTGAATTTCCCAATTTCTAAATGAAATGGATAAATCTCTGCTCTCCTCAACATATTTCAATAATCTTAATTTTTGCACATCGGCCACTTTAAGATGTGGCACTTTCCAATAAATTTTGTTGATTTCCACAAAGGGTTTTTCAGTTCCTGTTACTGGTTGATTAATAATCGCGTTCAAATATTTGCTGCTCCTAATCAATACCAATTCTTGACGAACATTCATAATAACCTTTTGGAAATCCTCTGCAAATCCCAGCCACAATTTAAGAGGTATACAAACGGTAAAATTACCTTTTTGATCAAGGATATCAGGTAGTCCATCTAATGCCAATCCAGCATTTTGCAAACGATCAAATTGATTCTTCGTGTAGGATAAGTAACTCTTCAATGTGCTAGTTATTCCCAAATTCCGTGTTTGATCAATCACAGTGCCTCCTATTTCATAACGAATTTCATCGAAAAGAAATGAAATTCCATTTTTTATAAATTTTATATGTGTAGTTTCAGTAGGTGGATGTTTAACATCATCACTATTAATAAATAATAATAATAATTTCCCCTCAATATAAATGTAACTATATGATGGTAAAGTGTATAGATCTTGCGTTTGGATGGGTATTCTTATTTCATCACTGCACTTATATGTCGTTGAAGCATACGGTTGATGAGTATGATATTCAAAATTCGCAATAGATTCATCAATTAGAACATTTTCAGCTACATTTAAATTTAGGAAACTCATTTTGTCTTCACTTTAAAACCCAAGGACCTTAAAAATAATTTATTTGTCGCTGTTAACGGTACACTGGTTTTTGTAGTACTGAACAATATATTTCTTTCAGCCCCTTTTTTATTATTTTTCATACCATTAGATTGTTGTTGTTGTTGTTGGTTGCTTGAGAAAACGTTATAATATCTCATGATCGCTCTTAGTTCACTTGTTGTAGATTTTTTTCACATGTAATCTTACTGTTACCACTTCTCCGTTGAAATTGACCAAGTTACCCTCTTGGTCTGTTAGTTTTATAGCAATTTCATTGATAAATTTCGTATTTATCGGTAAATAGATAACATTAGAGGGGTTTTCAACTATCTTGGTGCCTGGTGCATTTTTTGGATAGAAGACGTGCAAAATGTGTTTTTTTTCATCATTAGAATATGAGTTTTGCACTAAATTACATTCAATATTGATCGCATTCACTCTGAAAATATTGATAGGCTTGTTGGAAATATGTTTTTTATTAGCAGCTAATATTTGCGGTGTAAACCCCAAAACTTGTGCTATACTACAATTCTGTTGAAAATCAATAGGTTCCGTGCATTTCACTTCCGATCTCAGGGTGGTTCGATTCAACGAAATATTTATGGCTGGTCTATCTGTTTGACCTTTCAATGGATTATTTTCATAGTTATCAATTATATATTTTTGTAGATAGTGATTTATATCACTTATTTCATAGCAACCAGGTGGAAGAATGATTATGTTGTTTACACCAAAATGGAAACGATTATTTGTTTCATCGACATTGGGAATGCTATTGTAACTGACAAAGTTCATTAATCCGATAACATAGTCATGAGATTCACTTAACACAATTGGTGGATATATAGTGGCTTTCAATTCTGACGACTTGTCGTTTAACGTGAACGTGTAGGACATGATGATGATGCTTGCATAACACTGACCATATTTTTCATTTGAATGATAATTTATTTAATAAAAATTTTATACATAAGTGTCCACAATTATACGATGTTTTTTTTTGATATGTTTTATAATTATAGAAAATATTCAATTGTTTATTATGCGTACAATGATGTTTACAACCAGATTTAAAATATTTACAAACTTCAAGAGGTGGAGGTAGATTTCCATAACTATCAAAATATGAAATGTTATCCCCCTTTTTGCGATAGCTGACCCAATGTGTGCCCGGCCCATCAGAGTTGTCTAAATTCACAATTCCGCATTCATTTTTTCGAATTCGTTTAGGCATCTCATCTTTCATAAAGCATCCACGAAAATTAGCAATTTTTAATTCTGTAACCAAATTGCTAATATCCCGATCTGTTAGTGCTCGCTTTGGAAGTTTCATCTCTCTCTCTCTCTCTCTCTCTCTTTTTTTGTTAATTGTAACGATCTGCTTCACTGTCTCGTAGAAAAAGTCCAAATCCTTTTTTGTATTTTCTCAAGCACATTCCTTTTCCCATAGCAATAGCTTCCATAGTTTTATTGTGTCGATTTGCCTCTTCGAATTGTTGTTTGGCCTGTTTAGCAGCATTAATTGAATCAATAATTTTTGCAGTCCCCCCACCTAGTGCACCTAAAGCACTCAATCCCGCAAAAATCGGAATTAATGGTAAAATACCTCCTTTTTTAGGTAACCTTATCACTTTTGTTGACTTTATTTTGGATTTGAATTTATTGGCTAATTTCTTTGCCAAAAATACCCGTGAAAATAGATCCTTAGGTTTTTTTCTTATTATATGTTTTTTTATTTCTTTCACCACTTTATTGAAAGAAACACGTTTAATCTTCTTTTTCTTCATGCTCATTCTTTTTACACCACATATACACACTCAAAGTTGAGCAGGACTGCACCCCAATTATGTAAAGCTCACATATTTATAGGTAAAATTCTTGTTCGTTTAGCACCCCCATTCTCGTCCTGAATTCTCCTGTATTGGACACTTAATTCGAATTTACCATGGTAAATTCGAATTAAGTGTCCAATACAGGAGAATGGACAACTTAATTAACCATGGTAAATTCGATTAAGGGTGTCCAATACAGAAGAATGGACAATAGAACATACGCGCAAAAGCTTCTGACTTCACGTCAGTGCTTGAACCAATTTTTTTTTTTTACACTTTGCGGTAATCTGGTCAATACAAAATTCACATGCTTATAAAGGTCACGATTCTACAATTTGATGCTAAATTTCATATAGATCGAGTGATCGGTTTCGGAAATATTCATAAAACAATACAGGAGAATGGACAATAGAATTCATCATGGTAAATTCGATTAAGAAGAGTGTTCATTACAGGAGTATGGACAATAGAACATACGCGCAAAAGCTCCTGACTTCACGTCAGTGCTTGAACCAATTTTTTTTTTATTTATAATATCATTTAAATTAATATTGTTGGACGTTACTTTGAAAGTTCTACGCTATTAGAAGTATACCTACCTATTTTATTCTGTAAAGTCTATAATTCAAGAAACATTGTTGAAGTAGGTATATTGTTTTTTTATTTATAATATCATTTAAATTAATATTGTTGGACGTTACTTTGAAAGTTCTAAGCTATACTGACTTACAGCAAAAATATTATAAAGAAAATAAGCAATTATTGGATAGTCAAACTATCATTTTAATAAAATGATGCATTTTTATTGTTCAAATAAAGATATTTTGTTAACTTACAAGAATTTCTTCATTCAATGGTATTTCAAAGAACTAATTACAGTTTTAAATATTTAATAAAAAAACCTTTTTAATTCTTCATAATCATTACAAGAATGTCTGTCGATATGGAATATGGTAATAATTTGACATTTGAACACATCGTTTAATGCATAATCAATTTCAATACTTTTGTCAATCGTTGATGAGATGAGATATCTGAAATTATAGATAAACTCTAAATATTCCATTCAATATTGAAATATTAAAATTAAATTTCCACTTATTCATTTGTATTTCAAGATAATGAACGTTTGAAGCTAATGATTCATGTAAATTGTCTGTGAAAATTTGTTTTCATGGGTTAGGGGAAAAGAGTTATTGTGAAAATAAGATTCATTTATTTAGATACCAATCTATATATTGTTTTATACTATCTACTAAGGGCCGATTTATTCAACCTCTCCGTAAAGTATTCGTCAACTATGTGCTCGTTGAATTTACTGATCCCCTTTAAAGTGAACATTTACAGATTACTTTCCTTTCGGTAAGGCTACTTGACAGTTTACAGGTCGTAAAATATATCAGCCCTCAGTGAACAAAAAAATTTTATACCTCACTGAAGCCGTAATACAAACAAAGGAAATAATTTCGAACAAAACTCTATTAACATATTCGATTATTTACTTCAAGAGAGATCAAGAATAACATTCATTTTGAAAATTCAATTCTACATCAAGCAGCATGCAATGCATTTTTTCGAGTTTGGACCACTGCTGCCCACATAATCATGGAGGATTCGTGAAACATTGCAGGGAGGATAAATACTTGTATATAGATTATTATTAAAATATGATAACTGACTTTCTCCATTTCCTTATATACTACTTCTCGTTGTAAAATATACTTGGATTTTCCTCCGCAACACTAGGATACATCATTTTCAAAGTTAGCGTTGAATTATCAAGCCATTCTATTATAATATTAGTAAAATCTGTTCTTCAGAGGTATTCATTGTTAAGCATGCTAAGCAACAAGCATTTAAGAAACATATACCTGAAGTTCCACGGGAAAACAATATACATAATATATTATTATTATTATACTGATCCTCCTGGGTCTTCCACAAGGAGACCCCTCATAAGCTCTAAGAGCTTGCCCTGAGTTAGGAGAAGCAGTTGTGTTCTGTGTAGGCTTTGTCACTGTGTCCTTACGCCACCTTAGGCACAGCACTGTTAATTTTTGACCCAACAGCGAATGGTGGCGATTACCGTGACTAGAAAATTTCTTTCCTAGCCTCTGAATTGAACTTGGGGCTTCCGCTCCCAAGTCAATTACTCTACCACTGAGCCAATCGCACATACCTACACACATGTTATATTGCATCACCTTCTACTCCCATATTTTAAAATATTCTGCAATTAGAAAAATTAAAATGTTTTGTTAAGATTCCTATTATATAGGTACACGCTGGCATCCACACACCCTGATGATGGATCGTAAGAGACCCATGATATCAGGAAAACAGAAAAGTGTTCAAAATTCACTGGTCTAAGCGTAATTCAACTGTTTTTTTTTGTGCAATAGTATTATGCAAATGTTATGTGTAAACAGGTAAAAGTAGCTAAGGGCCAAATCTGAATAATAGGGTAGGTGCAGAAATTTTATGGCGTATTCCATTGGCAGCACCAGTGCTGCACTGAGCACGCACTGAGTGCAAAAAATGTTGCACTGGACGTCAAAATGTGTCAAAATGCTTGACGAAATTCCCCAATGGAATACGATTCATGCACTCAGTGCGCACGAGTTCTACCAATGGAATACGCCATTAGTGTTCATGTCATCTTGGTTGCCTCTTATCAATATTAAATTTTCTCATGAGGTATACTTAATCTTCACAAATATTCAATCGACTAAGTTCCATATACCTTGTTTTTAAGAATTCTATCTGCAGTAACTCCAAGAGTAACTCATGCATTCTATTTGTCGAAAAGCATTACTTTTTTGCTCTACGTTAACTGGACCTTAATTCATTTCAACCTGAAAGAAAATATTAAGACTTGGATTTCTCTGAGTAAAGTAATTCATTCAATTCACTTCTATTACTTACTGCTGATTTTTAGCCAGAAATCCTGAAGGACATATACCAGATATCTTCTTTCTGAACAACTCTTCCACAGTTCTCCATAATTTGGAATTTCTTTCACATACGTAAACAATATTTCTAGATTCCTCCAATCTTCAAATACAAGGTAATCTCGATTATTTTCAACAGAAGGAATACTCGTTCGTACTTCGTGGATTGAGAATATTTTGTTTACGTTTTGTATTTGTGTTTTGATCACATTCAGATCAGAGACAGATTCGATGTTGAGGTTAAAACGGGGCGCATGCGATGTAGGGCTATCATCTCCCATAGATTTGTGATGAAATACATAATACGATTTTCCCATAACATACGCGTAAAAGATATGTCATCATGACATTCATATTTTTATTTTTGAACTGAAGGTTCTCGCAAAAATACGACCATAGACAACATATCATACGACGAAAATTTTAGATGGCTATAACTCTAAAACCGTTTGGACGATTATGCTCATAAACAAACTCAAATGTCGCATTCAGATGCACAACCTAACCTGAAATTTTCAAGCCGCTATCTCCTTCCGTTCTCAGGTTATCGTGACAACAAAAATATTTTTTAATAATTTTTTAATAATTTTCTAGCAATACGATTCTCACAAAATTTCACAAACGTGCTTAGGTCTATATTCTACAACTATTCACCAAGTTTAAATTCGATCGGATTTATTTTGGTTGAAAACAAAATTATTACTCGGAAACCACTGGGCCGATTATGCCCATTAACGAACTTATCCGTCGTATTACGATGCGCCACCCACCCTGAAAATTTCAAGTCGCTAGCTCTTTTCGTTCTCAAATTATCGTGGCAACGGACGGCCGGACGGCACCACAGAATTAAATTTCATTGGGCAAAACTATAACGCGTATGTTCCCCAGAACATACGCGCAAAAAAGGGGGGTTCTATCAATTTGAGATTACATAAAAACACAGCCTATATGTTTTGGAATGATCCTAATGAATTAGTTGAACGATTGAAATTATTATTGGCATCACATGAAGCTGGAAACAGTGGTGTTATATATGAAATCACTTCAATTGTTGAAGAATTGTACGAGGCTGGTTTGATAGTATAACGATGACATCGAGAACCGAGAAGAAGTGGCAAATTGTCACCGAGCTGTATAAGCAGGCCCGAATAAATTTTAAACGTCGTAAAACAATTGTACGTGGCTTGTGGGACTTATGCCAAGCTGATCTGATAGATATGCAACCATATGCCAAAGAAAATAACGGTTTCAAGTATATTCTAATTGTCATCAATTGTTTCTCTAAATACGTTTGGACTGAACCGCTCAAGGATAAATCAGGGAAAAATGTGTCAACTGCTATGGAAACTATTTTGTTGAAGATGTTGAAATCGAAAAAAAACAACAGTTTGAAAAATTTACAAACAGACAAGGGTACAGAATTTTATAATGTTACTTTCAAAAAGCTAATGGAAAAATATTCTATTAATCATTATTCCACCTACAGTGATAAAAAAGCAGCAATTGTTGAACGTGTAATTCGAACAATTAAAGGAAAAATGTATCCTCAATTTTCCTTTCAAAATACCCACAACTGGATAGGTGGTATTTTAGCTGAAGTGGTTAAAAACTATAATAATTCTGTGCACCGCACAATCGGAATGAAACCAATCGATGTAAAAGAAACAAATGAAGATTCTCTACGTGGAATTTATAGTAATCCAAAGTCACCAATACGAAAATGTAAATTCATAAAAGGTGATCATGTAAGAATTTCCACAGCGCGGGGTGTCTTTGATAAAAAATATAATATGAATTGGTCTCCTGAAATCTTTATTATTAAAAAAAAAGTATTGAGCACACCCACAACATATATTTTGAAGGATATCAATGATAAAGAAATCAAGGGAGGATTTTATGAGGAGCAAATGCAAAAAGTGAAATATCCAGATATTTATTTGGTTGAAAAAGTTTTGAAACGTAAAGGTGGAAAAAGCCTAGTTAAATGGGTTGGATTTGACGATACACATAATCAATGGATATCAAATGACAATGTATCTTAAAGGTTACAATAAAACACCAATAATTTAATAATGATTCTTTTATTACTTCAAAGTCCCAAATGGTTAACGTTTTTTTCAAATGAAATCATGATCATCAATCTCGATTCTTGGCATTTCCCTTCTTCTTCTTTTCGACGGTTGTGATGAGGGTGGTTGTTGTGATAGGGGTGGTATTGTTTCCTCCTCCCCCGCTAATAATTGTGAATTAATTTCAAAAAGTTGTCTTTTGGCTGCTCTTCTTTGTCTCGAATCCTCCTCATTAAGCCCATTATTCACATGAGGTGTACTTTGGGTAATGGGAACTCCTGCTTCCCTCAAGGCTCTCTTCAATATCACCCCATCTGATTGTAATGGGGGTGTTTGTGAAGGTGGTGGTGGTGTTGATATACATGCTTGTGTTACTTGAGCACTCTCGATATCCTCTTCGTCGACAATATTGTACTTGTATCTTCTTATGACATCTTCCAATAACCCCAGATCTTTGTCATCCTCCAATCGTGTTTTCAGGTATTTCACAGGTAAATTACCAAATTTTTTTTTCATCGTTTTTACTTTTGGACTATATGATAGTTTTATTGTTACCTTATCATCATAAAGAGTGACTTTGGGGGCTCCATATCTTTGAACAAATGAAGGTAGTTTAGAAAAAAATAAAAATGATTAGGGAGGAAAAAAACTTACTGAAAAATCTGCTTGCACACCACCTCTAACATTCGGGGAGTAAAATTGTCCCGATCAGTAGAGAAAACAACAATAGTACAAGGAATATTCATGTTAAAGTTTTTTTCTTATTCACGTGCACGTTCGTAGCTGGTAACTCCAATAATTATACTAGTTTTTCAAGATGAATTGAACGGAATTTATACTCTGAAATTGCTGATTGTCAAGGACAAAATGTTTAAATTTTGGGACAGAATATTTTACAGTCAATCCTTCTTCCCCTTTATTTTATATGAAAATGTAAATACATATAATTCATGTGAAATATCAATTGAAATTTGTTTGAAGTTATTCATTTTCACCAAACGAATATCCATATTAAGAATTACATATATCAATTAATTGGTGTGAATCAATTACATATTTAATAGATAGGTTTATTTCCAAAGGTCCATACTGTATTCATATTACTTTGTTAGATATTGCTTATTTAGCATTTTGCATCCTAGCGCGTGGACCTGCATCGCACATTCCTTAGATAAGATAATCTTATAAATAGAACCCTATTAGATTTTCTCGAGGAGAATTGAATAGATAATTATTTATTAGGCGTACTCTCTAAGTAAACGCTTATCGGTATGCTAATTGAGTCGGTATGCTAATTGAGCTTCGTCGGCGTTTATTTATCTCCGCGGATACATTGACCAACTTGACCATTTATTCGTCCTCTTAATTTTATCGAATGATACATTGTTTTAATATTAATGATGTACATGCAAAAATCTAGATTGTTAGGATGCAACTTTGTCTACTATTATAATCTGAATTGAATTATTGCAAATTAACAAAAATTTTGGGGCACGTGTAATTGCGATCCGAATTGGTATATAAGAAATAGATTGCGTAGGTATTCTACTTGAGGTTGTGTTTGTGCATAAAGCAGAATCGAGGTAAGCAGATTTTATTTTCTACCTGTTTAAAAAAAAAAAATGTTTGGGCTGATTTTTGAGTTTCCAATTTTTCAAATGAAAATATATTTTTCAGACATAAAAGAAAAAAAACCATAAAAAAACAGCAAAAATCCGTGAAAAAGGCAGAGAAAAAAAATGAGCGGTACAGCAACCACCCGTTTAGATAGTTTGTCGGCTGAAGCCGTTAAGACTATGGAAAGGGTGAGTAGATTAATCAAAACTAAAGAGGAATTTTTAAAATATATTACTTATTTGAAAAATATTATTTGCGTTTTGAATAGATCGATTAAAAATAAATATAATGATGCTATTGGGAATTTTGCTAGAGTTGAATCTAATCTTAGTATTTTAAAGTATTATCAACGAACATTTAGGAAAAAGTTATCAAAATTAATGGAAAAACGATGCGAAGCAAATTTAGAATGGCATGAAATTAAATCGGCATTTAATGGGCGTATATCTAGTGGTATTATTACAAATCTTGGATTCAAAGATCCTCAATTATTTTTGGAGAAAGCATTTAGAAGTTTTGCAATACAAATTCGTAAGTCGTTGAAAAAATCTGTACTAAAAGTTAACACTATTTTGGCTGGTTTATTTGTGAAACCCTCTGATTTAGAGACTAACTTTAAATTTTTTTCCACAAAAAATGAAGTTATTGACGTTAGTGTAAATTTAAAAGATTGGTATAAAAACAATGTATCGTCTGTTATTTTGAATCGAATGGGTGAGTTCCAAGAACGCGATTCGGGCTGGAGTCTATATGAAATTTTGTATTTGAAATTGAACATTAATCATTTCAGTCCAATAAATGTTGGTATGTCCACTTATGTAGCTTTACCAGCATTTGTGAAAAGCACGCATAGTGTAATCAATATAAAAAATAATGATCAGTACTGTTTCCTGTGGTCTATAATGGCTGCTCTTTTTCCCGTTTACGATGAATCCAAAAATAAATGTAGAGTATATTCTTACCCCGATTTTGAAGGCTTTCTTAAGTATAAAAACATTAATTTCCCAATAGAATTGAAGGATATTCCAAAATTTGAATTATTGAACGGTTTAGGAATAAATATTTTTACTATTTCGAATAACAAGGAGATTGTTCCTCTTTGTCTTACCAAGAGTCCATTTTACAAAATAATAATAAATCTCTTGATGGTGCCTTGTGAAAATTTGACAAATGAAATAGCTGAAAATAATCCTGGAACGAGTTCAATGAATTTGAAAACTAAAACATATTATCATTTTGCTCTAATAAAAAATTTATCCCGTCTTTTGAGTCGTCAACTTAAAGATTCGAAAAATAGGAAATATTTCTGTGAAAGATGTTTGAATCATTTCGCTACAAATGAATCTTTGGAAAGGCATCTGGAATTATGTAGAGATTTGAATGACTGTAAAATAGTTTTACCTAAAGAAACTCATAAGATTTTAAAATTCAAAAATTTTACACATCAAATACCTATGCCTTTCGTTATTTATGCGGACATTGAAAGTCTTTTGGTTGATTATGATCTGTCCTCTTCCTCCTTTGCTCTCGATAATAAAACTATAAAGCGCAAAAAACATGAAGCCTTTAGTATAGCTTATTATTTCAAATGTGATTATGATGATTCTTTATCTAAATTCAATTTATATACAGGTTCTGATTGTATAAAATGGTTCATAAATGAATTGGAAAATCTTTCAGCATATGTTGGAGGAATTATATCGAACCCTCTTCCAATTGTAATGAACGATGAGGAGAAACAGAATTTTTATGAAGCGAAGCAATGTTATGTGTGCGATAATGAATTTTCTGTTAGTGATGGTAAAGTTCGTGATCATTGTCATTTTTCAGGAAAATATCGTGGTGCAGCTCATGAAACTTGCAATTTAAAATTGCAGATATCTAATACTATACCTGTGGTTTTCCATAACTTTTCCAATTATGATAGTCATTTTCTAATTAGAAGTCTTGCGAAAGATATTGAGGGTCCCTTGAATATTTTGCCTGTTAATAAGGAAAAATTCATTTCGTTCACAAAATACATCACTAAATATAAAATAAATTTGAGATTTATAGATTCCTTTAGATTTTTAGCCGGTAGCTTGGAAAAATTATCCTCGTATTTGGATGATGAACAAAGAACTATTGTTTCAAAATTCTTTCCTGATAAAACTCACTTTGAGTTAGTGACAAGAAAAGGTGTATTTCCATATGAGTATCTTGATAATTTTAAAAGACTAGACGATCAGGAACTTCCATCGAAGGAAAATTTTTATAATACGCTCACTGAGGAGGCAATATCGGATGATGACTTTAATCATGCAAATAATGTATGGAAAACTTTCAAAATTCAAAATTTAAAACAATATGCTGAATTGTATCTTAAAACTGATGTTTTACTTTTGAGCGATATTTTCGAGAATTTTCGAATTAATTGCATGAAATATTATAATTTAGATGCACTCCATTATTTTACAACACCAGGATTGGCCTTTGATGCGATGTTAAAACTTACAAAAATTGAATTGGAATTACTCACTGACATTGAAATGATTAATTTTATTGAAAAAGGCATTAGAGGAGGAGTGTCGCAATGTTCGAGGCGTTATGCGAAATCCAACAATAAATACATGTGTGTTGATGAATACAAGTCTGATGAGCCTATTTCGTATTTAATGTATTTTGATGTGGTGAATTTATATGGAGCTGCCATGACAAAGGCATTACCATTTTCTGATTTTCAATGGGTGCAGATAGGGTCTAATGAAATAGGCACTATCTTAAACACACCAGATGATGCTGAATTTGGTTATGTTTTAGAAGTGGACTTGGAATATCCGAAATCATTATATGAAAAACATAAAGATCTTCCGTTATGTCCGCATCATCTGCCACCACCTGTATCTGATAATGATACAACTAAATTATTATTGACTTTATACAATAAAAAAAAATATATTATTCATTACCAAAATTTGAAACAGGCTATTAAATTGGGGTTGAAGCTAGAGAAAGTTCATCGGTGTTTGAAATTTGCTCAAAAACCTTGGATGAAATCGTACATCGATTTTAACACAGAGTTGCGTAAAGCCAGTAAAAACGAATTTGAACGTAACCACTTCAAATTGATGAACAATGCGCCATTTGGAAAAACAATAGAAAATGTTAGAAGATATAGAGATATAAAGCTAGTAACACATTATGAAGGAAGATATGGTGCTAATTACTACATGTCACAAGGGAACTTTAGTAGCATTACTATTATCGATGAAGATATTGTACTAATAGAAATGAAAAGGTTAACCATAAATATGAATAAACCAATTTTCATCGGTATGTGTATTTTAGATATTTCGAAAACATTTTTGTATGATTTTCATTATGAATACATTAAAGCTAAATTTAACGACAATGCAAAATTATTGTACACAGATACTGATAGCCTTATTTATCAGATTTTCACAGATGACATTTACCAACATATAAGGCAGGATATTGATAAATTTGATACCTCCGATTATCCTGAGAATAATATTTTTAATATTCCTAGGCGGAATAAAAAAGAAGTTGGTTTAATGAAGGATGAAAATAATGGTTGCATCATGAGTGAATTTATCGGGTTGAGGTCGAAGATGTACACGTATAAAGTTTGCGAAATTGAAAAAAAAAAGAACAGAATATTAATTATGCTGATAACCATGAACTTATTGAGCTTTTGAAAACAATTAAAAAAGTAAAAGGAGTAAAGTATGCTGCTATAAAAAATTATATAACCTTTCAGGATTTTTATAAAACACTTTTCGAACAATCAACATTTTCAATAATTCAGAACAGTATAATTGCGAAAAATCATGAGATTTTCTCAATTCAACAAGAAAAGGTTGGTTTAAGTTTTGATGATGATAAAAGAATTGTATTGGAGGATAAAATATCAACGGTACCATGGGGGTATTTTGATTAATTCCTATCTTTATATATTTTGATTGATCTACACAGCCTCTCTCGGTGAAAATGCTGTATCGTTGTTTCTCAAAAAAAAAAAAAAAAAACTAAAACAAAATATAAAATTTCATTACCAGAATGAATAATCTACCTACTGGAGCAGAGCTGCGGCGGTGCCCAATAGCCGCGTGGGAGCTTGAGGTACTTTTCCATGTACTGGAAAAACCTGGAGACTTAACACTCCAGGACCTGAGACGGCTGGTGGCACTGGCCAATATTCCAGGTCATTGGAAAGCCTGGCTTATTCAGCAGTATTATCTAACGCATTGTGCTGTAATGTGTCAGGACAACTAGATTAGGTTTTATATTTATCTTTAGGTTAATATTATATCTATTTAATAAGTTAAGAAATTGATGTTTAACCCGAAGTAGTAGTAGTGCCATTAGGCGGTATTTTATTTAAGAAAAAGTAATCGATGAACTACCAGTTTCATTTCGGTCTCTCCACTGTTTCATTTGATACAGAATTTCTCAAAGATCAACATGCCTGTGCCCGTTAAATACGTCTGTCCTATATGTAAAGGTGAATCTGAACAATACTATGCACCTTGTATTCGTTGATTTTTCAATTACTAGACAAAAAACTGTATGGAGTAAAACATAGATGTAGTTGTTGTCGATTAATGTGGCAAGAGCAGTGAAGATGTGTCTTGAAAGTATGGATCACATGGACTTTGAACAACGACTTCTCACGTTTAAGAAGAAATTTTGGACCGGTGCTGCAAATCCTATCGATTTGGCTAGAGCTGGTCTGTATTTCACCGGTGAAGGAGACATTTGCCGTTGTGTTTATTGTTCAGTGCAAATTCATAATTGGAAGAAGGAGGATAGTGCTTTGGAGGATCATTATAAGTATTCCAAAGATTGTGCATTTGGTCAGATGTTGTGGAAATATTCCAGGACTACGCGTAACGAAGATCATCACCCCCACAAAATACTACTACTACTACTACTACTACTACTACTACTACTACTACCACTTCTACTACTACAAAAAAATGAATTTAGTAATCCTTTACTCGCTTATTGGAAATATCTTATATGTTCATTTCCAACCTAAAGTGATAAAGGCTCAAATATGTACTAATAAAAATAAACTATGTGATAATATGGTTGTATGCAGGCTAAACAATGATCTACCTGTATTTAAATATTACTTTAAAAATGATGATGATTATGATGTCTACAACATACATACTTTCAAAATAATTTATACTTTTTCAAATCGAAGTTGTAAAGAATCTGATTGGCTAAACGTGCCTCCTTCTGAACCAAAAGAACATCACTCTTCTATAAAGATACTTATAATTTTGTTATTTTGCTTAATATGTATGCTCGTATCCATACTTACCTTTTTATTAAGAAATACTTTATTTCCTAAAATAACTACTTGTATATAACATAATACTTATCGATAATCTTCCTAATACATATATATTTTTTTTTAACATGAATGCAGCCTCAGAATCTTCCCTATGTACTCTGTTACGAGCTGTTTCCTTTCTTCCTTTATAGGCAGAACCTTTTTTTTTCCCTGAAATCTTCAATCGGGATCTTAAACTCTTCATAGTATCATTACTGTGCCTCCCTTTTGTACTCTTATTCTTGTGTCGTTGGTCGCTGTCACTTATACTGGCACATTTCTACCTCCTGTCAAGTACGTTACCTGAACTAACTACTTGCGTATAATATAATTCTGTGAATGCAGCCTCAGAATCTCCCCTATTTAATATATGCATTAATCATTTGTTCTAGCACATTTCTACCTCAGGTCAAGTACGTTACCTAAACTAACTGCTTGTGTATAATATATACAATTTGTAATCTTTTTTTTTGTTAATATATTCACATACAACCCATTTGTACTTATAAACCAGTTTGTTGTACTACCATTTGTAATTTAAGAATTCTTATTACCTGACAAGTTCGTACTTGTATATTACACAATATCCATGGTTTGGATTGGACCACCAACTATGATTACTATATACCTGTGGAAATCATGTAAAGAATGAACTCACATATGCACTCGAAAATGTAAATATACTATACGATTGGCTTGTCAATAAAAAACAAATATTATAATTGTCTTGGTTTATTTCCTCCCAGAATTCTAGTTCAAGTTCACTTATTTCAACATGTAATTTCCCATAAGGATATCTAAGGTTTATAGTAGCTAAAATTGTTCCTTTCAAAGTTTTTCCAAGTCCAACAAAGAATTTTCAAAAATATATTTTTTTTTCACAATTCTCACAAAATTAATCATCGTTTTATTCGATTTGAAATCCGAACTTGTCGAAATTTTTCCAAGTCCGAACTTAACGAAATTTTTTTAAGTCTGGAATTTTTTTAAGTTCGAAAAAAAATTTTTTTCACTTCTCTCGCAAAATTAACCTACGAAATTTTTTTAAGTCCGAACTTGTTGAAATTTTTTTAAGTCCGAACTTGTCGAAATTTTTTTAAGTCCGAACTTTACGAAATTTTTCTAAGTCCGAAATTCTCGAAATTTTTCTAAGTCCGAAAAAAAATTTTTTTCACTTCTCTCGCAAAATTAACCTGCGCAAGCCTGGCTAGGCCTGATCTACCAGCCCAAGGTCACCTGCAATGACGTCACACGTTTACTACATTAATTTTTGGTTGCCTACCCACTTGGGTTAGGTTCCATTTGGGTGACCTTGAAGTGTACCAGGAACTACCATGGTTTTGGTGGCCTTGAAATGTCCTAGGACCCCGGTAGTTTACCTACTAATGCTACACATCAGACTGAACAATATCGTGAATTTTAGGGAAGACATCCTAAGGTCTTGTTACTATTGAATAGATCTAGAGGATAGTTAGAATTTGATTACTTGTTAAAGATGTCAAAGAATGTTTTATTTGTAGAATTCATTGTATTTCGCTAGATGACGATAGGTTCTAATTTGTCTCAAGTCAGATAAGAATAGTAATTGAATATGTGTTCAACAAAATGTCATTTTCTTTTATTGTTGTCTATGCCCATCAATTCGATTACACATTATTTTCAATAGATAGAAAAATCGTACTTCTAAAATATTTAAAAATAATATAGGTACAAATTTACTGATACTCGTAATAATCAATTGAATTAATAAAAATTGGTTCAAGCTCTGACGTGAAGTCAGGAGCTTCTGAGCGAATATTCTATTGTCCATACTCCTGTATTGGACAATCTTAATCGAATTTACCATGGTGAATTATATTGTCTGTTCTCCTGTATTGGACACTCTTAATCGAATTCACTATGGTGAATTCGATTAATAGTGTCCAATACAGGAGAATATACAATAGAATCCACCATGGTAAATTCGATTAAAAGTGTCCAATACAGGAGAATGGACAATAGGACATACGCGCAAAAGCTCCTGACTTCACGTCAGTGCTTGGACCAATAGAATGTAATGATGAAAAAATTAACACATTGTCTACCTTCAATTCTTCTTTGGGAGAAGAATACATAATTATTCTAGAAAAATATTTCTGGAATTAATGTCATATTTAAATAATCAAAGTAAAGAAAATTATACGTTCAGTTACTACCATATTGAATGAAATTCAATTGAATCCCAGTAATATTCAATTACTTATTATTCTTAACCAATAAATGCCTATTGATAGATCTAAAGGTGTTGAGGTAAAACATAAAGATATATTCTCATTAGTGATAGAAAAACTGGCATAAAATGCCTCTCTAACCATCACGAGATTTAATATCAACAAATGAGCCTCTAACGTCACAAGATCAGAAAGTGTGGTTAATTAAAGTTAAGTTTTGAAGCCTTCAGCAAAATTTCAGCGATATCATATTGAAAATAATAGAAAACCTTTCAAAAGTCCCCTCTCACAAATATACTCCTCTGCAGGCGCATGGATCTCTTGAAGAAGAATGGCCTTCTCTATTTCTCAAAGATATTCACTCTTGTTCATAGAAATCTCTTCAATATTTAGTTGCCTCCTCCTAAGGAGGATGTCAAAACCAGGTCGGACCGCTAAATGATCCTCATATAGGGCTATCATCTCCCATAGATTTGTAATGAAAAAATATGTCATCATGACATTATTGGTTTTGAAGGTTCTCGCAAAAATACAACGATTCCCATCCAGCTACCGAACTCACAAAAGGCTGCTTGGTTCTCCAACAATATGGATCCGATCGTGTGCAAACTTGGAACTTTGCAGTAGAGTTAGGTTTTCAAGGCTCTTGCAAGATTTCAGCGATTCCGGACGAATATTTTATGATATATAGAATTTTTTTCAATTATTTTCAATAATTTTTTTCAAATTTTCTAGTTACACTATCCTCACGAAATTCCGCAAGAATTTTTGCGTTGGCATTCTACAACTAATAACCAAGATTGAATTATATCGGTTCTGTATTTTTCGAGTTATTGAGGAAATAATGACCAAATTTTAGCTGGGTATAAATCCAAAACCGTTTGGGCGATTATAGCTATAGACAAATTCAAAATGTCGCATTCAGATGCACAACCTAACCTGAAAATTTCAAGCCACTATCTTTTTCCGTTCTCTGGTTATCGTGTCATAAATAATATTCCTTTAATAATTTTTTTTTAATTTTCTAGTGATACGATTCTCACAAAATTTCACGAACGTCCTTAGGTTTATATTCTACAACTATTCACCAAGTTTCAATTCGATCGGATTTATATTGGTTGAAAACATAATTATTACTCGGAAACCATTGGGCCGATTATGCCCATTAACGGTCGTATTGGGATGTGCCACTTACCCTGAAAATTTCAAGTCGCTAGCTATTTCCGTTCTCAAGTTATCGTGACAACGGCCGGACGGCCGGCCAGTCGGACGAACAGAATCAAATTTGACCTCGAATTCTTCATCAGGGAGTCGAACCCAATCGCTTGAGACCATTTTCGGCGAAAAAATCGAAAATTACAGACATTCGGCAAAATGATAACGCGATGTTCCCCAGAACATACGCGCAAAAAATTTAAATGTTAAAGGCTGTTAGTTACATTGACCCAGTTTTTAGAGGGTGGTATCAGAAATATCCTATGTCTTCGAAGTTTCCTTTTCTCCTGGATTCTGGAATACTAGTGATGGCAGGAGGCAATCCTGTGGTAAAATGACCCTCGATAAGGATATTGTTGTTTTCCTATTGGTTGTGAAGCTGCAAAGCCATCTGAAGAATCCCTGAAGTCATAATGAAAGTGTTGAATCTCTACACCAATAGGAACAATGAGTTCGAAAGCTCGCAATGGGTCCTGAAATTGACCAGAAACCTCACAACCTCAATCAAGAGAAAACTGGAAAATTTCGAATGCTGCCTTCTTGGTTGGAAATCTGACCCACGAGCTACGTTGAGTAGGTATCTCTCAGATTTGTCATATGTGTAGATGTTATGAATATATCATATTTTCTGGCATCTGGCCCGAGAATTATTTTCAGTGATTTCTCACGGGTAAATTTCAATTCAATATGCAATATTTCATTAATGTATGCCTTTCCAATGTCCAATGATGCTTCAATCTCACAGTATGTCATGATGACATTACATTATAACGCAAAATGTCGATATTTACTGTCGCTTTAACCACATTACATTATATTAGGACGACATCTTTTGAATTCGTCGTTAAGCGAACGGTTAAATGATGACGGTTAAATTCACTGAACCAGTAATATACAGAGAATTTATAGGGTGCTTCAACATTGGAATTAGAAATGAGTTCATCGGTGTTCTATGCGAGGATGATAATCATCGTACGAGTATATACACGCGTAACCAACCCCGCCACATATGAGAAATTGGCTCTCGTACGAATAGGGTAAAAATTTATTATATTGTATTGGGATATGTCCTGAGTCAGGAGCTTTTGAGCATATGTTACATTGTCTATTCACGCCTCATATAAAGTCGATTGAGCTGAAATTCGGTACTCGATTGTAAAATGACGAATCTAAGGCCTGTGCGTAATTTCAGCGGATTCTCAAGGATAGTTTTTGAAGTATAAACATGTCGAATCATAATCCTATTCGTGATAGTGAAGTATGGATTATACATAGGGCATATTCAAATAAATCGTCTTTCGGTATTTATTTCTACCACTATTCCAGAAATAACAAGTTAAATTTTGGTAAAACATCATAGTTTTAGTTGATTTTAAGTGACAGAAACATCTTTTGCTTCTTGATGACTATTTGAAATATTTTTTTGGATTTTTTTGGATTGTTTTGGATTTATTGTAATACCGCCTACAATCGACTGAAACTACGATGACAAAAATATAACTTGTCTTGCTTTTGATTTGGAATAGTGCTATAAATACATACCAAAAAACATATACACCCTACATTCCAATCATTGATAAGATTGTAATTGGATATTTTTGCGCATATGTTCTGGGGAACATCGCGTTATCGTTCTGCCCAAATGTCTGTAATTTTCGAATTTTTCGCCGAAAATGGTCTCAAACGATTGGGTTCGACTCCCTGATGAAGAATTCGAGGTCACATTTCATTCTGTCCGGCCGTCTGGCTGGCTGGCCGTTGCCACGATAACTTGAGAACGGAAGGAGATTGCGACTTGAAATTTCCAGGGTAGGTGGCGCATCCCAATACGACGGACAAGTTCGTTATTGGGCATAATCGGGCCAATGGTTTCCGAGTTATGATTTTGTCTACAACCAATACTAATCCGATCGAATTGAAACTTGGTGAGTAGTTGTAGAATATAAGCCTATGGATGTTCGTGAAATTTTGTGAGAATCGTATAGCTAGAAAATTTAAAAAAATATTATTTACCTATATCACGGTAACCTAAGATGGGAAAGAGACAGCGAATCGAAATTTTCTAGTTAGGTTGTGAATCTCAATGCGACATTTGAGTTTGTTTATTATAGGCATAATGGACAAAACGGTTTTGGAGATATATCCATCTGAAATTTGGTTGTTATTTCCTCAATAACTCGACAAATACAAAACCGATCCAATTCAAACAAGGTTATTGGTTGTAGAATGGAACCCAATAATTGTTGCAAAATTTCGTGAGGATCGTATCACTAGAAAATCTTTAAAATATCATAGAAAATTATTGAAAAATAATCTTTATATCAGAAACTATTCGTCCGACATAGCTGAAATTTTGCGAGAGCCTTCAGAACCTCACTCTCCTACCAAGTTCCAAGTTTGAACATGATCGGATCGGTTTTGTTGGAGTTCCGAGCAGCCTTGTTTGAGTTCAGTAGCTGGATGGGTGACCGTTGCCTCGATAACTCTCGAACAAAAGGAGATAGGGACTTTCAATTTTCAGGATAGGTTGCACATCTGAAGGGGAGAGTTAAGTTTGCTGTTGGCCATAATCGGCCCAACGGTTTCGGAGTTATACCCATCTGGAATATTATTTCCTCGGTAACTCAAAAAATATAGACTCGGTCGAATTGAAACTTGGCAACTAAATGTAGAAAATCGACATGAAGTCGTGTGTAACATTTTGTGAAGACCAAACCACTAGAACATTTTTAAAAAAATACGAAAAAATATTATGTATCTCATGATACCTTGAGAACGGAACGAAACAGCGATTTGCAGTTTTCAGGGTAGATTGCGCATCTGAATGCGACAATTGAGTTCGTTAATTAGCATAATTGGCCAAATGGTTTTGGAGTTATATCAATCTGAAATTTGGTTATTTCCTTAATAACTCAATAAATACAAACCCGATCTCATTCAAACATGGCTATTAGTTGTAGAATGCCAACGCAAAAATTCTTGCAGAATTTCGTGAGGATCGTAGCACTGGAAAATTTTAAAAAAATAATTGAAAAAAAAATCATTGAAAAATAATCTGTATATCAGAAACTATTCGTCCGACATAGCTGAAATTTTGCGAGAGCCTTCAGAACCTAACTCTCCTATCATGTTCCAAGTTTGAACATGATCGGATTGGTTTTGTTGGAAATCCGAACAGCCTTGTTTGAGTTCAGTAGCTGGATGGGTGACCGTTGCCTCGATAACTCTCGAACGAAAGGAGATAGGGACTTTAAATTTTCAGGATAGGTTACACATCTGAAGGGGAGAGTTGAGTTTGCTGTTGGCCATAATCGGTCCAACGGTTTCGGAGTTATACCCATCTGGAATATCATTTCCTCGGTAACTCAAAAAATATAGACTCGGTCGAATTGAAGCTTGGTAACTAAATGTAGAAAATTGACATGAAGTCGTGTGTAAAATTTTGTGAAGACCATACCACTAGAACATTTTTAAAAAAATACGAAAAAATATTCCTTGAGAACGGAAAGAAACAGCGATTTGCAGTTTTCAGGGTAGATTGCGCATCTGAATGCGACAATTAAGTTCGTTAATTAGCATAATTGGCCAAATGGTTTTGGAGTTATATCAATCTGAAATTTGGTTATTTCCTCAATAACTCAATAAATACAAAACTGATCTCATTCAAACATGGCTATTAGTTGTAGAATGCCAACGCAAAAATTCTTGCTGAATTTCGTGAGGATCGTAGCACTGGAAAATTTAAAAAAAATAATTGAAAAAAAAATTGTTTCAAGCACTGACGTTCAATGTTCAATTCTACTACTTATTAATAAGGTCTAAATTCCGCTGGAAATAAGACCTACTTTTGGAAATTTTTGCGCCCATGTTCTAGGGAATAGCTATAATTTCGCACAAATGTTCAGATTTTTTTTGCAGAAAATTGTAACAAACAGGTTTGACTCACTGATGGTTGTCAAATTCGATTCTGTTAGGCCTGTTTCCGTTGAGACGATAACTTTCTAACGGAAAGAAATAGCGATTTGCAAAATTTCAGGGTAGTTGCGCAATCGAAGCGACGATTGAGTTAGTTAATGGGCATAATCCGCCCAACGGTTTCTGAGAACTAATTTTGTTTTCAAACAATAAATATCCGATCGAATTGAAACAATTACTCTCAGAAACAATGCGTCCGATATCGCTGAATATTTGCGAGAGTCTACAAAGCCATAACTTTACAGCCAATTCCTAAATTTGAACAAGATCAGATGCATATTGATGGATATCCGATCAGTGTTGTGTGAGTTCAGTATCTCAATGGGTGACCGTTGCCACGATAACTATTGAACGGATAGAAATAGCGACTTGCAATTTTCAGGGTAGCTTGTTAATAGGAATAATCGGCCAAAACGGTTTTGGATTTATACCCATCTGAAATTTTGTTGTTATTTCCGCAATAACTAAAAAAATACAAATCCGATACAATTCAAACTTGGTGATTACTTGTAGAATGCTGACAAATGCCTCAAATTTTTATATAAATAAATGAGTAACGTATCCCCTTAAAGAAACATTTTCTCCCCAAAAATTTTATATTTCAAAAACAATCCTTCAGAATCCGCTGAAATTCCGCACATACCTTAGAGCCATTATTTTACAATCGAGTACCGGATTTCAGCTCGATCAACTTTGTATGCATGGCGTGAATAGACAATGAAACATGCTTGCAAAAGCTGCTGACTTCAAGTCAGTGCTTTCTATGAATTTTTGTTTCAAAATTCACGAAATGCAGACATTTGAGTGATAAAATTTTACTATGGATAGTTAACAACAGATGTAAGACACTCGCGTGACATCAGGATCATTAGGCAAAATATTAACATTCTGGTACGAGCGATCAAACAAGTCAATCAATGTGAGATCTCTGAGAGCTCACTATCATATGTGAAAGTGAATTTCCCGAGTTGCTCATCATAGGCAGTGATTACGATATCACAAAAACTACTTATTGAATGGTTTCTTTCTGGGTTTTCTCTCCCAAACTCTGAAAAATATCTATGAAATAAAAAATTTATTATTTTGTGATTTGCTTCTGCGTAAGAAACACAAGATATTTGTCAGAAGCAATCAATCGAACAAGCCTAACAAATAACAACGAAACAACATCAACGAAGAATCAACTATATCGTAACGTTTCGGAGTCTATATCAGACTCCTTCTTCAGACGCTTAACGAAAAAATCTTCAGAATTATTTTGTTCATTGTTATTCTGATATAGTTGTTTCTTCGTTGATGTTATTTCGTTGTTATTTGTTAGGCAACATTGTTCGATTGATTGTTCCTGACAATATCTTGTGTTTCTTACGCAGAAGCAAATCACAAAATAGTTCATTTTTTATTTTATAGATATTTTTTAGAGTTTGGGAGAGAAAACCCAGAAAGAAACCATTCAATGATGAATATACCTCCCACAGTATCCTTCAATGATTACTTACAAATACTACTATACAGCGTTACAGGATAAGTCGTACTGAATATTGAAGGACGTTATTATTCAGGTAGATTCTGATGAATTTGGTCCTATAATATGTTCTCCGACATTTCACCGTTATTGACTTATTGAATTTTAAAGATTTTTTTTTTAATCTCTAATTTTTTGGCTTTTTTGTAATTTTTTCTAGAACGAGAGCTCCTAGGGTCTGTTTTTATGATGTATCTAGTTAGAGAGGATATAAATTGATGAAAATGATCAACAAAAACTGAATCTACTGCTAACAGCTTAAAAAGACTGCTTGACAAAAGTTAGAATTGAAGAATTTTCAATGAATGCTTTTAACTTTGAAGCGAATTTCTCAAAAAAAAATGTATTGAAGTTATTCTGCAGAAGCTTTTAAAAACTTCTTCGTGTCTTCAGCTGTTCAAAAATGTATAACACTTGCTATTAAATATGCGAAACATTGACCAAATTACAGTTAAGGTAGAAGAGGGTACACAAATTCTCATTTGTGTCCGTGAATTACTTTTCACGCTCCGCCCCATTTCCTCATCTGCATCAATAATCCTCTGTCTCAGAATATCGACATTTGCAATCGGCGTCATTTGCCAGTCAGAAGCCTCGTCACACTGTTAGAATATGCAAAAGTCCAAAAACCCAAGGCAAGTCGCGTTTTTACAAAGAATTTTTTTTTTTTTTTTTTATATAGGCATCGACTGCCACATTCACACCAGACAATCACACCTCCACCACATCCATGCCCTGAGCGGGATTCGAACCCGCGACCTCCGGCACCACAGACCTAACACAGAAGAAACAAAGATAAATTGAGAATATTATTAATCGAAATGAATTCCATCTTCAATTAATAGGCACTCAGAACCTTCTTCAGGCGAACTTCTGTTGTGAAAAGTTTTAGAGATTTTAAAAAAGTATGTAATTTGTGTAAGAAATGGTGGCGGCCATGTCGAACAAGAGTTATAAAAATATCGTTCTGTTTCTTTTTGTCTTATTCACGTATTATTAGCTTCTTCTACATCAAACTAAAACTGTAATTTGGTCAATATTTTGCCTATTTAATAGGATGTGTTACACCTTTTTGAACAGCTGAAGAGACGGATGAGTTTTGAAAAGCATCTGCAGAATAACTTCCATACATTTTTTTAAGAAAAGCGCTTCAAAGTTAAAAACATTCAGTGAAATAAGAAAATAGGTTAACGCGGATAAGATTATTAAAATGGAGAAGTATAACGGGTAATTCCGCAAAAGGAGCAGAGAAAATCATTCTGCTGGTACCTGCCGACAAGTGTTTCAGCTAGTTGGCTTCTTCAGGACAGGGCAACCAAGAAACCAATAAAAAGTTGGAAAGATAACTGGAAACAGGTGACACCACAACAGGAGCGAGCAACCAATTTGTGCCTTCAGCTCTAGGACCTCCAATTCGGAGGCAAACTATGGCATCGGCAAGGAAGCATAAGCTACCTGTGCGATGCGGTACCAGCAGAATGATTTTCTCTGCTCCTTTTGCGGTATTACCCGTTATACTTCTCCATTCAGTGAAATTTTTTCAGTTCTCTCCTTTGTCAACCAGTCTTTTTGAGCTGTTAGTAGTAGGTTCAATTTTTGTTGATCATTTTTATTAATTGACATCCCCTCTGACTGGATACAGCACAAAAACGGACCCTAGGAGCTCTTATCCTAGAAAAAATCGATAAAAAAGCCAAAAACTAGGGATTTAAAAAAAAATCGCTAAAATTCAATATCTCACTAAGGGTGAAATTTGGGAGAACATATTGTACGACCAAATTCATTAGAAATGACCTGAATAATAACTTCCTTCGATATTCAGTACGACTTACCCTGTTACCCTGTATATGTCATATCCCTGAGAGCTCACTACTAGAGAATAATGAGAATTTACAAAGTTACTCGCCATAGGCAGAGACCTTACCACGAGCGATAAAGGCGCATGTTCCCATTCGGTCCTAACATTTTCGTGGCAAGAAGTCGCTGAGGTTTGATTGTTTCCTGAATCGTTGGTGAATCTTTTCGATAAACATTTTTCTCCTTGGATTGTCAGAATTTCTAAGCGGAATGCTTCGTGGATGACTGGCGAGAAGAGAGGGTTGATGAAGGAATGGGAAAGGGCTGGGAGAAGATGTACGAGTAGCAGATCCAGATAGGGATGAAGAGTACAGGCTTAAAAAAGACACACGGTGAACTATTTATTGATTTTAACCATCAACAAATATTCCGCGTGGCCGGGCTAGACCACCTCATGGCTCAGTGTTTTTGAAAGCCCTGCCACGTGAAATATTTGTTGATGGTTGAAATCAATTTATAAACATTTCACCGTGTGTCTTGCTTTAATTATTGGCATTTAGCAACAGTTCACCTCATTCAAGAGTACAGGCGTTTACGAAATGTAGTGAATCATGCTATAAAGAAGGAAAATCCAAGGTGTTTTCGGAATATTTCCGTGTCAGCATCTAGTGGGAAACAGTGGTGGGAGCTGAGGTCTTTGGGGATTTTGAATGAGTCGCGATCACATCTCAATATGAATTTTGAACATCTCAATATGGATTTTGAACATCCAAATGCAATAAATGATTATTTTTTGAATATTCCGATTAATCATACAGACCAATCTGTATTGCCTTATTACAAGGACAATCCAATAAGTTCTGGATGCTTCAGTTTCCGCCTGGTAGATGAAAATGATATAATTTCTAACCTTGAAAAAATCAAGAATAGTGTGCCGGGTTCTGATGGTATCTCGATATCACGCACCAAAATTTGTTGTCCTCATATTTCCCCTTTCTGGTCAATATTTTCAATAGTATATTGGTTAGCTCAAGGTTCTCTACTTCTTGGAAGTGTACTAAGGTCACACCTATTCCTAAGAAAGGTGTTCACAAGGGGCTTTCAGATCTGAGGCCGATCAGTATACTGCCTGGTTTATCTAAACTATTAGAAAAAATATTGGCAGTTCAACTCTCTGAGTATGTTGAGCTGAATAAGATTCTGCCTGCTACTCTGTCTGGTTTCCGTCAGGGTTATAGTGCCACCAGTGCACTTCTTGATGTAACTGATGATATTTTGCTGTCAATTGGTGATTCGAAATGTTCAGCTTTATTTCTGCTGGACTTCAGTAGAGTTCGATACTGTGAGGCATGAAACTTGTGGCTATTTTGAAGTCTTGTGGACTGTTGGTTGAAACTCTTGACCTTTTGGGCTCTTATCTTACTGGGCGTTCACAATTTTTGAAGTTGGGTGATGAGTATTATTATGCTGAATGGGGTACCGTAAGACTCAGTTCCTGGACCCCTTCTTCTTATAATATGCACAAGCCAATTTGCTAACTTCATCTTAAACGGCAAGGTTGAAATGTATTCTGAGGATTTCCAACTTCTTTCCGATTTTCCCATTAATGATTTGAACACCGCTGCCGTGAGAATAAATAAAGATCTGAATAGGTTGGCACTTATAGCGCAGAAGCATTTCCTGATTTTGAATGCAGGTAAATTATTCGCTCTAGTTTTTGGGTCGAAAAATAATAAAAATATTGTTGAGTGTAATTTCAGGCCTGTATTTTGTGGCGATACTATACCTTTTGTAGAGTGCGCTCGAGACTTGGGTCTGGCTCTCTTTCTTATCGTGCTGTTCATAATCGATGAGGCCTATCGTCACTCAACCAGTGAGAGTTAAGAATTTCATGGAGAAAACATGAAAGACTCTGCTCAGCTCATGAATTAGGATTATTCACATTGGACGTGAAGATATTCGGAATTACATCCCTATCTTGAAATTCCAGAGGACAATTGAAGCATAATATATTCCATATACATTCAGAAGATCGATAAAAATAATCCTTTTGTTTTAGCGCGAAGCTCTGAAGAGAACAGAATTGAATTAAAGTCCTAGATTCGTCATCACCATTTACTCCTGATGCTGACGGGATATTAAACGTCATATCTTTGCGGGGCTCGCTCTGGAAAGAAATCCGCAGCTGACAAACAAATAAATCATACAAAGAGATTTCCCAGTACGGTTTTTATCATGAACGTTGCATCATTATTTTCTCCGTGTAATTGACATGCGGATATTCGAGTTCAACTCCGGACTGGAGTTCATTTATTGAAAAACATGAAGTTGTCGAAAAAAATCAGGTTTTCCTTTTAGTAGCAAATTCGTAACGGTATAGCTACATGAAATATACAAAAAGGAAAGACAGATCGAATATGAGTCCAAATCTGCTCTGATTCATGGAAGCTCCGATCAGTTCAGAGTGCTTCAATAGTGCATTACATCGTTTTAACGGCAAAATTATTGCAAATGGGATTCGACCCAGTTATCAATCTGCAGACCTCAACGTTCGACAAGGTGAAACAGTTTTTTCACTTTTTTTGCATGCGCTGTCCAGGGCACTAGACATTTATTCCTTCGGATTTCGATTTTCTAGCCGTAAATAGTTTAAGCCTTTCTTTCCCAAGTTAATATTATGTTTCATTAAAATTCTGATTCCTATTGAAATTGATCCCTAATGCTTTTCTGATGTACGGAAACATATAAAAAAAATGACTTCTGTCTTATTACGAAAATGTTCAATGACTCCATTTGGAATCAATGGGAAAAATAGGGTACAATTCTGTGGAATGAAACTATAATTTTTCACAAAAAAATATAATTCTTTCTGGTTCATACAGTAATTTTGTAAGGTAAAGTTGAACTTTACATTTTTCACATGCTGTACGGCGGTAGGATTGACAATTGCGACATCTGTGATTTCAAGAGTTTGCCGTGCGACGAAGGACAATCGACAATATAGCATTTTGCGCTCTTAATACACAAATAGCTATTATAACCTCATCATAAAAAAAAAGCACTGACGTGAAGTCAGTACTCTTTGGCGCGCGTGTTCACGGTGGCTAATTTGAATTGAATGATGAGTACTTCAAGCTCAGTGGATAGAGCGAGCCGAAGATCTACCCAAAGGATAGTAGACACCATTCACTGTCGGTTCAAAAATTAACAGTGCTGTATCTAAGCTGCCATCAGGAAAGAGTAACAAAGTTGGAAAAGAACACAACTGACCCTCCTTAGTCGCACAAATTCCTAGAAGATTTGGGAGGGTCAGTATAATCCTAATCATGTTTATAGCACGCGCGCCAAAGCAGATTGAGTTTTTACACTTTTTCTTTCATTGTTAAGTCACTCCGCTTTTGATTAGGATTATACTGACCCTCCCAAATCTTCTAGGAGCTTGTGCGACTGAGGAGGGTCAGTTGTGTTCTTTTCCAACTTTGTTACTCTTTCCTGATGGCAGCTTAGATACAGCACTGTTAATTTTTGAACCGACAGTGAATGGTGTCCACTATCCTTTGGGTAAATCTTCGGCTCGCTCTATCCACTGAGCTTGAAGTACTCATCATTCAATTCAAATTAGCCACCGTGAACACGCGCGCCAAAGAGTACTGACCTCACGTCAGTGCTTTTTTATTTCAAGTTCCTTTAACAAATATAGCTATCAATACAGTTTGGCTGTTAGCTTTACCGTAGATCAAAAAAAATTGCGGTTGTGGAACCTCCGTTAGGAAAACAATTGCCTCTTCTTCATATCCGAACATATTTTAATATAGATCTACCGAATATAGTTATTTATAATTTCGCCTCAGGGCTACCATCCAGACATTTCAACTCAGAGACAACGCTATTTCCCCCAAACTGACTTGTGTCCGTGCACTGATTTGACATGAATATTCTTTTAAAACCTCACATAATCAGCTCATTACTCCCAACATAACCCAAACAACCCAAAACCATTCACTTCTCGTCAGCGCATGCGCAATATACTCGTGGCTGCAAGTCCTCCCAAAATTACACACCTCACAAAAAACTCCAATTCTCCAACACTAGTGGTTCAGGAGATATCGCTTCTTGAATCCACGCATGCGCAGACCCTCACCAGGGGATTCTATAGAGGAATAGCATCCGCCACCAAAATCCCAATCCTCTCTGACGAAAGCACCAGCAGTTAAATCACTGATGGTCTGCTCATGCGAATAATGAATAAAGAAAAAAAGCAGTATCATGTTGAATACCTTAATATTATTCTGGAACACAAATTTTCCATTACAATAATCTTCATCTAGCTTCTATTTAGTATCAATTCCTGTAGAACGTGATCATAATAAGTGTTTTCCATATAATAAAATGTGTTTGAACTTGGTATGTAGGAAATCTGACATCAATTATTGGAATTAATTGATTTGACAAACAGCCGTCAAATGAGGTAAATAGATTTTTGTGACGATTTTCTGTGACCATAAAAAAAATTAAGCATTTCATTATTGCATTTCTTGAAATAGGTACCTTTTCAAGTCGATCAACATCGTCCTTCTTTCGACGTCTAAACTATGACTTGATTCTTTATGTTTATGTCTTTGAATTTGTTTTCGGTGGAATTCAAAGAGTTCATAGAATAATCGATGAAAATACTGAGAGAGACCCAGGAAATTTGACACATTTTGTCTTATATCTCCAGAAATTGAAATCGTATAGAGCCAAAATTTTGCACAATGTTGCAAAATACTACAATTGACGTTAGTACAAGTTTTTGTTGCAATCTGATGAATAGTTCACGAAAAAAAAATTTTTTTTTCGAAAAAATTAAAAGAAATATTTTTTTAAAAATTACCAACATTTTGATCATAACAGAATTTTGCCAAAAGTTGCGCGTTTATATCCTCGAACTGACTACCAAGTTTCGATTCAACATCTTCTTTAGTTCCTGAAATATCGGGGAAATAACCTCAAAATTTTAAATGTCTATAACTCCTAAACCGTCCGGCCGATTTTGCTCGTTAACGAACTTAACCGTCGCATTTTGATCAGAAACCTACCCTGAAAGTTTGAAGTCGATAGGACCTTCGGTGCTCCTGTTATCGTGCCTACGGCCGGCCGGCCGGCCATACGGCACCCAAAAATCTGACACCGGATTCGTAATCAGGGAGTCCGAATTAGTCTATTAGCCAATTTTCAGCTCGAAATTCGAAAATTACAGACATTTGGACGAAATGATAGGACGATGTTCCCCTAGAACATACGCCCAAAAATGCCCGTAAGCGGTAACATCAATTTCGAAATTAGCCCCAGGGCCACGGTACGGACACTTTAACTCGGAAACAACGCTACATCCTCCAAACTGACTTGTCCTTGCACTGAATTGCCATGAATATTCTTTTGAAACCTCTCAATATCGGCTCAGCACTCCCAACATAACCCATACAACCCAAAAACAGTCACTTCTCTTCTGCGCATGCGCAATCTACTTGCGGCTAAAAGTCCTCTCGAAATCACACACCTTACAAAAAACTCCGATTCTTCAACACTAGTGGTTCAGGAGATATCACATTTTTAATCCACGCATGCGCAGACCCTCAACAGGGGATTCTATGGAGGAATAGCATCCACCACCCCTAAATTCCAATCCTCTCTGACGAAAACACCACCAGTTTAATCACTGATGGTCTGCTCATGCGCATAACGAAAAATGCCTGTAAGGGGTAACATCAATTTCAAAATTGGCCCCAGGGCCACGGTTCGAACACTTTAACTCGGAAACAACGCTACATCCCCCAAACTGACTCTTCCTTGAACTGAATTGCTATGAATATTCTTTTAAAACCTCACAATATCGACTCAGCACTCCCAACACAACCCATCCGATTAAAAAACAGGCACTTCTCTTCTGCGCATGCGCAAACTACTCACGGCTAAAAGTCCTCTCAAAATAACACACCTTACAAAAAACTCCGATTCTCCAACACTAGTGGTTCGAGAGATATCTTTAATCTACGCATGCGCAGACCCTCATCAGGGATCTAGATTCTATGGAGAAATAGCATCCGCCACCCCAAAACCCCAATCCTCTCTGACGAAAACTACAGCAGTTAATTGACTTCTCATCTGCGCATGCGCACAACGAAAAATGCCCGGAAAAGGCAGCATGAACCCCAAAAAAAAATAGGTTTCGGCATTTTAAGCAAAGTATTCCGCAAAATAGTCGTAATTTTTTGATTTTTTCATGTCACGTGATCTTCACGAAATTTTGCAAAAGTGTTTGCATTGGTCTTTTGCATCTAACTACTGAGTTTCAATTTAATCAGATCAGCATTTTTCGAGTTATCGTGAAAACAAAATTTTAAAATTTTTGAAATTTTTTTTTGCCACTTTAGGGCTGTCCGGTCATAACAAAACTTCGCAGGCATATAAAGGTCATGATTTTACGATTGGATGCCAAATTTCAGAAAGATAGAGTGATCGGTTCCAGAAATATTCATAAAAAACGTTTTGACTAAAAACGGCCTTAACTCCGAAACCGCTCAGTGGATTTCGCCCGTTAACGAACTTGTCCGAGATATTTGCACTACAAAACTACCCTGCAAATTTCAACGCTCTAAGTCGTTCCGTTCGAGAGTTATCGTGCTAACGGCCGGCCGGACCGGACGGACAGAATTGAATTTGACCTCGAATTCTTCATCAGGGAGTCGAACCCAATCGTTTGAGACCATTATCGAAAAAAAAATCGAAAAATACAGACATTGTGACGAAATGATAGCACGCTGTTCCTTGCGGAACACGCGCGCAAAAATCACTGAATTATTCTTATCGGACTCGATTGGGTTTTTCGAAACTTATGTCACATTTGGTATCGACAGAAGCTAATTCTTTGGGAACAAACTTGAGACCGGAATATCATCCTCTTCATCGAAATCATCGTGAGTGAATTCCTCTATTTGTACGTTACCAGGAGGTACATACGCTGAATTTTCTCCCGAAATCATCCCAGGAATTTCGTCTTCATCGAAGTCATCGTCTACCGGTAATTCTATATCAGACGTTATTACATCTAATAAGAGGAGCAAAAGTTTTCCTTCTATTTCAGAAAGTCCAACACGCGACATCTAAAATAAAAAAAAAATAAGTATTAACAATAGCCCCAAAATATCTCGCTCTTCCCACTGACTCCAAATATATTCAAATATTGAAAAGGGTCTCGTCATCATCCAGTAAATAATTTCGCGAAATTTTAACAATCTATATCGAAATGAATGTAGTGGTAACGTGAAAACATTTTTTTCATAGAAGAGTTGATCACAACTTTCCGTTTATATTATCACAAAAAAAAAAAAGCACTGACGTGAAGTCAGTACTCTTTGGCGCGCGTGTTCACGGTGGCTAATTCGAATTGAATGATTCAAAAATTAACAGTGCTGTATCTAAGCTGCCATCAGGATAGAGTAACAAAGTTGGAAAAGAACATAAGTGACTCTCCTTAGTCGCACAAGCTCCTAGAAGATTTGGGAGGGTCAGTATAATCCTAATCATGTTTATAGCACGCGCGCCAAAGCAGATTGACTTTTTACACTTTTTCTTTCATTGTTAAGTCAATCTGCATTTGCGCGCGTGCTATAAACATGATTAGGATTATACTGACCCTCCCAAATCTTCTAGGAGCTTGTGCGACAAAGGAGAGTCACTTATGTTCTTTTCCAACTTTGTTACTCTATCCTGATGGCAGCTTAGATACAGCACTGTTAATTTTTGAATCATTCAATTCGAATTAGCCACCGTGAACACGCGCGCCAAAGAGTACTGACTTCACGTCAGTGCTTTTTTTTTTTTTTTCAAGTTCCTTTAACAAATATAGCTATCAATACAGTTTGGCTGTTAGTTTTACCGTAGATCAGAAAAAAATTCGGTTGTGGGTCCTCCGTTAGGGACGAAATTGCATCTTCTCCAAATCTAAACGCATTTCAATATAGATCTACCGAATATAGTTATTTATAAATTCGCCTCAGGGCCACCATTAGAGAATACAATCCCGGGATCCCGAACCTCGGGATCCCGGGATCCCGGCCGTTTTCTGATCCTGAAAATCCCGGGATTGTACTTGGATAATCCCGGGATTTTCGGGATTGTCTCAAACATTAACAAACGCGATCTCATAACGGAATAATTATGGATAATTGAAGGTGATATGGATAAAAGTATACGCGTAACATTCGGGGGATATTGATTCATGATAATATGATTCGAATTATCAATTAAGTAGGAATTAGGAAAATGCACCTACAAGAAAGAGTTTCTGGAGAAGGAGGAAACCAAAAGAGAGACACTCTGGCGGAATCTTCCAGGTTTGGTTCATTCCAAAAAGTTCCTTAGGAACTTTAAAGAAGTGAGATCCAAAGGGTATCTGGATCTCTGTAAGAATAAGTTACACCTGGTCACTGGCTTCCTCACAGGACACTGTCGCCTCACGAAGCATTTGATGAGAATAGGTTTATCAGATACTGACGAGTGCAGATTCTGTGGGGAGGAGGAAGAAACTCCTCTTCACCTTGTTACAGAATGCCTCGCCATTGCAAGTCAGCGAAAGGAATGCTTTGGACAGGAAACTTGTAGGAGTGAAGACGTAATATCCTTGAAGCCTTCCCAGATATTGAGGTTCATTTATACTCTGGAACTAGAGGGCGAGCTGTAGATGGCGTAATGGTGAGAACAGCTCTGATGGGGGGCACAATAGATCTCAAGGTCGCGGTGCAACGTAACCCCTTATCAATAATAATAATAATAATATCAATTATGTAGACAAAATTCCAATGAATAGAAAAAAAATGTTTCAGTAAATAAACCAAACGCTTGCAGAGCAGTAGAAACTATGGGGGTGATCAGGAAAAGTTTCTCTCACAGTTTCTTGTACCCAAACTTGTAAAAATCAGGCAAAATGAAAGAAATATCGTTTACTTGAGCGAAAGCTCGAGAAAAAACACAGGCGTTTTTATTTTAATTCTACCCTCAATTCGTATGTGCCTACCCATGATAAAAGATGTTTTCTTTTTATCACTGCCTTCAAATTTAAAAAAATCGAAGTAGTTTTTCCATTATTTTTTTTTTTAAATTATATTTTTTTTGTATTATTGTCGTCTTTTTTATTATTGTTTGTGATTTGTTCTTTTACATTATAAACATTTTTAATGAAATTACACAAGTTTTTTTTTCCATTTGAGCTCATTTGGAAACCACATAACTTAATCCCGGGATAGTCCCGGGATCCCGGGATTGTGCATAAAGGATCCCGTAATCCCGGGATCGAAAAAAGAACCCGGGATTGTATTCTCTAGCCACCATACAGACCATTCAAATCGGAAACAACGCTATTTCCCCCAAACTGACTTGTGTCCGTGCACTGAATTGACATGAATATTCTTTTAAAACCTCACAATATCGCCTCATTACTCCCAACATAACCCAAACAACCCAAAACCATTCACTTCTCGTCTGCGCTAGCGCAGTATACTCGTGGCTGCAAGTCCTCCCAAAATTACACACCTCACAAAAAACTCCGATTCTCCAACACTAGTGGTTCAGGAGATATCGCTTCTTGAATCCACGCATGCGCAGACCCTCACCAGGGGATTTTATAGCGGAAAAGCACCCGCCACCCCAAAACCCCAATCCTCTCTGACGAAAGCACCACCAGTTAAATCACTGATGGTCTGCTCATGCGCATAACGAAAAATGCCCGTAAGGGGTTACATCCATTTCGAAATTAGCCCCAGGGCCACGGTACGGTCACTTTAACTCTGAAAAAACGCTACAGCCCCCAAACTGACTTGTCCTTGCACTGAATTGCTATGAATATTCTTTTAAAACCTCATAATATCGTCTCAGCACTCCCAACATAACCCAATCAACCCAAAAACAGTCACTTCTCTTCTGCGCATGCGCAATCTACTCGCGGCTAAAAGTCCTCTCAAAATAACACACCTTACAAAAAACTCCGATTCTCCAACACTAGTGGTTCAGGAGATATCACATCTTTAATCCACGCATGCGCAGACCCTCAACAGGGGATTCTATAGAGGAATAGCATCCGCCACCCCAAAACCCTAATCCTCTCTGACGAAAACACCACCAGTTAAATTACTGATGGTCTGCTCATGCGCATAACGAAAAATGCCTGTAAGGGGTAACATCAATTTCAAAATTAGCCCCAGGGCCACGGTACGGACACTTTAACTCGGAAACAACGCTACATCCCCCAAACTGACTTGTCATTGCACTGAATTGCTATGAATATTCTTTTAAAACCTCATAATATCGACTCAGCACTCCCAACATAACCCATCCAACCCAAAAACAGTCACTTCTCTTCTGTGCATGCGCAATCTACTCGCGGCTAAAAGTCCTCTCAAAATAACACACCTTACAAAAAACTCCGATTCTCCAACACTAGTGGTTCAGGAGATATCACATCTTTAATCCACGCATGCGCAGACCCTCAACAGGGGATTCTATGGAGGAATAGCATCCGCCACCCCAAAACCCTAATCCTCTCAGACGAAAACACCACCAGTTAAATCACTGATGATCTGCTCATGCGCATAACGAAAAATGCCTGTAAGCGGTAACATCAATTTCAAAATTAGCCCCAGGGCCACGGTACGGACACTTTAACTCGGAAACAACGCTACATCTCCCAAACTGACTTGTCCTTGCACTGAATTGCTATGAATATTCTTTTAAAACCTCATAATATCGACTCAGCCCTCCCAACATAACCCATCCAACCCGAAAACAGTCACTTCTCTTCTGCGCATGCGCAATCTACTCGCGGCTAAAAGTCCTCTCAAAATAACACACCTTACAAAAAACTCCGATTCTCCAACACTAGTGGTTCAGGAGATATCAAATCTTTAATCCACGCATGCGCAGACCCTCAACGAGGGATTCTATAGAGGAATAGCATCCGCCACCCCAAAACCCTAATCCTCTCTGATGAAAACACCACCAGCTAAATCACTGATGGTCTGCTCATGCGCATAACGAAAAATGCCTGTAAGGGGTAACATCAATTTCAAAATTAGCCCCAGGGCCACGGTACGGACACTTTAACTCGGAAACAACGCTACATCCCCCAAACTGACTTGTCCTTGCACTGAATTGCTATGAATATTCTTTCAAAACCTCATAATATCGACTCAGCACTCCCAACATAACCCATCCAACCCAAAAATAGTCACTTCTCTTCTGCGCATGCGCAATCTACTGGCGGCTAAAAGTCCTCTCAAAATAACACACCTTACAAAAAACTCCGATTCTCCAACACTAGTGGTTCGGAAGATATCGCATCTTTAATCTACGCATGCGCAGACCCTCATCAGGGATCTGAATTCTATGGAGGAATAGCATCCGCCACCCCAAAACCCCAATCCTCTCTGACGAAAATTACAGCAGTTAAAGGACTTCTCATCTGCGCATGCGCAATACGGAAAATGCCCGGAAAGGGCAGCATGAACCTCAAAAACATATGTTTCGGCATTAAAAGCAAAGTATTCCGCAAAATAGTAGTAATTTTTTCATTTTTTTCATGTCACGTGATCTTCACGAAATTTCGCAAAAGTGTTTGCTTCGGTCTTTTGCATCTAACTACTGAGTTTCAATTTAATAGGATCAGTATTTTTCGAGTTATCGTGAAAACAAAATTTTCAAATTTTCAAAAATTTTTTTTGCCACTTTAGGGCCGTCCGTTCAACACAAAACTTCGCAGGCATATAAAGGTCATGATTCTACAATCTGATGCCAAATTTCAAAAAGATCGAGTGATCGGTTCCGGAAATATTCATAAAAAACGTTTTTATTAAAAACGGCCTTAACTCCGAAACCGCTCGGTCGATTTCGCCCGTTAACGAACTTGTCCGAGATATTTACGCTACGAAACTACCCTGCAAATTTCAACGCTATAAGTCGTTCCGTTCGAGAGTTATCGTGCTAACGGCCGGACCGGCCGGCCGGCCGGACCGGACGGACAGAATTGAATTTGACCTCGAATTCTTCATCAGGGAGTCGAACCCAATCGTTTGAGACCATTTTCGAAAAAAAATTCGAAAAATACAGACATTGTGACGAAATGATAGCACGCTGTTCCTTGCGGAACACGCGCGCAAAAAGTGGTAAAACGAACTACTAGTAAACTTCTCAGCATTGAAGCATTGAATTATTCCGAGCGAGTGAATGGTCTACACACCTATGGGTTCACATAACAAAATATAGCAGAGAAGCAAAGTTCTAATTGAAAACTTCATTTGAAATATGCATTTAAAGTGTTATGATGCCAAAGGGAATCCCTGGGAAAGAAAGGGTTAGCCATTAAGGACCGATTTAAGTATTTCACCAAAATTTCCATTCTATAATCCTGATTCTACTTCAAATAATACCATGAACATCAGCAAATGGATTTGCTGATCAAATTGTATCGGTTGATTGTTTATATTTTACTCAGTAGCTATCTCAGTTAATATTGGTCTTACACAAACAAATGGCAAATATAAAGTAATTTTTATGAGCATTCAGAATTCAGTAATAGGAGATGCAAAAAGCATCGTTAACTTGAAAATTTTATGTGATTTGGTATCTTTCAAAAGGAACAACATATATTTTATTCTCCTAATCGGTAGAGCTCTTTCTTCTGATGTCAAGTATACAGGGTGGTCCAACGAACACTTAATAACTCGATTTGACGACCTTAAAATGAAATTGTGGAAAATGGCTTGGACCCGTCAATTTCTTATTCGAGGGTCAAATACTTTTCCGCTTTTTTCATCCCCTTAACTTCAGCCCCCTAACGGAGATGAGCACAACCCCTTGATTTTGGATTGGGATGAGGGGTGTTGCGATAACTAATTTTGAAGATCGTATCGAGTACTATCTGGCCCTGAAATTTCGCTTCAAAATATCCATTGATAATGATATATCAGTGAAAATAGTGAAAGACGCGATGTGGAATTCATCTCGAGCATATCATTCGTATCCGACACATTTCAAAGGTATGTAGTAGTCATGTTGTTAAGTTTTTGTCCAAAAAAGTATTAATTTCTTGTCCATGTTTTAGATTTACCATAGTCCATCGTGATTTCTCAAGAACGTTACAAGTGTGTCAAAGTGATTGTAAATTTGTAGTAAAATTAAACTGGTCTATTCCGTAAAGAAAGGGTGGAAATGATAAAATTTATTTTTAGGAATAACGACTCTGCGCGAACAACAGCAGCCTTATTTATCGAACGACATCCTGGAAAAAATGTATCCGCTGCTTACGTTGTGCAACTGGTTGCCAAATTTGACGCTACTGGTTCAGTCAGAAACAAAAACAGGGTGCACGAAAGAGACGAAGCGAGGGACATGGCTGTCTGAGGTCATGTAGCAATGAATCCTACCTTGAATTCTAGGAAATTGTCCGATGTATCTGGTGTTTCACGCAGAACAATCATGAGTATCCTGAAACAATATAAATTCCATCCTTATAAGATACGATTGGTTCAGGTACTGAATGCGTTCTATGAACTGGTCATTGAAATGATTAACAGTAATGAAATCTACTTGTTCGATATCTGTTTTTCGGACGAGTGTTCATTTTACTTTAACGGAATAATTGTAAACCGGCATAACTGTCGGTGTTGGTCAGATGAAAAAACAAGATTATTTCGTGAGGTGCATACTTTATCCAGTCCTCGTGTAAGTATTGGAGAATGCAGATGACCGTCAAACGATCATTTTCCAACAAGATGGCGCACCACCTCATTTCGTTCAACCGGTGCGTCAGTTCTTAGATGAAAATTTTCCTCAAGCCTGGATTAGAAGAAGGGGACATATTGAGTGGCCACCCAGATCACCTGATCTGGCTGCACTGGATTTTTTTCTATGGAGTCACCTCAAATCCAAGATTGGCGCTACCCAGCCTGAGTCACTGGATTGTTTGCGAACACGGATCATTAATGAATGCCGTCAAATTACACCCGAAATCATGAGTAATGTACGTGAATGTTTTCAGAAAATCTTATATTACTGCATGGAAGTGATCGGTGCCCATTTCCAGCATTTAATAAAGTAATCACAAATGTAAGAACTTCTCCACTATTTCATTTCGTTATCGATGAACATTTTGAAGCGAAATTTCAGGATCAGATAGTACTCGATAGGATCTTCAAAATGCATTATCGCAACACCCCTCATCCCTATTCAAAATCAAGGGGTTGTGCTCCCCCCAGTTAGGAGGTTGCAGTTCCCCCTCGAATCAGAAATTGACAGGTCCGAGCGATTTTCCACATTTTCATTTTAAAAGCCGGAAAATCGAGGTGTTAAGTTTTCGTTGGACCACACTGTCTATACTTTATTAAGGTTATCTTTGTCAGTTTTCCAAAAATATAGATTTTTTCGTCTGAATCTAAGGTTGCTGAGATTTTTTCATGTCCAAGTAACCGTGGATAATATAGGGGAATTAGATGGTATTATTTGACACTGATATTTCTTTTTATTCAAATGGGGCTCTTAACAGTCCCGATTTAAACCCATTGGATACTTTTTATGGGGATAATTGAAATGTAAAGTTTATATGGATCGCCCCTAAAACATTGAAGATATTCAAATCAGAATAAAGTTTAAACTGGATATTTTCATTGAAACATCACAAACATGTTTTCTTTGAAGATTACTCTTTGTTAAAAATTAAATGAGTTTTTAACCCTGTGATGCAGTCTACTCTACGCTCCTGGTTGCCCTCCTCGCCCAACGCTATTTGGTCACAGAGTATTGTGATTTCTGACATACGCGAGATCTGACATGCGCGTTCATCTGTGATCTCTAATATAACACACCGGCAAGAATTCTCCTAACCCCTTTTTCACTCTCTTCCTGTCACTTCGCTTTTCCGTGTGTTACAAATTTTCTACGCTCTTGTGCCTTTTTTGCTTCTCCTACGCCATTTTCTCGCAAGTCGATTAATTTGTGCTCTACGAATTGTGAACTTGGTGCTTACCAAACAAACCTTAAAAGACAATTATATTGCTTTAAGTGATTATTTAGATCTCCTCAAATACAGGTACAGTACATTTTTCTTAACTATATGAATTGTTCCTAACATGCCTCCTATAAAATATCATGCACTCTCACGTTTCCACGAAATATCTCATGCATCTTGAGTATATATCGTTGAAGTGTATTTTATATAGCCTCCTCGTCACCTGTACCTCCCTCATTAAGGTATATTTTTGGTATTTTCATATTTATTTCTCGAACCACGTGTGTACTGTACCTAACCCTTTGTACGAACTCTCCAATTTTATAATCTCCAAACGACCCCCCCTCGTAAACTCTTCGTACCTAGTTACTCCTCGTATTCTCTCGAGCACCAGGTTCACATTTCACCTACATCTCAGGCACTTACTTCTCATTATTTTCACTCATAGTATTTCACAATCTCTCATACTCAAAAACACCTCTACGATTAGACTTCTCAGGCTTTTGTAAGTTTCAGGTACCTCTCCGTTCCAGCTGGAGTCATCACATGGATCGTACAACCAGGCCTGGTCTCAACTGATAAGTATTCAGAATTGTTCTACTCATGCAAATGCTCTCAAAACTCTAAAGGACCTGGTTGGATGTATCGCTTGATGGTTCCAGACCCATGTCACCTCACATAAGTATAATTTGTATTTGTATTTTCTTATACTTTATCATAACTTGCAACTTACATTGCCTGCACTCTATACTCTCCTCAATCTATGACCAACTATCCTCTCAAGTAAATGTGTTGTCAATTGATTCATTTCGCTAACTAAAATTTAACTGCTCTGCCTTTATATACACCTCATATGACTCTCAATTATCACCTCCATTACCATAGTTATGTTGTATTACTTCTGTTTTTCTGATAAGGACAGGCTTATCACTGTAAACGTCGTTAACCATAATTATTGATTATACATTTCTCTCATCTCCTGTCAATTACACTTACCCTCAACCATCTCTGTTTGTCAATGAACCTTCTGTTTTTCTAATAGGGGACATTTTAATACATGCCAGCTCTATTCCTGTAAACGTTGCGTTTCTATTGACAAATAATGCTTCTCAGATCAACGTTAGTGATTTAGAATTGTTACAGGCAACACATAATACTCAATACATCTCAATTATCGATCTCAAAGCATTCTCTCAATTCAAGCACAACGTTCAGACTTTCTCTATTGTGAAATATTACACTCAATTGTCTCTCAATAAATGTAAATAGGTCAACTCTGTTTAGATGTTGTTAAATTTTGTATATAATTTTAACTCCATGCGAGTACCTGTTTACAATGTGAATGTGAACTAATACAATAAACATTTTATTAAACATCTTCAACTCAATCATTTGGTAACAGTCCACTAAAAAGTAATTGCCAATTATCTCACCACCTAGATTTTTGAACATTTGGTCCTTCGGGCCGGATGATTGAGTTGTTATATTAATCGTTCACATCACATTCTCCTCAAATACAGTTCACAGCTATGTCCACTAAGGCATCATCCACTAAGTCTGCTGTGACTGACGTCTCGAAGACTTCTCCTCCACCTCAAGAGGATGCCAGCCACCTCCCAGTCGTCTCAAGGACACGCTCAGCGTCCACCTCCTCTGCCAAGGAATCGCCTCAAACCCGCTCCATGGGGTTGCCAACCCCTCTAAAAATCAAGGTGTCTACTCAACGCCAGCGTGTCAGACTCCTCAAATACAGCTCCTCTACTTCTCATCAGTCACCTCAAAAGGAGGAACCTCCAAGTCGTCTCAATGTTCTGCTCGCCACCGCCACTGCCAACCTCGTCACCTCAACAGCCTCACACAAGGTTCGACTTCTCATCGACTCAGGATCTGAGTTGAGCTTCATCTCTCCACCTCTGGCCAACAAGCTGAGTCTTCCTCGAAGGAAGTCACACGTTGTAATTGTCAGCATCCATGGTACCACCTCGAAGGCAAAGGGATGCCTTTCTATCACGCTCACGTCGCTATATGACCATCAATCCATACATGTTGATGCTCATGTTCTCTCATTATCCTTCTCTAACCTGCCTTCTTTTCACACCTGCTTTCAGCCATCTCCACACCTCCAGAATCTCAAGCTGGCTGATCCAGACTACCACATCTCACGACCAATCGACATCATTTTGGGCGCTGATGTCTACGGCTCTATCATTCTCCCTCAAATGAAAAGAGGTCCTCCATCATCTCCAACAGCACAGCTCTCTATCTTCGGATGGCTCATCCTTGGTCCTGTGTGTCAACAACCAGAAGACATTCCACATCACTCTCCGATGTTTCATACTACTCAAGATGATCTCCATCAACTCCTCACCAAGTTTTGGGAACAGGAAGATATCCAATCAACTTCTCAGTCACACCTCACCCCTGATGAGCAAGAATGCGAAAACCACTTCGTCTCTACTCACCGAAGACTAGATTCAGGCAAATACATGGTAAGACTACCGCTGAAATCGTCTGTCGACGTCTTGGGTTCCTCAAGACAACGTGCTTTTCGATGTCTCCAAGGCCTGCTCCGTAAATTCGAAAAGGACCCAGAGTACTCCGACCTCTATCATCAATTCATCGATGAATATGAACTTCTCCATCACATGCAACCTGTTTCATCAGAGACAGCCATCTCAAGATACTTCCTGCCTCATCATGGGGTTCTCAAAACAGACGACACCTCAAAGAAACTACGAGTGGTCTTCAACGGCTCCAGCCCCACCTCAACTGGTATTTCACTCAACGATATCATGCACACAGGAGCCAAACTACAACTCGACGTGATAGATGTCCTTATGTGGGTGCGTAAGTACAAGTTTGTCTTCTCCACAGACATCACAAAGATGTACAGACAGATCCTGGTCCATCCTGACGATTGGGATCTTCAATGTATCCTATGGCTCGACTCCAACAACAAAGTCCAACCGTACCACCTCACCACAGTCACATATGGAACCAGGTCCGCTCCATTCTTGGCAATTAGAATTCTTCTCCAGCTCATCAACGATGAAGGTCACAAGTTTCCGTTAGCCATTCCCCCATTGACGAAAGGTCGTTATGTCGATGACATCTGTGGCGGATCAGATACTGAAGACCAACTCCTCGAAATTGCCAAACAACTCCAGCACCTCTGCATGGCGGCCGGCCTCCCCCTCGCAAAGTGGCAGTCAAATGTACCACAACTACTCCAGTATGTACAAGAGGACGAACATACTTCATCTCCACTCTCCTTCGATGAAAATCCCACCTCAACCAAAGTATTAGGACTCCTGTGGTACCCTCAAGAAGATTACTTCACATTTAAGGTCAGCTCCATCCTATCTGGGTCTATACTAACAAAACGCTCAGTTCTTTCTCATATCGCTCAAATATTTGATCCATTAGGTTTAGTCTCCCCTGTTACGATTAGGGCCAAGATGTTGTTGCAAGAATTATGGCTCCAAAAGTTATCATGGGACGAACCTCTACCTCAACTACTCCAACAGAAATGGCATGACATCAGCGACGACCTCTACAAGCTGGCCAGCATAAAAATTCCTCGATGGATCAACTACCAGGATGGTTGTTCCGTACAACTCCATGGCTTCTCCGATGCATCTCAATTTGCCATTTCTGCAGTCCTCTACCTCCTCGTTCAAACTCCGTCCAAGGAACGCAAAGTTTCAATGCTCTGCTCCAAAACAAAAGTAACGCCTTTGAAGCCTCTCACAATCCCGCGCCTCGAATTGTCAGCTGCACTTCTCCTCTCTCGTCTCGTAAATTATGCGCATAATATTTTACAGCTCAACAGCCTCTCCACAACTCTATGGACGGACTCCTCAGTCACTCTATCCTGGATCACAACTCATCCCTCACGTTGGAAGGACTTTGTTCGGAACCGCGTGGCAACAATCCAAGAACTAACTCCTAGGGCCCAATGGAGATATATTTCCGGCAAAGACAATCCTGCTGACTGTGCATCTCGAGGCTTAACTTCCGCTCAACTTCGCAACCACTCGCTATGGTGGACGGGACCACCATGGCTTTCCAAGTCAGAAGACTCATGGCCCAGTCGTCAGCCGGCATCGACAACTGAACATGAATCCGAAGCAAAACCTGTCACCTCCATTCTCACTTCCACCTCGAAGGACTACGAGTGGGACCTTATCTACAGGTATTCTTCTATGAATAAATTGTTGAGAATCACCTCTCTTTGTTCAAAGCTTCTCGCACGACTCCAACGCAAGCTGGATCCAGCACCTCTCACAAGCCTCACCTCGTCTGACTTGGAAAAATCCAGAATTTTCTGGATAAAAGCAACTCAAGAAGTCTACTTCTCACTCGAACTCAAGGCTCTTCGCACTCGGACTCCAATCTACTCCTCAAATGCATTCAGTAGACTCACAGCCTTCCTCGACCACGATGGTGTAATTCGTGTAGGCGGACGAATCACCCAGTCAAATCTAGACCCAGATAGCAAACATCCTATAATTATTCCTCGATTCTCTCAATTCACTTCTCTAGCTATCGATGAAGCTCATCGATCAACTCTCCATGGAGGCACTCAACTCACTCTAGCCCGCATACGTCAAAGGTATTGGATTCTTGGAGGAAGAGCCCCAGTCAAATCCCATATCCTTCGATGTGTAACCTGCGCCAGGCACCGTGGCATTCGGGCACAACAGCTCATGGGACAACTACCAGCACCTCGAGTACAGCCATCTCGTCCATTCCTCCACACCGGTGTCGATTACGCCGGACCACTCACTCTCAAGACATGGAAGGGAAGAGGTTCCAGAACACACAAAGGCTGGGTTTGTGTGTTTGTCTGCTTTGCCTCCTCAGCTGTTCACCTCGAAGTCGTAAGTGACTACTCCTCTGACTCCTTCATTGCTGCTTTTCGCAGGTTCACAGCCAGACGAGGAATCTGTCATACCTTGTATTCAGACTGTGGCACCACATTCATTGGCGCTGACACTGCTCTCAAGGAACTCTTCACGAAAGCTTCCAGTCAACACCAAAACCTCTCCAAGCTTCTTCTCAATGACGGCACTACATGGTGTTTCAACCCCCCAGCAGCTCCTCATATGGGTGGAAAATGGGAATCAGTCGTCAAATCGTTCAAGCATCACTTCATTCGAATCGTCAAGGATCAATCCTTCACCTTGGAAGAAATCATGACGCTGTCCTCTCAAATCGAAGCCATTTTGAACTCAAGACCACTCGAACCTCTCAGTGACGACCCCGACGACTGCGAAGCCCTCACACCTGGACATCTCCTCATCGGCACACCATTAAATGCTCTGCCAGAACCATCTCTCGAACATCTCTCCACGTCTCGACTCTCCAGATGGCAGTTGGTCCAACAACGAACGCAACAGTTTTGGAACCAATGGTCATCACAATACCTGCAACGTCAGCTCTCCATCTCAAAATGGCACCACCCACGTCACGACCTCAAGATTGGTTCTTTGGTGCTGATCACTGATGAACGTACACCTCCATGCAAGTGGCCTCTAGCCAGAGTCACACATCTCCATCCCGGACGAGACGGACTCACAAGAGTGGTCACCTTAAAAACCTCCACTACAACTCTCACGAGGCCAATTGCAAAGTTATGCATTTTGCCAATCCTGGTGGACTCTGAGGACAACGAGGGGCCTGTTTCCTCCAGTTGATGGGTGGATTGAGTAGCTCAGACACTGGAGAGCAGGTTTCTCTCACCCTCCTCACCAGGGAAGTTCCACGAAGCTCTTCTCATCTATAATCAACTCCGTTAATTATGGCGGCCGGAATGTTAAAAATTAAATGAGTTTTTAACCCTGTGATGCAGTCTACTCTACGCTCCTGGTTGCCCTCCTCGCCCAACGCTATTTGGTCACAGAGTATTGTGATTTCTGACATACGCGAGATCTGACATGCGCGTTCATCTGTGATCTCTAATATAACACACCGGCAAGAATTCTCCTAACCCCTTTTTCACTCTCTTCCTGTCACTTCGCTTTTCCGTGTGTTACAAATTTTCTACGCTCTTGTGCCTTTTTTGCTTCTCCTACGCCATTTTCTCGCAAGTCGATTAATTTGTGCTCTACGAATTGTGAACTTGGTGCTTACCAAACAAACCTTAAAAGACAATTATATTGCTTTAAGTGATTATTTAGATCTCCTCAAATACAGGTACAGTACATTTTTCTTAACTATATGAATTGTTCCTAACATGCCTCCTATAAAATATCATGCACTCTCACGTTTCCACGAAATATCTCATGCATCTTGAGTATATATCGTTGAAGTGTATTTTATATAGCCTCCTCGTCACCTGTACCTCCCTCATTAAGGTATATTTTTGGTATTTTCATATTTATTTCTCGAACCACGTGTGTACTGTACCTAACCCTTTGTACGAACTCTCCAATTTTATAATCTCCAAACGACCCCCCCTCGTAAACTCTTCGTACCTAGTTACTCCTCGTATTCTCTCGAGCACCAGGTTCACATTTCACCTACATCTCAGGCACTTACTTCTCATTATTTTCACTCATAGTATTTCACAATCTCTCATACTCAAAAACACCTCTACGATTAGACTTCTCAGGCTTTTGTAAGTTTCAGGTACCTCTCCGTTCCAGCTGGAGTCATCACATGGATCGTACAACCAGGCCTGGTCTCAACTGATAAGTATTCAGAATTGTTCTACTCATGCAAATGCTCTCAAAACTCTAAAGGACCTGGTTGGATGTATCGCTTGATGGTTCCAGACCCATGTCACCTCACATAAGTATAATTTGTATTTGTATTTTCTTATACTTTATCATAACTTGCAACTTACATTGCCTGCACTCTATACTCTCCTCAATCTATGACCAACTATCCTCTCAAGTAAATGTGTTGTCAATTGATTCATTTCGCTAACTAAAATTTAACTGCTCTGCCTTTATATACACCTCATATGACTCTCAATTATCACCTCCATTACCATAGTTATGTTGTATTACTTCTGTTTTTCTGATAAGGACAGGCTTATCACTGTAAACGTCGTTAACCATAATTATTGATTATACATTTCTCTCATCTCCTGTCAATTACACTTACCCTCAACCATCTCTGTTTGTCAATGAACCTTCTGTTTTTCTAATAGGGGACATTTTAATACATGCCAGCTCTATTCCTGTAAACGTTGCGTTTCTATTGACAAATAATGCTTCTCAGATCAACGTTAGTGATTTAGAATTGTTACAGGCAACACATAATACTCAATACATCTCAATTATCGATCTCAAAGCATTCTCTCAATTCAAGCACAACGTTCAGACTTTCTCTATTGTGAAATATTACACTCAATTGTCTCTCAATAAATGTAAATAGGTCAACTCTGTTTAGATGTTGTTAAATTTTGTATATAATTTTAACTCCATGCGAGTACCTGTTTACAATGTGAATGTGAACTAATACAATAAACATTTTATTAAACATCTTCAACTCAATCATTTGGTAACAGTCCACTAAAAAGTAATTGCCAATTATCTCACCACCTAGATTTTTGAACACTCTTGAAAGAGCGACATATAATTGGCCATGTGAAAAACACTCAACGCTCAAATATAAGCCTGTAGCGTTGAAAGTTGGACCCTGCGATTTATTAATGGTCATTGCAAAATATATATTTACCGGAAATTGTAGGCGTTTAAATTGGATCAGTAAATCCGATGGTATCAGAGGAATTCATGGAATCAATACATCTATCCAGGCTGAGGTGAGCCTCACGCTCTACAGATGATCCTCTGGTTCTCTGTATTCGATTTCTATCCCTATCCTGGCTGTGCCAGCCTCCCGGTCGGTACCACCGCAACCGCTATGTCCCTGCATTTTAAATCTGCAATATCTTCGAAAAAATTAATTTAAATTACATGCTATAAAGGGCCATATTGATCAATATTAAATTCACAATGCACTTAAGTTACTTAATTGGATAAGGAGCAATGCTGTATTGCTTAAAATCGCTCCGTAATCAAGCCATTATTTCTCGTAGAATGTAAAGGATAATAAATGGTTATTGTGGGTTATCCTTAAGAGATAGACATATGCCATCCCGGACTTTTTTGTAGAACTCTTTGAGGTGTATCATAGTATACCACATTATTTTGATCTATATTGTAGGGTTCAGCCAGCGTTTGCAATGTAAGCGCAAAAAAATGTGTTTATTTACCAGATCACATTAGAAACCTCTGAAATTATCAGTGTTTCTCTAATATATTATACATGTGTCATACAAATGAACCTTTCTATTGAATCACTCTTTCTATTAAAAAAAACCGCATCAAAATCCTTCACGTAGCTTTAATGATCTAAGCATACATAGGAATAGACAGACAGCGGGAAGCGAATTTGTTTTATACTATGTAAGGATTGATCAGTGGTGACAGAAAGTTTTTGTCTATGAGCGTCAGAAATCTCTAGAGATTCCACTAAATCATGGTCTGAATGTAATATGTCACATTGGGTATAATTTATTCATTAATAATTATTAAATGGCAATTTATTAAATGAAATGAAAAACAATAAATCTAACAGCTGTTTATAGACCGCATACATTATCCAAAGATGTTTACAATGATTGTCTTGTTTCTTATTTTAATAGGTATAAACACGATAGGGATATCAATATATTTTTAGGTGACGTCAACATTGATCTCTTTACTCATTCTATTGAGCATGAACATTACATTAATCTATTGTGTGAGCAAGGTTTCATTCCCACCATTGAGGCGGTTACCAGACAGGCTAGCGAAAGCTGTGTGGACCACATATTTTTAAAAGCAGCCAATATTGAGGCAAAGGATATAACACCTGTTGTCCTACAAATTGATTTAACCGACCACTACCCAGTGATTTTGTACGTGGACGTAGGCGAGTCCAGTCAACCGAAAAATAAAATTACATCAAAAGAATACATTGATTATACAAAACTAAACGCAGATTTAGCAAAAGAATCCTGGGAAAAAGCTAATTTAGCGCCGAATGTAGATGTGGCCACGGAAATGTTCATTAACACAATCATATACTAAAAACAATACTAAATCAATATTTCAAAGCAGAAAGTATATCAAGCGAAAAGAATGGATTACTAAAGGTATTATACAGTCTATTAATGTTAAGAATTTGATGTACAAAAAAATAAAATCCCAGAAATTTTTGAATGAGGACCTTAACAAAGATTATAAAATTTATAAAAATAGCTTAGAAAGATTGATAAAAATAACAAAAAATAATTATTATAGGAATGCAACACAAAAACATAAGAATGATCCTAGGCAACTGTGGAAAATTTTATCAGGAAAAAAAAACAGTCAACAACAAATTGCTTTAGTTAACGGAAGATAATAATAATATAAGTGATAGCAATGAGATGGCGGAAGCATTCAATAGATTTTTTTCTAGTGTAGGCGTAAACTATGCGAATAAAGTAAAAAATAAAAAAAGGAATTTCCATATTCCAGAATGTAATAATCCACTTAAATTGATTCTGGAACCTTGTAGTGACCATGAGATATTGAAAGTGTTGAAATCACTGAAATCTGATAAAGCCCCAGGCATTGACGGCATTGGTGCAACTCTTCTCAAAAACGTTGCTTCAAACATAGCTACCCCCATTGCATTTTTAATCAATTTCTAAATGAGAACAGGTTATTTGCCTAGTCCTCTCAAAACAACACTCATTAAGCCAGTCTATAAATCAGGAGAAAAAACATATATTGGCAACTATCGTCCTATTTCACTTGCTTCAAATGTCTCAAAAATTTTCGAGAAAGTTGTACATACTAGAACAGCAGAATTCCTCGAAAACTGTAAAATCCTAAATAATAGACAGTACGGGTTTAGAGCGGGAAGGTTGCAATAGCGGCTTTAACGTCTGAAATTTATAAGAGCTTGGGCAAATCGAAGCCTTGTTTGTGTATTTTTGTGGACTTGGCGAAGGCCTTTGACACTGTGAGCCATGACGGATTGCTGTTGATTGATGTTGGTGTCGAGGGTATTTCTCTGAGCTGGTTCAGGAGCTATCTCACGGAAAGAAAGCAGTGCGTTCGAGTCGGAGAGTCGGTGAGTTCTTTATCCCAAATTTATTATGGGGTACCACAGGGTACAATATTAGGCCCCATTCTTTTTATCGTGTACCTTAATTCTGTGTTTTCTCTAAACATTAAAGGAAGACTATTTGCGTTTGCTGATGACACCGCGGTATTCTATGAGGGGGAAAGTTGGGAACAGTTGAGAGATATAGTGGAGACTGATTTTGGAATTCTAGCTGATTATTTTTATAGTAAAATTTTGACGATAAACATGGAAAAAACGAAATTTTTACACTTGCGAATAGTAAATCAACATTGCCCAAATTTCGACGTCTGAAAATTGGAGAGAACTTTATAATAGAGTCAGCAAATGCCATTAAATATCTTGGCGTAATAATAGACTCTCACTTGAGGAGGAATTATCAAATAGATAACGTTGTTACCAAAATTCGAAGATTAATTCCTAAGTTCAGATCATTGAAGGAGTTTTGTAACATAAACCAGTTGAGAACATTATATCTAGTTCTAGCTCAGCCTCTATTGATCTACGGATTGCTCGGTTGGGGTGGAGTAGTGAAATATTATTTATCAAAGTTGGAAATAACGCAAAAATGGTTGTTAAAAATAATTTACGGAAAACCGTTCCGCTTCCCGAGTGAAGAGTTGTTTTCGGAAACTGCAGTAATGAATCTCAGACAGCTTCATATCTTAGTTCTAGCTATATATCAAAATAAAAATTTATCAGCAGCAGCGCTTAATACCCACACACATGGGACGCGACAGAGAGGACAATTACTTGTAGTACCTAGAGCTTTGAAAGCTGTAGAGCAGCGGTCTCATTCATTTTTGGGCCCTCGAGTCTTCAACTATATGCCAACGTATATTAAAAGAAGTACAACGTTGAATATATTTAAGAAAAAATTAAAAGTCTGGATTAAGCAGTTAAGTATCCAAGAGATTACGAATTTATTGGACATAAAAAATTCATATGTTCATGTTTAGGATTTTGGGAATGAAGCCTTGACTGTGGCATTGTAGAAATTCAATTGTAATTAAAGAATGAGCACACGTTTCGATTGAAACAAGAATGAACGGCCTTATGTTACTATTTAGGTTAGAATAAATATTATTTTATGGACTAAATTACCACATACAAGGTTTCCTGGATGTCCAGGAGTTTACCTTCGAGGTTATTTTACTTAGTTTATTTTTCATTTGTGGTAATCACTTATAATAATTGGATAAAATATTGAATCATTGTATATAGTTCTGTTGTTTAGTCCAGAATTGTATCACTTATTTTAACAGCCGTCCACCCCCGCATAATGAGAATGGGCTCGCCCATCCCTCGATTTGGGTATGTAGTACTTCACCCCAGGTACTAAAGTCAGTAAGAAGTCACACATTAGGGAAATCACACATATAAGCTATATCTGCAATATTACACATTAAAATATACAACAAAGCGACACTGTGTTTTCTTTATCAAAAGAACATAGTAAAAATCAGTTTTACCTAAAACGTTCATGGTCCTTCGACACGGATTAAAATAAATTGTTAGTGAATAATTAGCAATTAGAAAAGTGATCCATTGCAACGGGCAGAATTCCAACCACGCACATTTGGGGATTAGTCAAAAGGGACAAATCAAGATACTGGACGAGGAATTCAAGAAGAGCAGTGGTCAGGTGTACAGTGGACAGGTGCACATTGGATACTACAAATTTGGGCAATAAATCACGGTGGGAGCAGAAAGCACACAGTACAGGGTGAAGTGAAGGTAAGTGAGTACATCCCTTCCTATTACTTTCTCCTCAATTATACACATATTCAACGGACTCTATTTGTGTTTTAATATTCATTTGAATTAATTCTTAGTTTCATATTTTCATTAATCAACAAGCAAGATGGCAGAAAATTTGAATGAATTGATTCGTAAAAGGGGTGTTTTAAAATCGAGAGTAACGAGATTCGAAACTTTCATTAATTCTATATCGGGGGGTGATACACTTACTCAATTACCTGCGCGAATAGAAAAATTCAGGGAATATTGGGCAGAGTTTGATAAATTACAAACTTCAATCGAAGCGTTTGATGACTCAGATATACAAAATGAAGAGAGAGAAAATTTCGAGAACAATTATTTCAAACTTATAAGTGTTGCTGAAAGTCATTTACATTCGAGCACCGGCAATTCAAGTAGCAGTTTAATATGTAATCAAATCTCCGGAGGGCAACACATCGATAAGAATGTGAAACTTCCGACAATGGAGATTCCATTATTTCATGGCTCCTACAAGGAATGGCTAGAATTTCATGACACATTTAACGCATTAATAAATACTAATGTGAAGCTAACAGACATACAAAAATTTTATTATTTGAAAAATTCCTTGAAGGGTGATGCTGCTGAGGTAATTCGTGCGTTGGAAGTTTCAGAGAAAAATTATGTAGAAGCTTGGAAATTGTTAAAAAATCGGTTTGAGAATAAAAAACTCATTGCGCTTAATCACATCGATTCAATGTACAATTTTCCACAAATACATAAGGAGTCATTTATACAGTTACGAAAGCTGTTAGATATAATCAATAGAGATTTAAGGTCACTTAAATCACTAGGTCAGCCAGTTGAATCATGGGATACACTTCTTATATATATTTTGGAGCAAAAATTAGATGCGATCACAAAAAGGGAATGGCAAAAAAGTGTGCCGAGTAGTGAATTTCCCACATTAACGGAATTTCAAGAGTTTTTAGAAAAAAGATGCCAACTTTTGGAAACACTTGACTCAAGTAAAATAGTGAACAAATCATCAGAGCCTAAAAATATAAGGGAAAGACACTACGGGTCGAAGTCTTACGTCGCAATGACGAAAACGTGCGTATCATGCAACGAAAATCATCTTTTATTCGCATGTAAAAGGTTTCAGGGGCTATCAGTTTCGGATAGAAGGGAAGAAGTTAAAAAGACAGGGGTTTGTTGGAACTGCTTGAAGCTAGGCCATCGGGCAGATAGTTGCACTTTTGGGAGCTGTAAGCAATGTGGGCGGAAGCACAACACTATGTTACATCTTAGTGAACCATCTTCCAAGAACAAGGAAGTTCATGTCACAGAAACGCAGGGATACAAATGTACAGGTAGTCTAGGATCAATAGAAACTTTGTTGTCCACAGCATTAGTCCACATTCGTGATCATGCTGGCAGAATGCAAGAGTGTCGAACTCTGTTGGATTCGGGATCCCAGTCGAATTTCATGACCAGGGAACTCTGGAAGAAACTCAGACTACCTGCTCAAAGAGTTCATATTCCAGTAGTAGGAATAGGACAGGGAACCACGAAAATTTCACATTCAGTGAAGGCAAAAATTCAATCAAAATTCAGGGATTTTCAATCAAAATTCAGGTTTTTTGGTTATTGATAGCATTTCGGACAAGTTACCTGGAGTGCAGGTTGATTCGACTATCACTATCACTATTCCAGAAAATGTATATTTGGCTGATGCTGCATTCAACCAACCTAACAAAATAGATTTAATTCTTGGCGCTTCTATCTTCTGGGAACTAATATGCGTAGGTCAAATCAAGTTAGGTAGCAATAAACCAATTTTGCAGAAAACAAAATTAGGATGGGTTATTTCGGGACCCATAATTGGTAGGCACGGTCAAGCAAATATTTCAACTTGTCATTTATCTTCTAACAGTCGAATACAAGAACAATTAGAAAAATTTTGGGCTATCGATGAACTCGATCAGAAAAAACATCTTTCCATGGAGGAAAGACACTGCGAGAGTGTTTTTCTCGATACAACAATGCGAGATAACCAAGGTCGTTTCATTGTCAAATTACCTGTTAGGGAAAATATTTCAAATCTGGGAGACTCTGTGGGTACGGCCAAAAAGAGATTGCAACAACTTGAAAAACGTTTAGGAAGAGATGTTCAAACTCAACGCCAATATCATGAATTCATCAAGGAATACGTCAATTTGGGTCATGCTACAAGATTGGGTACCTTAGATGAGGTAGCTAGGCAATGCTATAACAATGAACATATATACCATTTACCGCATCACGTTGTCTTTAAAGCAACATCTTCCACTACCAAATGCCGAGTGGTATTTGATGGATCGGCTAAAACGGACACAGGAATATCACTTAATGATGTTTTGATGGTTGGACCGAAATTACAGGAAAACCTCTTCAACATTTTATTGCGATTTCGCAGATACGACATCGTTATATCGGGAGATGTTGAGAAGATGTATCGCCAAGTACTTGTTGCTCCTGAGCACCGGAACTTGCAGCGGATTCTTTGGAGGTTTTCAATCGATGAGCCGATTGATGTATATCAATTGAACACCATCACATATGGGACGGCTCCAGCATCATTCTTGGCAGTGAAATGTCTCCAAAAACTGGGTTTAGACAGCAAGGAAAAATTTTCCCAAGCTAGTAAAGCCATACTTCATGATTTCTACATGGACGATCTATTATTGAGTACTAGATCTATTCAGGAAGCTAAGGTATTGAGGGAACAGATCAGTGAAATTCTGAGAGGTGCGGGATTCATATTGAGAAAGTGGGTTTCAAATAGTAAGGAGGTGTTATCTGATGAGACTGACAATAATCTAGAAATTGAACATTACCTTTCAAATGATCCGACAACACGAGCACTAGGGTTATTATGGAATTCTGAGCTGGATATTCTTCGGTATAGGATACAAATCGACAAAAATCAAGCCAGGGTTACGAAAAGAACAATTTTATCAGTTACATCTCAAATATTTGATCCTCTGGGATTGGTAGGTCCCGCGATCTTAAGGGCAAAGCTGATTATGCAAGAGTTGTGGAAACTAAAAGTAAGTTGGGATGAATCATTACCGCTGGGACTTCATACATCCTGGCTTCAATTCAAAAAACAAATCAAGTCTTTGGAAGATCTGAAAATACCAAGGCAAACCATTTGCAAAGAATCCAAAACGATTCAATTGCATTGCTTTTCTGATGCGTCAGAAGTTGCATACGGGGCGGCCATTTATATTAGATCAACAGATCAAAATCATCACCATCATGTCCAACTTATCTGTGCCAAATCAAGAGTGGCCCCTGTGCAAACGGTCAATTTGCCACGACTTGAATTATGTGCAGCATTATTAACGGCAAATTTAGCACGGGAAATAATTGACACACTACAGGTCACCTTTGACTCGGTGCAATTTTGGAGCGATTCTACAATAGTTTTATCGTGGCTTAGTTCAGAACCCTGCGAATGGAAAACATTTGTAGCGAATAGAACAGCGGAAATCTAAAAAGGGTAATTGGCAACACTAATTTTACATTCGATGAATTGCACACAGTAGTTACACAAATAGAATCTTGTTTGAATTCACGACCTCTCACCCCATTATCCGAGAATCCACAAGACCTAGATGTACTCACTCCTGGGCACTTCTTGATCGGTGCTCCACTAGTGTCTTTACCCCAAGAAGATTCGAGTTCCCAGAAAACTACCAGATTGAAGAATTCAGTTGACTCAAATGGTACAACATTTTTGGTCTCAATGGTCAAGAGACTATTTATCACAACTACAGCAGAGGGGCAAATGGAAGACATCTCCATCCAATTCAGTTCAGTTACAACTGGGGACCATGGTGGTAATACGAGAAGACAATTTACCTCCGCTCAAGTGGCAATTAGGTCGTGTAGTGCAAGTACATCCTGGTGCCGACGATATTGTGCGAGTGGTATCGGTGTTAACTTCGAAGGGTGTGATTAAACGAGCTGCGGCTAAGGTGTGTCCGTTACCATTTGAAACGGCACCAAAGACTAATTAAAGGGCTAGGGATTCCAGTCTTGAAGACTAGTTGGTATATAGTCGTTTCATTACCTTTAATGAAGGGAATTCATGTTTGTATATTTAATCATTCTTGTATATATTTTTTTTCTATCATTTTTGTATAATATTTAATCGTATCTGTATATATATATTTTTTTTTTCTCTTTGTTTTAGGCATTTCATTTTTGTATATATTTTTTTTTTCTTTGACTTTGAAAGATAGGTTCTTTCAAGGGGGGCGGCATGTTTAGTCCAGAATTGTATCACTTATTTTAACAGCCGTCCACCCCCGCATAATGAGAATGGGCTCGCCCATCCCTCGATTTGGGTATGTAGTACTTCACCCCAGGTACTAAAGTCAGTAAGAAGTCACACATTAGGGAAATCACACATATAAGCTATATCTGCAATATTACACATTAAAATATACAACAAAGCGACACTGTGTTTTCTTTATCAAAAGAACATAGTAAAAATCAGTTTTACCTAAAACGTTCATCTGTAGTGACTTATTTCAATAAACTTATAATAATAATAATAATAAATAATATTCTACAAAACCAATTGATTTTTTTGAATGCCGTTATGTCATGATGGAGCAGACTTGGACAATTTTCGTTTAACACATTCAGTGGAAAAGGAACATTTATAGAGCAGAAGCTTTTTTGGACACGTGGGTTTTCAGATAAATATATGAATAACAGCATAAAATTAGACTGGTACAGAAAACCATCTAGCTCCGGAAGGTACATCAATGATTCTTACAAGCACATAGCATACAAAACAAAGGTAATTCTGGGAAAGAAGAGACGTATTATGGACATTGTATATCCACAGTTCGAGAATATTATTTTCTCAGTAACTCAAATAATACATACCCGATCGAATTGCCACTTGGTAACTAGTTGAAGGATATCGACATAAGTCGCGAATATTTAAAAAAGAATATTATGTATATCACGATCACTTGAGAACGGAAAGAGATATGGCCTATAGCATATTCTATTTTGAGTTCACTGTGAACTTATTATGAACACTATAAAAGTAACTACAATCTTGTACACTAGTGGACAAGAGTGTAGTTACTTTTATAGTGTAGAGCCTAGCAATTTTTAGGGTAGGTTGCGCATCCGAAGGCGACATTTAAGTTCTTTAATTGTCTTCATCGGCCAAATGGTTTTGAAGCTATACTCATCAGAAGTTTTGCATTTATTCCCTCTATAACTCAAATATACAAATCTGATCCAATTAAAACTCGGCGAAACATGCCGGCCCACTAGTTTACGCGGAATTTCGTGAGTATCGTATCCTGGAGTTACTTGAGGCGTAAGTTTTTTCATATTTCAATTCCAGCAGAATACATATTTCAGAATAGAAATTCACTCGTTACATACTGAAGTTTGTCATTAATATGATATGAAATATATTCATAAATTACAAAAGCTGAGAAAACGGTATATCGATGCTGAATTCGATTAAGAGTGTCCAAGGGAGGTGGGTAGACAATAAAACATGAATATGCGCGTAAAAGCTTCTGACTTCACGTAAGTGCTTGAACCAGTTTTTTTGAATATCCCATTTTAGTAATTTTTGCCATATATCCAGGAGATTGCTTCAATAATTCCATCCAGTCAATCTTACGGAGGTATCTTATAGATCTCATTTTGTAACTTGAATGAGATTATCTATCAGTTATGCCGCATGCAGCTCGCTAAGGAGGTTTGTATTGTCTGGATGGGATAATGATATTTCAGATGACTATAACTACGGAACCAATAAGCGGATTTTTTCCGTCAATGAAATTTACCGAGATATTTATAACTCGAACATACCTTGCAAATTTCAACACACTATCTCCCTTTGTTCAACAGTTATTGTGATTATCACCTAAGGGACATAATTAAGTTTGGCTTAGCCTAGGATTCTTCAGCAGTTATCGAAACTAAACGTTTAATACCGTTAACGGCCAGAAATTCGAATACTAAAGACACTTGGGTGAAATGATACTTTTCAACAGGAAGCATGTTCCAACATATTGGTAAATGCATATTTAATTCAGACGGTAGAGTATACTGGAGGTACCAGGATCGATGCCCAGCGTCCCAATTCCTTTAAATTTCTGTTCCCATCGTTCAGATAACCAAACATTTTTTCGCAGCTCTGAAGGAGATTATTTTACATCTTTGAAAAAAAAATTCAAATTCATCAGAAAACTATTCGGGTTCATACGATTAAAACGCTATTTTCTAATTTCTCTTCTGTTCATAGATATTCGATCCACACAAAACTTCGCATACCAATGCAAGCAGTAATCTTATTACAAACTGCTAAATTAAAGTTATATCGAAAAAGTAGTTGCGGTAATACATACATAAGTCATTTTTCCTCGAACTTAACCATACAAACCAGGTTAGAAATAAGTTAACCACCCAATATTCCTCGAAGTGTATTCCAAACTATGACGTAAGAGTTAACCAACCACATAAACCACCTCACGGAGGTAGTTTGACCGGATTATCTTTTTTTGGAGGTTATGTTTTCTTTGTATCATGGGAGCAAAATGAAGAATTCAGAGGTACAATGGATTCGTACGAAGTTTACGCGAATGAAGTAAAATAGCAGATTGTTGATGAAAAAGATGTAATCGACTTGCCGAAAATAGGTAAGTGGCTAATTCATCTAATTTTCTCGTATCTGATGTAGAACTTTTCTGTTACAGATGAAGAATACCTAATTTAATATATTTTTTATAAAATGAAACAGGATACTGGCCCGACAGTGAACCCTGCCGATAAAGAGGGCCGTATTCGCAATAGGAGACCACCAGAAATAGAAGATAAAGTACAGTTGGGAGACATTTCAGATACCATATCTAGAACCCCAAAACCAACAGTATTTGTTGATGCAGGTGAGAATGATGCTCCCATATATGAGACACCAACAACATGTATACCAAATTCATCTGGTCTTGAGAAAAAAAGGACGGAGGTACAAACAAAAACTGATATTATAAATAAAATTACAGAACGTAATGAAGAAATAATGCTATTCAGCAAGGAACTACTAATAGGTAACATCTGAGCAGCTATTCATGAGCAAACTTATTTTATGGAAAAACAACTGGAGCAAAAAAAATACTATTAAATATATTGAAAGAATAAAATAAAAATAAATTTTTAGATCTAGGAAACGAAAAAGACCGATTTCATCAGAATCTGACTGACCTCTCATTACGGAGATATTTTAAATACCACATCGTTTTTATATGGAGTTTATTCAAATTTATAATTTGTTGTGCATTTCATAGAATATAACTTTGCGTTGTTTGTTATATGTAACAATGAAAAACACTGAAAACATAAATGAGTTTATTTCAATTCATAATTTATTTTTTGTTGCTCCATCAACATCTACAGATTCCGCATGTTGGAAATCATCAAAAGTGCTTGGGTCTTGGAATTCTTCTTCAGTCACATCATTATTGTCCAAACAAAAATTGAACAATAAGCAAGTACAATATCCACTTCTCTTTTGATGGTATATATCAATCATCATCTACAATGGGCATTCTGAAATATTCATCATCTAACAGAATTTGCAATCGAGATGTTAAAAAAATGTATTCGCCTTGAATTGATGGCCGCTAAAGAAGATTGTGGTACAATCTGAATATCCTCCATACATTCTAGAACCAATAAATTTGTCACATCCATTCTCATTCCGTTCGAGAGTTATCGTGGTGACGGCCGGACGGCCGGAATGAGTCGATACTGACCACGGATTCTTGATCAGTGAGTTGAACCAAAACATTCAAGACCATTTTCAGCCGAAAAATACAGACATTTTGGCCAATTGATGAGCACTCTATTCCGAGGTGCACAAGTGCGCCAATAAGTAAGTAAATAAGTGGTGGTAAAACGATTGAAGGAGAGGAAGGATTAAGTAAATGGAAACACTGAATTAACCTCCGAGCGAAATTTGTTTACTGTTTTAGTGCTTTCATTTGTTCACCTTCAAATTTTATATTCTCCATTACACATGAATGAAACAACAAAATATGTTCCCCAATCGACAGATCACGCACCAGCACACTTCTCGTTGTATGTGTTCTCTTGGATACAGAGGCAGTATTATTGTCATTCGGGAAATATTAATATTTCATGTCACGCTCTCATCCGCCGAAGGATTTATTATTTGATTCAGCTCATTAATACTAAGGGCTGATTCAGACTAATTTGTTGAGCTTGTTAGACTAACAAGTTACCCATGTCATTTCAGCTATTAAAATGTTGAGATAACAGATAATATAGGTGTAACACCATGAACTCACCTCATTTTCAGATAGGTAAAAAGGGGGCATGATATAGCTGGATATTTCAGTAACAGAAAACAAGTATTGAAATAAAAGTAAGTGGCTCCATCTTTGAAGACGGTGGATAACTTCAGATCTATTAATAACATTAATAGAAACTGAAGCGAGAAACTAAATCAGCTTCTCTTTGCCAACGCCACGCTATTTCACCTAAGATCGAGGTGTGCGAAATTTTTACAGAAATGAAGTTATTTGACTTCCTCGTCTTCGACCAGCCCCACAGAAGCAGATCGCGATTTCGGTGTTATTTCACCTCATCAGTGCAACATAGTGGATAGGGTCCGAAGACGACGAAGTCAAAAATGTTCGTAAGGTTATAAACCTTGGGAGTGCTTGTCATTGAAATAACAAGTACAGTGAACTTTTTGCGACAAAATGTTCACATGTTTTTTTTTCTCCGAACATAATCAATGTTCTCACTGGAATCCCAGAATAACCAGAGTCTTTATAAATTATTGTAACATCGTTGTTGGTTCTGAAACCCTCTCATTTTATCGCTTCATATGCATGCTGTTCACATTTGCTATTCCAGCCTCAGTATGCATAATATACCCATAACCTCAGTTTCTCGTTTGTTTGCATTGGAATTGATGAATGATGAGTTCCAAAATGATTGTCACTGGGAGATTAATTTCCTCTCGTCCCAGTTTGGACCAAATCTATTTATTATACAAAATAAATTTATTTAATAGTTGATATAGTTCGCATTAAGTTTGTAGAAAGTAAAACTTTCAAAGAAATGAATTATCGATTTAAGATTTTATTACACGAGATTTTGGGTACATAGCATAATTGCTGAACATAACTCCTTCTCTAGGTTTACAACAGACCTTGTAATGAGCTGAGTAGAGTAATTTGAATTACGGAATGATGAATGATAAAAGACAAAAAATACTGGAATTTTACTACGTTTTAAGGAATATCATGCTGATGGAATCGATAGTGAATTATTTATTAGTTTGGATTGTATTCTCCTAAGTAATTTTCAAGAGGTATCGTATTAGCAATTGAACATATATGAATAATCTGTTCCCTAGTGGTTAGTGGAAGAAAATTTTAAATCCTATTTAGAGTTTTTGAGTTGTAAGTACTGATAACTGAATGCATACTGTTGAACTAATTTCAATGTTCGAATGCGGGTAATAAATAAAAAAAATTGGTCAGGGACATTGAGTAACTGTAAGATAACTCCCAGTTTGGGATTTTGGCTATTTCGAGAGTTCTAACAATGAATGCACGTGAAATGTTAAAAATGGGCACAATTATTATCAAGGAATTTATAATTTTGCTATCAAACATATTTTTTCAACATTTCTGGGCCAATATGTTGGCAGCAGATGTTATTGACGATTGGAGGTCCAACATTATTGTAGTGTCTTGGAAAAACCACATCTTTCAGATATGCAAAGATGCTAAAGTTCAGGGGTGTCAAGTCTGGAGGGCGTGTTGGAAAGGAAAGCTGGAGTCCTCGACTTATTATATGGTTGTCATAGAACTCCTGCAAATAGCTTATATTTGAAGAAGTAGTGTAGGCACCATCTTGTAGAAAATTTCCCAAATGTATTTCTTCGTCATCGGGTTGGTTTATGAATGGCTCCAGCATTATTCTTTTGCATCTTTCATCGTTAATGGTATCATGAAAGTAAACTGAGCCTTATATTCTACGACGAGAAACTGCTAACCACACACCAAGTTTTTGCGAATGTGGCGATTCTCAGTTGTACTCTAGGCGACGTGGAATATCTATTAGCAGGATTTGCTGTACTATCGTTGTTTTGTAAGGGCACACATTCAGTTTTTTCCATTACTTTGTGGCAAGTAATGCTCCTTTTGCGCAAATACCCGTTATAATTTTCCATTTAAATATACCTATCCACGTTATCCTATTTTCTTTGTTACATTTTATCTTCGAACTCTACATGTTTTTATGAATTTCATCAATTTTGGACTTAGCAACAGCAAAATACAGTTATTCTAACAGGCACTTACGTTCGTATTGAACCGTATCCATGGTGACCACAGCGGAGAAAAAATGTTTGCGTACGAAAAAGTTATTTCGCGGCTGAAAAGCTTTAAAAAAAAGTCGATTTTTCGGTCGGAAATGAGTACGTTAAATTATACTTTTCATAGAATTCGACGGAAAAATATAATTAGTCCACTTCCTACAGTTAGTAACGATATGAATGATGTATAGTTTCATGTGACCATTACTTGAGCGTTAGAAAAAGCGAGAAAATCGTCAGCTAACCTTTTTATTTATACAGGGTGATCCAGATCTTAACCAAGAAATTTTAACCACGTATTCTACGTCAAAAATAAGCCCTAGTTTGTCATATAAACATATGTCGGGAAATGCTTCCTCTTTGATATACAGGGTGTTAAAATTATTAGAAAAAAAAATGTTTTTCTTTCTTTTACTTCGAAGACCTTCTTAAAATTCATAATTCAGTGTGACTAATAACGTTAATTTTTTTGTAATTATACGTTTCGTTTACAAAGATAGTCTTATTATTATTATGTACCATATCAAATTTTAGCGATTTCCTCATGCATGAGAATGTGTTTAATTTTTTTACTCGGAAACGGTGTCTCGGATGTCAAAAACGCAAGAGAATGAATTTGCTCCATATTGAATAAGGATTTCAAGAGTAATTTGTAATGTTGGAAAAAGCAGTGGCGTATCATTTTGTTGTCTGAAAATATTCAGTCTCGATGCAGTGCGAACGCCACTGGTAGAATAAAGAGAAAATTATTCCATTCAAAAAGTGCTCCTTGATCCTTAAAACCTATGTCCCGAATTTATTAGAAATATTTCAAAAAGTGTAAAAGTTATTAATAAAAAACATTTTTTTTTCTATAATTTTAACAGCCTGTATCTCGGAGAGGAAGCATTTCTCGACATATGTTTGTATGACAAACTAGGGCTTATTTTTGACTTAGAATACGTGGTTGAAATTTCTTGGTTAAGATCTGGACCACCCTGTATAATGAATGACTAATGCAAATGAGGAATTATATTTCCGAAGCATATGAAAGGTTTGTGTATGCATATTGCTACTACTACAATGTCAGATCGAGTTAAATGAGATAATAAAATTAACTAAATGAGGCATAATTGTGTCCAAAGGGGCATAGTACAGGATAAGTAGAGAGAAATATCGAGAAATCTGGCAATGAAATGGATATTTCATATTTGAAAAAACCAAATTATAAAAATTACTGAAACCTGACATGAATCCGCTCCAGTTTTTCCGCAAGAAGGCTTACGGGGTTGAACTGCCCTACCTTTCGTCGAACTAACTATTCAATATTTTTTGCCTTATGCCCCTGATCGGCAGGCGAGTAAAACCGCGGTTTTTGTCTCGTCGCGGTAAAGCTCGCCGATCGATCGTTGCAAAATCGGCGGTATTGCATTGTTACACCGGCGACCTTCACCGTGACGAGCCATAAAACCGTGATTTTACTCGCCCGTAGATCAGGGGCAAAATGGGCATCTGATATCTATGTTGTTAGGACAACGAAATACAAATTTTTCATTTCACCTCTCCCCTTTGATTGGAGAACGCTTCCACCAAATTTCATAGAATAAGTTACTTCTCAAATCATAACGAATCATCGATACCCTATATGTTGAAATCTATCAAGCTGCTCAGGTTGTAGAGCAGACTATGGCAATAGAAACGAACACATCTAAAGACTATTAAAAGGTTTCTTTCTGGGTTTTCTCTTCCAAACTCTGAAAAATATCTATAAAATGAAAATTAATTATTTTGGGATTTGCTTCTGCGTAAGAAACACAAGACATTTGTCAGAAGCAATCACTTGAACAATGTTGCCTAACACGAAACAACATCAACAAAGAAACAACTATATCGTAACGTTTTGGAGTCTATATCACACTCCTTCGTCAGACGCTTAACAAAATCTTTAGAATTATTTTGTTGATAGTTATTCCAAAATTCGAGAATTGTCACTATGACAGCTCCTTTTTCAATAAATTCAGCCAAATATGGTCAATACTAATTGAGCAAATTGCAAAATTTCATTCTCTGTTCAATAAAACACAAGATGACTCCTTAAGTTTCCTTTTAATATAATCAGGTTCTGTCATTAGAATCTTTGTATTACTCCAATCCATCATGTGAGCTCCTTGGATTGTACATACATGTTCTGCTATTTTTGATTTGCATGTTCTGTATGTTTCTATTTCTCAAGTTATTCTAATGCTCTGACTTTCTTACGTCTGGTGGTCTTGATGTTTCTCCTGTGTATGATTAACCACAAATACAAGGAATATTATATACAGTTTTTTGATTTTTGTTTTTCATTAATGGGTTTTGTCTTCGTTAATAAAGACCTAAGATCATTTTGTGTTTTGAAGACGGTTCTTATATTGAACTTAGAACCGATTCTTCTGATTTTTTCAGACAGGCCACGAACATAAGGGATCACATTCAAAAGATTGGGTTGCTGATCTTTTTGATTATTATGTTGTACTTGTTGATAATTCTGTTGTTCTTGATTATTTGCAAGAACAGCAACCCAATCTGTTGAATGTGATCCCTTATGTTCGTGGCCTTTTTGAAAAAATCAGAAGAATCGGTTCTACTTTCAATATAAGAGCCGTCTTCAAAACACAAAATGATCTTAGGTCTTTATTAACGAAAAGAAAACAATTAATGAAAAACAAAAATCAAAAAAATATGTATATAATATTCCTTGTACTTGTGGTAAATATAGAACTGGAGAAACATCAGGACCACTAGAAGTAAGAAAGTCAGAGCATAAGAATAACTTGAGGACTAGAGACATACAGAAACAGACATACAGAACATGTATGTACAATCCAAGGATATCACATGATGGATTGGAGTAATACAAAGATTCTAATGACAGAAACTCATTACCTATATCAAAAGAAAACTTAAGTAGTCAACTTGTATTTCATTGAACAGAGAATGCAATTTTGCAAATTGCTCAATTGGTATTGAACATATTTGGCTGAATTCATTGACAAAGGAGTTGGATCTTGGAAATTTCTATGCAAAGTAAAACTATGTTAGCTTTGATTTTCAAATACTGTCAATGTGACAATTGTCGAATTTTAGAATAACTATCAACAAAATAATTCTAAAGATTTTCGTTAAGCATCTGACGAAAGAGTCTGATATAGACTCCGAAACGTTACGGTATAGTTCTTTCATCGTTGATGTTGTTTCGTTGTTGTTTGTTAGGCAACATTGTTTAAGTCATTGCTTTTGACAAATATCTTCTGTTTCTTACGCAGAAGCAAAGCACAAAATAATTAATTTTTATTTTATAGATATTTTTGAGTTTTGGAGAGAAAACCCAGAAAGCCTTTTAGTAATGAGTATACCTCCCACAGTATCCTTTAATGATTACATCTAAATGAGGAGATAATTATTAAATGCCTTATTTTTGGTGAGAACTTATTTATTTAACAGACTGCAAAAACACGTCTGCTCGACTAGTTTCGGTGAGTTAATACATCACCATCTTCAGGAGCCAAGTAACAAGACGACTGCAACGAAGGAAGAGAAAAAATTCATGGAAAAAATATCGGAAAATATGAGTTCAACTTACGATGCAGCAGTCCTGTCATAGCTTTTCAAAAGGGCAGAAAAATTGACCGTCATACATATTTGTCAACAAGTGAAAAATATAAAATAATACGGTTACTAAAATTCAAGTCAAAAAATTTAAAAATTCAAAAGATCTTAAAGGTTAGATGAACATAAACAAAACAAAATGTAAAGCTATAACGCGCAGGTACACCGCCGTCAAGACAGCTGACGGACTGACAGGATTACAGGGGGGAGTTCGACCTTCAGTCAGCACATGGGCGGCGCCGTAGAAAGGTGAAAAGGCAACACACTCAGTCACCCGAAGTCAAAATTCTCTCCACATTTGGCTCACTCTTAAGTAAATCAAAAAGGCGGGGAAAAACGTGTGTGGACAAGGAATTGAGAGTGACCAAAGACACATCATCGATGTGGCAGAAAATCTCCATTTCCTCCAACACGCACTGTCTCAAACCGAAGCCGGACGGGTGGATGATTCTGGCGTCCCTTTCCGGATCGAAGTGGTGGTTGTTCAATCTCAGATGTCTGCCAAAGATAGACTTGTCGCAGTTGTTTTTTCTCTGGCTTCGAAGATGTTCATTTATTCGCTGTTGGAGAGCTCTACCCGTTCTACCGATGTAAACCACATTGCAATTGGGGTCACCGCAGGTCAACTTATAAACGCCACTCCGTTGCAACAATGGTACACTATCCTTGTTGTGCACCAGAAGGCTGTACAGGGTGTTGGGGGACTTATAGGCCACTCTGATGTCTAGGTTGTGGAAAACATTGCCCACACGAGCAGACAACGGTCCAATGTAAGAAAGCCTCATGTATTTCAGATTGGGCGTATGCTGTTGTAGAATCGAAGCCTCATTGTTCAGGCGTTTTATGTCCTCTTTTCTTACCAAGGAATTCACCCAACCTACATCGTATCCGTTACGGACCGCCATATGCCTAATAATGTTTAGTTCGGACTGGAAATCCTCACTTGAGAGCGGCGTGGTGAACAGTCGGTGAACCAAGAACCTTAGTCCTGACAGGCGCTGGCTCAAGTGGTGGGACGAACTGAAGCTGATAATGTGGTCCGTCTGCGTCGGCTTCCGATAAATATTGAACGATATTCTGTTGTTCACACTTTTCAGTTTCTGGTCCAGGAAGGGTATTTCGGAGTCTTCTTCCACTTCCATAGTAAAGTTGATATTCAGATGTAAACTATTAAGCCAACACAGAAAGCTGTTCAATTCATCGCGATCGCCTGTCCAGCAGACTATCACGTCGTCGACGTATCTATGCCAGAATAATATATTATTTTTATGAGGATTGCTCATGTTAAATACCAATTTCCTCTCGAAGAAAGACATGAAGACTTCAGCTAAGCTCTGAGACAGGGAATTACCCATTCCAAGACCATCCTCCATCCTGTAAAATACATTTTCGAAAGAAAAGAAATTCTGCCTTAAACATAACTCGACGAGATGAAAGATGCTGTCGCAGTGTTCATTGCTTAAAGGTGATGTATGTAAGATGTGTTTGAACAGAAGCATTGTCTGAGACACGGGAATGCTCGTGAAGAGGTTGGAAACGTCGAAAGAGACCAACACCGCGTTATTAGGTATGTGGACGTTTCACTGCGACAGCATCTTTCATCTCGTCGAGTTATGTTTAAGGCAGAATTTCTTTTCTTTCGAAAATGTATTTTACAGGATGGAGGATGGTCTTGGAATGGGTAATCCCCTGTCTCAGAGCCTAGCTGAAGTCTTCATGTCCTTCTTCGAGAGGAAATTGGTATTTGACATGAGCAATCCTCATAAAAATAATATATTATTCTGGCATAGATACGTCGACGACGTGATAGTCTGCTGGACAGGCGATCGCGATGAATTAAACAGCTTTCTGTGTTGGCTTAATAGTTTACATCTGAATATCAACTTTACTATGGAAGTGGAAGAAGACTCCGAAATACCCTTCCTGGACCTGAAACTGAAAAGTGTGAACAACAGAATATCGTTCAATATTTATCGGAAGCCGACGCAGACGGACCACATTATCAGCTTCAGTTCGTCCCACCACTTGAGCCAGCGCCTGTCAGCACTAAGGTTCTTGGTTCACCGGCTGTTCACCACGCCGCTCTCAAGTGAGGATTTCCAGTCCGAACTAAACATTATTAGGCATATGGCGGTCCGTAACGGATACGATGTAGGTTGGGTGAATTCCTTGGTAAGAAAAGAGGACATAAAACGCCTGAACAACGAGGCTTCGATTCTACAACAGCATACGCTCAATCTGAAATACATGAGGCTTTCTTACATTGGACCGTTGTCTGCTCGTGTGGGCAATGTTTTCCACAACCTAGACATCAGAGTGGCCTATAAGTCCCCCAACACCCTGTACAGCCTTCTGGTGCACAACAGGGATAGTGTACCATTGTTGCAACGGAGTGGCGTTTATAAGTTGACCTGCGGTGACCCCAATTGTAATGTGGTTTACATCGGTAGAACGGGTAGAGCTCTCCAACAGCGAATAAATGAACATCTTCGAAGCCAGAGAAAAAACAACTGCGACAAGTCTATCTTTGGCAGACATCTGAGATTGAACAACCACCACTTCGATCCGGAAAGGGACGCCAGAATCATCCACCCGTCCGGCTTCAGTTTGAGACAGTGCGTGTTGGAGGAAATGGAGATTTTCTGCCACATCGATGATGTGTCTTTATTCACTCTCAATTCCTTGTCCACACACGTTTTCCCCCGCCTTTTTGATTTACTTAAGAGTGAGCCAAATGTGGAGAGAATTTTGACTTCGGGTGACTGAGTGTGTTGCCTTTTCACCTTTCTACGGCGCCGCCCATGTGCTGACTGAAGGTCGAACTCCCCCCTGTCATCCTGTCAGTCCGTCAGCTGTCTTGACGGCGGTGTACCTGCGCGTTATAGCTTTACGTTTTGTTTTGTTTATGTTCATCTAACCTTTAAGATCTTTTGAATTTTTAAATTTTTTGACTTGAATTTTAGTAACCGTATTATTTTATATTTTTACTTGTTGACAAATATGTATGACGGTTGATTTTTCTGCCCTTTTGAAAAGCTATGACAGGTCTGCTGCATCGTAAGTTGAACTCATATTTTCCGATATTTTTTCCATGAATTTTTTCTCCTCCTTCGTTGCAGTCGTCTTGTTACTTGGCTCCTGAAGATGGTGATGTATTAACTCACCGAAACTAGTCGAGCAGACGTGTTTTTGCAGTCTGTTAAATAAATAAGTTCTCACCAAAAATAAGGCATTTAATAATTATCTCCTCATCAATATGGTGAACGCCAAAGGGTTTAAAGAAGTCATTACATCTAAAGACTATTCCTTCACTCGTATAAGAGCGCTCTTCTTCAGTTTGTATTTGTTGCGATACCTACGAGATGTCACGGCTGACAGTTGTGTAATATAATAATAAAATAATATAAGATTGGATTTTTATCATTGTGAGAATTTAACTTTCCTGAAAGAGATAAAGGAGCCGTCAATGGAGGCTATAAATGTTGTTTCTTTTGTATTTACATGTGAGTTAATTCTCTGTTAACAAATAATGTAATTGTCAAAGTGTTATAAATACGTATTGATAATAAAACTTCTTATTTACAGAGAGAAACGCAACTAAGTCTTCGATTTATTGTCGAAGATTCTGAAACAATATTCAAGGCAATAAAATCACACAATTATAATAAAATAACGAGAGAATCGTCTATGATCACAGAACCTTAAATTCTGACATATGTTTTCTATTGGAATTGAAATACGAAAAAACTTACGCCTCAAGTATATATATTGTAAATCGTTGTAGGGGGTAACGGTGCACTGCGATCTTAAGGTCTATTGTGCCCCATACGCCTCCAGTAACTCCAGTATACAATATTCACGATATTCCGTGAAAATTAGTGGGTTGGCATTCTACAAATAATAATTGCGTTTTCATTGGTTCATATTTGTATAATCTGATTTATAGAGGAAATAACAACAACATTTCAGATGAGTATACCTCTAAAACCATTCGGCCCACTATGCCAATTAACGAACTTAAATGTCGCATTTCGATGCGCAATCTGTAGCTTGTTCTCAAGTTATCGTAAGATATATGATATTTTTTTTATTTTCTTGTGGTACTGTCCCCACTGAATTTTACACACGTCTTTGTGTCGATTGTCTCCGGAAGAATTAACGTTTTTCTTATATTTTTTAAAAATACTCACGTTCCCAAGTGGCAAACGTTATTTATTTGAGTCGATAGAATCAACTTTCTTCTTCGTTCCTACGCGAATCACAGCCTTCCAAATTCCTGTCCTTAGGAGGTGATAATTCCGCCGATTTCCTCTAAAAACTTCAATATCAGTTGCCATGACATAAACTCAATTAGTGACATGGGGAACATTGCTTGGTTAGAAAAGGAAAAATTAGGGTGATTAATAATACAGGACAATGAATCAATATGTATATCATACAAAAATACAGGAGGGCCGTATATTGAAATTGACGATCTTATCCGATCATTCACATAGAAGGTGGTTAATCCGGTGAAAATAATATGGTTAGGAAGCGGTCATAGTTAATTGATATCAAATTAAGCCGAGAATTAGAATACCTGGATTTGCATATCCATAGGCTGCTGATAATTTGGGGCGGCCGTACCAGATAAGCTATGCAACTATTATTCGTTAATGTTTGTATGCATTTGAAACCTTACTTGATTATTGAAGATGTCACTGTTATCCTCGGATAGCAAACCAGTATTATTTACAAAGACAATGAAGTATAGTTATCTTAGGCCTTGATGATTTCATGCAAAACGTGGATTTCTGCCGAAATATCTATACAGTGGGTGGATGGAGCAAACTTCATAACAGCGTTATTGAATGTTTTCAAGCAAAAAAGGTTTGTAGTCAAAATGCACCGGCTAAGTGTTTTCCCTATAACTTAAAAATACTAATCTGATCGAATCAAAGCATGAAAATTAGTTGAAAAATACTGACGCGAAAACTTATGTAAAATTTTGTGAGGATGGCATGACTGCAAAATTTTGTATCCAAGAAACTATCGGTCAGATATCGTTGAAAATCTACTAAGGCCTTCAAAACCTTATTATACAGTGAAGTTCTAGATTTGAGCTCGATTGGGTCTATGTTGTTGAAGATATTGCCGAAATTTCAAAATATTCCAGAGACCGGAGTCAACTGGTCCATTGTTTTTACATTCATCCAATCAAATTCTCAACAGTTTTTGTTGGAAGTATTTAAGTAATCATGACGTGCTTGCATAAATAATTATTCTTAGTGTTCTGTGATGTCTTTCCTATCTCTCTATGTTCGAGCTCATGTCAATGCCTGTCATCACAGAACACAAATAATGACATGACACAGCTTGACAGACAAACCAGTTTGAAAATGGTGAGATATATTACAAAACTTGGTTATCAGATTCGCAAACCAGTTTCGCAAGTTACAAACAAAGATTGGAAAATTGTTAGATATAAAAAAAAATTGCCTATACGAAAGACTATCAATTTCATGTTTTACCGAATTATGGAAGAAATGTTTTCATAGTAAAAATATCCCGAGGAAACTTCTGCGATTTGATGTATGCAAGTATTTGGTCAGAAGGAGCTTATTTAAGCTTGTATTATTGTAAGAATTAAAGCATTCAATATATTCTTGTCAGAGTAATTCCGATTCCCAGTTCATTATGAGATAGATGACTTCTGTGAGCTTTACCGTATTATTATAGATATATTGCAGAGTTTGGGAGAGAAAACCCAGAAAGGAACCATTTAATAATGAGTATACCTCCTAAATTATCCTTTAATGATATACCACAGTGACTCCGTTTACTTGGAGAAGGGAACATCCAGCAGTGAAATCCTTCTTTTTGAACGGAGAGATTATAGAATGGTCTGAAGAAAATATCTAGGAGTAACACTAGATAGTAGACTTCTGTGGAATAAATACATGTTGAAATCACTGCTAGTAAAATCATAAATGCTTTAATGGCGTACAGAAATCTAGCTGGTAAGACTTGGGACTGCAACGTATGGGACAGTAGTCAGAATAGTACTAGGAAAACCCTCGAAAAAATACAAAGGCTTGCCTGTGTGTATGTCGGAGATATAGGATCCTATCCTACCAGGGCACTTGAGATTATCATGAATATCACACCCCTTCACCTTGTAATAGACAAAATGGCACATGAAGTTATCCTCAGAATATCTAGGAAACAAACAGGTAATGAGAGTACTAAGAACCCTGCCTGGCCCTCTCTTACCAGGTATATTTCAGCAGCCAATCATCCTAGTGACGAAATGATTGAGGAAGTAAGCATCGAAAAGAGCTCCACTACGTGCTAGGCAGGAAGAAGACTGGGGCAGGGAATCTACAACCCAAATTCTTAAAGAAGTGGAAAAGCCCTGTAAATAGGAGCTTTGGCACTCTTGTTCAAATTTTGACAAATCATATCTCCGGAAGTTTTGGTTTCTCAGAGTTCTTTAATGATATCAATGAATTCTTATGATAGAAATGCATAATAGAAGGAATTAAATTCAGAAGTATTATTTAAAAGAATAAATTAACGACTAATTATTGAAATTTTGGAAAATCATATCTCCGAAAGTTTGTCAGTGTTGAGAATGATATCAATGGATTTTTATGATGAAATTACATTTTAACCACCGAGCTGATTTTGCCCGATAACAAACTTAACCGAGATATTTATCTCCCAAAGCTACTCTGAAAAATTCAACTGTCTAGCTCATTGCGTTCGTAAATTATCGTGGTTACGGACGGCCGAACAGAATTGATTTTGACCATGGATTCTTCATCAGTGGGTCGAACCAAAACGTTTAGGACCACTTTCAGCCAAAAATTCGAAAATTGCACACATTTAGGCAAATTGATTAGCACATTGTTCCGATTAACAAGACTGCAAAAAATGCCATATAATGATACGCAGATGGTTCAAAATCCAATATAGGATCTGGCGCTGGAGCATATGGGGCAGGCACCAAATTCTCACTATCGCTAGACTCCTATCCGATTGTCTTTCAGTCAAGAATACTAGCAATCGAAAGAAGCGTGGAAATGAACCTAGAAAGAAACTATTAGAGGTGTGATATAGCAAACCATTCTGACAGTCCAGCTGCTATTAAAGCTCTGAGCTCCCATGTTATCCAGTTCAAGCTAATGTGTTCCAATGAAAACTTAATGAAGTAGGTATGAACAATATGGTTTCCTTGGTCTTGGTTCCTTGTCACTCGAGAAATAAAGGGAATGAGGAGGCCAACACATTAAAACTCATCAGAACCTTAGAACCGGAAGGCGAACTGTACATCTTGATGACATCCACATCTCTCATAGGGGGAAGGAGTTACAATTAGACCTTAAGATCGTAGTGCAACGTGATCCCCTACAACAGTAGATAGATAGATCGTTTATTCCATCAGTGAAGTTCTGAATAATCATCGCTTGGACTTGGACCGGTCAGACCTGGTTTTGAAAGAGACCCTCCTGGCCTTACGGGCAACATTTTCATTTTTGAATTCAAATATTGAAGGGATTTCAGGAAAGAATATCTTCGAAAACTAGCGGAGGCGATTCTTCTCCACGAGATCCCATTCGCCTACAGAGAAGTATTTTTGTGAGAGGAGACTTTTGAAAGGTTATGTATTATTTTTATTTTGTTCGTTTCCTCCTCTTGTCTTTTCATTTTTCAGGTTGAGTTTCGGGTACCTTGGAGAAACCTATCCGTTTTTTGACGAGGGAATCCACATTGAAGAAATATATCCCCATCAATATTTTTAAATTTCAGCAAATTTTGTAAACAATAGTTACAAATCACCACACTCACGGGGAGAAAGGGTTGTTTGCTGAGGTTATGGCTTCGATAATGGGGGTACACTTGTGAAGAGAAACAAAAAAAGTACTTCTAGTTTAACTCATGCATCACGATGACGATGTTGAAGATGACAGAGGAAAACTAGAAACAACTCAACCAAATCTGGTGTGATTTCCTTATACAATAGTAGGGACGGCATGTAATGTTCCCGGTTTGTCCGTCGCACATTCGAAGGGTAGGGTTTGATGTTCTCTAGAGTCCTATCTTTAATACCTCTGAACAGACTTTGACATCTCCCTCTACCACAACAAGTTTTGGCACCAAACTGGACTAGCATACTTCAGTAAGGGTCTGACATTGATGCTATAGAGATCTGAAGAGACATCTGTATCACAGCAATGAATATTTCCTTGAATCAAATTGACGAGAGTCCAATCTCCCGAGTTCCTTTCCTATACTCGGTTTGCATGGGAACCATGGACGGAAAATAATTATAACAATTCAAATTCCAGCGTCACTACGATCGGAGTGGAAGCTTAACCTCCATGTCTTTAACCACATTCGAACTACACGATCAATCTACTTCCATGCAGTTTACGTCAATCTTATAGACTTGATACCACAGAACAATAATGGAGACGCTATTTTAGTAATCGTCCGAGCATGGTTCCCATGGAAACTGAGTGGAGGAAGGGAACTCAGGAGATTGGAATCACGTCATTTCGGTAGGCCCCTGTGCGGAAGCTCTAAATCCAAGAAATCTTCTAGCCTTATTCTTGCCATGCATGATGTACATGATCTTACGCTCTGAAACCAGCCATTTCTTCGTAGTGGTGAGAAACCTTCTCCCAAGCAAGAATGTACTCCTTGGATTGTTTTAACCTGAACAATGAAAATAAAATGCACAGTGCGATGTCGGAGTTGATTTTAATTAACCGGAATATACAACAAGAACACAATGTATCCAAGTCGGAATGAACAACATTTGAATCTCAGAAGGGCCGTATGTTAATGTATGCATCATCTGCGAACAAGGATACTGGTGATTTGGTGATCGTGGGTTTGGTGATGTAAAATGGTGGCTTGAAGGTACGAGCGAAATTTGAGCGGACTCTGATGGCAAGCTTCGAAATATAAAATTTTTGAAGAAAAATAATTTATTTTTTTAGTGACACGATATTCACGAGATTTCGCAAAAATTAGCGCGTGTATACGTATCTCCGAAATAGATTGGTCGATTTTTCCTCTTAGCAAACTTAACTGTTCCATTAAGTTGCGCAGCCTACTCTTAAAATTGCAAGTGGCTATCTCTTTCCGCCCGAGAGTTTTCATGGCAGCAGTCATCCATCCAGTTAATTAACTCACACAAGGCTGCTCTGATCTCCAAAAATATACATCTGATCGTGTTCAGATTTGGAACTTGGTTGTAAAATTAGGTTTTGAAGGTCCTTACAAAATTTCAGCGATATAATTATGATAATAATAATAGAAAATTAATAGAGCCCCTCTGGGGCTCTGGAAAATGCCTCCGAGTACGTGCTTAGCAAACCCGAGGTACCCTAGCTAAACCTGGCAGTAGGTATAAAATTCAAAACCACACGGAGGCACTACTTAGTAGCGTACGGGTGTGACAAACCCGCGGACCCCTGTCATTCTCAACCGATGATGAATTACAATCTACGGATCACCAGGGCACGCCTGGAGTTGGTGCTGGACGTGAAAATATGAGGAGGCGGGCACCTGTCATACAAGAAATTACAGCTTCCGACGGGGACATCAAGGAGAGAAGAGAGGAAGTTGTCAGAGGCGTAGGGAATCAGCGCACGCAAGAGCAATCCGTAGTCGGACCCGGCAACAGTAACAAGGCTGAACAAAGAAGACGCCACAAGTGGACACCCGAGAAACACGAAGAAATGTCTGCGTTATACCGAAGATCGAGACCAGAAAGAAGGGGATATATGGGTAGACAGCATGGCCTGTGGTATGAGAATCTACCAGATCTTAACTTCATGACGCAGCAAAACCTACGAGACCAGGTGAACAATCTAAAGAAGCGGGGAATCTTGCAGCAGCAGCATCAAGAGTCAGAAGGGATAGAAGAACAAGCTGAAGATCAGGTGAGAGATGCTCCAAACCAACATCAAGACTTGACGATTCAAAGGAGGTAAGAAAAGGATGAAAGGCAAGTGAGAGATGCCGCAAAGATCCAACCTCTTAGGCCTGGATTGCGATGTGAAGAAGTCGCAGCACCGGACATGGAGTAGGTGACAGATGTTTCAGAGCTATTCGTAAATAGAAGGGGAGCATTTGAGGCTGTAGTAGGGAATCCTAACTTTAAGACTACAAGGCTGAAATCGGGACTTCCTGTTGAATATCTAGTCACGATAAATATTATAATCGACGATCACCTATAGCAGAACTGTTCGCTAGAAGATGTCGTAGCTGCCGTGAGAGCTGCCACTTCACTTATGTGCCCACTAGGAAGAACAGCAACAAAGGAGGACAAACATAGGTTAAGATTGAATAAGCTAGACAAGAAGATGAGAACAGTAAGGCAGCAAGCATCTTGGTAACAATGTATCATAGATGTTATGAAAGGACAACTGAAGCCGAGCAAAAAAATAGATGTAATGATGGGCGAACTGCGGTCGTTGCATTGTACGATGAGCCTGCCCAACATAAATCTATTGAAGCAAAAAGCTCCCGATGAAATAAGATCACTTGCAGCGGCAAGGAAGAAGCTAATCGAAAAGCAAAAGTCGATAGAAGATAACAACACCCTCACCGCAGAACCTTCAAAATTATTTCGACTCAAATAAGTTGAGGCAAAAAATCCACCATCTCGGAATGAGGTTGAATATTTCTGGTAAAAATTGTACGAGTGATCAGTGGAAACCAGGGATACTCTAGCACTTCACAGACTCTAGATGCTATGTGATAAAAGTCAGCAACGGACCGAAGAGCTGACTGACATAACAACCGAAGAGATTAGAAATGCCTTGAAGAACAGGCAGTATTTCAAGGCACCTGGCCTAGATGGCGTTCAGAACTACTGGTGGAAGAACTTTCCAGCTACCCACCACTACTTTATTTAGTAAATAAATAAATAGGCTTTATTTAGTTCAAGTAAAACTATTTTACAACTCTAAAGATTTGTGAAAAAACAAAATTACATTAAACAAATTTTGTTCTCAATAACTTTTAAACATTTTTAACGTAGGTGCCTTCTTTACTGATGTTGGTAAGTCGTTATATTTACTAAGGCCCAAGTTAAATGTTGATCTCTGAAATGCAACAGTTCTACATCTTTCTATGTAAAAATCTTCTGCGTTCCTCAAATTATATTCTGTCATTTCATTCCTCTTTGTTAAGAATTTCTCTAAGTATGAGGGAGCCAACTTATTAATGGTCTTATAAATTAGTGAATAATTCGATTCTTCCACTAACTGAGAAATGTCCAAAAATTTCAATCTTTTCTGCATATAACTTACAGGCGTAGTCCTACCACATCCCGACAAGATCCTCATTGCCTTATTCTGTAATACTTGTAATCTATATAAGTGCTCCTTGTTACACGAAATTAATAACGACATACAATAATTGAAGTGCGGAAATATTATTGTGTTATAGACTATTCGTTTTCCCTTTTCTGACAGTTTGTATGACATTCTACCAAAATAACCAATTTTTTTTCCTATCTTTTTACATAAGTATTCCGCATGAAGACCAAAATTCAGCTGTTGATCGAAAACCACTCCTAAATATTTCATCTGCGTTACAAGGCCTATCTGTTTCTTATCTATGTAAATTTTATACTGTTCAGCATTAAATTTGTTGCATTGAGCTTTTGTGCCCAGGACCATATACCTCGTCTTTTCCGGATTTATTTTCGAATTATTTAACCTCAACCAATTTTGAAAAACGCTCAAACCTTATTTAAAATATCCACCAATTCACTTTCATTATGACCTTCCACTGATATTAAAGTGTCATCAGCATATAAACTGAAAAAACATCTTTTCAAATACAAATGTAAATCATTGATGTATAATATAAAAAGCAATGGCCCCAGGACACTGGCCTGCGGAACGCCACATTTGACCTCAATTGTATCCGAAAAATCCTCATCAATTCTAGTTTTCTGGTACCTCCCTCTCAAAAAGTCGTCCAGCCATAGTAGAGCTGTTCCTCTGATGCCGTATAGTTCACAGTTTTTTATCAATCTCGTCCGATCAGTGGTCTCGAAAGCACGACGTAAGTCTATGAACACACTTACTACTATCTTTCTTCCATCTAAACTCTTCTTTCATGCTTAACAAACCAATTGGCAGGCTGTTTCGCACGAATGGTGCTCACGAAACCCCGACTGCAACTCAAATTCTTCTCTATATAGTTCTGTAACATCTCATGCACCAAAATTTCCAAAATTTTACTCACAATTGGAAGTAGATTCACTGGTCTAAAATCTTCCATCTTGCTTGGGCATTTCACTTTTGGAATTGGCACCACAGTACTACACTTAAGAGCAACTGGCAGTTTACCTGTTCTCAAGCTGGTATTTATCAAATTAAGGAGAGGATATCCAATAACATCGAATGTAATTTTTAATAAGATTACCACGAACACACTATCACCTGTTGATTTATTTTTCAGTTTTGTTACTACTTTATGAAGTTTATTTAGGGACACTTCAGATAATGAAGATTTATTCCTCTTTGGTTGCATTCATTTGGATTTCAATAAAGTTTTCGTCAGGGTTGCCAATACTGGCCATGATCTCTTCAATACTGGCCATGATCTCTTCAATACTTTCCACAAAAAATTTGTTCAATTGATCACATGGGATAGTAAGTGGGATAGCGGGATAGTAATACACCGTGAGCCAATTCCTTCATGGTTGGTAGAGGGCAGAATTGTGTTGATACCGAAATCAGGTCATCTAGGACAGCCAAACAACTACCGCCCAATCACGTGTCCCAATATACTGTATAAAATTCTCACAAGTGTTCTTTAACATCGGATTCTGGAGTCAATTGGACCCTTGTGGAATCAAATCCAAGAATAAAGAGGATCGAGAAAAGGAGTACAGGGATGTAAGGATAACCTCCTAATAGACAAGAGCATTTGTCAAGATGCGAGACACTACAAGCGCGACCTACAAACATCATGGTTGGATTACACGAAAGCATTTGACACATCGCCGCACAGCTTGATAATACGGCTGCTAGAGATGCTCAAAGTTCACCCTAATATCGTCCATGCTATGGAAAACATCGTAGTGATATGGAGGACTGAGTTCGCCGTTCGATCCGGAGGTCGGACCACTCACTGATACCGGATGGGTAAGATACAGGCGACGCATATTTCGCTAAGCCTGTTATTGTTCTACATAACACTTCTACCATTAACAGCACAGTTGAGGGCAAGCAGAATAGGATCTAAGGGCTGGCCCCCAGGCAGAAGAGAAAATTTGATCTCACATCTCTTCTACATGGACGACTTAAATCTGTACGCTCCTTCAAAGACAGTACTACAACAACTACTGAATATCATTGCCGAATACACCCCAGGAATAGGAATGTCATTTGGTCTCGACAAGTGTGCTGTTTTTCATGTAAGCAGAGGAAGAACTGAAGAAACAGGAGAAGACATCGAACTAGAAGGGGGAAAAAGTATTCGACACCTCGAAGAGGAAGAAACATACACATTCCTTGCAGTGAAACAACGAGGTGCACTGGAGACAACCCAAATCAAAGATGCCTTAACAGCTATCTACAAAAAGAAGATCCGAGATATATGAAAGTCACAGCTGTCCGAGAAAAATGAAGTAGCAGTTACGAACAGCTTGGCAGTCTCGATAATCACCTACTGATTCGGGATAGTTAACTGGAAAGTGAATGAAATTCTCGAGCAAGGCAAAACCACTCGTAAAGTGATGAACATAAATCTCTGCTTGCATCTCAACTGCTCGATTCAAAGTATATACCTTCCACGAACGCAGGGAGGCAGAGGTTTGCAGAGTTTGGAATAGCAACACCATCAACAAACGTTGGAAATGGCAATAAGGATATGGTGGCAAATGGTGGCTCATCATGAAATAAGGAACCACGGAGCTTTGATATGAAGGGCTGGTCAGAGAGCTTTGGAGAAGATCAGCATAACTGGCAGCATAGCTAGCAGGAACACCTATGACGCCAACAGTCCAAATAAGAGTTTGCAGAGAGATGAGACAGACACAACTGAAGACATAACTCGATGATCACACCTGCACTCCATATATTTCAGGAGTTTGAAAGATCAGGGCCTGTCGAAAGAATTATCCTTCGCCTTTTTGAAGTCCGCTGGGCTCAAGTCGGAAACGGAGGGATTCGTTGAGGCTTGTCAAGATGAGGTGATAAATACAAGATGGTATAAAGAGAACTTGAAAGTGGACACCCCAACAACTTGCAGAGCATGCCACAGCAAGCAGGAAACTGTTATGCACATTCTGTCTGCTTGCCTAGTTCATGCTCCAACAGGTTAGGTTGAAAGACTCAATGCAGCCTTTCGAATTATATACATCCATCTGAGAGAGGTTTATGGTATAGACAAGAAACCAGTGCTGCAATATGTGCCTCTGGAAAATGAAGCAGTTGTTGAAAATGACACAGCTCTACTGGAACTATGCGATTCCAACAACTTGGCAGATCCACGCCATAAAGCCAGATATATTGTTGCTGGACAAAGAACTCAAGGAATTGTTTGTCGTCAAATTTTTCTCTCCCGCAGGAAATAATGTGGTGATGAAAGAATAACAGACGATGGAAAAATACGAGGATCTAATGAACTAGGTATCCTGTATCCACGGTATGAGGTTAGGATGATCGTACTCATTATAGGTTGCCTAGGCGAAATGAGAGCGAACTACGTGACCGAATTGAAGATTATTCCGGCCTGAAAATTTTTGGCCGATGATGTAGCGCACATAATGCAGAAGGCGATGTTCCTCAGATCACTTCGAGTCATCAGGTCTCATCAACCTGGGGCCGCTTGCAGCTCATCTGTTTTGTTGAGGGGCGCTACTCCAAAGAACTTGCGAGAGGTTTTTTAGTGAGTAACCAATCAACAACTGGAGTCTCACACTCCTGAGAGAAGCGGACCCTCTCAGGGCGGGCCTATAAAAGTTTTTCCTTTCGAGCGGAAAGAAAAAATAATAATGCCTTTATTTCCACATTCAAGTACATTTAAAGGGTAAGTTGGATGGATAGAGAGTCAGAATTATTTTCAATGGTTTTTGGCGCTCTTGTTCCTCGGAACAGGGTGCTTATAAATTTGCCCAAATGTCTGTAATTTTCGAATTTTTGGCTAAAAATGGTATCAAACGATTTGGTTCGACTCACTGATCAAAAATCCGTGGTCGAAATCGATTCTGTCCGGCCGTCCGGCTGACCGTCCGTTATCACGATAACTCTCGAACGAAAGGAGTTGGAGGATTCAAATTTGCGGGGTAGGTTTGGAGCTTAAATATTTCGGACAAGTTCGTTAACCAGCAAAATCCATCGAGCGGTTTCGGAATTATGGCCGTTTTTAGCAAAAACCTAGATGACGATGGCTAGATCTTTCTGAAATTCAGCATCAAATTGTAGAATCACAACTCTTAGACGCTTGTGAAGTTTTGAATTGATCGGGTTACCGTAAAGTGTAAAAAAAAATTTTTGAAAATTTTCAAATTTTGTTTCTACAATAACTCTCGAACGGAATGATCTAGGCAGTTGAAATTTTCTGAGTAGGTTGAGGAGATAAATATATCGGTTAAGTTCGCTAGTGGGCAAAATAGGCCAGATGGTTTCGGAGTAATGAAAACATTTTTTTTAACTTACCAATTTCAAAATAATTTTTTTTTAAGATGCAGTTTTACCATAATAATCTATTGATATCATTTTCAACTCCAACTAGCTAATACTTTCGGTGATATGATTTTTCGAAATTTCAATAATGAATCGTACTTCTATGTTCACAGAATGCTATAATTATTCTATCTATGATATATTATATGATCTGTATTCCTACTCGTACATGTCATCCTGTTCTATTAGAGAGAGTCAAATTCATTTTAGCTATTTGAATTTGATTTCTTCCATGGTGCAGTTCCCATTCTCAGATTACTCATTTAATCTTGATGAATAAACTATTATTTGAATTGAATTTCCTTTATGATGCAGTTCTCTCATAAGAATATATTGTTATAATTCTCAACTCTGAGAAAACAATGCTTTCGGAGATATCATTTTTCTGTTCGAACAAGAGCGCCAGAAAGCTCCTGTCCACCGAGCTTGAACCAATTATTTTTTATTTCTAATCGTACAATATTCACGCAATTTTTCAAAATTTGCACGATGGCATTCCACAATTATATTATATATAACATGTTCGAATTAGATCGGATCTTCATTTTGAGTTATTGAGGTATCAACAACAAAAGTTCAGATGGGTATAACTCGTTTGGCCGATAAGTCTTTTAACGAACTTAAACATCGCATTCAGATGCGCAATATACCCTGAAAATTGCAAGTTGCTTCCTGTTACTGTTTTCAAGTTATCGTATCGGATACATGATATTATTGAATTATAAAACGTCTTTGTGTCGGTATTCTACCAATAGTTACCAAGTTTCAAGTCGATCAGTCGCTGTGTCCTTGCGATGCAAGTGATCGTGGTAATTGTCACCCATCCAGATCCTGAACCCATCCAACGCTGTTCGCTTTCCGTTATTTCATCAATTACTCCTAAAATTTAGATTATGTTCAAATTTGGAACTTCGCTTTTGAATTAGGATTTGAAAGAAATGTCGGACACATAGTTTCTGAGATACAGAATACTTTTTAATAATAATTCCTCACGAAATTTCATACTGGGAGAAATTTGCAAGTGAAATGGAAAACGACTTGGTGGACAGAAGAAAATCTGGAAAGTATTGATGACTTGTAAACGAGATGTTAATGAAGAGGTTCAGGTGAACAATATCACACCGGAAGAATGGAAAGAGTTTGCAGCAGGTCTTTATATCGGACAGGAAAAGAGCGATACACAGACAGAAGAAGTTCATGAGCAACATGTAGAAACACTGAACGAAGAGGAGATAACATGGGACACAGTTCACAGGATATTGATGAAAATCAAAAACAGGAAATCACCCAGTCCCGATGAAATCACCACTGAAATGCTTAAATATGGTTGTATCGAATTGGAGGAAGCTTTATCAGTGCTATTCCGAAGAATAATATCACACCAAAAAGTTCCGAAAGAGTGGAAACGAAGTATAACAATACCTGTCTACAAGAAAGGGAGCGAATTATCGAGCTATAACCTCATTAAACAGCGTCATTAAACTTTTCACGAAAATACTGACTGTACGGATAACAACCAAGATAACCATAAGCGAAGAACAGCAAGGATTCAGAGACAATAGATCAACGACTGATGCAATATTCATATTGAGACAAATAACAGAAAAATCGGTGGAATTCGGGAAGCCCCTATATCTCTGCTTGGTGGACTTGAAAAACGCATTTGATAGTGCAGCTGCCGGACGTTTTGAAAATTCTGCATGATAATGGGATAGACTCCAGATACATAAAAGTGATAGAACAGCTCAACACTGACAACAAGACACGTATAAAAACGCAGCACGGATTGTCGGAGGAGGTGTCGATACTATCAGGAATCCGACAAGGCGATAGCCTTAGCCCGACCCTCTTCAATCTAATTATGGATAAAATAATCGAAGGCGTTAACGAGATCAAGGTGGGATACGAAGATGGGACACAGGACAGTAAATATTTTATGTTATGCAGACGACGCCATACTAATGGTAGAAAACGAAGACGATCTACAGCGACAACTGTACCGATTCCAGGTAATAGCAGGAAAGTTGAATATGATGTTATCAGCCGAGAAAACAGAATCGATGGTTATCTAAAAGGAACCTATCCGATGTAAACTGGCCGTCCATGATAAACCCATCAGACAAACTATGTGCTGCAAATACTTAGGAGTGGAAATATCCAGTCAGGATATTTACCAGGAAGTAAGAGATCAAGCAAATAAGGCTTCGAGAATATCGGGATGTCTGAGAGACATGATCTGGAGGAACGAGCATATGACGGCAGAAAGCAAAGTCCGCATTTATAAGACAGTGGTAAGACCAATTTTGACGTATCCAGATGAGACCCGAGCCGAAACATCAAGAACAAAGTCACTACTTAGAGCTACAGAAATGAGAATCTTGCGCACAATCAAGGGAGTAACATTGCGAGACCAAATAAGGAGCAGCGTCATACGGGATGAACTGAAGGTTCAAGATGTTGTTCGATTTGTACGATCAAGACGCCGAAACTGGAGGGATCACATAGACAGAATGGGAAGTGATCGATTGGCAAAGTGGGCAAAGAACGAAAAACCCAACACTCGGCGCCCTCCTGGCCGACCACCAAAAAGATGGCATGAAAGCTGGACATCTGTATCACAGGAGGCTGGATGAACAGAATATAACAAGACAATAGTCTTAAGAAAAAGTGGAAGAAGAAGAAATTTCATATAGGTATTTGTGCCGGTATTCTACAACTAATTACCTAGTTTTGAATAGATAGGATCTGTATTGGCCCCAGTGCCTTTCCAACTAGTTCATATTCGTTATTTTATTACGCTTCAAACAACGAAGAAGCAGCAAAGGAGAAGCAAGTAATATCATATATTCGGAACCATTTGGCACTTTCCACCTCACATGAAGAAATATTTTAAGTTTTATCTTTATTACCCCTCGAAAATAAGATTTTTCTTGCCTTTGTTCAGTTGAACGTAAGGACTCGAGAATATTGTTCACGGGAACCATTCCATTAATGTCTGTTATTTTTCTTCCAGCTGAATTACACGACCCTGGTTATTTTCACGATATGGTACAATGAATGAAAGTCACCAGAATGATGTGTTTATGTTCTCGCTAAGCGCTTTTGAACTCAGAAAGTCTTGAACGGAATTGGATGAAAGCATGCGGGATTGCTGAACCGCGAATATCACTTCTCCATAAAATTTCCTGGAATAATTCAGATACCTATACCGAATGAATATCCTCGAAAAACGTTCGCTTCTATCAATAAATAGATAGAATAGAATAGAAGTAGAGCATTTTAGTAATAAATAGTGAAAACATAAATATTTATTCAGTGTTATTTGATTTTATTGCGGTTGAAATAAAAGCTTGAAATAATTGGATATACAGGGTCATTCTTTCTTAACCTCACACAAAATTAAACGCAGAACTACTGAAGATATTTTCTAGAAGTTCATTTTCAGTGTGTTGAGCGGGATAGCGGGAAAATCTAAAATATTTCAATGTTTTTTGTCACTTCCGGTGTAGATAAGTAGATAACATCTTCGTTTTTTCAAATGGCATGCTCGCATAAGTTATTACATTTTTGGATTCTTAAATCACACGAAAAATGTAGGAAAGCCCTGTGGACTGAAGCTTTGGCGCTCTTGTTAAAACTTTGACAAATCATATCTCCGAAAGTATTGGTTTCTCAGAGTTAGGAATGATATCAATGGATTCTTATGATAGAAGTGCTTCATAAATAGAATTGAATTCAAACATAAAAAAAAAATAAATTCAATAAGAGTACCAAATATTATTAATCCGAAACCACCAGACCGATTCTACCCAATAACAATCTTATCCAAGATACTCATTCCTCCGATCCCCTATGGAAATAATTATATTATATCAATTGAAACTTAGACAATACTCCAGTATTGTTTTTACTGGAGATTTTCTGAACCTAATTTGATCTTTCCAAAGAATGTATTTCCATCATCATATATTATGAATTAAAAAAGAGCTATATACGATAGCTGAGTTTATTTTATTGTTCATTTTGCATTCAATCATACTTTGTTTGACATGTCTCTTCTGCAGATGAGATGACAATGATGACATATTGTATGAAAACAAATCATGAAATTCTTGCATACGGACTTTATTTTCGATAACAGCTCTCTGTGAAATCATAGAGTTACGATTTTATATTGAAATTTTGAAAAATCATATCTCCGAAAGTATTAATTTGTTAGACTTGAAAATGATATCGACGGATTTTTGGCGCTCTAGTTCCTCGGAACTGAGTGCTTATCAATTTGCCCAAATGTCTGTAATTTTCGAATTTTTCGATGAAAATGGTCTTTAACGATTTGGTTCGGCTCACTGATCAAGAATCCGTGGTCGAAATTCATTTTGTCCGGCCGTCCAGCCGTAGGCACGATAACTCTCGAACGGAATGAGCTAGAGAGTTGAAATTTTCAGAGTAGGTTTGGGGGATAAATATCTCGGCTAAGTTCGTTATTGGGCAAAATCGGACAGACGGTTTCGGAGTAACAAAAAAAAATTTTTTTTTATGAAACAAATTCCAAATTGAATTCGTTTTTAATAAGCAATTTCATCATAACTATCCATTCATATCATTTTTAACTCTAACAAGCTAATACTTTCGGAGATATGATTTTTCAAAATTTCAATGTAAATCGTATTTCACAGATTGAGATAATTAATCTATGTATGAATTGTCATAATGTCAACTTATGACATGACATGACATTATCTAATCAATCGAAGAATTATGAGAATAAAGTGTATTCCGAAATGTGAGCGAAGTGAGAAAAATCTCAGTTGTTTGCTCCGAAATTAGTTTTTCTCAGAAAAGTCTTAAATTTCGAAACGGAACATGAAGTAAGAGATCTGAGACTAGTGAGACTGCTTTTCATCCATAGACGAATGCTCAGTTCTATCAATTTATGACGGGACTGACAGAAGGGAATATTGTAACTTCAAAAATATTGGGGTTGAAATACTCGTATTTTAGCGATGCAACGGGGACCTCACCCGAAAATGTTTGAAAATATTACGTAAATATTGAAAGCATAATTCTGTAGTTCGAGAGAGGAGAAAATTTGGTGAACGTAGATCAGGAAATTTTTGATCGATTACAAGGTAATTTTTTATTATTACTTATCTTCTTTCATACATGTTTTATGGAATATCTACTATTTGTAGTTACTTTACACCTTTTTTGGGCATTTGTCATACGAAACATGTTTTTTTGGCGCTCTAGTTCCTCGGAACAGAGAGCTCATCAATTTGCCCAAGTGTCTGTTATTTTAGAATTTTTGGCTGAAAATGGTCTTAAACGATTTGGTTCGACTCACTGATCAAGAATCCGAGTGCGAAATCGATTCTGTCCTGCCGGCCAGCCGGCCGTAGGCATGATAACTCTCGAACGAAAGGAGTTAGCGGATTGAAAATTGCAAGGTGATTTTGGAGCGTAAATATCTTGGACAAGTTCGTTAATGGACGAAATCCATCTAGGGGTTTCGGAGTTATGGCCGATTTTAGTAAAAATATTTTTTATGAACATTTCCGAAACCGATCACTCGATCTATCTGAAATTTAGCATCAAATTGTAGAATCATGACCTTTATACGCATGTGAAGTTTTGTATTGACCAGATTACTGCAAAGTGTCAAAAAAAAAATTTGAAAATGTGGTGCAGTTCTCATTCTCATGATTGCTCATTTAATCTTGATAAATAGACTATTATTTGAATTGAATTTCCTTTATGATGCAGTTCTATCATATGAATACATTGATATAATTCCCAACTCTGAGAAACCAATACCAGATATAATTTGTCTGTTTGAACTAGAGCCCCAGAAAGCTCCTGTCCACAGGGCTTGAACCCATTTTTATTCATAAAACCGTGTTGAGCTGAGCAAAATATGCCATGTTTTTTGAAGAAATTAATTAAGCGATCAGAAAGAACCTTTTCAAAGATTTTAGCAAAGGTAGTCAGAATATTGATAGGTCGGTAATTGTTAAGATCGTCAATAGTACCAGACTTATATAAAGGAATCACCATTAATAGTTTCAATGCAGATGGAAAAATACCAGTTACAAATGCACAATTCTTAATTTGCCTGATTGGCTCCACAATAAACTGAATAGCCTTTTTTGGCGCTCTAGTTCCTCGCAACTGAGTGCTTATCAATTTGCCCAAATGTCTGTAATTTTCGAATTTTTCGATGAAAATGGTCTTAAACGATTTGGTTCGACTCACTGATCAAGAATCCGTGGTCGAAATTCATTCTGTCCGGCAGGTCCGGCCAGCCGGCCGGCCGTAGGCACGATTACTCTCGAACGGAATGAGCTAGATAGTTGAAATTTTCAGAGTAGGTTTGGGAGATGAATATCTCGGATAAGCTCGTTATTGGGCGGAATCGGACAGATGGTTTCGTAGTAACAAAAAAATTTTTTTTTTACATAATAAATTCCAAATTAAATTTTTCTCAATAAGCAGTTTTACCATAAGAATCCAATGTTATCATTTTTAACTCTAAGAAGCTAATACTTTCGGAGATATGATTTTTCAAAATTTCAATATAAATCGTATTTCTATGTTTTCAGAGAATGATATAATTATTCTGTGGGTATTCTATGAATTGTTATAATGTCATCTTATTTTCCTGAGACAACACGTTGTCTAATTCATTCATTCCAGCAATCGTTGAAATATGAGAATTTTAATATAATATTATCATACTTTTTGTTGGTTGATATTTAAATGCCGATGGTCAATCCATATGATGATGGTAATGGTAATGGTAAGTTAATAATATTGAGTTCAGAATATCTCCACTAAAAACAAAACTGGAATATTGGTGTATTGGAGTAGATTTGAGGAAAGATATATATTATCGTTCATCATAGAATTGAGGAATGAATAACTCGGATAAGTTTGTTGTTGGGTAGAATTCGTCTATCGGTTTTGGATTGATAATTTTTGGCACTCTTGTTGAATTTAAATTCTCCTATGATGTCTGAATTCAATTTCTGCTAAGATGAGGTTCTTTCATAAGAATCAATTGATATGATTCCCGACTCTGAGAAACCAATACTGTCGTAGATATAATTTGTCTGTTTGAACTAGAGCGCCAGAAAGCTCCTGTACACAGGGCTTGAACCAATTTTATGATGAAACCGAATCTTAACAAAACTTGTATTTGGAATTCGTAATATAAAAAAAAAAATCCGTTACTCCGAAACCATTTTGCCTAATAACGAACTGTTCACACCGAAAACAAAAAGGACCAAGAGCTCTCGCATGACCTCACTACAGGCAGGCGCGTTGTGCCGGCGTACCTCATACGCTATCAGAAGTTTGCGTTGTTTTAGCGTTAAAAAAAATAAAAAGTGGGAAAGCCTGTAGACAGGAGCTTTGGCGCTCTTGTTTAAACTTTGACAATTCATCTCCGAAATTATTGGTTTCTCAGAGTTGGAAATGATATCAATTAATTCTTATAATAGAACTGCATCATGAAAGAAATTAAGTTCAAACAAGAGCGTCAAAAACCACGAATTTACCCGAGATATTCAATCTTCAAATTCACTCTGAAAATTATATTATATCAATTGAAACTTGACACATATAATGTACGAGTATGAACAAAAATTATATAATAATTCATAAATATAATAATTATAGCATACTGTGAAAACATAGAAGTACGATGTATTATTGAAATTTTTAAAAATCATACCTCCGAAAGTATTAGCTTGTCAGAGTTGGAAATGATATCAATGGATTTTTATGGTGAATGGTTGAATTTGAAATTTGTAATGCAAAAAAAATTTTTTTTTTCGTTGCTCCGGAACCATCAAGCATATTCTGCCCAATAACGAATATGACCGACATATTTATCTGCCAAACCTACTTTGAAAATTTCAACTACCCAGCTCATTCTGTTCGAGTGTTATTGTAGAAACAAAATTTGACAATTTGAAATTTATTTTTTTTTACTTTACGACAATCCGATCAATGCAAAACTTTGCATGCATATGAAGGTCATCATTCTACAATTTGGTGCTGAATTTCAGATAGATCTAGTAATCGGTTCCGGAAATATTCATAAAAAATGTTTTCACTAAAATTGACCATAACTCTGAAACCGCTTGGTGGATTTCGCGCGTTAACGAACTCGTTCGAGATATTTACGCTACAGATTCACTCTGGAAATTTCCATCCTCTAGCTCCTTTATTCGAGAGTTATCGTGCCTACGGCCGGCCAGACAGAATTGATCTCGACCACAGATTCTTGATTCTCGCTCGAACGAAATCGTTTAAGATCATTTTCATCGAAAAATTCGAAAATTACAGACATTTGGGCTAATTGATAAGTAGTCTGTTCCGAGCAACAAGAGCGCCAAAAGGAGGTATTTTCGAAATTATCGAAGCCCTTCCTCGCACCCTATTCGATTTCATCATGGAAAAGCGAAGTTTCACAGCAAAAACCATACATCACTTTGACAAAACAGCATATTTGGTTAAAGGTTTTAATATACGACTTTTAGATGACTCAGCCAATCGGTCGTTTGTTTTTCGACAGTAATTTTTGCGCGTATGTTCTGGGGAACATACGCGTTATAGTTTTGCCCAAATGTGAAATTTAATTCTGTGGTGCCGTCCGGCCGTCCGGCCGTTGCCACGATAACTTGAGAACGAAAAGAGCCAGCGACTTGAAATTTTCAGGGTGGGTTGCGCATCCCAATACGACGGACAAGTTCGTTAATGGGTATAATAGGCCCAATGGTTTCCGAGTAATAATTTTGTTTTCAACCAAAATAAATCCGATCGAATTTAAACTTGGTGAATAGTTGTAGAATATAGACCTAAGCACGTTCGTGAAATTTTGTGAGAATCGTATTGCTAGAAAATTATTAAAAAATTATTAAAAAATATTTTTGTTGTCACGATAACCTGAGAACGGAAGGAGATAGCGGCTTGAAAATTTCAGGTTAGGTTGTGCATCTGAATGCGACATTTGAGTTTGTTTATGAGCATAATCGTCCAAACGGTTTTAGAGTTATAGCCATCTAAAATTTTCTGAAATTTGGATGTTTTTTGTTCCTCATTAACTCGAAGAATACAAAACCGATTGGATTCAAACATGGTGAATAGTTGTAGAATATAGACCTAAGCACGTTTATGAAATTTTGTGAGCATCGAATCGCTAGAAAATTATTAAGAAATTATTAAAAAATATTGTTGTTGTCACGATAACCTGAGAACGGAAAGAGATAGCGGCTTGAAAATTTCAGGTTAGGTTGTGCATCTGAATGCGACATTTGAGTTTGCTTATGAGCATAATCGTCCAAACGGTTTTAGAGTTATAGCCATCTGAAATTTTCTGAAATTTGGATGTTTTTTGTTCCTCATTAACTCGAAGAATACAAAACCGATTGGATTCAAACATGGTTATTAGTTGTAGAATGCCAACGCGAAAATTTTTGCAGAATTTCGTGAGGATGGTATAACTAGAAAATTCAAAAAAAAATAATTAAAAATAATTGAAAAAAATTCTATATATCATAAACTATTCGTCCGGCATGGCTGAAATTTTGGGAGAGCCTGCAGAACCTAACTCTACTGCAGAATTCCAAGTTTGAACACGATCGGATCTATATTGTTGGAGAACCGAGCAGCCTTTTGTGAGTTCGGTAGGTGGATGCGAATCGTCGTATGATATGTTGTCTATGGTCGTATTTTTGCGAGAACCTCCAAAAATAAAATATGAATGTCATGATGACATATTATTATACATATATATTCATGGTAAAATCGTGTTATTTCATCACAAATCTATAGGAGATTAGATGATAGCCCTACATTAGTGGTCAGACCTGGTTTTGAAAGAGATCCTCCTTAGGAGGAGGCAACTAAATATTGAAGGGATTTCTATGAACAAGAGTGAATATCTTTGAGGAATAGGGAGGCGATTCTTCTTCAAGAGATCCATGTGCCTTCAGAGGAGTATATTTGCGAGAGGGGACCTTTGAATTTTGCAGAAGGCTTCTGATCTTGTAAGGTGAGAGGCTCATTTGTGGATATTAAATCTCGTGATGGGTAGAAAGGAATTCTAGGCCAGTTTTTCTATCACTAATGAGAATATATCTTTATGTAATAACGGGTGATTTTTTGAGAGCTTTTGGATTTGATTTGAAAAAAATTGGTTCAAGCACTGACGTGAAGTCAGAAGCTTTTGCGCGTATGTTCTATTGTCCATTCTCCTGTATTGGACACTCTTCTTAATCGAATTTACCATGATGAATTCTATTGTCTATTCTCCTGTATTGGACACTCTTCTCAATCGAATTCACCATGATGAATAGACAATAGAATTCATCATGGTAAATTCGATTAAGAAGAGTGTCCAATACAGGAGAATGGACAATAGAACATACGCGCAAAAGCTTCTGACTTCACGTCAGTGCTTGAACCAATTTTTTAGGAGAGTATTTACTGTGCAGGTTATTGCAATGTTTGCAATATAAAAAATCGTATGAACTTCACATGTATGATTGGTATGAAGGCTATGAGTTCAAGGGATCTGAGACAGGGTCAATGGAATGATAGAAAGGGGTGGAGGGCAGGCATCGGAGAACGCCAAACGATGTTATGATACCGATTTATATATATATGAAGATGTGTGTTTTCGTAAAAAAAGTTTGAAATATATTTAGTAAGAAATGCACGTTTATTATGAACTGTTTAAAATGGTTCCTCAAAATCAGCCAAAATTTTGTTAAATATAATACGGTGCGATCTGAGACAGGGTCAATGGAATGATAGAAAGGGGTGGAGGGCAGGCATCGGAGAACGCCAAACGATGTTATGATACCGATTTATATATATATGAAGATGTGTGTTTTCGTAAAAAAAGTTTGAAATATATTTAGTAAGAAATGCACGTTTATTATGAACTGTTTAAAATGGTTCCTCAAAATCAGCCAAAATTTTGTTAAATATAATACGGTGCGTTTCAAAAAGTACACACCAAGAGGAAATTTTCTCACCTGTCTAGTTTTTTGAAATTTTTGTTTTCGTTATAGTTGGTGCTCAATAAACGACGATTTTTGACAAATATGTCAATTGATCGTGTTATTCTGCAAACCTGATAAAATTGACATTTTTTTAGAGAAATGACCAAAAGACGTAGAAATCAGGACAATATCAAAAAGTTCCTGAAATAAATGTTGCTCAGAATTTCAATGTATACCACACCTACTTTCATAGTGAAATCTCGAAATTTTTTGATATTCATATTCTGATGACAGCACGTTAGAGGGAGCTTTGGGCTTTGCAGAAATTTGAAAAATAAATCAGTATGTGATTCCAATGAAAGAGACATTATCACAATTCAAATATGGTTTATATTAATTTAGTTTTTCTCACAAATTATGATTTCTATAGTGAAAACCCCACAATCTTGGTGCAGGCCGAATTATTCTTGAGAAATTAAATGCGCAAATAGCTAATATCTCGCAAAATATTCTTAGAATATCTTAAAAAATTATCCGCCTGTCAACTCGATTTCATTCTCACAGGTATCTTTATTTTAGATGAGGTCTGTATAGCGTTTTTAGTGGAATTTGAACATGTATTTGAGTAAATATATTCAAAAGCGATTTTAGAGGGTTGGAGAATTATTCTTCAGATATGAAATCGAAGAATTTCATTTCTAATGATGTTCCAAGTATAATTAGCGAGATATTAGCTCTTTGCGCATTAAATATCTCAAGTATAGTTCGGTTTGTGTTAATTTAATTGTGGTAATGCTTCTTGCATTGGAATTACATTCAAAATTATTTGTGAAATTTCCGCAACGCCCACAGCTCCCTCTTACGTGCTGCCACCAAAATATCAATATCAAGATATTTCGGAATTTTCACTAAGAAATTTGGCAGTTTGGTATAAAATTAAATTCTGAGCAACATTTATTTCAGAAACTTTTTGATATTATTCTGATTTCTACATCTTTTGGTAATGTTTCTAAAAAAAATGTCAATTTTGACAGGTTTGCAGAGTAACACGATCAATGTCAGATATGTCAAAAATCATCGTTTCTTGAGCATCAACTTTCCCGTTGCTAAATTTCAATACACTACACAGGCGAGAAAATTTGCTATTCGTCCGTACTTTTTGAAACGCTCTGTATAAGCATATATAACTATTTGTACGATATAATCGTTGGGATAAAGCAGTTTTTCCCGGCTCAAACCATTAGTAAGGGTGAAATTATCTTCAACAATGAATTCATCGTTATAAATGATATTTACTCTACATACTTCGCACTTAATTTTCTTTTGTGTAATTTAGCAACGGTAACCTTCTAAATAAGTGATTACTGGAATATCATCACTGACACTGTCTACGTCAATTTCGATTAGCATCAATTCACAATTAAATGAATGGTTTTCTTCAATTTTGTCTGGGATATCAACATTTTGCAGAACTGCTCAATATGAATGTTGCCGAAAGTACGCGATTTATGAGTAAGTAATGATTCAATTCTAAGCCTTTTTTCCGATTGCATACAACTGTCATATAGAAATACGATATTGTCCGCCTGCAAGCTGCCTATAAAGATTTCAGATTGTATAAATATTGCATTTGTATAATTACTTCGTGCTTGTTATCAAAATATCGGTAAAAAAAATACATTTTGTAGCTTTGTACGTTCGAATCTTTCACCACTTCCTATCTTCGTAATTGTTATCTTATTGTAGGTAACAATTTACGGCGTAATCAACGAGATTACTGCAGGGTGCTTAAAGTTAAGTTACCGTTCTGCATTCACAACGATATTAATCAACGAGATTTTTTTAATCTTCACCCGTTGTCTCTCAAAGTAGAAACAAGAAAGACTCTTTCTCCTGATGATACAATCAGGGTACGAATAATCTGGTCCTTCGGAACAAAATAAACCTGACAAAAGAATCAGTATCATGGAGTCCAAAAATCATTGACCTGCAGATTATCCGTTATTTGTCAAGAAACAAACGATGGATATTCCTGACTATATACAAAAAATATAGAAACATACGTTCGAAGGAAATGCAATATCGACGATTATTCATAAATCACAAACATGGCAAATGTACAGTCGAATCTTTAGAAATCAATTGAATAGGAATAATACTGTCCGGAATTGCAGTATATTTTCAATCACAAATACAGAACTATACACAGTTTTAGGCGCTACTCGGCTACTTTCCTTGCCAATTATGGAGAAGGTATCACAAATGTCAAACGTTCAGGAGTCAACTGAAGTTGCTGAGGGATACTGGAAAGAATCAACAAATCAGACAAAAATGTGTGCAACAAAAACCTTAATTTGAATCTTCAAACTGTAACTTCAATCAACATGTTGGCTTCCGATATTATCTTGCATAAGCCGTCTAAATGCACGTTTACGATAAATATTACTAATAATAAAAAAAACATCCTCATTCCTATTTGTGGATACTGTTATAGTCATTCCCTTTTTCATTATTAAATGATTCCTTTCTGGGTTTTCTCCTCCAAACTGTGGCAAATATCTATAAAATGAAATAATATTATTTTTTCTTCTGCGTTAGAAACACAAGATATTTGTCAGAAGCAATGTATCGAACAATGCTACCTTACAAATCACATCAACGATAAAACGACTATTTCGTAATGTTTCGGAGACTATATCAGTCTCCTTCGTCAGACACCAAACCCTGCTTCGCTTCGTTCGGACAACGGCAGTTTGGTGCGGTAAAGTATATCAATTTCTGTACTTGTTCTGGAAAAAAAGTGTACCCTACGACATAATTCCTTATAATACTGACTGACAAAGAAAGTGCAACACCAAGAAGGAGCTGTTCAAATTTAATTTATTTTTTTGGTAAAACATTGATACTATAGAAAGGAGTGAATGATTGAAATTTGAAGAAAAAAATCGAAGGGTTCACAATTTTCGTTTAATAAATTTGTTACTAATGTGTTGTCTACCGCGATTATCTAGACAGTCCCCAACACGTCTTGGCATTGATGCAATAAGATGATCTATTTCTTCTTGCGGGATACTATCCCAAGCTACCTGTAGTTCATGTATCAGAGCCACCAAAGTCCGTAGGGGCAGGCGTTAATTTCCAAGTCTTCTACCCATGATGTCCCAAACATGCTCTAAGGGTGAAAGATCGGGGGATCTGGGTGCCCTTGGCAAAAGATTCACATGGGTCGCTTAAAAAAAGTTTAAATTAACTCTGGCAAAATGAGGTCGAGCATTATCTAGCTGAAATATTGGATTCTCGAGCCAGTTAGGGTGAGGGAGAACATATGGCTCTACTATTTCTTGGAGGTAACGCAGCGCTGTCATGTTATCTCGAATAAAGACTGAAGATGACCTACTTGCATGTGCAATAGCACCCCATACCATAACGCCTAGTGTCCGGTGTACATGACGCTCAATATCAATCTGAGGTTCCCGTCTTTCTCCCTGACGTCGTCTAACCCTTCTTCGACCATCATGTGCACCCAAGGAGAATCGAGATTTATCAGAAAAGACCACCTGATGTCATTCCACATTCCAATGTTGACGTTCTCTGCACCACTGTAATTGTTGCTGTCGATGATGAACCGTCAGAGGTAATGTGACGACCTTTTCTGGGGCTTGCTGCAACCTTCCTTTCCAATACTTGCTCGGGCGCCAGTTGCAATAATTGGTTTAGTAGGGTTGCAACTCCTTGGTGAAATCGGTCACTTATTTTAGTACCTGGGTAACCTTTATACAGTAGAGAAGGGTTCGTTTTAATTTAGGGTGGTAGCGATTAATGGATCTTGGTCTCTTCCAGCGAACAGACTCTGACACTGCCGGATGGCGGTAGTAATATACACATTGATTTTTTACAGTTTTATTTCCAATACTTATATACAATATCGACATTGGTCCACAGTGCCAGAGCAATCGGGTAGGAGTAGAAATACAGGTACACAATGCAAAACAGTACAAGGTGTAACTAACTTCGGCTGGGTGGACAGCGATTTAATGTCCACCCTGTATATTTAAAAAATGAGGTATCTAGTAGCGAAATGAATAAAGCAAAGCTTATTAACACAGGCTAGCTAAGGTAAATGAATGTTACATGAACTAAACTAATGGACGCTACTAGTGAATACGGGATGAAAGCGGAGGTGAGTAAATGGAGCGGGTATTATCGGACTATGAGAGCATACACGGTGACTATCAGTGAATGCAAATAAGACTGAGAGTATTGGCACGTGTATACAGATCCACACTGTAATTCTGATCAGAACTAACGACACCAATATTGCTACACTAGAATAAGGGTCCGTTAATCGGGGTGTCTGAGCAACGAAGTCAGGTAGCAACCAATCGGTATCCGAAAAGTGCTCTCCCCGACTCAATCCACTGGAAGACACAAGCACTCACATTGGGTTCCGTTTCAAACACTCACAAAGCGAGGCCGCCCATCGATGCGAGTAGTTGATGACGGGAATACGAGCGACGAATCCGACGGAGACGGTATACCACACCGCACACCACTGCACACTACTTCAGCCCGAATTCTGGTACTGTCCGAGAACACTAGCCCGACTCAGATCGCTGAAGGGTACTCGGGCCTGCAACCAACTTTGTCTCGAACGTTCACAAAGCGAGGCCGCCCATCGATGTGGAACAGAAATATAATTTCAACCCCGACGGATGCTGTGCGGTGTATGTTTTACGGCGATTCAAAATTAAAGGTGAATAACTACGAGGTCTGATCAGAATATACGTAATATGTGGTTACGGTCGGTCGGACACGGCCAACTTACTTACTTGAAATTGCACCACTCCACTGATTCTACTTTCGGATTCTTTTCTCATGAACAAAACTTAAACGCAAGGAAAACTCCTTTAAAACAAATAAACTTGAAGTTGAAATTCGGAAAAATTAAACGCACTACAAGCACAGATTACCAGATAGTGCAATCGACATTTGGCGGGAAGTACGAAGGTTTGACCTTCAGATTGACTACCGATGAAGACGTAGTAGAATGACAAAGAGAAGTGAACTGCGTTCTCGCTCTTTGAAATTCAAAACCAACATCAACCTCAACTACATCAACTGTCAAATAATAAAATTTAATTTATTTCTAGCACATACGCTACAAACTCAGATATTGTTGGCGAAAGTTTATTTTAGTACTTTAATTTTTGCCTGAACCATTCTACGAATAAGGGAGATCGACAACTTTGCACCAAGTCCTCCGTTAAAAATTTGGTTAGTCGTCGTTATCTTGGGAGCTCTTCCAAGTGTGATTTTTCAGGTTTCCAAAACCAGATAATTTAGAACGAATACTCCAGTAGAAATTAGCTACAGTGATGAAGCAATAATGAGGAAATATTCGGTGCTGTTGTATTTAAATGACAGAACTTGTATCCACTTTGTGCAGCAACACAAACCGCTAAGGATGTATCCCAACAAACACCAAGAAAGATTAAGTTGGGTATCTTGGTGAAGGAAATTACAAACAGTATCTCCTAGATTTTTAATTTTCAGTCCTGTGAATGAAGAATTAAATATTGCAAAATTAAAGCTGGAATACTCTTTCGAAGAATTGCGCACATGCATTATGGATGATAATGTCTATCTACCACACAATTTTGGAAGTATAGTCAAGATATACGAGATAACTGAATGAATTTATGCAACATGCCCTTTCATTATATTATTCTGGACCAAAAGCCAATGGATACATGATTACAACTTACCATTTTCCTTCAGTGACAACTCAAAGAAGAAATGACGGAAAACATTTAAAGAAAAGACTTTGTTCCTCTTTAAATTTTATTTCTGATTCATAGTTCATGAGGATTGAAAATAGAAGTAGAATATTTCAAGGATAGAATTTATTTATTGAAAAAAAAAATGTTCGCAGTACAATTATGGATTCAGAGGAAATTTGATATTTTGGTCACAGATAAATGTAATCTGAACTATGTTATCAGGTTACAACTAAATAGTATACTATTTATTATTATGTAAAGGACATTTTAATTCAGAATGCATAACATGATGTACATTTGCAAATAAAACAAAACCAAATAGTCTGTTTTAATGTAATATTCTACAAAAGTAGGTGTGAATAGGTACCTGATTTTATTTGCGAAGAAAGCACTGTTCAAAACATTTTATTTGACTAATATAGGAAGATTTTTTCAATAGATGATTTACCTCTTAATATCAAGTAAAGAACCACACTTCCAGGTTAAACGTACTAAATAATTATTCACTTATTTGACTCGACTAACAGCACATAAGTGAAACAAAAAAAATTAGCAATAGGAATATACAGTGTGGAACAGCCAAATGGAATAAATTCGATAACGGATAAATGAGAGCGTGTTTGGAAAAACGCTTGGACACGGCGATTTGTATTTTTAACTGAGCATTTTTTTAAAAAAAAAAAATTATATAGGGTGCGTCATGTAACAGTGGCCAATACCCACTTTCTTATTTTAAATGCAAGCCCCTGTATATTATTAATTTTTTGGATTCTTCAGAGAATTCTAGACATAAATCATGTACAATGTCCTATACCTATCTTCAACTGTTTCGGAAATATTAAGTGTTTTCAGATTTATTACAAAAATTAACATTAAAAAAAGAAAATTATTTTATTTCACAAATTCGCTACATTACATTCAATACTTATTTTCCATTTAGCTCTTGATAATGAGAAAGTAAACAAAAACCATTCCGGCGTTTCTTTTTACTGATATGAAATACCAGATTAGCATGTTGCCAAGACGTTCGCGGCGAGCATTTTGAACATTTACTACTTTGACATTAATATTTTTTTGTTTTTTTTTAAATTATTAAGAAATAATCAGTATTAATTATTAGGTTTTTAGTGTAATGTAGCGAATTTGTGAAATAAAATAATTTTCTTTTTTTAATGTTAATTTTTGTAATAAATCTGAAAACACTTAATCCGCCGTATTCACAAAGCATTCAATCTCCGTTAAGTCCTAACTGAGGTCCTCAGTTAAGGATAAATAAGAATCGCAACCTCAGTTAACGTATGTAACGGTGGTGAAACAGGCCTTTTTCACGTTAATTTTCACTTAAACTGAGGTTGTGATTCTTATTTATCCTTAACTGAGTCCCCCAGTTAGGACTTAACGGAGATTGAATGCTTTGTGAATACGGCGGAATATTTCCGAAACAGTTGAAGATAGGTATAGGACATTGTACATGATTTATGTCTAGAATTCTCTGAAGAATCCAAAAAATTAATAATATACAGGGGCTTACATTTAAAATAAGAAAGTGGGTATTGGCCACTGTCACATGACGCACCCTATAAAATTTTTTTTTTGAAAAAAATGCTCAGTTAAAAATACAAATCGCCGTGTCCAAGCGTTTTTCCAACCACGCTCTCATTTATCCGTTATCGAATTTATTCCATTTGGCTGTTCCACACTGTATATTGAAAGATCATAAATAGTATGTAGCTTCCAGTCTTGATTCCTTGAATAGGAATTTCATTAATTATGACAAATATATAAAACTTTCAGGATCGTTAAGTATCAGAAGTGCAGGAAAAAATTCCGTTGACACACTAGTTTTCGAGTTCGGCTGCATCTCAAACCTCTTCATTACACTTTATAAAATCGATTAAATTAATCCCACTTGAGTTACAAATTTTCGAACATAAGCTGAGTATTTTAGCTAACCTTTACGTTTGTTGTTATAAATTTATGAATGAACGTCGTTCTGTCTCTACCTTGGTTGCGATTGGCCGAGAGGTCACGTGATCCTATTTCTGCGATTTTATTGGCACCCCCAAATAGTTAGAAGCTAGGAACTATTCGGGGGTGCCGAGAATTCCATGGTCAACATTACGCGTCAGCTGAGTTCATTCATAAATACTAGGAGTGGCTCATCTGGTTAATCTGTGCTACAAGAATAGTCGGAGAATCACTCTGTCGGCATTTTCGTGAAATTTTGGGTAGAAGAGGGCCATCGAGACCACCCATTAGTCGATCATCGATTTCCGGTCATCTAGAATCTTCCAGAACATTCGAGATCAAATAAGGTCGAAAATCGCGCTGCCGTTTTTTATGTTGTTCAAACGACTGAAACCTACAACAACATGTGGAAAAAACACGCGGAGAGAGATAAGGGCCCGCGTATCGCGTTTTTTCCACATAGGCTCGGTTTCTTAAATGATCTCGAACATTCTGAATGAAATTGAAATAAAATAATTTAACTTCTCCGGGAATTTTCTTTCCGAAAATCGACAATCGCCAACTTCAACAAAATGTTGGACTAACCCGTGGTCTCGGCTGGTCCGAACTATAATTATTCTGGTGCATGATATTGAATAATTACAATTCGTAGATTAATTTATAGTAACGAAAATCACTTCGTTACAGTAACACAAGATGGGTTCGATAATGCTGCGTTCCAAAAGACCATATCCGGCGGTAAACCGTTCGGACAGTTAGAGGATGGCCTTGTTCTCCTAACCACTCATCAGCCAAAGATCGGCCTCTAATAGCCATAATTCTTAGACGTCGATCTTGAACTTCATTTGTGCCCCTTCGACGTCAGGTGCCTACTCTTCTTCGATTTTGGGCATTATCAAACCACGCTTGACAACATCTCATAAAATTAGTTGGATTTCTGTTCGCACGATTAGTGATGTCTCGAAATGAAAATCCCGCCTCCTGTGGACCAATAATTCGACCTCTTTCAAATTCACTTAGCTGGCGATAAATTCCGCGTACACGTGCACTAGGCATTTCAAATAGAACTAAACACTGACATTGAATCTCCTCGAACAGCTGGTTTGTTGTTAAATTTAAAAAAATTTCAAAATACGACTACAATATGTAAGTAACACAAAATGTCTACATGAAAAAACCTTTACGATTGTTTTCTACAAATTTTAATCATTTACTCCTTGATATATGTTTTACCGAAAAATATTCAAAATTTAAACAGCTCCTTCTGGGTATTGCAATTTTTTGTCAGTTAGTATCTTTGGTAAGCAGGCTAGATACTGGATACTAGATGAAAGGAAGTTAGTGCCTGAATACGCTCGATGAAATAAATTCGTGTAACAATTCACTACGATGTTTTCCATGAATTTTTTCAGCATTATGGTATAATTGGTCCCAACTGAGCCTTCCGCTCGAAGTTTTCATTTCGTTTATAGTTATGAAACAGGATGAAAACTCATTCTTATGTTAATACAGTATGAAAATATCAGGACACCAGTTAGCTGAATTGCTCAAAGAATTGCATTGGCATATATACACTCCGTGTTAGAACCAGCTAAGTGCAAAGCATAGTTCAATTAACATATTGCCGTACATTTATTATCGTGAGTGTTTTCCTAAGTTGCGGGGTGTATTTTAGAGAAATAATAAAATGTACTTATCTTTTCTGAAAATAAGGCCCCACTGAATGCCAAGAATAATGAATCTAATCGTACCCTCATGTGATGAAACATATCACTTTTTACGCGCTTGTTCCTCCAGGCATAACGTTCTCTCATTTTGCCCAGATGTCAAAACAATTGGTTTCTACTCACTGATGGGGACAAATCTAATTCTGCCCGTCCGTCTGGCCGGCCGGAGCTCCGTAAGCACGATAACTCTCGAACGAAATGAGTTCGAGAGTTCTAATTTGAAGGGTAGATTTGTGTATGGGTTAAATTCGTTAGTGTTTGAAGTTCGGATTCGGAGTTATGATTTTTTTGATTTGAAGCTTTCACCCTTTCTGTCACACAAATATTCTAGCGGACGGCAAAATGTTTATAATCATAGAGAATAGAGATACCATTCCATTAGTTTAAAAGTTATACTGAAATTAAACATATGTTGTTTATTGTAGATTTTGTTTGGGATTATTGTTATTTTTTGTTTTTTTCTTCGTGATTAATTTGAAATATTGATATGATTGATATTGTTGGATCTACACAATGGTGTGTATTTTTGAAATATGGATCTCAATATTATTGTTGAAGACACTGTTTCAGAGGCTGTAAAGAATTATGTAGTTGTACCTATGATAGTACAAATGATTCAGAGTTTCAAAAAAAATTAAGCTTTACAATTTTTAAGTATTTTAAGTAAATTGTGCGTGCTATAAAAAATAGTTAATTAACTAAAGGATAACTCATCGAAAAATCACGATGAAAATTTTTGAAACACGGATTACTGTTCACTGATCTATCCTGTAGGCGCCTGAATTTTTTTAGATCTCAATTTTCATATTTAATAAGTTCAAATAATATGTATTCATTAAAGGTCCGAGTGGCTTGCGCAAGCCGGAGCACCCGTTTTCGGGCGTATTTTCAACTCTCTGTGAGGAATAAATACTGGTCCATAGAAGTATTTGCAGAAAATCAAACCCTCTTTTTGCGCGTATGTTCAGGGGAATATCGAGTAATCATTTTGCCCAAATGTCTGTGATTTTTTAATTTTTTGCCAAAAATGATCTCAATCAATTGGGTTCGACTCCCCGATGAAGAATTCGAGGTCAAATTTGATTCTGTCCGGTCGCTCGTCCAGCCGTACGGCTGTTGCCACGATAACTTGAGAACGGAAAGAGCTAGCGGACCTATGGTTTCCAAGTAATAATTTTGTTTTCAACCGATACAAGTCCAATCGAATTAAAACTTGGTGAATAGTTGTAGAATATAAACCTATGCAGTTTTGTGAGAATCGTATAACTAGAAAATTTTTCAAAAATTTTTAAAAATTTTTTTTTATTTGACATGATAACCTGAGAACGGAAAAAATAGCAACTTCAAATTTTCAGGTTAGATTGAACATCTAAATATGACATCTTAGTTCGTTTATAGGCATAATCGGCCAAACGGTTTTGGAGTTATACCCATCTGAAATTTGGTTATTATTTCCTCAATAACTCGAAAAATACGAAACAGATTGAATTCAAACATGGTTATTAGTTGTAGAATGCTAAAGCAACAATTCTTGCGGAATTCCGTGGGGATCGTATCACTAAAAAATTTTTAAAAAATTATTGAAAAAAGTTCTATATGTATATCAGTAAGTAATCGACCGACATCGCTGAAATTTTGCGAGAACCTTTAGAACCTAACTCCTCTGCAGAGTTTCAAGTTTGAACACGATCGGATCTATATTGTTGGAGATTCGAGCAGCCTTGTTTGAGTTCAGTAGATGGATGGGTGACCGTTGCCTCAATACCTTTCGAACGAAAGGAGATAGGAACTTGCAATTTTCAAGGTATGTTGTGTATCCGAACGGGAGAGTTAAGTTTGTCTACGGGCATAATTGGTCCAACGGTTCCGAAGTTATACCCACCTGGAATATTCTTTCCTCGATGAATCAAAAATATAGACTCGTTTGAATTGAAGCTTGGTAACTAGTCGGAGAACATCGATATAAAGACGTGTAATTGATTTTGTAAGAAACGTACCCCTAGAAAATTTCGAAAAAATTACAAAAAAAAATATGTGCTATTGTCCATTCTCGTATATTGGACGCTCTTAATCGAATTCGCCATATTAAATTCGTTTAAGAGTGTCCAATACAGGAGATAGGACAATAGAACATACGCGCGAAAACTCCTGTCTTCAGGTCAGTGCTTGAACCAATTTTTTTTTACTTAATTGTTTATAATTTTTGCGAGTGGACCTTGAATTTTCTCAAAAAATATCTACGTGCCATTCCAAATCAAATGACATCTCAATCATAATCATCAGAGAATTCTAAAAAGTTTTGACGAAGAAGGATAGCCCTATGTCAGGAGCTTTGCCGCTCTTGTTCAATTTTTGGAAAACTATATCTCTGAAAGTATTGGTTTCTCAAAGTTGGGAATGATATCAATGGATTCTTATAATAGAACTGCACCCCAAACGAAATTTGATTCAAATAATAGTTTATTTATCAAGATTAAATGAGCAATCTGCAATGATTTAACCTCGTGGAATGGCTTGTTGCATATTGCACTCTGTGCATGGTTTTCACTACTCGAAATACCTAAGTATCATCGAAATGTCTAGAGCAAGGCTGGAGACAATTATAGCAGATTGTCGCTTTACACCCTTCTTGTAGATGGGAGTTGCAGTTGCATAAAGCCAGTCCGAAGGAAGATAGCTCGAAATCATGGACTTACGAAACAGGATGGTGAGGGGGTCAGATAAGGCACCAGCACAACGTTTTAAAAGACATGGTGTAATTCCATCGCAACCAAGGGCGGAAGAAATATTAAGCTTAGATAGGTGCTGCTGCACCATTACTTCACTGATTGAAAAATCCAGTACTTCTGAGCAGCTTCGAGGATACAGTGGAGTAGGACTTGAACCAGGCAGTTCTGGGGACTAAGATATTCGAGTTGAACTTAGCCCAAATCAGTAATCAAATTTTTATCATCATTCGAATTCAATGAAAAATTCCTGAAATCATTTATTTAATTTTCCTCTGCAATCCACATCAACAACGCTTCATGTGATCTCTTCGTATAAAGTATATAGGATACTTGATTCGCCTTGAATACGAATCCACTTCAAATTCTAATGTAAGTGCTCTAATTCTTTTTCCAATTCATTAACATTAATAGCGCATTGACGATGTGGTAAAATACTGAAACAAATATGATAATATACTAACTGACAAAGAAACTGCAACACCCAGAAGGAGCTGTTTAAATTTTAAATTTTTTTTTGGTAAAATATAGACAGTATAGCAAGGAGTAAATGATTAAAATTTAGAGAGGAAAATCGTGAAGGTTTCTTCATGTAAACATTCCTTGTTACTTACATATTTTATTCGTTTTTTCCAATTTTTTTAATTTTATAATAAAACAGGTGTTACAAAGTCGATGTTTAGTTGTTGTTAAAATGCCTAAAGCACGTGTACGCGGAATTTATCGCCAGCTAAGTGAATTTGAAAGAGGTCGAATTATTGGTCTATGGGAGGCGGGGTTGTCATTTCGAGAAATCGCTAACCGTACGAACAGAAATCCAACTTCTGTTATGATATGTTGTCAAGCGTGGTTTGATAATGCCCAAAACCGAAGAAGAGTATGTACCGGACGTTGCTGGGGCACAAATGAAGTTCAAGATCGATGTCTAAGACTAATGGCTATTAGAGACCGATTTGCGACAACTCGATCTTTGGCTGATGAGTGGTTAGGAGAACAAGGCCATCCTGTAACTGTCCGAACGGTTTACCGCCGCGCCGCATAAGGTCTTTTGGCCTATAGCATTATCGACCCCATCTTGTTTTACCACTGACGGTTGAGTATCGATTACAGTGGTTCAGAGAACGTCAACAGTGGAATGTGAAATTGCACCAGGTCGTCTTTACTGATGAATCTCGGTTCTCCTTGGGTGCACATGATGGCCGAAGAAGGGTTAGATGACGTCGGGGAGAAAGACATGAACCTCATTTTGATATTGAGCGTCCTTCACACCGGACAGAAGGCATTAAGGTATGGGGTGTTGTTGCACATGCAAGTAGGTCACCTTTAGTCTTTATTCAAGGTGACAACACTGCGTTACCTTCAAGAAATAGTGGAGCCATATGTTCTCCCTTACTTCAACCGGCTCGAGAATCCAATATTTCAGCAAGATGATAATCGGCCTCATATTGCCAGAGTTGTTTTAAACTTTTTTGAAGCAACCCATGTGAATCTTTCGCCATGGCCGCCCAGATCCCCTGATCTTTCGCCCATAGACCATGTTCGGGACATCATGGGTAGAAGGCTTGCAAATCTTCCCCAGCCTCTACGGACTTTGGCGGCTTGGGATAGTATCCCTCAAGAAGAAATTGACCATCTTATTGCATCAGTGCCAAGACTAGTTGGGGAGTGTATAGATAATCGCGGTGGACAAACACATTATTAAAAAATTTATTGAAAAAAAAATTGTAAATCCCTCGTTTTTTGGGCGTATGTTCTAGGGGAACATCGTCCTATCATTTCGTCCAAATGTCTGTAATTTTCGAATTTCGAGCTGAAAATTGGCTAATAGACTAATTCGGACTCCCTGATCACGAATCCGGTGTCAGATCTTAGGGTGCCGTCCGGCCGGCCGGCCGGCAGGCCGGCCGGTTGTCCGGCCGTGTGCACGATAACAGGAGCACCGAAGGTCCTATCGACTTCAAACTTTCAGGGTAGGTTTCTGATCAAAATGCGACGGTTGAGTTCGTTAACGGGCAAAATCGGCCGGACGGTTTAGGAGTTATAGACATTTAAAATTTTGAGGTTATTTCCCTGATATTTCAGGAACTAAAGAAGATGTTGAATCGAAACTTTGTAGTCAGTTCGAGGATATAAACGCGCAACTTTTGGCAAAATTCTGTTATGATCGAAATGTTGGTAATTTTTAAAAAAATATTTCTTTTAATTTTTTCGAAAAAAAAATTTTTTTTTCGTGAACTATTCATCAGATTGCAACAAAAACTTGTACTAACGTCAATTGTAGTATTTTGCAACATTGTGCAAAATTTTGGCTCTATACGATTTCAATTTCTGGAGATATAAGACAAAATGTGTCAAATTTCCTGGGTCTCTCTCAGTATTTTCATCGATTATTCTATGAACTCTTTGAATTCCACTGAAAACAAATTCAAAGACATAAACATAAAGAATCAAGTCATAGTTTAGACGTCGAAAGAAGGACGATGTTGATCGACTTGAAAAGGTACCTATTTCAAGAAATGCAATAATGAAATGCTTAATTTTTTTTATGGTCACAGAAAATCGTCACAAAAATCTATTTACCTCATTTGACGGCTGTTTGTCAAATCAATTAATTCCAATGATTGATGTCAGATTTCCTACATACCAAGTTCAAACACATTTTATTATATGGAAAACACTTATTATGATCACGTTCTACAGGAATTGATACTAAATAGAAGCTAGATGAAGATTATTGTAATGGAAAATTTGTGTTCCAGAATAATATTAAGGTATTCAACATGATACTGCTTTTTTTCTTTACTGGTCAGTACGGGCCACAAGGAACATGCGCCCAAAAGCTCCTGTCCACAGGGCTTGAACCCATTTTTTTTTCTTCAAATTTCAATCGTTTACTCCTTGCTATACTATCTATGTTCTACAAAAAAAAAATTGAATTTTAAACAGCTCCTTCTGGGTGTTGCAGTTTCTTTGTCAGTCAGTATATGTTACTCGTATTCATCAAAATACTGCTAGCCCGAGTGAAGACTTCATTATGGATTCAGAAATCCATATGTTTCTCATGACCAATAGACCACTGAAGATTCATTGCAGGGACTATTAACTCCATTACGGCACCTATAAGCCATCGCTACATCGAACCGGTAAATCGAAAAGACAACTCCATCCCTCTTCTCTGTCACAGAAGAAACGCCCGAATCTAAAGAAAAAATCTTTCCAGTTCGATGGATATCCTTCGAACCGCGGAAATATATTTGTCGTAGCAGGAGGATCTGGAAGGCTGAGATCACATCTCACATTGATTAAAACATAAACCCTGGTAGAAAATTAAATTACCCGTTGTAATAGGATACTCCAGCTTGAGTTCGACCCCCGATACGAGATCCCTAAATCACATATTGTGCGCCTTTAACGCGACCAGATCTTGTAAGAAGGTAAGATGATTTTATAAGTTACTCTACTCGCTGAGCACGTCTCGAGAGCATTTGAAATCTCCTAATTACTGGAGACTTCTCTCCAAGTATATAAGGACTCCCTAATTATACTCTCTTAATACCTCTAACGAAGTTTTTGAACAAAAATGTGGGCGGAAAGTTCAGGACACGTCATCCGTGAGATAATGAATTTTCACTTTGTTAATAGAAGATGCTTGCAAAATTGTTTCCAACACATCGTATTTAACAAAAATCGGTTCACTTCAACAGGAATTTTTGTTTGCTCTACGTGTCATTTTCGAATTAAAATACAATTATACGATGCACACTTCGATCCATGATAAAATTTTCGCACTAGTAATCAAGGGTATACAGTAGAGAGAATTTTGCAGAGAACAATTATTTCATTTTTGGCGCTCTTTTTCCTCGGAATAGACTGCTTATCATTTACGCAAATGTCTGTAATTTTCGAATTTTTGGTTGAAAATGGTCTAAAACGATTTGGTCCGACTCACCGATCCATCATCTAATGAAAATGCGAAAATGAATAATTCAGGCATGTAACTTAGTTCAAGAGAATAATATGTTCACTTCTGTACTTTACTGATTGTGAAAATATCCATCCGATATAATAAAATTGGTTCAAGCACTTTACCATGGTAAATTCGATTAAGGGTGTCCAATACAGGAGAATGGACAATAGAACATACGCGCTACAGCTACTGACTTCACGTCAGTGCTTGAACCATTGTTTTTGAAATTTTGTAGGGGTACCTACGTTTCTTACAAAAAATTTTTTTCGTAATTTTTTTGAAGTTTTCTAGGGGTACGATTCTCAAAATATTTTAAACACGTCTTTATGTTGATTTTATACTAATAGTAACCAAGCTTCAATTCGATCGAATCATTATTTTTTGAGTTATCGAGGAAATAATATTCCAGGTGGGTATAACTCGGAAACCGTTAAACCGATTGTGCCCAAAAACGAACTTAACTCTCCCTTTCAGATATGCAACCTACCCTGAAAATTGCAACTGCCTATCTCCTTTTGTTCGAGAGTTATAGAGGCAACGGTCACTATAACCATATACGACTGTTCCCAAGTCGCAGTGGTTAAAATTCGGAGCTACTAGAACTCGGGGATCCGCGGTCTAGCTCCAGTGGAGATGGGAGTGGGTTTCTAAAAAGGGAACCTAGTAAATGGGCGCCAGGTAAATTTAAGTCTCCCAGATACCCCAGCGTATTGTAATAATTCCTAAACTCACCAAAAGAATATGCACGCTAAAAACAAACCATTTATTCCAGTAGCTTACAACCCAGGTCTTTAGCTTCAATAAAGTAAAACTACTGTGAAACCCTGAATAAGGGTGGCGGAAATTGTACGTAGATAATATTATTATTTGATTCAAATACGCGTCGCTTGAGCTCAGGCGCATCCACGTTTCTTATCTATGATCATATATGACTTCCACAAATCTTTCCCCAAATTCCGCTTTACAACAACAATAACAATTTATATAATTGATGATAATAAGTTCACGTTATATATATAGCAGGTATAAGATATGTTTCGAGATATGTTTCCTATAACTTGCGTGCTGATTATCCTTATTCCTGAACGTAGTACTGCGTCGATGGTCTCGCAATACTGTCCTCTTTCTCTCTGTGTTCGTAGTCTGCAATCCTCGATTGAATGTCTCACAGCGTTGCTCACTGACCACCTTGTATATACTCGGGATCTGCAACCCTGCGTTGGCTGTCTCACAGCGTTACTTATGGACCGCCTTGTATATACTCGAATGCCTCAGTGCTACTCCTCTTGACGTAAAAATCCCTCTCTTCCTGACACAAAAAAATCGTGCTGGCACAAAAACCCTGATGACAGAAAAGAAACCATCAGTGACTTCTCTCGGATAAGAAACAAATGAATTGTCCCAACACATAATAATTTCGGTTATCAGAATATTAATCAGACCAATTATTCGTTGTTATGCAATAGTTATAGAATTCGTACATACCCTGATGTTCGGGGTTGTCCTGCACACGTTTGCTTCGAAACCAAATCTGGCCGTGCCTCCACCAAATAATTCTTCAGGCATACAGCGATGTTCTGGATATAGAAATATAATTACGACCTGAATTGTTTCCACTAGAAATGACGAGAATAAAACATCCAACACATACCTGTCAAAGTCGCCAAGATCGTTCACCTGTTCAACTCTTAGATTTGCAGAAAGGTCGTTATATCCTCTTTCGAGACGAGTGCAAGTTACCTGTTATCTTCCCAAATCAAACCAATGTAACGCTCACTCCGAATTCGATTTTCGAAACTATATCCAATTAAGAAGAAATCACCAATTCTTACGAAGTTCCGAAAATACGCCTAACCTACTGCTCCTCCTTTGAGTGTTCACCAAAATGGACGACCTCATGTCCCTGACTGGCGCAGACCCTCACAAATTTCAGACTGTCACAATTCAACAATATTGCCAACTTATTCGGTTCTTCGAATACACCAATTATTATTCAGCGTCGATTGGTACCACTGAGATCCAACCTCAAATTCGATGTCAACAAACACGACATAAATGACACTCGCCAACCAAACGTAAACAAACCCCTGCCTGAGTTAAAAATAAAACGTTACATCACCCATCTACTGAAGTCACACAAGGCTGCTCGAATCTCCAACAATATTAAACCGATCGTGTTAGAACTTAAACCTTGCTGTAGATTTCAGTTCTAAAGGCTTGTAAAATTTCAGCAATTTCAGACGAATAGTTACTGATATATGAAATTTTTTTTTTTAATTTTCATTGATTTCTTAAAAATTTTCTACAAGTACTATCCTCACGAAATTTTGCAAGAATTTTTGAATTGGCATTCTACAACTAGTAACCATGTTTCAATTCAATCGGTTCAGTAGTTTTCGAGTTAATGAGGAGTAAAAAACAACCAAATTTCAGATGGCTATAACTATAAAACCGTTTGGCCGATTATGCTGATAAGCAAACTCAAATGTTGCGTTCTGATGCACATCCTAACCTGAAAACTTAAGCCGCTGTCTCTTTCCGTTCTCAAGTTATCGTGACAACAAAAATATTCTTTAATGATTTTCTAGCAATACGGTTCGCACAATTCGCACAAAATTTCACAAACGTGCTTAGGTTCATATTCTACAACTACTCACCAAGTTTCAATTCGATCGGGTTTATATTGTTTGAAAAAAAAATTATTACTCGGAAACCATATGGCCGATTATGCCCATTAACGAACATGTCCGTCGTATTGGGATGCGCCACCTACCCTGAAAAATTCAAGTTGCTAGCTCTTTCCGTTCTCAAGATATCGTGGCAACGGCCGGACGGACGGCCGGACAGAATGAAATTTGACCTCGAATTCTTCATTGGGGAGTCGAACTAAATCGTTTGAGACCATTTTCGTCAAAAAATTCGAAAGTTACAGACATATGGGCAAAATGATAACGTGATGCTCCCCAGAACATACGCGCAAAAATTTAAATGTATAGATTTGATTCCTACTGCATCTACGTCTGTAAATGAGTTTGGTATGAGTAACGTCACTACTAAGTTTAGTGGTGATGAAACTATGGCACCATTCTCACGATTGGAGTTGTTGTCTATAAAGTGATTTGAAAATATAGCTGAACAGGAGTTGTAATTTCCACTGATTCAATGTTACAACTTCAATCGAGTTTGTTGAATAAGTCATGTGTCGTCGTTGTCCTATATTAGTGTTCTGTGATCGTCATCTCATAGAGAAATAGATGGTATTCCGCCGCATTCAGAAAGCATACAATCTCCGTTAAGTCCTAACTGAGGTCATCAGTTAAGGATGAATATGAATCGCAACCTCAGTTAACGTATTTAACGGTGCTGAAACAGGCCTATTTCACATTAATTTTCACTTTAACTGAGGCTGCGATTCCAATTTATCCTTATCTGAAGACCTGAGTTAGGACTTAACGGAGATTGAATGATTTGTGAATACGGCGGATTGTCTCTGTCTACATATATATAAGAGGTTTAAAACTGAGTATGATGTCATATTTATTTCTAGTTCTATTCAAAATTCCTGATGTTAAATACCTCCTGTTCTAGAAACCAAAGTATGATTGAATGCAAAATGAACCATGATAAATTCTCAGCTATCATGGATAGCTCTTCGATAATCCATATGATGATGGAAATATATACTTCGTAAGTTAATACAAATGGGTTCAGAATATCTCCAGTAAAAACAAAACTAGAATATTGATTGCAATTGACACAATATAATTTTCAGAGTAGATTTAAGGAATGAATATCTCGGATAAGTTCATTATTGGGTAGGAACGGTCTGGTGGTTTCGGATTAATAATTTTTGGGACTGCTGTTCGTTTGATGACAATTTTTGAAGCATTGCAGATTGCTCATTTTTTTGAAATTATCATTTTTGAAGCTTTGAAAATTGCTCATTTTGTCTTGATAAATAAATTATTATTTGAATTTAATTTTCTTTATGATACAGCTCTATCATAAGAATCCATTGATATCATTCCCAACTCTGAGGAACCAATACTCTTCGAGATATGATTTGTCAAAGTTTGAACAAGAGCGCCAAAGCTCCTGTCCACAGGAATTTCCCCTCTTTTCATAGAATACCTGTCCATAAGCAAAATTTTGAAATATTGTTTTTAATATTAAATAACAATGGTCCACACAACGTGCTGATTAACCTTGGAGCCTTTACCCACCAAAAATCATGTACATCAATATATTTCATAGGTAACGCTACAGTGACTTTAACAGGACAGTGGCGACAATGGAGTCTCTCATTTTTTATTGGTTGGTGAACTCACGTGATCATATACGCCATTTCTAATTTCGTTAATTACATCGTTTGTTGTTTCTCGTGCTTTGTTTCTGTTGCCGTAACGTTAGATATATTTTAATTTTAAATAATTTTCAAATTCTCATGTCATGTGCACTAGACTACTCCGAAGATCGCCAGTTACAAGGCATATTCAAGATGTCAAATGAACACATTGTGAGTGTGACTCTTAGTTAGTTGAAAAATTTGTGGAATATTGTGAACACGCAAAAAAAACGCTACTTTCGCTTATTAATCTTGAGTTATTTCGAAAACGCCGATTTTCATCTCGTCTTATTTTGACGAAGAAAGGACTTCTGATAATAGAAGAAAGAAGATTCCGCTGCAGGAAGACTCCCACCGACACGAGAGCTCTCAGGTGTGTGGAACTAGGCCTCCCGGTGAGTTTTCTAGTGCATCTTGTTTTTTTTTCCTTTCTTATTTTGATCACCAATTCACTAATTCAGTTACATATATATATACAGTCCATTACTCTCTCCAAATTCAGAGTTACCGCAACAGTGTCCTCTTGGATGCGAAGCAATTCATATACCAAAGTTTAGAAGAATATTTGTGAGAGTGAATTAAGCATTAGAAACAGACATTTGATTCTACATATCTGTTTTTGTTATGCGGAATTTTTTTTGAAGATTTGTGTCGACCACTTTTCATCCGTGAGTTGAATGATGATATATTTCATATTAGTATGTATAGTGTTGAATATTTCTATAGTTTATGTATTTTATTTATATTAGTATTGTGTAACAAAATTTTGATATTTCTTCATAGAATACGCTAGGTAGTGCAGCAATTCTGCAAAGAAATGTATTCCGATGAAAAATTCGATAAGAGATGTAAAAGTGAGAAAAGCACCAAGAAAATCGAAACCATCATCTAATAAAAATGCGAAAATAAATAATTCAGGCAAGTAACTTAGTTCAAGAGAATAATATGTTCAATTCTGTACTTTACTGATTGTGAAAATAAAATATTATTGTCCATCCGATATAATAAAATTGGTTCAAGCACTTTACCATGGTAAATTCGATTAAGGGTGTCCAATACAAGAGAATGGACAATAGAACATACGCGCTACAGCTACTGACTTCACGTCAGTGCTTGAACCATTTTTTTTTGAAATTTTCTTGGGTACGTTTCTTACAAAAATTTTTTTCGTAATTTTTTTGAAATTTTCTAGGGGTACGGTTCTTAATACATTTTAAACACGTCTTTTTGTTGATTTTATACAAATAGTAACCACGCTTCAATTTGATCGAATCATTATTTTTTGAGTTATCGAGGAAATAATATTCCAGGTGGGTATAACTCGGAAACCGTTAAATCGATTGTGCCCAAAAACGAACTTAACTCTCCCTTTTGGATACGCAACCTACCCTGAAAATTGCAAGTGCCTATCTCCATTTGTTCGAAAGTTATCGAGGCAACGGTCACCCATCTACTGAACTCACACAAGGGTGCTCGAATCTCCAACAATATTTAACCGATCGTGTTAGAACTTAAAACTTGGCTGTAGAGTTCAGTTCTAAAGGCTCTCGTAAAATTTCACTAATTTCAGACGAATAGTTACCGATATATGGATTTTTTTTTTAATTGTCATTGATTTCTTTAAAATTTTCTACAAATACTATCCTCACGAAATTTTGCAAGAATTTTTACATTGGCATTCTACAACTAGTTACCATTTTTCAATTCAATCGGTTCTGTAGTTTTCGAGTTAATGAGGAGAAGAAAACAACCAAATTTCAGTTGGCTATAACTCTAAAACCGTTTGGCCGATTATGCTTATAAGCAAACTCAAATGTTGCGTTCTGATGCACATCCTAACCTGAAAACTTAAGCCACTGTCTCTTTCCGTTCTCAAGTTATCGTGACAACAAAAATATTCTTTAATAATAATTTATAATTTTCTAGCAATACGATTCGCACAATTCGCACAAAATTTCACAAACGTGCTTATGTTCATATTCTACAACTACTCACCAAGTTTCAATTCGATCGGGTTTATACTGGTTGAAAAAAAAATTATTACTCGGAAACCATGGGGCCGATTATGCCCATTAACGAAATGTCCGTCGTATTGGGATGCGCCACCTACCCTGAAAATTTCAAGTTGCTAGCTCTTTCCGTTCTCAAGTTATCGTGGCAACGGCCGGACGGCCGGCCGGACAGAATCAAATTTGACCTCAAATTCTTCATTGGGGAGTCGAACTAAATCGTTTGAGACCAAAATGATGACGCGATGTTCCCCAGAACATACGAGCAAAAAATTTAATGTATAGATTTGATTCCTACTGCATCTACGTCTGTAAATGAGTTTGGTATGAGTAACGTCACTACTAAGTTTAGTGGTGATGAAACTATGGCACCATTCTCACGATTGGAGTTGTCTATAAAAGGATTTGAAAATATAGCTGAACAGGAGTTTTAATTTCCACTGATTCAATGTTACAACTTCAATCGAGTTTGTAGAATAAGTCATTTGTCTTATAAATCTGTTGTGAGAGATGCACTGACTAGTAGACAATAGTTCAGAGGAATCCACACAGTGTGATTTCATCGAAGTTCAATAGCTACATACCGCGTTCTCATCCTCATATGGAAACATCTTTGAAGCATAATTCAACGCCGATGAAAAAACACTACGAATGAACCGGTTCAACAAAATCCAGCTGTCACCTCTGAGTTCAAAGTAGACCGAAGTGACACCTAGCGTTCAACCAACCAAGCTACTCGTTACGGCTACTCAAAACTATAGATCTCTACATATATTCATTTTGCAAACGTGGCTATTTACAAGTTCCCTGTTTAGAGTATCATGCGGACTACAACGAGGAAGCGATAGCGCCCAGGTTATCATGCAAGCTCAATTAAGTTTATAAGTATAAGTACAAGTACAGAGGAATTATCGCTTTAAGATAAAGCTACTACTATTAGATGAGAAATGAACGGACTAGTAAAGAACACAGTTCAGAGCAATCCGCAGAGTGTAATTTCATCGAAGTTGAATAGCTACATACAGCGGTTTCATCCTTATTTGGAATCATCAGTGAAGCATAATGCAACACCGATGTAAAAACACTACGAATGAACAGGTTTATCAAAGTCCTGCAGTCACCTTTGAAATCAAATTAGGCAGAAGTGACACCTGGCGTTCAACGAACTACTCGTTGCGGCTACTCAAAACTATAGATCTCTACATATATTTCATTTCTACGTGCAAGTACTCTGTTTAAAGTCTCATGCAGACCACCACGAAGAAGCGAAAACGCCAAGGTTATCAAGCAAGCGCAATTATGTATAAGTTACAAGTACAAAGCGATAATCCCTTTGTTATTCTGTATTGTATTTTGCGAAGTAAACAGGTGATTTCTAATGCTTTTCAGGTAAAGTACAAATTAAATTATTTGTTCAATCACTGACTTCAAGTCAGGAGCTTTTGCGCGTTTGTTCTATCGTCGCAAAGGCTCCTGACTTCACGTCAGAGCTTGAACCAATTTTTATTTTGATATAATTTTTTTAATTTTCTAGGGGCACGGTACTTATTAATTTTACACACGTTTTAATATCGATATTCTACAACTAGTTACCAAGCTTCAATTCTATCAAGTCCATACTTTTTGAGTAATCGAGGAAATAATATTCCAGGTGGATATAACTCCAAAACCGTTGGACCGATTATGCCCAAAAACTTAACTCTCCCATTTGGATGCGTAACCTATCCTGAAAATTGCAAGTCTCTATCTTCTTTCGATCAGGAGTTATCGAGGCAATGGTCACCCATCCAGCTACTGAACTCACAAAAGGCTGCTCGGATTTTCAACAATATAGATCCGATTTTATTCAAATTTGAAACTTGGCTGAATAGTTAGATTTTGAAGGCAGTCACAAAATTTCAATTATATCAGAAGAATAGTTTCCGATATATAGAATTTTTTTCAATTTCATTCATTATTTTGAAATTTCCTAGTGATACGATCCTCACGAAATTTCACAGCAACTTTTACGTTGGCATTCTACAACTAATCACCATGTTTGCATTGGATCCGTTTTTTTTGTTTTTTGGGTTATTGTGGAAATAACAACAAAATTTAAGATAGGTATAACCCCAAATACATTTAGCCAATTTTGACTATTAGCAAACTGAAAAGTCCCATTCAGATGCACAGTCTACTATCTCTTTCGGTTCTCAAGATATCGTGAGATAAATATTATTTTTCAATAATTTTTTTAAAATTTTTAAGACGATACCTACTCAGAACATTTCACATGCGTTTTTATGTCTACATGTTTATGTTTATGTTTACAACTCCTCACCGAGCTTTAATTTGATCGGATTCGTATTGGTTGAAAACAAAATTTGTACTCAGAAACCGTTTGGCCGATTATGCCCATTAACGAACTTCGCTATCTTTTTCCGTTCGAAAGTCATCGTGACAACGGCTGGGCAGCCGGAAAGAATCAAATTTGAACTCAAATTCTTCATCCGTGAGTCTAACTCAATCGTTTGAAACCATTTACGGCAAAGAATTTGGGCCATTAAAGCATATTGTTCACCATGCGCGCAAAAACAAATGAAACATTTCCGATTCCTACAATGGGTTTTATTGAGATTTTTAAAAAGGAATTTATGATGCCGCACCTTGTATTTACAGAATCACTGATCAAATGTGAATCAAAATTACTGTCAATCTGGCCTATTCGCAAGGTTGTCTTGGAAGTCAACCTTGATTATTCGACGTAAGATTGACAAATTTCAGATGAATCAAACCATAATCAACCTGAAGTCATCTTTTCCTATTCTGCATCTGTTGAAATCATATGAATTGTGGACTTCAAGTCAAGAATCTACAAATATCAACATGTAAATATTTCTGGTATTCACTAACCATAATTTTAGTTGAATTGTAAATATATGTTGACAAAATGACAATTGACTACAGACAAGTAATTCATAGCACTTGCCAAGATATAAATTGTTGAATTGGAACAATAAATACAGTGGTAATTAGTGTTGTCAGTATAGATATGGATACTTTAATATTTTTTTATCCTGTAAGACAACAATTACAAAAGTAAGTTCAATATTTAATTGAGGATATATTCATGAAATGAAATGAGGATGCATTTTGTAATCTTACATACTATTATTTTGGTAGATAAGCTCTGCATATAAACTGCAGGCAATTAAATGACGCAGGTAATCCTCTTACACTTTCTGATGGTCATTTTAAAACTTATTTTCGCATTTCCAAAAAAGTGTTTTGGTTAAATTACTCCAAGCTTCTTCTTTCTCACTAAGCTCACCTTTTCCATATCTACGCACCTCATTGCTCTCAATAAAAGCAATGAGGGGGCTCTTAATTGTTGAGTAGTGGTTATTTCCTCTTGGGGCCATCTACCAATTAATATTTTTATTTACCTTGTGTTCATATGTACAAACTGTACTATATTTATATTAAACTAAACATTTGTCAACATTGTGGTACTTCCGTACTTTCTTCCACTTCCAATCAAAAACTTCAGAATATTTGAATAATTCGAAAACTATAGGTTAGAATACACAGTAAAACCAAAGAGTACAACTCTTAAAACATATAATGTTATGAAACTTAAGAACTAATGAGCTGTTTTCAGATTTATATTATTGACTTTTCTTGTCAATGTGGACTTGTTGTTGCCTTTGATTTCAACATGAGTTAGTGAATAGGAAATCAAGTCAATGTTGTTATGAAAATGAGGTATATCAACTTGACTTCAAGTCCACATTGATAAATGTACATAGATAGTGAATAGGCCTGAATGAGTGTATACACGCATATTCTGAAATCATATCTCAGCTGTTGTTGATTGAGCTGACCACGCTTGAACAGGTTTGCAATGATCAAATTTCGTGAATATTCAGATAATGACATTTTGGGTAGGTACTTCATAAGTGCATTGCGCAATGCGATTGTGGATCACCGAGACAAACGATCTGCCACATCGTTTCAGACTGCCCAAACCGTGCTTATGGCGGAAACCTACAGGACTTCGCAGAATGTTCTCAAGACGCAATCGAATGGCTGTGCAATTTGGACATTAATGTATATAGTCCAGGAGGCAGTGAATATTTTCGGTACTTATTTTCCCAGTCAGCAAACATCGATAGAATTATTCAAATGGTTATTCTAAGTAAAATTCATATATATGTATGTAGGGGGGGGTTTTCCGATGGGTTGAGGCGGAAAATGCGTTAGAAAGCACAAATATACTGCACTTTTTTTCCAGTGATAAAAAAAGGTCTATTAGTGAGAGGTATAGTGAAGTTAAGAAAAAAAAAGCACTGACGTGAAGTCAGTACTCTTTGGCGCGCGTGTTCATGGTGGCTAATTTGTATTGAGTGATGAGTACTACCTTTTGGGTAGATCTTCGGCTTGCTCTATCCACTGAGCTTGAAGTACTCATCATTCAATTCAAATTAGCCTCCATGAACACGTGCGCCAAAGAGTACTGACTTCACGTCAGTAATTTTTTTCTCAAGTTCCTTTAACAAACATAGCTATCGTTACAGTTTGGCTGTTAGCTTTACCGTAGATCGAAAAAAATTGCGGTTATGGGACCTCCGTTAGGAACGCAATTACATCTTCTCCAAATCCGGACGTATTTTATAAAGATCTACCGAATAAAGTTATTTATAAATTCGCCTCAGTGCCACCATACAGACATTTCAACTCGGAAACAACGCTATTTCCCCCAAAGGGACTTGTGTCCGTGCACTGAATTGACATGAATATTCTTTTGAAACCTCACAATATCGGCTCATTACTCCCAACATAACCCATACAACCCAAAACCATTCACTTCTCGTCTGCGCAGGCGCAGTATACTGGTGGCTGCAAGTCCTCCCAAAATTACACACCCTACAAAGAACTCCGATTCTCCAACACTAGTGGTTCAGGAGATATCGCTTCTTGAATCCACGCATGCGCAGACCCTCACTAGGGGATTCTATGGAGGAATAGCATCCGCCACCCCAAAACCCCATTCTTCTTTGGCAAAAACACCAACAGTTAAATCACTGATGGCCTGCGCATGCGCATAACGAAAACTGCCCGTAAGGGGTAACATAGATTTCAAAATTAGCCCCAGGGCCACGGTATGGACAATTTAACTCGGAAACAACGCTACAACCCCCAAACGGACTTATCCGTACACTAAATTGCCATGAATATCCTTTTAAAACCTCACAATATTGGCTCAGCACTCCCGACATAACTCGTACAACCCAAAAACAGTCACTGCTCTTCTGCGCATGCGCAATCTACTCGCGGCTGAAAGTAATCCCAAAATCACAAACCTTACAAAAAACTTCGATTATCCAATACTTATATCATAAGAATCCACTGATATCATTCCCAACTCTGAGAAAGCAATACTTTCGGAGATATAATTTGTCTGTTTGAACAAGAGCGCCAGAAAGCTCCGGTCCTCAGGGCTTGAACCAATTTTTTATTTTCATCTACCGTGACATGGTCCAAATTAATCAGAATTCCACTCCGATGAAGAAATAGATTTCAGTAAGTGAGTGCTTTAAAATGCTAATCAACAAAAAAATGCAATAAAAATAAGTCTCAGGTCAAGTATAATTTGTTTTGCTTTGACAGTTCGAAACTACGAAGTACATTCTAAATCATTTAATGAATTTGATTTGCTTGTTATGATGATAACTGGGCGAACTGTAATCTCCAAAAATAGATTATAAAGAGATTTTTTAAATTTAATAATATTGCATATAATGATAGTATTATTTTGTTTTCATTCTATCAATGTTAAATTGAAACGTATATTCTAAAAATCAAAAGAGTTTAATTTTCAGTTCAGCCACTTCGGCCTGTTTATTTACATCCTCGGAAATATAGTGAGACTGATTGACTGGTATGATTCAAATTGCTTCAAACAGATGTGTTAGCAATAAAACCAGCGAGTATCTTAGAAAACATCTGTTGTATTGTTGCTCATTCTACAGAGGGTTGAAGGAATATATCCATTTTGAATAGTTTTTATCGATTTTTAAAGCATAACTGTAGAAAAAGGAAAGAGAATGTGCCCCAGAGCCCAGAGCAGAGGCGAGATTCTGGCGGTTTTAGTTTTAGTCATTTCATTCGTGGCGTCCGGTCGAAGTGTTTCAGAGGATATTTGTTCAGTGATTCGTTACACTGCAGGTTAGTTCATTCCTTTATTTATTACTTTTTCAATGCATATATGTTCCTATAATTCAAACTCTTTGTATATTTGCCTTGAATTTAATCATTGATGATGTTATTTAATATCATAATTTGTTTCATGTCCACTTTTCTTCAGAAAATGTATGTGATCTAGCCCTAATCATAAGCGTTTCAAGAAAAAGCATGTCTAACAGCTTAGGAATTAAATCTCCTTGGAATGGCCAGATAGGAAACAAAAGATCGGAGAATAAACCAATCTAATTTTGGCAAGTTCGAGTAAGTGAAGTTATTGAATGACTTATTAATTATTGTATTGAGACCATTATTTGAAATTATGCATTTTGCCTATATTTCTACTGAAGTGTGGATTAATTACAAATATTTCGATAATAGGTATAGGTTCATCGAAAAAAAGGTGTAGGTATACCTACTAAACTTTTGGATTGTGATGTACCTACATTGTCCAATGTGAATTGATACAGTATATTTTGTTATGAGTGAAAATTACAACATTATGCTGAAATACTAATTCTAATATTATTAACTCATAAAGATAATTCACATTTCGATTATAGAATCTGTGAGAAGGAATATTCATGACACAACCGACCTTGAAATAATGCAAATTATTGGATTTCCCTTAGCGACTGCTGGAGATAGGGATGGTGGGAGGCTAATGTAGACCAAGTAAGTTTATTGCTTCTTTTGTTTTTCTTTCCTTACTCTAACATAATCTACTTTGCAGGTACCAGTCGAGGAAATCAAAAACGAATAAAAGAAATATTTTGTAAAATAAATCTATGGCCGAATGAAATATATATGTTTTTTGGATACTTCTTCTTAATTGTTCAATCACTATGTCGATATCTCCACTGGAATAATTGCAGCGAGTATAGTTTATACGAGAGAAACACATCTCTTCAAATAATGTGTGAGTGTTCAACCTTTTATTATTGGGCCAGTATATAGAAATTATACTGGGCTATTATATGGAAATTATATTTGGCGAATATGTATGAACTATATTGAGCCGATATTAATATCTTGTATTGCAAAATGTCAACATTTTGATATTGGGCTAATATGTAGATACTATATTGGGCGAATACATAGAAACTATATTTTGCCAATATATAGAAACTATATTAGGCCGATATTGATAACCTATATTGGCGCTTCATTGTAAGATGTTAACATTTTGTTATTGGTCCAATGTAGAAAAACTATACTGGGCCAATATATAATAACGATATTGGGTTGATATTCATTTCCAATATTGGTGCTTTATTCTATAATGTCAACATTTTGTTATTGGCCCAATATAGGTTATCAATATTAACCCAATATAGTTTCTATGTATTGGCCCAATATAGATTCTCTACATTGGGCCAATAATAAAGTGTTGACAAGATTCAATGACGTACCAATATTGGATATAAATATTGGCCCAATATAGTTTTTCTACATTGGGGCAATAAAAACATGTTGACATTTTACAATGAAGCGCCAATATTGATTATCTATATCGGCCCAATATAGTTTACATTGGGACAATAACAACATGTTGACATTTTACAATGAACCACCAATATTGGATATCGATACTGGCCCACTATAGTTTCTATATATTGTTCCAATATAGTTTATCTACATTGGGCCAATAACAACATGTTGACATTTTACAATGAAACGCCAATAGTGTTTATCAATATCGGCCCAATATAGTTTCTCTACATTGGGCCAATAACAACATGTTGACATTTTACAATGAAGCACCAATATAGGATATCAATATTGGCCCAACATAGTTTCTCTACATTGGGCCAGTAACAAAATGTTGACATTTTACAATGAATCGCCAATATTGAATATCAATATCGGCCCAATATAGGTTCTCTACATTGGGCCAATCACAACATGTTGACATTTTACAATGAAGTACCAATATTGGATATCAATATTAGCCCAATATAGTTTCTATATATTGGCCCAATATAGTTTCTCTACATTGGGCCAATAACAACATGTTGACATTTTACAATGAAGCGCCAATATTGTTTATCAATATCGGCCCAATATAGTTTCTCTACATTGAGCCAATAACAACATGTTGACATTTTACAATGAATTGCCAATATTGAATATCAATATCGGCCCAATATAGTTTCTCTACATTGGGCCAATAACAACATGTTGACATTTTACAATGTAGCGCCAATATTGTTTATCAATATCGGCCCAATATAGTTTCTCTACATTGGGCCAATAACAACATGTTGACATTTTACAATTAAGCGCCAATATTGTTTATCAATATCGGCCCAATATAGTTTCTCTACATTGGGCCAATAACAACATGTTGACATTTTACAATGAACCACCAATATTGGATATCAATATTGGCCCACTATAGTTTCTATATATTGTTCCAATATAGTTTCTCTACATTGGGCCAATAACAACATGTTGACATTTTACAATGAAGCACCAATATTGATTATCAATATCGGCCCAATATAGTTTCTCTACATTGGGCCAATAACAACATGTTGACATTTTACAATGACGTACCAATATTGGATATCAATATCGGCCCAATATAGTTTCTCTACATTGGGCCAATAACAACATGTAGACATTTTACAATGAAGTACCAATATTGGATATCAATATCGACCCAATATAGTTTCTATGTATTGGCCCAATTTAGTTTTTCTACATTGGCCCAATAACAACATGTTGACATTTTACAATGAAGCACCAATATTGTTTATCAATATCGGCCCAATATAGTTTCTCTACATTGGGCCAATAACAACATGTTGACATTTTACAATGACGTACCAATATTGGATATCAATATCGGCCCAATTTAGTTTCTCTACATTGGGCCAATAACAACATGTAGACATTTTACAATGAAGTACCAATATTGGATATCAATATCGGCCCAATATAGTTTCTATGTATTGGCCCAATTTAGTTTTTCTACATTGGCCCAATAACAACATGTTGACATTTTACAATGAAGCACCAATATTGATTATCAATATCGGCCCAATATAGTTTCTCTACATTGGGCCAATAACAACATGTTGACATTTTACAATGAAGCGCCAATATTGTTTATCAATATCGGCCCAATATAGTTTCTCTACATTGGGCCAATAACAACATGTTGATATTTTACAATGAACCACCAATATTGGATATCAATATCGGCCCAATATAGTTTCTATGTATTGGCCCAATATAGTTTTTCTACATTGGCCCAATAACAACATGTTGACATTTCACAATGAAGCACCAATATTGATTACCAATATCGGCCCAATATAGTTTCTCTACATTGGGCCAATAACAACATGTTGACATTTTACAATGACGTACCAATATTGGATATCAATATCGGCCCAATATAGTTTCTCTACATTGGGCCAATAACAACATGTAGACATTTTACAATGAAGTACCAATATTGGATATCAATATCGGCCCAATATAGTTTCTATGTATTGGCCCAATTAAGTTTTTCTACATTGGCCCAATAACAACATGTTGACATTTTACAATGAAGCACCAATATTGATTATCAATATCGGCCCGATATAGTTTCTCTACATTGGGCCAATAACAACATGTTGACATTTTACAATGAAGCACCAATATTGTATATCTATATTGGCCCAATATAGTTTATATATATTGACCCAATATAGTTTCGCTATATTGGGCCAATAACGAAATGTTAACATTTTACAATGAAGTGCCAATATTGGATATCAATATCAGCAACATTTTGTCATTGGCCCAATGTAGAAGAACTATATTGGGCCAATACATGTAAACTATATTGGACCAATACATAAAAACTATATTGAGCTGATATTGATATACAATATTGGCGTTTCAGTGTAAAATATCAACATTTTGTTATTGGCCTAATATAGATAAACTATATCTGGCCAATATATAGAAACTATATTGGGCCAATATTGATATTCAATATTGGTACTTCATAGTAAAATGTCAACATGTTGTTATTGGCCCAATGTAGAGAAACAATATCGGACCAATAAATGTACCATATTGGCCCAATATTGGACCAATATCGGTGTGCTACCTGGGTAGTGGTTCAGGAGATATCGCATCTTTAATCCACGCATGCGCAGACCCTAACCAGGGGATTCTATGGAGGAATAGCATCCGCCAACCCGAAACCTCAATCTTCTCTGACGAAAACACCAGCAGTTAAATCACTGATGTTCTGCTCCTGCGCATAACGAAAAATGCCTGTAAGGAGTAACATCAATTTCAAAATTAGCCCCAGGGCCACGGTACGGACACTTCAACTCGGAAACAACGCTACATCCCCGAAACTGACTTGTCCTTGCACTGAATTGCCATATATATTTTTTTTGAAACCTCACAATATCGCTCAGCACCCCCAACATAACCCACACAACCCAAAAACAGTCACTTCTCTTCTGCGCATGCGCAATCTACTCGCGGCTGAAAGTCCTCTCAAAATTACACACCTTACAAAAAACTCCGATTCTCCAACACAAGTGGTTCAGGAGGTATCGTATCCCTTATCCACGCATGCGCAGACCCTCACCAGGGGATTCTATGGAGTAACAGCATCCGCCACCCCAAAACCCCAATCCTCTCTGACGAAAACTACAGCAGTTAAATGACTTCTCGTCTGCGCATCTGCATAACGAAAAATGCCCGGAAAGGACAGCCTGAATTTTAAATAAATAGGTTTCGGAATTTCAAGCAAAATATTCCACAAAATAGAGTAATTTTTTGAATTTTTTCATGTCACGTGATCTTCACGAAATTTTTGAAAGTGTTCGATTTGGTCTTTTGCATCTATCTAACTACTGAGTTTCTATTCAATCAGATCAGTATTTTACGAGTTATCGTGGAAACAAAATTTTAAAATTTTTGAAAATATTTTTTGTCACTTTATGGCCATCCTGTCAGTCACAAAAAACTCTGATTCTCCAACACTAGTGGTACAGGAGCTATCGTATCTTGAATCCACGCATGCGAAGCCCGGCACCGGGGGATTCTATGGAGGAATAGCATCCTCCACCCCAAAACCCCAATCTTCTCAGAAGAAAACTCGAGCAGTTGAAATATTTCTCGTCTGCTTATGCGAATAACAAAAAATGCCCAAAAGAGGCAGTTACACCCCCAGTCGTTCACCGTTCAGACTAATTTTGAAAACCAAGTTAGAATTCCACACATCGTTTACGCATTAATTCAATTTTCATGCTAGTAAGTAGTCCATATTTTAATCAGTTGCCCTCGTACATATCGCATTCATTCAGATAAACGCGCAAAAAATACGTCGGAACGAAATCACCAGATGTTGGAGATATTCCATGTAGGAATTCGAAATGAAATATAATTTGTCCAGTTTGGAAGTTCAAAATTATAAATTTTTTTTTAGGCTCCTAGTGGTCTGTTCGCAGTGAAATTTTGCACACTCCAAGAGGTCATTATTGGTCATCAAAGTGCCAAAACTGAACATAATCCGATATTTGGTTTCGGAATTTCCAGCAAAATAATCCGCTAATAGTTAAAAATTTTTTTAATTTTTTCTACTCATGCTACCCCCACGAAATTTCGCACAAGTGTTTTCGTTGGTACTTCGCATATAACTGCTGACCTTCAACCTAATCGGATCAGTTTTTTTCGAGTTATAGTGAAAACAAAATTTCAATTTCATTTTCAAATATTTAACATTTTTTTTCTAGTTTACAGCCATCCGATAAATATGAGACTTCGCAAGCATATAAAGGTCATGATTATACAATTTGATGCTGAATTTCAGATAGATCGAGTAATTGGTTTCGGAAATATTCTTGAAAAACGGTTCAACTAAAAATGGCCGTTACTCCGAAACGGCTTAAAGATTTTACCCATCAACGAACTTGTCCGAGATATTTACGCTCCAAACATACCCTGCAAATTTCAACGCTTTAACTTGCTCCGTTCGAGAGTTATCGTGCTAACAACGACGGGCAGAATTGAATTTGACCTCGAATTCCTCATCAAGGAGTCGAACCCAATTGTTTGAGACTATTTTCGAAAAAAAAATTCGAAAAATACAGACATTGTGACGAAATGATAGCACGCTGTTTCTTGCGGAACACGCGCGCAAAAATAGTCTGGATAATCTGTGAGTATGGATAATATGTCTGGTAGGTGAAAAATTGGAAAAAAAAAATATCAAAACCATTGCCCTTATTTTTGCAGTCCTAAAAATTTGTCAGATAATAGTTTATATTATAATTACAAGTGCAAATATAATCACTCGTCAGGTTCGCTAAATTTGGCATATTCAATTATATAGGTGACTGTTGTCATCTCTAAGTGTTTTTATTTTTCATAATTTATGATGAGAAAAGTATTGGTTTAGGGCGAATTTGTCTATGGCTAAAAAACACTTTTCTCAACGTTTTCAACATGGTTCTTAGCAAAATGGCAGTCCGTCTGTCATCAAGAAACTTTATTCGCTGATAACTTTGTAACTATCAGAGATACGACAAAGATGTAGTTTTATTTTTTGTAGGGATTTGATTCTCTACAGAAAAGTTCCATTGACATTTTGGTGTATCTCGTTTAGTTTCTGAGATATTGTGAAAATAAAAAAAATTGCAAATATGTATTACATTCAGATGCGACTATCTCTGAAACTATACAAAATATACGAACAAGACCCAGAAGCAATATTGTAGAGAATTGAATTTTCAACAAAAAAATTAATGACAAATGGACATTTCGCTAAAACACGACACTTATTTTTTTTTATTTATCACATTTAGCTGCCTAAAAATCAAACTATGCAAATACACTGTAATGAGTGTATTGAGTACAGAATTTATTGGGCAGATCAAAAAATATTCATTTACGAAATCATAAATTTTAACAAAAGTTTTATGAACGATCTCTAAATGCGAGTAAGTGACAGAGATAGGGATATAAGGGACTAGGCCGACTAGAGCCACTGTTCACAGGTCACTCGCATTCCAGCGTCGTTACCTAAATACGTACCTGCCGCTTCCTCCCCTCATATAACTATTGGACTTGTGAGTCTGGCGGGGCTTTCGTGATTGTAAATGTCAGCCAGACGTGTATTTTCTATGAAATTATAGTATTATTTATCATGTGATAAATTTTCAAATCCGGGAAAATAAGAGCAAAAATTTTGCAATTTTTAAGATTTTCAAAATGCCGCCAGACTCATTTGCCAGTTTCGTAAATCAGCCAGACTCACTTTTGATTAAAGTTAATGGTAGTATCAAATGATACGTTAAATCTCAAGCATGGGAAAATGAGGGTTACGAATTTCAAAATTCCCTCGAATTTTTGAATTCGCAAATTTTCAGCCAGACTGACTTTCCTCCACTTGAGATGTGCTAGATTGTTATTTCCATTGATAAAATGATCCACTCTAATAAAAGTGACAGATATTTATGACTGGGAAAATAAGTGCACTATTCTTTTTTTTTATCTAGTGAACCCATCCGAAAATTTTCGCCGGACTCACAAATTATCGTTTTGTGTCACCACCCGAATAAACTATTTCATATACACCGAATGGGAAAATAAGTACAAAAAAATTCGCTGCCTCCTGGACTAATAGTTTGTCAGAGGATCTATGATGTGATATTGTGTTCTGCCTTTGTAGAGTTATGTATACTTTTCTGTTTTTTATTTTTACTTCTGTTCTTACTTTAACTTACACTTTTGCCTTTAGTAATAGTCTATTTTTATCCTATTGTAAAGTATCGTTTTGTGAAGCATCCATACGCTAAATAAACAGGAATGTGGACGTGGAGACCAGTCTCTGCCTGTGGGTGCTTACATGTGAAAGTAATGTGTGTGGTATCCTAGTCATACAGTATATAATAATCACAGTGAAATGGTAATGTTGCCCAATTTCAAGAATCCCATATTCTATGAAGGGTTGGTCGGTGGGCAATCGAGATAATTTCAATAATACACCATTTTCTGTGACGTTAAATGTATTTAGGAAGCACACCTTCTGACTATCGTATTGCATTTCTAGGAATTCCCACTGTTAGTTAAAATACTCACTACTCATCACAGAAACACTTAAAAAAAAATCGTAACATTGTGTTTTACAGATGTTACCATGAAAACTACGTTAAACACTTTCTGTGGCATTGTTAGTTTGTTTAGAGTGCCTTCGCAAATTGTTTTGTACTGATACGTTGTAGTTTATAGATTGTCTAATTTGTGTTTGAATTTAATTAACTTACATTTTGAATAATAGTTCGATTAACGGAAATGCACACAATAACAAGTTCTCAAATGACAACCCAAGGGACAATATGTGACGGCCATGCTATTCGTCAAAATTGCATTACTGGTCGTTACGAAAATCGTCATGGATGAGAAAGGAACACAAGCGATTCCCACAAGAGGTTAATGTTGTACATGGCAGTAAAGGTTTGAAACCATATCATAGGCCCCTTTCTCATTGAGGGCAATTTGAATGGTGATAAATATTTAGCACTACTTCAAGTCTTAGCAAATCAATATTCTGATCAAGGAAATCCTCAAGTTCCACGGAATACGATATAGTTCTAACAGGATGGAGCACCACCATAAGTCTGGCAGTACTTCGACGCAATATTTCCAAATCGGGGGAAACGATGGCGACGAACGATCGAATGGGCAGCGCGATCCCCTGATTTTAAACCATATTAGATTTCTTTTTATGGGTATATAATAATAATAATAATAAAGGTCTTTATTCCTTCAATATCAGGCCATATACATGTAAATACACCACATTAAATTTGAAAAGAAGGAAAAGGCGAGATTCAGTGCACTCAATAAGTGCACTATTCTATCTAACCTTAGATTCATACCAGAGCTGTCATAAAAAATTATATGTGTAAGCAATGAAAAATATACAACAACAAAATTTGCTTATTTCTTTCTCTAAATATAAAAATCTGTAAATCTAACCCTACATATTACTCGTTCAATACTCTTAATTGTTCATCCAATAGCTTCCTGAAAAGGGAGAGTTTAAAGTGGTTGAAGTTGTTTATAGTTCTGATGTTCACAGGCAGATTGTTAACAGCTTGCGCCACACTGTAGGAAAACGAACGCCTAAATAACTCAGTCGAGAAAATAGGTGGCGTCAAGGTGCCCTCAAAACGAATGTTCAAATTATGAACATCAGAACGCAAAGTAATTTTGTTGTACAGGTATGGAGGGGTTCTAGTGTTGATTATTTTCATGAATAAGGTAGCGGAGTGGAGATGTCTTCTATTACTCATATTCAGCCAGTTGACAACACCAAGAGTGTGACTGATTCTTTCATATTTCCTTATTCTGAAAATGAGTCGTAAGCAAGAGTTCTGTAGCTTTTGTATTCTAATTTTATCTATACAACTCAAGCAGGGATTGTAGACGACATCTGCATAGTTCAAATGTGAGAGGACAACTGAGTCACAAACCAATCTTCTCAATTTAGTGTTCAAAAATTCTCGATTCTGATAGACCACTCTCAACATCCCATACGCTTTTTGTAAGCAGGCAGAAACATGATCAGTAAATCTCAAATCTTGATCTATCCAAACACCCAGACTCTTGAATCTCGGTGACAAGCCAATAATCTCTCCGTCCATCACCACCGACCCACCAACAGCCTCAAACCGCAATCTATCATTGTTTCTTCCGAACAGTATGCAAACCGTTTTAGTCGCATTGAGATGCAGACAGTGCCTTCTAGAGATTTCAAGTATCATACTCAAATCAAAGTTCAATGCAGCAACGGCTTGAGTGGCCTCATCAGGATAAAAAGACATATAGAGCTGGCCGTCATCTGCATAGTAGTGAGAGGAGCAGGAAACGAGGCACTTCGTGAACTGTGAGATGAAAACAATAAACAAAATTGGTCCCAAAATCGAACCCTGTGGCACACCCCTCAGAACCTCCAGAAATGTGGACAATTTATCGCCATAACGAACTGCCTGAAGCCGTCCAGCAAGGAAAGAGCGGAGACACAGCACCGCATCAGGAGAGAGACCAATGTGATATGAAACAGCGTCAAACATTTTGTGGTTAAGACTATCAAAAGCCTTAGAGTAGTCCAATAAGGTTAGAATGGTTAGTTTACCCTGATCTGTGGCTCTTATTATATCATCAGTGATGTGCAAGAGAGCAGTAACACAACTGTGATTCACTCTATATCCAGACTGAACTGATGGAATAATACTGTTCCTTGATAAATGTGACCATAGTTGGCCACTCATTATTCTCTCTAATATCTTAGATAGAGTAGGTAATATGCTGATAGGCCGCAAATCATTAAAGCCCCCAGGATTCGTATTTTTTGGGATGGGGTGGACAAGAGCTTTTTTCCATTGATTTGGAAAAATTGAATTTGTTATACAGTCTACAATCTAAGGCTAACCATGGAATGTGCGAAATGTAGCAGAACAAGCACTACAAGGTCTCCTTTGATTACATGTGATGGATGCACTAATAACTACTGTAAGTCTTGTTCAGGATTAAATCAGGCTGAGATTGCTGTTCTGGAAATCAAAGGTAAGCGTCTCATGAAATTTTATTGGCATGCATGCCTGAAAGGAGATACTTTTGAATTGCTGAAAAATACGATTGAAGACAAAAATACCATTATAAAAGTAAAGACACAATCATTGAACTATTAGAACAGGAATTGGAAAAATCTAAAGAAGAACTGCAGACTAAAATATCAGGAGGAAATAGATCGTATTCAGACGTCCTAATCAATTCAGGGCCTATAACGGATGTTGACAACCCCAAAAATGTTCCATTAATTATTTGCAAGCCATTATCTGAACAAGACGGTTCCAAAACGAAGCAAGATTTGGTGTTAAAGTTCAAAATAAATAAAACTCCAATAGGAATCAAATCGTTAAAAATGAAAAACGATGGTTCCATTATACTGAAGTGTAATTCGTATAAATCATGCATTGAAATGAAAAGAGAACTTTCAGCAAAAATGGGTCCAAAGTAAGATATTAGAGAAACAAAATTACGTATTCCCGAGGTATTTATCTCCAATATAGATAAAAATATGACATCAGAAAAAGTAATTGAAGCCATTAATAACCAAAATGACTATTTTAATGAAGAAGATGAATTCAAAATTGCGCTACTAAAAACCAACTATAAAAAAACGTCCCAATATTGTATACTGCAATGCAATGGAAATGCTTTCAAGAAAATGTTACAGCTAGGTAAAGTCTACATTGGGTTGAGATGCTGCGAAATGAGAGAAAACGTTGGAGTAAGTAGATGTTATAAATGCTTTAAATTTAACCATAAATCCAAGGATTGTAAATATTCAGGTCCTGAGAAATTTCACTTTGCGCAGATAATCACCTATACACCCAATGTAAATCAAATGAGTTGAAATGCATAAATTGCACGTAGAGCAATAATGAATTCAAAACTGAATACACAACCTCACATTCTACTTCAGATAAAGGTATATCAATTATGATGGGTTAAATACTTTCTTAGCCGGTTATACTTGGGAAAAACTTTATTCTGCTCCAGATGTGAACATAGCCACACAGATCTTTATGGATAATTTGAAATTCTATACTCAAAAAAATACTAAAACTGTCACCTTGAAGAAATCCAAGAGGAAGCGGAAGGAGTGGATTACTGGAGGCATTGTTCAAGCAATTAATAAAAAAATATGATGTATAAAAAAATTAAAACACAGAAATTCACTAACCACGAACTTAATGAGAACTATAAAAATTATAAAATTATTTTGGAGAAACTAATAAGTGTTGCAAAAAATCAGTAGGTACTATGAAAACCAAATACAAATAAACAAAAATGATCCTAAACAGCTCTAGAAGATTATATCACAAAAAAAAATAGAATTGAACAAATAACACTAAATAATGACGGAAATGATACGCTAACTAATAATGAACCGAGGCATTTAATTCATTTTTTTCGAATGTTGGCGTTAATCTAGCAAAAACAATAGAAAAGAAAAAAAGAAGATTTCATATACCTGAGCCAACCAACCCACTAAAATTAACTTTTACACCCTGTAATGAAACGGAAATAATAAGCACTATAAACTCACTAAAGTCCAATAAAGCCCCTAGCATTGACGGTATTAATACCACATTACTCAAACAAGTCGCAACGAATATAACCACTCCAATTGCTTTTTTGATAAATTTCTCCATGAATACTTTTCCTGCCCCATTAAAAACCACACTCTTTAAGCCAATCTATAAAACAGGGGACAAGACATCCGTAAACAATTACCGTCCCATATCACTTACGTTGAATATTTCGAAAATCTTCGAAAGACTTGTACATAATAGGACAACGCAGTTTCTAGAAGAATGCAAAATTTTGAGCAAAAGACAGTTCGGATTTAGAGTCGGAAAATCAACACAAGACGCTATAGCTGCTTTAACTGGTGAAATCTATAAATGTTTGGACAAATCAAAGCCTTGCATATGCATTTTCATTGACTTAGCCAAGGCCTTCGACAGTGTGAGCCATAGTGGTCTCATAGAAACCCTAGATAAAATAGGTGTCGAAGGCCAATCATTGAACTGGTTTAAAAGTTTTCTTATGCAGAGGAAGCAATGCGTTCAAATTGGACAATCGTTCAGTTCATTTGCAGACGTGCAGTACGGTGTACTACAGGGCACTATATTGGGGCCGGTGCTCTTCACTATTTATATCAATTCCATGTTCGCTCTGGATCTGAAAGGAAAGGTATTTGCATTTGCAGACGATACTGCGGTGCTATATGAGGGGGAAGACTGGGTAGAACTACAGGAAAACATAAAAAGAGATTTCAAAAATATAGTTCACTATTTCAATAACAAAACACTCACAATCAATATTGAAAAAACTAAATTCTTACCTTTTGCTAGCACCATATCAACATTACCAGTTTTCAAAAAACTAGAAATAGAAAGTGACTTCATTGTTAATTCAACTACCAAAATGAAATATTTGGGAGTGATAATTGACTCCCACTTACGGTGGAATTATCAAATTGATAGTGTGGTATCGAAAATTCGTATAGTTATCCCAAAATTCAAGATCCTGAAAGGTTTCTGTGGTTCTGAGCTATTGAGAACACTATATCTTGTTCTAGTCCAGCCGCTACTGATTTATGGTCTGCTAGGGTGGGGAGGTGTCGTAAAATATGATTTACAGAAAGTGGAAATAACCCAAAAATGGTTGCTAAAAATTATATTCAGTAAACCTTACCGCTTCCCAAGTGCACAATTGTTCTCAGAATCCGCAATTATGAACATGCGGCAACTTCATATTTCTGTGCTTGCAATACACCAGAATAAAAATATATCGGCTGCAGAAATTAATAATCATCCGCATGAAACCCGACGGAGAGGGCAATTTCTTGTGATACCGAAAACATCAAAAACCATCGGGCAACGCTCTATCACTTTTTAGCCCCGAGAGTATATAATTCCATTCCAAGGAATATTAAAAATATTGAATCACCCCACATTTTCAAAAGAATGCTAAAGTCATGGATAAAACAGCTTGATGATCAAGTAATTACTAATCTACAAGATATTAAAAACTCATATGTACACTCATGATATTTCAATTACCAATACTGGGGAATACGGTGGCAGCATTTATTGTGTCGAATTCTGGGAATGAGGCTCTGTTTGGTTTAGTGTAGTCTGAATGTGGATATAGCAGCTTTTAAGAACATATATAGCAATAAACACGTCTTATATGACTAGAATTGAATTGACTATTATATATTAGTATTTAGTCTTAGCATATCTCACACAGGGTTCTTTTGGATAAACAGAATCGTTTATCCAAATATTTACCTTCGAGGTATATATACTTTTGTTTGTTATTATTTTTTGTTACTTAAATTTTATAAGTTTACCTATATATTAAAACTAAGATCAAATGTTAACACCTTATGTAAGTTAAAGATAATAAACATATAATAATAATAATAATAATAGTTATTCACTATATGGGTAATGTGAGGAAGAATATGGGGAACACACAACTGTAAAGTTAGTATATTAATACCATCATTACCCACTGCTTTACTCTTTATAGATCTTATTATTGTGAGCACCTCCATCTCGTCCACAGTTGTAAAGCTGAAGTCATCACCATTCACACGATTTTCTCCATCTCGGTAGAAAATCAACAGGTCCTTATCAGGGAGAAGGTCAGGAATGGAGTTAAGAAAATGATCGTTAATACTTTCAACATTGCCAATGTTCCTAGGTAAACTTATATTTTTACGCTTTTTGAAACCCATCCTATCCAAACCTGCCCAAGTGCCATTTCTATGAAGATATATGTTATAATAATTGATCTTTTCTTTTCTAACCGCTTTGGTAACCACATTCCTGAGAGTTTTATAAGAATTCCAATCATTATCTTGTCTCGCCTTCTTGAATCTGGACAGAGCCTGATTCCTTACTCGAATCATACCTCTCAAGGTGTCTGTAAGCCATGGCGCATATTCCTTGGAAACTCGATATGTTCTGACAGGGGCATGAATATCAAGCAATGTCATTATATTCGACGTCAAAAAATCTACTTTCTCATCTACAGTTGGTTTATCATATATACTTTTCCAAGGTATAGAAGTAAGATCTGATTTGAATTTAACATAATCTAATATCTTGAAATCCCTAGAAGTCTTGAAAATAGGTCCAGTTTTTTCAACCTTTGAATTGACAGAGCAGTAAACTAAATCATGATCACTGATTTCTGGAACCGCAGTCACAAGTTCACAACTAGGTTTGGACTATTGGTCACTATGTAATCAACTAAAGTGGATGAAGTTAAAGTTGTCCGCGTGGGCTGATCAATTATTTGTTCTAAGCCGATTCCATCCAAAACGGCCGAGAATCTCCTTATATCCGGAGTAGATTTGACGAGAAAGTCCATATTAAAATCCCCAACACAGAAAATGTGCTCAACCGTTGGAATTACTTCATCCATTGTTGCTTCAAACCCATCTATAAATGAGGTGTAACTACTTGAGGGCTGCCTATAAATAACTGAAAATGCAGCCGATACGCCAGCCAACCTCAACAGCAGCCAGATCTGATCACTTCCATTTTCATTTTTCAATATACTGAATTCGATTGTATTTTTTATATAGACACCAACCAAACAGACATATGTATGTGAAAAGCATTGTGTACAAAACTAAACCGCTTGATTTGAATACCCTAAAATATGGAATAACGCTTGCGATTAGGTCGATAACACAGGTGTTCCTTCCAACATTATTCAACATCTCAGGAGATATTGAATAATGTTGGAAGAAATTTTTATTTGAGATTAGGATGTTGCCAATGCATTCGCGGTGAATACTTTGAACATCTACTTAATTAACATTAATAATTTTTTTCGGCAACCGTCCGGGAAGTGCCCACTTCCCGGACGCTTTTTCTTTGAGAAAGAAGCATTTCCCGGTCTAGTCCGGGAAGTACGTACTTCCCGGACTAGGCCGGAAGAATCACGTCGTTTTGGTCATTGTAAATATGAAAATCTTGTTAGGTATATTTTTGATAAATGAAGTTACCATAGCACTGAGAAAACGGCTGACAGTTCATATAAAATTAGTTAACATGATATATTTTCTGTTCTGTTCAATTTGAATAAGAATCAAATATATAAAAAAGAAATGTGTCGTCTCATTGATTTGTTATTCTACACGGTTGCCGAAAAAATATTGTACGCAACACGCCCGAAAAAGGTTTTTTTGGACTCATAGACTTTTAGACAATTTTGCCTATTCGTCCAAAAAAACCCTATTTTCCGGACTTGTTACGTAAATTACTATTTTGCTTCATTTTGTATTACATTTTTGTTTTTGATATCGTATCAAATTTCACTAAGTTTGATATTTTTTGGTACTTTGATTCTCCAAATAAACAAAAAAGTGATTTCTGAATAGAGAATGACGAGACTTTTCAAACTATGTATCATAAACCCATACTTTAAATTTGACGTGTTACGGGATTTTCCATAAATGCGCAAAATAATGAATTTATTCCATATGGCTTTTCCACACTATATGATTCATAACATGGTACGTACAACGATGACAATAATTATGCATGCAATATGTAAATAAATACTGAATAAGTGACTATACAAAATTAATTGTCAGTAAAAATTGCTAGCGGATGCATCTTTTTCGCAAACGTTCCTGAAATCCAGGAATACTCCAATAACTGCGATATTATTCGTGCCATAATTCCTTACTTGTCCAGACCCTTGGGCTATCTGAACTGTTCATGAATTTGCATGGACAACACCGGCTAGCTTATTGGACGTTATGTACTGGAAAATGTTCCAGACAGTGTTAATTCAGGTTCTCCATTCGGCAAGCACTACATTACCCGGAATACATTAACGACTCGCTATTTTGCAATATTATTGCCCTTCGAAGCTAGGCTAAGTTTATCGAATAGCATTGTTGTCTGAGAAAATAGGTCCCTGCGTAATAATTCACATTGACTGGCAAAAGCCGAGGAACTCTCTAAGGAGAGACAGGTTCACAGTTGGCGGAAGGGACAAGGATCTTTGAAAGGAGAACTTCAATGTGTAAATTCAGTGGGGTTGTTCCTTTGAGTGAGATGTCGAGAATTCAGATACAAAGTTACAAGTTTAGGTATGTATGTAGTGAATGAAAGAAATAGAAGTTGGGGAAATAAACAGCACGTTTTTAGTAAATGGCTGCGTAATTGGTATGTTCAGGTTATGCATTCTCAGATATATTCATGAAATGCCGCTTATTGGCATGAATAAGTCTTGATCAATTCTTGGAACTCTTATTCTAATATCAGGGTAGGTAATTATATCAGTGTAATACACTGACGTGAGGTCAGGATCTTTTGCGCGCATGTTGCAATGTTTATTCATGTCTCATATACGGAGTCGATGGACCTGGAATTCGGTACTCAATTGTTAAATGGTGGCTTGAAATGGCGTAATTTCTAGGGCTTCACACGAGACGAGAGTAGGCGAGAAAAAAAAATTAAGTCACGTTTAAGCCTCGCTCTCATCTCGTCTCGCTTAATTCTGAATAACGATAATGAATATTATGATATTTATGAACGAAATAGTAGATAACAATGAATAATTTTGTAAAGCTATATTTATTACGCTCTGATACAAAAATATTTGTAAATGTACATAATTTTTTTAAATTTTAAACACTGTTAATTTCGTCTTTTAAATTACTCCATCACCAGGAATTCAAACATAATCGCGCTTGCATCACATCATCTTTCAATGATGTACGTATTTTTGCCATGATCATACCTGCTGTAAAAAATAATCTCCCAACAGGTACGGATGTAGCCATTAATAAATCATCGGCCATCATGGAAAGTGTAGGAACTTTTTCATGCACTCTCCACCACTCTAAAATACAATTTTGATTCCTATTTTCTCTTTCTAACAGCATAATGTTATGTTGTTATACTGATTCTCCTAGGTCTTTACCAAGGAAACACCTCATAAGCTAAACGAATGTTCTTCAAACTTTTGAATAGAATTGGACAAATTGGTATCGTTTTCAATGAATTAAATACTTTGCCAGTAGGTAGATCATTGGGATTGTTCTTGGCGTATTCCTCATAACACTTTTTGATACATTGAATAGCTTCATTTTTCATTTCCTTACCAGTTTTATTATATGTAGTTCCACAGATATATAAAATTATGGTTCACATCTTCGCTACAAGTAGCACAATAAAAAACAATCAATTTCTCCAGATGTTCAAATAGAGACGAAATTTTAAAAGCATTGGGATTTAGGGGAAATAAAAGTTGCCCGTTAAGTATTGAATTCAAAATAGGATCAGTTCTATTTCTTCTTAAAAAATAATCTAAAATTATTGCAAGGTCTTTGAAAAATCGTGTATTTCTAGAACGATCGATGTATAATATAGACAAAATAAATTGGTAGTTATAGTGGAACTTTATATTCAATTGTTATCTGTGGGTGTTGAAAAAAGTCGAGTCGTATATAAGAAAAGTTTGCTGCATGTATCTGCAGTAAATAAGACGATCTTTTAGGTATAATTTCCAAGCCAAATGAACCCTTCCAATGTTGTACACGTTTATTATTCGGTAGTTTACAGACACATATACGCAACTGAGAGCAAAACATTGGTTCAAGCACTGACGTGAAGTCAGGAGCTTTTGCGCGTATGTTCTATTGTCCATTCTCCTGTATTGGACACTCTTAATCGAATTTACCATGGTGAATTATATTGTCCGTTCTGTTGTATTGTACACTCTTAATCGAATTTACTATGGTAAATCCAATTAAGAGAGTGTCCAATACAGGAGAATGGACAATAGAACATACGCGCAAAAGCTCCTGACTCCACGTCAGTGCTTGAACCAATTTTTTTTTGAAATTTTCTTGAGGTACAGTTCTTACAAAATTTCTTTTTCATAATTTTTTTGAAATTTTCTAGGGGTACGGTTCTTACAAAATTTCAAACACGTCTTTATATCGATATTCTACAATAAGTTACCAAGCTTCAATTCGATCGAGTTTATATTTTATCAGTTATCGAGGAAATAATATTCCAGGTGGGTATCACTGCGGAACCGTTGGATCGATTATGCCTGTAAACAAGCTTAACTCTCCCATTCGGATACGCAACATACCCTGAAAATTCCAAGTCCCTACCTCCTTTTGATCGAAAGTTATCGAGGCAACGGTCACCCATCCATCTACTAAACTCACACAAGGCTGCTCGAATCTCCAACAATATATATCTGATCGTATTCAAACTTAGAACTTGGTAGTCGAGTTAGATTCTGAAGGCTCTCGCAAAATTTCAGCGATATTGGATGAATTGTGTTTGATATAGGTAAAGAATTTTTTCAATAATTTTCAATGATATTTTAAGAACTTCCTAGTAATAATACGATCCTCACGAAATTTTGCAAGAACTTTCGCGTTATTATTCTACATCTAATAACCAATGATTGAATTGGATCGCTATTATAATTCTTGAGTTACTGAGGAAATAACATTTTAATAATTTCTTTTTAATAAATTTCAGATAGGTATAACTCTAAGAGATTTTGGCCGTAAATTCGATTAAGAGTGTCCAATGCAGGAGAATGGACAATAGAACATACGCGCAAAAGCTCCTGACTTCACGTCAGTGCTTGAACCAATTTTTTTTTCGTAATTTTTTTGAAATCTTCTTGAGGTACAATTCTTACAAAAATTTCTTTTTCATAATTTTTTTGGAAATTTTCTAGGGGTACGGTTCTTACAAAATTTCAAACACGTCTTTATATCGATATTCTACAACAAGTTACCAAGCTTCAATTCGATCGAGTTTATATTTTTTCAGTTATCGAGGAAATAATATTCCAGGTGGGTATCACTGCGGAACCGTTTGACCGATTATGCCTGTAAACAAACTTAACTCTCCCATTCGGATACACAACATACCCTGAAAATTCCAAGACCCACCTCCTTTTGTTCGAAAGTTATCGAGGCAACGGTCACCCATCCATCTACTAAACTCACACAAGGCCTCTTGAATCTCCAAAAATATATATCTGATCGTATTCAAGCTTAGAACTTGGTATTCGAGTTAGATTCTGAAGGCTCTCGCAAAATTTTAGCGATATTGGATGAAAAGTTTTTGATATATAGAATTTTTTCAATAATTTTCAATGATATTTTAAGAACTTCCTAGTAATACGATTCTCACGAAATTTTGCAAGAACTTTCGCGTTATTATTCTTCATCGAATAACCATGTTTGAATTGGATCACCTTCATTTTTCTTGAGTTATTGAGGAAATAACATTTTAATAAATTTTTTTTATAAATTTCAGATAGGTATAACTCCAAAAGCGTTTGGCCGATTATGCTTACAGACAAACTCAAATGTCGCATTCAGATGTACAACCTAACCGGAAAATTCCAAATCGCTTCTACTTTCCGTTCTCAGGTTATCGCGTATTAAAAAATTGAACGAACTTGTCCGTCGTATTGCAATGCGCCACCTACCATGAAAATTTAAAGTCGCTAGCTGTTTCCGTTCTCAAGTTATCGTGGCAACGGCCGGACGGCCGGCTGGACAGAATGAAATTTTACTTCAAATTATTCATCGGGGAGTCGAACCAAATCGTTTGAGACCATTTTCGTCAAAAAACTCGAAAGTTACAGACATTTGGGCAAAATGATAACGCGATGTTCCCCAGAACATACGTGCAAAAATCGAGTGAAAAAAAAAATAAATTTCAACCCAAAATATGAAAATCTGCAAAGATATATATACTTATGATAAGAGATACGTTTCTATAAGAAGTTATAAGAACAGTCAACATGTTGAAATAAAAATGTGAAAAAATTATTTTAATTCACAATAAAATATTCCACAGATAGTCACAAGAGTTGATACTTTGTAAAATATATTGATTTCTATGTAGATCTTTCTAAATTTTCGAATAAAAAAAAAATTTTGCGAGACCAAAAACGACACTCTCGGGTTGCGCTGTAAGTAGGTTCGGTATCGCCTATAATATTTTTCAAAACGCCTCGTCTCGTCTCGTCTCGTCCCGCTGTTCCGAGACGAGAACAAGTAATTTCAGAATCATTTTGACCAATACTTTCTTTGATATAAAATTTTTGAGGACAAATTTAAAACATTTTTTAATACGATATTTCGTGAATATTAGCGCGTTAGAATTCTACAAGTAGCTACCGAGTTCTTATTGGATCGGATTTGTATATTTTGAGTTATCGAAGTAATAACAACAAAATTTAAGATGGGTATAACTTCGAAACTGTTTGGCCGATTATGCCCAGCAACGAACTCCACTGTCCCATTTGGTTGCGGTGCCAAGGAGTGAGAGGTAGGAAAAATTAAGGACAGTATTGAGTAAGTCCAAAACTTCTGATCGGGCAATAAACAGTTCTTGGTATCGGGTAGTTCTTCTGATACTCCCTGTACTGCTAGCTCATCGCATATGGCCTTCCTGATTCCGTGCCCCACATCAAACCACCATCATATTTAGGGCCTGTTTCACCACTTGCTGATAAAGTCCCGGATAATCTATTCATAACTTATTCATCAGATAACCCTGAAAATTGTGTTTCACACGTGTCGGATAGGTTAAACTAGCTGATAAACTCCCGGATAATTTAACACCTAGAGGATCGGCCATTATACTTTTATTCGTTGGATAACCAACTTTTATCATGACAGGCGTCATTCATGTGCGCAATGACATGTTATTGAGTGTATTTTGAGAGGCGAAGATGTCATTCTTTTTGGCGCTCTTATTTGAACTGTTTCTGGAGCTTTCTAGGAACTCGGCTATGTCCCCAGTTAACAGATAGCTACTAACACTGCGTTATTATGCAACTGGATGTTTTTGGGAGCTACTGGAGATTTGAGCGGTGTCAGCAAAGCATCAGCATCAAGAATTGTTGCAAGTGCTTCTCTTGCAATTGCGAAATTGAGACCTAGGCTTGTAAAATTCCCATCAAATTTGCGCCCTCTTGTAAATGGATTTTATAATATTGCCAGATTTCCAAGAGTAATAGGCGTTATAGACTGTACTCATGTTACTGTAAGATCACCTGGTGGGGAAAATGCGGATTTCAATCAAGACAGGCATGGTAAGATTTCTGTGAATGTCCAAACCATTGCAGACCATGATTTGAAAATTATGGATATTATAGCAAGATGGCCTGGTTCCTGTCATGATCAAACAATTTTCAATAACTCGAGAATAAAGTATCGTCTAGTCAACAAAGAGTTCTCAAACAACGTAATACTAGGAGATAAAGGATATCAAAATACGAACTATTTGTTAACCCCACTCCACAATCCCAGCAACCCAGCAGAAAATGTTTATAATGAATCACAAATTAGAACAAGAAATATTGTTGAAGAATCTTATGGTGTGTGGAAAAGCAGATTTCCAGTATTGTCAAAAAAATTATACTGCATAAATCCAAAGTGCAAACTATTATTGTGGCTTGTGCCGCTCTTCACAATATTGCTATCATGTCAGGGGATGAGCACTTCCAGGATGATACGAAACGAAGCCAACACGTTGTTGACTCGCATAATGGAATGGACAATGAAGCCGAAAATGGTACCAGAAGAAATTTTATATTGGAATATTTTCAATCATTGTTGGATTGAATGAGACAATATTTGTGTACAATATGGTTAAAATAAAACTACCTATTATTGATTTGATTTATTTATTGCAAGTTTTTTGCGCGTATGTTCTGGGGAACATCGCGTTATAGTTTTGCCCAAATGTGAAATTTAATTCTGTGGTGCCGTACGGCCGTACGGCCGTCCGGCCGTTGCCACGATAACTTGAGAACGGAAAGAGCTAGCGACTTGAAATTTTCAGGGTAGGTGGCGCATCCCAATACAACGGACAAGTTCGTTGATGGGTATAATCGGCCCAATGGTTTCCGAGTAATAATATTGTTTTCAACCAAAATAAATCCGATCGAATTTAAACTTGGTGAATAGTTGTAGAATATAGACCTAAGCACGTTTGTGAAATTTTGTGAGAATCGTATCGCTAGAAAATTATTAAAAAATTATTAAAAAATATTTTTGTTGTCACGATAACCTGGGAACGGAAGGAGATAGCGGCTTGAAAATTTCAGGTTAGGTTGTGCACCTGAATGCGACATTTGAGTTTGTTTATGAGCATAATCGTCCAAACGGTTTTAGAGTTATAGCCATCTGAAATTTTCTGAAATTTGGTAGTTTTTTGTTCCTCATTAACTCGAAGAATACAAAACCGATTGAATTCAAACATTGTTATTAGTTGAAGAATGCCAACGCAAAAATTCTTGCAGAATTTCGTGAGGATGGTATAACTAGAAAATTAAAAAAAAATAGTTGAAAATTATTGAAAACAAATCTATATATCATAAACTATTCGTCCGGCATGGCTGAAATTTTGGAACAGCCTTCAGAACCTAACTCTACTAAAGAATTCCAAGTTTGAACATGATCGGATCAATATTGTTGGAGAACCGGGCAGCCTTTTGTGAGTTCGGTAGCGTAGTGGTAGCCAAGTGTAGCGGATGGGAATCGTCGTATGATAATATGTAGTCTATGGTCGTATTTTTGCGAGAACCTTCAAAAATAAAATAAAAATATGAATGTCATGATGACATATTTTCGCTCGTATATTATGGGAAAATCGTCTTATTTCATCACAAATCTATGGGAGATGATAGCCCTACATTAGTGGTCAGACCTGGTTTTGAAAGAGATCCTCCTTAGGAGGAGGCAACTAAATATTGAAGGGATTTCTATGAACAAGAGTGAATATCTTTGAGAAATAGAGAAGGCGATTCTTCTTCAAGAGATCCATGTGCCTTCAGAGGAGTATATTTGCGAGAGGGGACTTTTGAAAGGTTATGTATTATTTTTAATATGATATCGCTGAAATTTTGCTGAAGGCTTCTGATCTTGTAAGGTGAGAGGCTCATTTGTGGATATTAAATCTTGTGATGGGTAGAGAGGAATTTTAGGCCATGTAGGACACTAAGGCCCACTTGCACGAATGCGGGTTATCTAATTAAATCCGGATTAACTCTAAACCTAGGGTTAAATTGATAATAGGTCTTGCACCTTCAAGAGTTAGAGCCTAACCCTGGGTTGAAACTATAAAAATTTAACCCGGCAAAATAGCAGGGTTAAATGGCTAAGTCCGGGATAGTCATGTAAAAATTGACATTTCTAATTTGAATAGTTTCGATTTGTGATGAATTTCTGGTAAATAATAAATATTAGCAGTATCGGTAACTTGCTTGTGTGGTATTTTTGAGAATGATTCATGATTAATGGATATACTACAAACTTCATTCTGATCTACGCATGCGCCCCGTTTTAACCTCAACATCGAATCTGAATCTGATCAAAACACAAATACAAAACGTAAACAAAATATTCTCAATCCACGAAGTACGAACGAGTATTCCTTCCGTTGAAAATAATCGAGATTACCTTGTATTTGAAGATTGGAGGAATCTAGAAATATTGTTTACGTATGTGAAAGAAATTCCAAATTATTGAGAACTGTGGAAAAGTTTTTCAGAAAGAAGATATCTGGTATATGTTCTTCAGGATTTCTGGCTAAAAATCAGCAGTAAGTAATAGAAGTGAATTGAATGAATTACTTTACTCAGAGAAATCCAAGTCTTAATATTTCCTTTCAGGTTGGAATGAATTAAGGTCCAGTTGACGTAGAGCAAAAAAGTAATGCTTTTCGACAAATAGAATGCATGAGTTACTATTGGAGTTACTGCAGATAGAATTCTTAAAAACAAGGTATATGGAACTTAGTCGATTGAATATTTGTGAAGATTAAGTATATCTCATGAGAAAATTTAATATTGATACGAGGCAACCAAGATGACATGAACACTAAAATTTTTAAAGTTCAAGAGTGGAATAGCCAAGAAGAAAATCTAGTGTTTCTATTCAAACAAATTGGTGGTGGTTCTCATATCGTTGAAATGACAAAGGGACGTATCTGCAATAAGCAAGTTTCAAGATATTCTCGTTTTGATATTCGAGAGTGAACGATAAATCAGGAAGTGAACGAAATAAACCGTAAATGCTCGATTCAAGGTGCATTTAAATATGTTCCGCAATCTACTAAGGAAGTGGTTGTTATGAGTAGGCTATGACTATAAAAAATAAAGCCAACTCAAAATTTCACATTTTACACTTAATTCTGTTTTGTCATTTTGCCGAAGCTATATATATTATGGGATAAGTATTCTATTCATCATGTACTTAGGTGAAAACCACCCAGTGACTTGCCTAAGCTGTCGTAAGGATACATTAATAAAATATATACAGAACAAAACTGACTCTCCTAGGAGCTTCTGTGGGATTTCCTTAGGGAAGACCTAGAATGGTTAGTATAATCATAAACATGTCATTAGCAAGCAAAACTGCATGAATTACATTTCAAATGACTTCTGCACCTACCCTATTATTCAGATTTGGCCCTTAGCCACTTTTGCTTGTTTACACATAACATTTGCATAATACTATTGCACAAAAAAAAACAGTTGAATTACGCTTAGACCAGTGAATTTTGAACACTTTTCTGTTTTCCTGATATCATGGGTCTCTTACGATCCATCATCAGGGTGTTTGGATGCCAGCGTGTACCTATATAATAGGCATTTTTAACGAAACATTTTAATTTTTCTAATTGCAGAATATTTTAAAATATAGGAGTAGAAGGTGATGCAATATAACATGTGGGTAGGTATATATTATGTATATTGTTTTCCCCTGGAACTTCAGGTATATGTTTCTTAAATGCTTGTTGCTTAGCATGCTTAACAATGAATACCTCTGAAGAACAGATTTTACTAATATTATAATAGAATGGCTTGATAATTCAACGCTAACTTCGAAAATGATGTATCCTAGTGTTGCGGAGGAAAATCCAAGTATATTTTACAACGAGAAGTAGTATATAAGGAAACGGAGAAAGTCAGTTATCATATTTTAATAATAATCTATATACAAGTATTTATCCTCCCTGCAGTGTTTCACGAATCCTCCATGATTATGTGGGCAGCAGTGGTCCAAACTCGAAAAAAATGTATTGCATGCTGCTTGATGTAGTATTGAATTTTCAAAATGAATGTTATTCTTGATCTCTCTTGAAGTAAATAATCGAATATGTTAATAGAGTTTTATTCGAAATTATTTCCTTTGTTTGTATTACGGCTTCAGTGAGGTATACAATTTTTTTGTTCACTAAGGGCTGATATATTTTACGACCTATAAACTGTCAAGTAGCCTTACCGAAAGGAAAGTAATCTGTAAATGTTCACTTTAAAGGGGATCCGTAAATTCAACGAGCACATAGTTGACGAATACTTTACGGAGAGGTTGAATAAATCGGCCCTTAGTAGATAGTATAAAACAATATATAGATTGGTACCTATCTAAATAAATGAATCTTATTTTCACAATAACTCTTTTCCCCTAACCCATGAAAACTAATTTTCACAGACAATTTACATGAATCATTAGCTTCAAACGTTCATTATCTTGAAATACAAATGAATAAGTGAAAAATTTAATTTTAATATTTCAATATTGAATGGAATATTTAGAGTTTATCTATAATTTCAGATATCTCATCTCATCAACGAGTGACAAAAGTATTGAAATTGATTTTGCATTAAACGATGTGTTCAAATGTCAAATTATTACCATATTCCATATCGACAGACATTCTTGTAATGATTATGAAGAATTAAAAAGGTTTGATGGCTAATATAAAAATTTGTTCAAGCACTGACGTGAAGTCAGGAGCTTTTGCGTGTATGTTCTATTGTCCATTCTTCTGTATTGGACACCCTTAATCGAGTTTACCATGGTAGGGTGTCCAATACAAAAGAATGGACAATAGAACATTGGTTCAAGCACTGACGTGAATCAGGAGCTTTTGCTCTTCTTAATCGAATTTACCATGATGAATTCTATTGTCCGTTCTCCTGATTGGACCCTTTTAATCGAAAAAAAAATTGGTTCAAGCACTGACGTGAAGTCAGGAGCTTTTGCGCGTATGTTCTATTGTCCATACTCCTGTAATGAACACTCTTCTTAATCGAATTTACCATGATGAATTCTATTGTCTATTCTCCTGTATTGGACACTCTTCTCAATCGAATTCACCATGATGAATTCTATTGTCCATTCTCCTGTATTGGAGACTCTTCTTAATCGAATTTACCAAGATGAATTCTATTGTCCAATACAGGAGAATAGACAATAAAAATCATCATGGTGAATTCGATTGAGAAGAGTGTCCAATACAGGAGAATAGACAATAGAATTCATCATGGTAAATTCGATTAAGAAGAGTGTTCATTACAGGAGTATGGACAATAGAACATACGCGCAAAAGCTCCTGACTTCACGTCAGTGCTTGAACCAATTTTTTTTATTTTTCAAATCAGTTTCTAAATTCTCAATTTCCAGCAAGATTTTTTTCTCTTCCAATTTAATCAGGTTCTTTTGAATTTCATGTAATTCATATTTTTGCTGAGCTTCATCCTGCTTAGCCTTCTTTTCCATTTCGTATAAATCAAATGTTTGTTGCATTTCATCTTTTAGCGCCTGTTTCTTCAAAATTTGTTCTTCCATTTCTTCCTCAATTATTCTTCGTTGCATCTCTACTACTTCGCATTTAGCTTCAGCCAGTTTTTCGAAAGGTCTCTTTTCTTTCGGTTGACCTGGAAAAGATATAAAACAAATTCAAATCAAATGAACTTAAAGAAAAACTTGAATAAAATGCCCAAATACGACTATACTACAATAATATCACGAATTTATTTAGATCTCGCCTTAATTTTCTCAAATTGTCACTACAATTACAATGTACAATGTAAAATAGTCATTTGAAGTCTCGTTTGTGTGTGAAGGCCTGGTTCCTATCACGATAAAACAATAAATAAATGAATAAATACATAAATAATTGCAATAATTCAAGATAGAAATGGAGACCCAAATTATATTACTCAAGGGGACGAAGGATTGCTCAAGCTAGAGATAAACTTTGAATAAAGTTTCTCTGTGCATATACACTTATACAATCCTTTAAATAGAATTTAAATTATGTCAAATTCATCATTTGGGTTATTTCTCTGGGTAGAAAACTATATAGCTCCACCAGTTTTAATTTTTGCATATCAGTTAATAGTATTTCAGAAAATAATATGCATCTACCAATTAATAGAATAAATACCTACACAAAGCAGGATGTTTCTAAGATTTCAATGCAGCAGGTTTCCACATGGCCCATTCGTTATGTGAACTTTCTGGACTTTTCACATCTTCGTCTACTTGTTTTGAGGTGCTGGGCATTGAAGTACTGCTTTCTTCTAATTTTCTTTTGTTGTTAGGAGTTTCTGCCACCGGTTCCAAAATGGCAGTATTGAAATCTTAAAAGCAACTGAAATCCATTAAATATGTGTTGCGGCTATAGATATACACGTAACTTATATGACATTTATAGAAGGAATATCTTATTCCTAATTAATGAATCTACTTACAATCGTTTGTTTGTATTATTGGAGCCTCCAAGATGATTGGATGGACATTGCCTTCTGTGTTGGGAACTAATTCGACCGACTCGCTACTTTCGTCAGACTCTAAAATAGGGCAGAAGAAAATAACATGAATACATATCTACGTAAGCTTATGAGGAGTCTTCTGAGATATAGGAGTTCAGTATAATCATATCAATGAGTTATACATTAAAGTAGTGTGTGTAATATCAATTCAAAAGACACTTACCCAATAGGTCATTGTCCACTATACTCTCATATCCTTCAACGGACAGTAAAATCATCTGTTTGATTTTGGTTTCTGTAGTGGTTAAAGGTGGTGCCACATTCACGCAGCCACCAGTTTTATAAAGTTCCGCCTTGATGACACCAGCTATCTTCCCAGTGAGCCACTTCTTTGTTTCAAATTTTATTTTTAGATGCTTCGCATCTCGAAAGGGTCCAGTTCCACAGCTATTGAAATCCGTTTCAATTGCCTTCCACGCTTTCTCTTTCTCCTCAACTTTTTTATATCTTTCCGTGATAGAAACGAGCCTATCAGTCTCCTCGCGAGAAAAATTTTAAATCCTTTCTCTTTTCTTTTGCTGCTCCATGATATTACTTTAAACTAGATCTATACTCACACACTTCTAACTCGTACTTTCGCTTTCGCAATGATGAAATTAATAACAAGTAACATAACCTCCTTAATTATTTACAAAACATTCTGATTCTATGCAACAATCATCACAGAGACATAAATACACGAGTCACAAGGCCCCACCTTACGTTTGTTTAACCAGTAGCAAGCATAAATGCGACGTTGCTAAACACACCTCCCATTAAATTGTCAAATAGCTATCCAGTAGATATTTTATCCGGGACCTCCGTGATGGAACACAAATAAATTATCCGACAGATTTATCCAGCAGATATTTTATCCGCTGGATTCATATCCAGGACTTTATCAGCAAGCTCACACTTCTGTGTACAATCGTGTCTCTACAAGACGGAGCTGCACCTCGCAAACCAGTTTTTGCTCCCTATCAAACTCGCAAAGCGATTGAAAATGTTATCATCTTGATGTATAATAAACAGATTAAAGCAGCACTTCACAACGTATTGTATGATGACCAAATGCCAATTAGAGCTATACATCTCAACTTTCACTTACTTACTGTTTTTGTGAGAACACACGATATCACAAAAACAAGTTTACTGATATGGTTGACAAACTCATCGTATTTGCGAGCATGTGTTATGAAACAGCATGCTATCATTTTGCCCAAATGTCTGTAGTTTTTTGCCGGAAATGTTCTCAAAAGTTTAGGGTCTACTCACGGATGAATAATTTCAGGTCAAATTTGATTCTGCTCGGCCGGCCGTCCGTTGCCGAGATAAATTTTAAACGAAAATAGAAGGCGACTTGAACATTTTTGGGTAGCTTGTGCATCCGAATTGCATAATTGGCATAATCGGCCAAACGGTTTGGCAGTTGAAATTTGCTTTTCTCAATAAGTCAAACAATGCAGATCCGATCGAATTGAAACTTGTAGATTGCCGTCACTAGGAAATTTAACAAAAAATTCAAAAAAATATTCCGTATCTCAGGAACTATCTGTCCGATGTTGCTGAAATATCTGAAGAGCCTTCAACACCAAATTCTACAGACAAGTTCCAGAAACCAAGCAGAGTTGGGAGGAGTTCAATATCTGGATGGGTGACCATTCCCACGTTAACTTTCGGATGGAAAGAAATAGCCACAAGCAATTTTCAGGGTAAACCGCGGAAGTTAATTTCGTTAATAGACATAATCGGCCGGAATGTTTTTGGAGTTGTACCTTGTACCCAACTGAAATTTGTTTTTATCTCCTCAATAAAAACAAATTTCAGTTGGGTCCAATACAGGAGAATGGACGACATAATTAACCATGGTAAATTCGATTAAGGGTGTCCAATACAGAAGAATGGACAATAGAACATACGCGCAAAAGCTTCTGACTTCACGTCAGTGCTTGAACCAATTTAATTTTTTTTTCAGTTGGATCTATATTTTATGAGTTATTGAGGAGATAAAAACAAATTTCAGTTGGGTCCAATACAGGAGAATGGACGACATAATTAACCATGGTAAATTCGATTGAGGGTGTCCAATACAGAAGAATGGACAATAGAACATACGCGCAAAAGCTTCTGACTTCACGTCAGTGCTTGAACCAATTTTTTTTCAGTTGGTGTCCAATACAGGAGAATGGACGACATAATTAACCATGGTAAATTCGATTAAGGGTGTCCAATACAGAAGAATGGACAATAGAACATACGCGCAAAAGCTTCTGACTTTACGTCAGTGCTTGAACCAATTTTTTTTTCGTGATTTTTTTTTAATTTTCTGGAGGCGCGGTTCTTAAAATTTTTTTTTTGTCATTTTTTTCAAATTTTATAGGAGTACGGTTCTTACAGAATTTTAAACACGTCTTTATGTTGATTTTCTACTACTAGTTACCAAGCTTCAATTCAATCGAATATTTATTTTTTGAGTTATCAAGGAAACAATATTCCAGGTGGATATAACTCGGAAACCGTTAAACCGATTATGCCCAAAAACGAACTCAACTCTCCCTTTCGGATACGCAACCTACCCTGAGAATTGCAAGTCCCTATCTCCTTTGGTTCGAAAGTTATCGAGGCAACGGTCACCCATCTACTGAACTCACACAAGAATGCTCGAATTTCCAACAATATTCAACCGATCGTGTTAAAACTTGAAACTTGGCAGCAGAGTTAGGTAATGAACGCTCTTGCAAAATTTCAGCAATTTCAAACGTATAGTTACTGATATATAGAATTTTTTTTTTTATTTTCAATGATTTATTAAGAATTTTCTACAAATGCTATCCTCACCAAATTTCGCAAACATTTTCGCGTTGGCATTCTACAACTAATAACCATGTTTGAATTCAATCGGTTTAGTATTTTTCGAGTTAATGAGGAACAAAAAACCACCAAATTTCAGATGGCTATAACTCTGAAACCGTTTGGTTGATTATGCTCATAAACAAACTCAAATGTGGCATTCATATGCACAACATAACCTGAAACTTTCAAGCCGCTATCTCTTTCCGTTCTCAGGTTATCGTGACAAAAAAAATATTTTTTAATAATTTTTTTAAAATTTTCTAGCCATACGATTCGCCCAAAATTTCACAAACGTGCTTAGGTTCATATTCTACAACTACTCACCAAGTTTCAATTCGATCGGATTTATATTGGTTGAAAACAAAATTATTACTCGGAAACCACTGGGCCGATTATGCCCATTAACGAACTTGTCCGTCGTATTGCGATGCGCCACCCACCCTGAAAATTTCAAGTCGCTAGCTCTCTTCGTTCTCAAATTATCGTGGCAACGGACGGCCGGACGGACAGAATCAAATTTGACCTCGAATTCTTCATCAGGGAGTCGGACTAAATCGTTTGAGACCAATTTCGTCAAAAAATTCGAAAGTTACAGACATTTGGGCAAAACTATAACGCGATGTTCCCCAGAACATACGCGCAAAAATTAATAAAAATTTTTTTGTCAGTCCTCTCAAAACCTAAGTTTACAGATAAATTCAAAATTTTAGCACGAATTTTAACATCGACTGAATCTTGTTGGAGGTGAAGAATATCTAAAACAGAGCAGCCTTGGGCGAGTTCAGTATAACTGGATGGTTGACCGTTGCCATGATAACTTTCGAACGGCAAGAGCTAACGGCGCGAAAGAAAACATTCCTCTTGTTTTTTTCCAGGAATATTTAATTTTTTTTTTCGGGTGAAAATAATGTTATTCTGAATTTCGAATGGGTATAACTCCAAACCATTCTTCCGATTATGTCCATTAACGATATCGGATGCGCAGCTTAGCCTGAAAATTGCTATATCTTTCCGTTCTAAAGGTATCGTGCTGACGGTTAGCCATCCAGCTGCTGAACTTGTTCAAGGCTGCTCGGCTGCCAATATTTTTCCAATATCTCCAACTATTTAGATCTGATCTTGATCATACTTGCAACTTGACTGTAGAACTAGGGTTTGAAGGCATCCACAAAATTTAATCCTTATCGCACGGATAGTTCCTGAGATACGAAGTTTTTTTTAATGATTTTTTGAAAATTTACGTGATCCTCACGAAATTTCGCAAACATTTGCGCGTGGGATTTCTACGAGCAATCACATAGTTGAAATTGGATAGGATCTGTTTTTTTTGAGTTATTCATGAGATATCAACAAAATATCAGATGAATATAACTCAAAAACTGTTTTGTCGATTGTGTCTATTAATGGACTTAGCTGTCGTATTCGGATGGCAAACCTACCCAGAAAATTGCTAGTCGTTTTCTCTTTCCGTTCGAAAGTTATTGCGGTAACAGTCACCTATCCAGATACTGAATTCGCCCAACGCTGCTCAGTTGCCACTATTTTTCGATAATCCCAATAATATAGATCCGATCGTGTTCGAATTTGGAACTTGGCTGTAGAATTAGGTTTAGAAGGCTCTTTCAGCGCTATCGGACATATGATCTCTGAGTTATTTTTAATATTAATTTTTTAATTTTCTAATTATTTCTTGCGATATTTGTGTCTTTGCGTCAGTATTCTACAACTAGTTACCAAGTTTCAATTCGGTCCGATCTTTATTTTTGAAAACAAACTTTCAGCTCCGAAACCGTTTGGTCGATTATGCTCATTAACGAACTTAACCGTCGCATTTAGATGTGTAACCTACGATAAAGAAAGTTGTCGTGGTAACGCCGGACAGATGAATCGAAGATTCGAAGTTGACCGATAAAAAAATTTAATATTACAGACATTTGACAAAATTATAGCACGCTATCCCATAGAACATGTGCGCAAAAAGGTCACGAAAAGTGCTATCAATTCATTTTTCCGTGGGTTGGCACTGTGGGTTTCGTTGACTGTGATGGTGTGAGGACCCACGACTTTGTTCAGTGCATGGGGTGAAAACTCTCTCACTAAAGTCGGGGCGAGTAATATAGTTCGAAAGGTTCCCTTGAAATTTTGAGCCTCCGCGTTTCATGGATCACGTGATGGTTTTACAGTTGTCCGCTGCTGACTTGTGTTGTTGTTGTTGGAAGTGTAAAGTGTTCGAGAGTTTTCTTATGCGTAGTTTTGCAGTTTTGGTGATAAAAGTTTGTTTTTAAATATGGTATACTGTTTAGTGAAAGACTGTAAGAACAGTAATAAAGCCAGTCATGTATGTATTTAATGTTTTCCACATTTCATCTTGCATAATGATTTCCATTTTTTATAATATATCTCACATTTTATTTTGTCCTAAATGAATATTGGAAATATTGTGATCATTCATTTGCTCCTTCAAAGTGAATGGTATACATCTGTGATGATATTCATGTACCTACTAAATGTTATCCACATTACTTTATGCAGAATGATATCCATTATTCATATTATAATTCACTTTTCATAATTTTATTGTAGCAAGTTTTTCTTGCATATATTATGCTATAGGTATATGTTTGTTTTTAAACGATCTCACACTGATCTATTTTGCATAACAAATGTATTTTTAATTTTGATATATATTACTTAATAGTTCTTCTAATTATTAGTTTACATCAAATGAACAATTTTAATTCATGAATCTGAATAAATACTTTTATTGAAGAGAGTTTTGGGATTTCATTCGTTTCCTTTCGATTAGAACTGAAACCATTGTTCCAAAAACATTGTCAAAAGCCCGGTGTTTGACGAATTATCGTCTATTTGGTGTTTGGCAGTGTTTTGGAACAATCTTTTGAAATAGAATATAGGATATTATAATATGAGATACATTTGAATTTGCCACTTGAATGAATGAGGTTCCCGCAAAGTACCACTAGTGTTCCAAGGAACCAAAATAGAGTGACCCATCTATATATATCCCTTGTCTATGGTTCAGTGAGAGCCTGCCGTAGACGTTTTTGACTTCAGCACGAATGTACAGAAGTGATGTATCCAGTGCGGCGATCCGGTTTTAATGCGTCACGTACACTGGTGACAGGTGTTCGTTAAGATAAGGCGACATCTATAGGCGAGAACGTAGAGGAGGAAGAAGGATCGGAGGGAAGGATGTAGTTTCCTACAGAACCATGAGTGGCTTTAAAATTCAAACTCAGCTCCATACATGACGCACAGGAAAAGAGTTAGTGAACATTTCAGGGTCAATACGGTTTGGCACTGGTATCTTGTATTTCATATTATCCACCTGTATATTATTGTAGTATATTTATATTAATGCAATCGAAAAGCCATGAGGAAATAATTCTTCACCGACGTGAAAAGTACAAATAGCAGATCATTTACTGGTCATTTCGAAACAAGACCATTCCTCCATGAATCAACACCCCTTTCTGTTGGGAGATGATTTATACACACTACGTTCACCCCTGATTGCTAACAGCCTCATAGCAATAAACAATGTGGATTATTTGGCAAGCCAAGTAATACGTTGAGATAGATTTATATTATGTTCATTCGTTGATGCGAAAGGATGTAGGTATACTGCGGTTACTCGGGCCTAAGGGCTCAGAAAATGATACAGTTAATTCTACCCGTGTTTCTAACAAAATGTTATGACGATAAAAGGTATACGTTTGGTTTTAGGATTGATGGTAGAGTAGGTTGATATCGATCTGATATACGAGTACATGCTGGATGTATTGTGATATAAGTTGAAGGAAACTTATTCACCTGGAACAATTGATTGGAAATCAAGCAATATACATGGACACTTTTTGGAGCGCTTCTTCACCTATCAGTTTGCCCAAATATATGTATTTTTTTAATTTTTGGCAACATGCTGAAACGTTAAGTTTCGACACTGAAGAACAATCCGAGGTCAAACCAAATTCTGTCCGGCCGTCCGTAAGCACTATAACTCTCGATCGGTATAAGATAGTTAGTTGAAATCTACAGGTCAGGTTTGGAGTCCAAATGTACCTGTTGAGTACGTTAATGGGAAAAATCTCTATATAGGTCTCGGCGTTATATTCATCTGAAATTTTGTTTCACCAATAAAGCTCAAAATACTGTTCTGATCGAAGATATAGTTGGTAGTTAGTTGAAAAGTACCGAGAGGAAGACCTATAAGAATTGTATGATTAGAAAATTTTGAAAAAATTCTATATCTCGACAACTATCAGACACCGCTGAAATCCTTCAAAACCTTATTTTGAAGTTATTTTTCAAGTTATCGTGGCAACGTCCGGCCAGACAGAATCAAAGCAACGGCATATACTTTTCCAAGAAATTCTTTTAACAGCAAATCATGTAGGTAAGTATACGAATTTTTCAAAACCTATGAAATATTTTTGAAAGATGTGCTCGCCAAATACAGCTCAATTTTGGATTTTGAAGGTTATAATTTTACCTCTCGGATCTCTTTCTTCTTGTTCTTTACCGAAATATAAAAATCTTTTGAAAAGTTGTGAGATAAACCAAGCATCTGAGATTTTTATCAATTCTCTCACATTTTGGAATATAGGTACATTAACTAACGTTTCAGAACCAATTCAATGTCAGTTTTAATTCAGTGTCAGACGATCATAATCCGGCTCCATTCGAAAATTCTGTTAATATATTAACTTTAAATTATCTCATATGAACTGTTGTATCAATATGGTATCATAATTGCTAGCTACCCCCATACTTAGACAGGAGTCTTTCGAAAGACTATTGAAAATCTGCCAGGTCCTGTACTTTCTAAGGTGTGTTCTACTTACCGACTGATATTTATGGTTCAAAGGTCTAGATTCAATCATGAGTGCGTTTGTTCCAAGCAGTAATAGATCAATAATGACTTCCACGTAGCGAAGCTGAATCGTATAATGAATGTTGGTATTAATTCCCTTCTGTTTACAGAATCATGTTTTCAAGGCATCTTCCAACGCCAGTGTAAACAGTTTTGGTTATATCGTATTTCCTTACTGTACTCCCTCCCCATTGGATTGTAATTTAACTGGTATTTAAAAGGAAATTCTCACTGTCTGTAGGGTGGTCTAGTCGCCGCCTATTGTAAAATCTAAGTAATCATTTAAAACCTCTCTTTACTCTATCTCCGCCAGGCAATATGATATTATTACGTTGGGATGGGACACTTAAAAATTCAGCTGTGATAATATGTATATTACTAAGGAAGAAATTATTCAACCAAACTTGGCGGAAATGTTTAAGAACTTAATAAACCATAGTTATTTTTAAAATCTATAAAGAAGAAGAACAAAATATCCTGAGAATCATTAATATAGATTATGGATAGGTTTCTCCGATTGAGAACACCACTACAGAGATAGCCTGAAACACAGTCTGACAACACCTCATTTTATCGTCTTTTGGAAGCCGATCTCTTCAATGCGGTAGTGCGAGTTTTCGGATAATTCGACTTCAGAACACTAACAAATTAATTGAATTAGCTAGTTTTTTCGGAAAACCTGGAAGAATAAACGAAAAGAAACCCTATACTCAGTCAATGAATTCAATGACCGCATTTCTTCTGCACGATGAAGTTGAAACTATTGTCATTCAACGGTATAAAATTCCATCACGCTGAATCCACCACGCCATATAACATATATTTTGGTTTATTTCAATCATACAGATAGGACATATCCAGGATTCATCCTTCGTGGGTCATCATACACCTTGTTGCTAGTGTGCAACCAATGAAACACGAGTGGGAATTATTTGTCACCTATTGCCTCATGAATCCCCCATGATAATCAATAGTTAATTTTTAATTCTTCTTCCGCTCGAGAGGAATATCCTTTTATAGGCACGCCCTGAGAGGGTCCGCTTCTCTCAGGAATGTAAGAATCCAGTTGTTGAATGATTACTCATTAAAAACAACTAGCACGTTCCTTGGAGTAGTTCTTCGACCTGTCCTTACAGCGTCCCTTAACAAAAGAGATGAGCTGCAAGCGGCCTCAGGTGATGCCACAGTTGATGGCACCTGATGACTTGAAGTGATCCGAGAAATACTGCTTTCTGCATTCTGTGTACCAATCGGCCAGGCATCTACAAGCCGGAATCATCCACAACTCTCGTAGTTCGGTCTCATTCCGCCTGAGATGACTATACAAAGATCACATTATGTTCCGTCACAGGGTCGATTAGATGGCCATCGGGATAGTACGTGTGTCGGGGACTATTCCTCCCAAGGTGGAGAACTTTGCACTTGAAAGCATTCAGTGGGATGAGCCAATCATTAGACCAGTTCAAAACATTCAGCAAATCCTGTTGTAGCTTATGGTGGGAGGAGAGTGCGTTCGCAAACAGTTTAGTATCGTCCGCAAATGAGGAGGAATCACAGGAAAAGAAGGTAGTAAGATCCGCGGCATATATCCACAACAGGATAAGGCGCGGGAATGAACATTGCGGTACTCCACTAACAAACTCTCGCACATCCGACGTTCCCTGTTCCACTCTCACTTCAAATCATGGCTCCCTTAAAAAATCGCCAATATTGTAGAGATTATTTCAGGATGGTAAATTCATCGTTTGATTGTGTACGCCAACGGATTTACAGTGTCGCAATAATGAAGATTGATAGGCTCTTTCCGGTATGAACCCCAGAAAGAAATACTTTCTAGTTTCTACTGGGATTTACTTTGTTCTTGACAGTTAGGAAAGCTCCAAAATAGTTCGTGTGTTGAAATATACGTCAAATATTGACGATAAGTGTTTTTGGCGCTCTTGTTCCTCGGAACAGAGTGCATATCAATTTGCCCAAATGTCTGTAATTTTCGAATTTTTTTTTAAATTATTATATACCATAATTGGTCATTTTGCATTCAGTCACACTTTGTTGGAACCGAAATACATTTACATGTCTGTCATAGGTAGATAAGATAACATGTCATAGGTAGATAATATTACATGTATAGGTAGATAGAGAGATAGAATTCGCATTCTGTCGAACCATAGAAGTAAGATGTATTATTGAAATTTTGAAAAATCATATCTCCGAAAATATTAGATTGTTAGGCTTGAAAAGGAAATGAACGGATTATTATGATGAAACTGCATTTAAAATAAAATATATTTCTGAAGTTGTAATGTGAAAAAAATTTTTTTTTCGTTACTCCGAAACAATCCGGCCGATTTTGCCCAATAACGAACTCAACCGAGATATTTATCCCCCAAACCTATTCTGAAAATTTCAATTGTCTAGCTCATTTCGTTCGAGAGTTATCGTGTTAACGGACAGCCGGATCGAATCGATGTCGACCACGGATTCTTGATCAGTGAGTCGAACGAAATCTTTTAAAACCATTTTCATCAAAAATTCGAAAATTACAGACATTTGGACAAATTGATAAGTACTCTGTTCCGAGGAATAAGAGAGCCAAAAATGGTCTTATGAAACTATTTTCGAAAAATCCCATCGAAAAATTCAACTTTTACGAATGCTGGGCATATGCTTCATGACTCCAATGAGGATTCTCATTCAACCAATATCTTGAGTTATGGATAACTGTTCCATTCAAACAAAGTTGCCTAATCGGAAAATACTACATTAGCTGCAAAATGTTTGTCGTCAATATAAATGTCCATCAGTCGTTGTATCTGATGCGGATGATATTTTTCAATTTTCAATATTTTTCCTGTAGAACGTCGACTTATACAATGGTTTATTGCAACATTTTTTTTAGTTGTTTGAGGTGATTCTTCTAAACCAATTGAAATGTTTGGTCTGATAGCTTTGTTCGTTGCGATCTCTTAAGTGTTACTCTTAATCATACAATTTTATTTCTGTCAATTAGTTTCGCAACAGTTACTTACTAGATAGTTAGTACTTGTTCATTTCTTACTACATTTTATTAACACGAAGTAATTTTGAAAACACCTGGGTACTTTTTTATTCTCATTATTCTATAGTATATAAATTAATGGGCTTGCACTGAATTGTCGGGAGGTGAACAGTAAACATTTTGAACATTTTAGCTGATTTTGTTCAAATTATTTGTTATGGTGAAATACAATGGACTGTGAATATTCTAAAAATTAGGAAATTGCTGAGAATTCAACCAATCCCTCATCTTGCTTGGTCATCGTATCTTACCCTTCGTGAAACACAGGAGAAAGTTTAGGTTTTAGAGTAGATAGAGGAGCGAAGGTGTTCAGCAATCACCCTTTCCTTTATTTTTTATTTCTTGACTTCCAAACAAAAACTGGAAGTCATTAGCGGCACTATGTACTATATTGCGAACAAATCTATAAGATAGCAGGCGAACTAAAGTTTTTGATATAGTGAGTTTTCTATTATGATATCAGCGGAAATTTCTATGATTTTAACAGACTTTCAAAACGGGCAAAAATTATAATAATAATAGAACGTAAACGATATCTTTCGATGCAAACAATCGATTCAATACTGAATGAATTCATACGCGGACTTGTGGAGACGATATCAAAAGATGTTCTCTTTATGTTTTCACGAGAAAGAAAATGAGAAATGGGCGTAAACATCATCACTCTCATTAGTCTAGAGTAGATGAATTATCCTATTCTATAACTTCAAAGTGATTTATTTCTCCGTTTCACAAATTATTTCCACTAAACTGAATATGTGCGAATTATAAATAGCAAGGTACCTTTGGAAATCTGCAAACATACAGGATGTCCTGTTTAAATTAATAAAGTTGAGGGTATTTTCGGTTCAACCGGAAGTACCGTAGTTACCAAAATAAGTCATCAGATGCGTTATGCATCATTGTACTAGGCTGCAATGTTTCATAGATATCATCCTTTTCATTTCAATAGTAGGTAGATTACGTAACAAGAGTAGTAAGTAGCACATTACGCGCGAAGTGAAAAAGTTTGCGCACGAAGCCGCGCAGCGACGAGTGCGAAAGTGTCACGAGTGCGTAATGGGCTTTCAACTCGTGTATCATACTATAGTTTTTCTACGCCCACACCTATTGTATATTGTTGTAGATGATAACGTTGCACTGCGACTTTAAGGTCTATTGTGCCCCCCTTCAGAGCTCTCGATGGCATTACCATCCACAGCTCGCCTTCCAGTTCCGGAGTTCTGTTGAACTCCAGTATCTGGAGTGGCTTCAAGGAGACTGCGTCTTCGCTCCTGCAGATTTCCTGCCCAAAGCATTCCTTGCGTTGGTTTGAGTTGGCGATGCATTCCGTTATCAGGTGATCAGGAGTTTCATCCTCCTCCCAACAGAATCTGCACTCGTCAGTGTCTGCTAGCCCTAATCTCATCATATGCTTTCTGAGGCCACAGTGCCCTGTGAGGAAGCCAGTGAGGAGGTGCAGCGTGTTCTTACTGAGGTCCAAGTATTTCTTGGATTTAACAGTATCAAAGTTCCGGAAAATTTTCTTGGAGTGATACAATCCGGGAAGATCTCCAGATAATACCTCTTTCAGTTTATTCTTCCATCCGAAATTCACTTTTGTAGGTGTATCTACCAACTCAACAGTAGGGTTCCGGGCCAGAAGGGGCTTTGTGCTCCTTGCTTGGCAAGTGTGTAGGCCTCCTCATTTCCCATTATGCCCGCTTGACCAAGAACCCAGACGAAGGAGACCCTGTTGCTCTTGCCTACTTCAATGAGTTTTCTTCGGCACTCCCATATTAGCTTGGATTCGATAACATGGGAGCTCAAAGCTTTAAAAGCAGCTTGACTGTCGCAGTGGATTGCTATATAACATCTCTCATAGTTTCTTTCTAGGTTCATTTCGGCGCATCATTCAATTGCAAGTACTTTTGCCTGAAAGATATTCGGATAGGAGCCTAGCAATAGTGAGCATTTGGTGCCTGGCCCATATACTCCAGCGCAAGGTCCTGTAGTGGTATTTGAACCAACTGTGTACCTTTTAATGGTAATTCTTTTAAGAACTTGGGTGGTGGATGCCCTGTCCCAGTCTTTTTTCCTACCGAGCATTGTAGTGGAGATCTTTTTGATGCTTAATTTCTTAAGTAATCATTAAAGGATACTGTGGGAGGTATATTCATCATTGAATGGTTTCTTTCTGGATGTTCTCTCTCAAACTCTGAAGAATATCTATAAAATGAAAAATTAATTATTTTGTGATTGGCTTCTGCGTAAGAAACATAAGATATTTGTCAGAAGCAATCAATTGAACAATGTTGCCTAACAAATACCAACGAAAAAACATCAACGAAGAAACAACTATATCTTAACGTTTCGGAGTCTATATCAGACTCCTTCTTCAGGCGCTTAACGAAAAAATCTTCAGAACTATTTTGTTGATTGTTATTCTGATTGAGATTCGAGAATTGTCACATTGACAGTATTTGAAAATCATAGATAACATAGTTTTACTTTGTATAGAAATTTCCAAGTTCCACCTCCTTTTTCAATAAATTCAGCCAAATATGGTCAATACCATATGCTCTGTTCAATAAAATACAAGTTGATTCCTTAAGTTTCCTTATAAAATAACTTGAGGAATCAACTTGTATTTTATTGAACAGAGAATGCAATTTTGCAAATTTCTCAATTGAAGGGTACAGGAGAAAAACTGGTCAAGTCAAGTTTTGTTGAATTCGAGATATGGGCATTTTTGATGTTCAATTCAATCTTGTGAAGGATCGCATTGGAAAATTGAACAACTATTTACTGTTGTGAAAATATCATAATGTTGTTATAGTGTACGCTCAAGCAGAATTGAAACAAAAAATCCTAAGCTTCTGATCTTTTGAAATTTCGATAACAAAACCTTGACTTAGCTTGTTTTTCCCCATTTTGACTCTGAAATCTGGCGAATCTTGATTTTTGGGGGATTATACGATCGATTAAATAATAACACGCATTTTAATAAGAATTTATTTTATCAAAGTAAAAAGTATTTATAGGAAAAACATTCATAATTCATTATTTTGAGTCTATTTATATGTGGAAGGGCTTCAAAATAGTTCTGCGCTTCAGGCCCACAAAACTTTTCTTTGTCTTGTCGGCAAACAATTTGTTCTGTGACAGTATTATCTAAAATATATCTCACTTTATACGCTGCAATACAATCCCTCAGAAGAGCTTCCTCTTCAGGTTGACGTGGTCGTCTTTGTGCTACTTGTAATATACTAATAAGGCCGCATAAATGACGATTTTGCTAGCTAACGGATTGAAGACTATTGAAATGCTTTAATATGTCTCGTTTGGCCACATCAGGAATAATTTCAGAGCATCTGAGTCTCTTACAGTCACATTCATTACCGATCTCATGAGTTTGTTAACGTAACTTTTTACTAACCGCTGTCAATCTTCCATGTCTTTTGTTTTTTGAAGTTTTCAATGCATCTGCACAAAATTCACTACTACTGTTATTAGCTTGTTCCATTATTTTATACATTCAAGGCGTATACAATCTATACTGAGGAAATAATTGCGAATTATATTCAACCATTGTAGGTTAACTACAAGTCTGAACGTGATTTCAGATGCCGGGTATTTCATCGCGATTTAGGCGCGTAGACGTGACTTAACCGATTATTTTCCTGTACCGCATGGACATAGCCTGTTTTTCCCCTGTATGGGTTATTTTAAATCGTTTGTTACAGCCAACTTAGCCACTTATTTCCCATTCTGACACACTGGAATGGTAGATACTCTGATTGGCTACAATCTGAGCGCACTCTCCCCAAATATGAAAATTAGTGACTTAGCCGGATTTTCCCCTGTACCCTTCAATTGGTATTGACCATATTTGGCTGAATTTATTGAAAAAGGAGGTGGAACTTGGAAATTTTTATACAAAGTAAAACTATTTTAGCTATGATCTTCAAATACTGTCAATGTGACAATTCTCGAATCTCAGAATAACAATCAACAAAATAGTTCTGAAGATTTTTTCGTTAAGCGTCTGAAGAAGGAGTCTGATATAGACTCCGAAACGTTACGATATAGTTGTTTCTTCGTTGATGTTGTTTCGTTGTTATTTGTTAGGCAACATTGTTCAATTGATTGCTTCTGACGAATATCTTATGTTCCTTACGCAGAAGCAAATCACAAAATAATTAATTTTTTATTTTATAGATATTTTTCAGAGTTTGGGAGAGAAAACCCAGAACTAAACCATTCAATGGTTACTTTCTTGATCATTTCGTTACTAGGAAGATTGGCTGAAGAAATGTACCTGGTAAGAGAGGACCAGGCTTTCTGGTTTTTAATACTCTCATAACCTGCTCCTTTCCTAGATATTCTGAGAATGGTTTCATGGACCCTTTTTGGCACTCTAGTTCCTCGGAACTGAGTGCTTATCAATATGCCCAAATGTCTGTAATTTTCGATTTTCTGGCTGAAAATGGTCTCAAACGATTTGGTTCGACTCACTGATCAAGAATCCGAGGTCGAAATCGATTCTGTCCGTCCGGTCCGGCCGTCCGGCCTGCTGGCCGTATGCACGATAACTCTCGAACTAAAGGAGTTAGAGGATTGAACTTTGCAAGGTGGTTTTGGAGCGTAAATATATCGGTTGAGTTCGTTAATGGGCAAAATCCATCGAGCGGTTTCGGAGTTATGGCTGATTTTAGTAAAAACATTTTTTTATGAATATTTCCGAAACCGATTACTCGATCTATCTGAAATTTAGCAACAAATTGTAGAATCATGAGCTTTATACGCATGTGGAGTTTTGTATTTACCAGGTTACCGCAAAGTGTCAAAAAAATTTTTTGAAAATTAAAAAAAAAAATTCTACAATAACTTTCGATCGAAATGAGCTGGGCAGTTGAAATTCTCAAAGTAGGTCAAGTAGATGAATATCTCGGTTAAGTTCGTTATTGGGCAAAATAGGCCGAATGGTTTCGGAGTCACGAAAAAAAAATTTTTTTTTTAAGTGACAAATTTCAAATTCAATTTTTATTTAAGATGCGTTTCACCATAAAAATCCATTGGTATCATTTTCATTTCCAACAAGCTAATACTTTCGGAGATATGATTTTTCTAAATTTCATAATGAATCGTACTTCTATGTTTTCACAGAATGCTATAATTATTCTATCTAAGCTTTATTATATGATCTGTGTCCTTACTCGAACATGTCATCCTGTGCTATAAGAGATAGTCAAATTCATTTCAGCTATATTAATTTGATTTCTTCCATGGTGCAGTTCTCATTCTCAGATTGCTCATTTAATCTTGATAAATAAACTATTATATGAATTGAATTCCTTTTATGATGCAGTTCTATCATAAGAATACATTGACATAATTCCCAACTCTGAGAAACCAATACTTTCGGAGATATAATTTGTCTGTTTGGAATAGAGCGCCTGAAGGCTCTTGTCCACAGGACTTGAACCCATTTTTTCTTATCACTAGTTGAAGTGGTGTGAGATTTGTTATAATCTCAAGTGCCCTGGTAGGACAGGTTCCATAGCTCCTCATAGGGTTTTCCTTGTACTATTCCGGCTTGTTTTTGTGTACTAGACTACTGCCCCATACGTAATTATGGTTCTCAGAATCATGAAGTATATCAATCGCAGTATCTTAGGGCTGAAGCCCCAAGTCTTACCGGCTATATTCCTACGCGCCATTAAACCCTTTGTTGGTTTACTACCAGTGATGTCAACATGCCTATTCCACAGAAGTTTACTATCTAGTGTTACACCTAGATATTTAATTTCAGACTTCCATTCTATAATATCATCGTTCAAAAAGAGGGATCTCACAGCTGGAAATTTACTTCTCCGAGTAAAAAGAATCACTGTGGTCTTATTCGGTTTTATGCTGAACACCACGGACAAGCATCACTGCTCGATAATTCTGAGGCACTCCTGTAGTAAGTGACACAAGGTGCCCTCAAATTTACCTCTGACTATTAGGACTATGTCATCGGCATAGCCTATAACCCCCGAAGCCGAGCTCCGTTAGCCTGTGAAGGAGCTCGTCCACTACTAGGCTCCACAGACATGGGAGACGTTACTCCTACGTGAGGTGTTCCACGAGTTGCTTTGACAGAAGTGGTCTTATTGCCCAACTGTGCCTCGGATATCCTTGTTGACAACATCTTATACATCAATTTTATAATGGTTTTATAAACGCCCACCCATTTTCTTTTATTGAATAAAGGAACTCATAATTCGTTTGAGAATATGTTAGGATCATAGACATAGAATAACATGGACTGGCCCTCGCGTAACTTTATCACACAGTTCGTTGCGGAATACATTAGAGAGAGAGAGATGTTATGAAGGATAGAATAAGTAAAGGCAAATAATGTTATAAAAACAATGGTGTTTTTATACCATGGGCAAATACACAAATTGGAAAATTTTGTGTATATTGGAAAATCCCGATAGTTTTAAGAGGAATATTGATTATTTTGAATGAGTATCGAAAAAGCTGAATGAATTACAGTAAGGAAATTTATGAGAAATATTTTCAGATTATAAGTATCAGAATATTCAGAAACGAGTCTCGGATTTAAATGAAAATATTTTGCCTTTAACTATTCTGTCTACAAATCACCAAAACACATACATACAAGAAACCAAACAATACAGTATACAAGAAATGTCAAAGGACGAAGGAAACCAATGTTTTATATTCTGTGATTTTGCCAATCGCCAAATTATATGAATATATTCTTATACTGTGGTTTGCATTTAACTATTCTACCTTTTTTCAATGCTGATATCAATGGTCTCTTTCTCACAACCAGTCCATGTTGTTTTATATCTATGGTTAGGATACTTATTATAAAAATTGACAACATAAATGACATGACGTTTATTTCCATAGTATACTAAGAAAATGCGACTTAATTGATGAGAACTGTATGTGTTGTCGACCTTTGGGACCATCACTTTTTTGATCCAAAATGTGTCTTGCTAATGCTGAAAGTTTTAATGTTTTTCACTCGACTAAATGTATGTAAATAGAACGCATAAAGTCGAACTTAGATAAAAATTTGATTGCAATTTAATTAAACCTAGAAATTTGAGTTTTCTTATCAAAACACACGTGTGTGTTATGAGATCTCGTTACGTGGATGTTGTTTGTGAAACGTCACTTACAAGGAATGTCGACAGTGCGATTTTTGACGTTTACTGATATACTTATTTCCAAACTTTATCCCAACCCTGTATGTTTGTCCAGTTGGTGGAATGAGACCAACAAATTGCAACGTTATCCAGTTTAGGTTTTATTATTTGCTATATCGATTGATGACCGAAACATCATTAACCTGATGATCAAATGTGATGATATCATATCTGATGATAAGACACCATATCAGTCCAGAGAATTACTTACAGGCTGTTCGGGCAGAATTAAAGACTAGACGTTCTTCTAGCGAGACTAAATTAACTATAAGATACATAAAAGGGATACCAAGTATTGTTAGCTTAGAGGAATCAAAGTCAGAAAACTAAGCCAATGTGTTATTGAGTGGCCTATTTTATATACCAATCTAGCATCTTTACCAGCTAAATTTAACGTACTACTTTTATTGATCCATGAGATGAAACCAGTAATAATTTTTCTCACTGAAACTTGGCTTCACCCTGGGATTCCTGACAGCTGCTTTAAAATTCCAGGTTTTTCACTATATCGTAGTGATAGTGTCACAACGCCTGGTCACATCGGTGTATGTATATACATATCAGATTCTATACTGTCTTCCCATAGTGTATCCGAGTATTCCCTTGCAACGCCAGGTATAGATAATATTTTTCTCGATATCAAGTCGAGAGAAGTTTCGCTCTGTGTAGGCTGTATTTATCGTCCACGTCCGTCAGTGCATGATCAAGTAATGTTTGATCCCCTAGAAAGTGTTTCTCACAATAAGAGAAATGTGCTAATCACAGGGGACTTCAACTTCGGTGATATTCGTAAATGGCCTTTACGGAGGATGCCATCTTCTGTCTCTCCATCTTTCCCCTTTATTGAAATGCTGAACAGATGCAATTTGAGTCAAATTGTGCATGAACCAACCAGATACAGGGTGAATCAAAATCCCACTACACCAGATCTTATACTTGTGGATGATAATGATCTTGTTTCAGATTTGAATTACCTAACACCTGTAGCTAAATCTGATCATGTAGTTTTAGCAACAAATATTCAGCTCAGTCTACCATCCAGACGTGGAATCAGGAGAGAAAGATGAAATTTGTGAATTATGATGAGGTCAACCGGATCTTGGAGGTCTTCAACAGCAATAATGTGGATGTTGTTTGGAATATCTTTAACGCTAAGATGCAGAAGACAATTGAAAAATGTACGAGTGAAAAAATTTTGAAAACTAACCCGGCTAAACCTTGGATCAATTGTAGGATTCTTAAAATGATTCGATGTAAACGAAACTTATGGCAACGTTTCAGACGCAGCAGGTCATCTCAGGATTTTCAAACTCACCGAATGTATTCCAACGAACTCTGTAACTCCATCCGAGAGGCAAAGGAATATTTTGAACATAAACTAGTGCAGTCTAAGAATAAGAAGAAATTTTACGTACGCACCACTCTCAACTCCACTGTATCTGTTCCAACATTGCGGTCCAATGATAAAACGCTGCTAACCAATCATTCTATGGTTGCAGAAACTTTTGCGGAAACGTTCTCTGATTCTTTTTCTAGCGAACCAGATTCTCCAATGCTAAATAACTACACCGCGAAATGCTGATGCCATAAACAACGTCGACATAAGTGAGGAAAGAGCGAAAAAACATCTTCTTAATCTCGTTGCTGTAAAATCTCCTGGTCCTCATGGCATTACCACTACTTTCCTGAAGCATTGTGCTTCTTCCACCGCATCTCCGCTGACCACGATATATAAACTTTCTCTAACAACGAGTGAATTGCCAGAATCGTGGTTACAGTCTTCCGTCACACCCATATTTAAGAAAGGCGATAAACACAATCCGCAGAATTACAGACCGATTAGTTTGACATCAACTGTACTCAAAGTTTTTGAAAGGATCATTACCTCGGAACTTACAAAATTTTTGCTGGCTACCTCAGTAATTCCTGCTGAGCAACATGGTTTTGTGCCAGGCAGGTCCGTTTTGACAAATCTCCTAGGATGTGTTGGACCGTGGACTGCATCTCTGGATCGGAAAATCCCGATTGACGTTGTTTATCTGGACTTCTCTCGAGCATTTGACAGGTTGCCAATCAACCGTCTGCTCCACAAATTGAAACACTTCGGAGTCCATGGCCCTTTACTTGCGTGGATCGGAGCATTTCTTTCGGGTCGCACTTTTTCGGTCAGAGTGGGTTCAGAACGGTCTTCTTACAGGTCGGTATGCAGCGGAGTCCCTCAGGGTTCTGTGTTGGGTCCACTTCTCTTCCTCGTTTATGTTTGTGATTTACTCCGCTTGATATCTTCCGATAGTGCATCCTGTGCTGACGACATGAAGCTCTACAATGATCCAATTACATCTGGCGATACACTACAGAATGACTGCGATTTTGTGCTGGGGTGGACTGCGGACTGGTTGTTACCTCTCAACCTTTCAAAGTGTGGAGTGCTTCATTTAGGTACCAACAATCCGAAAAGGAGATACTATATGAATGGAGAGCCGATAGAATCCTGCTCATCGTACGTTGACTTGGGAGTTTCAATGGATAGTGATCTGATGTGGAGGTCTCATATATTGCAGACAACAAATATGTAGGGCCAAAAAGTCCCTCTACCTTATTCAAAGGTGTTTCAACCATTCCAGCTACCAAACATTAGCATCACTCTATAAGATCTATATCCGCCCCATATTGGAGTTTGCCGGTCCAGTTTGGCATCCTATCCTCATTCAAGATGCTGAACAATTGGAGCAAGTACAGAGAAGAGCTACGCGGATCCCATACGGTATCATAAGACCTGACTACTGAGACCCACTTGCCCTAATGAAACTAGATAGATTCGCCGATCGTAGGTTGAGAAGGGACATGATAACTACGTTCAGAGCTGTGAGAGGACTTTTTGGAGTGGATATGTCGGCTCTGTTTCCGTTGAGTGCTAACCATTTGAGAGGACATGATTACAAGCTCAGTAGAGAACAGTTTTTTTCCAGAAGTAGGGAGAATTTCCTGAGCAATATAATATTCCACTCTTGGAATAGGCTACCTGAAGATGTTGTGAACGCTCCTAGTGTTAACGCCTTCAAGAACAGATATGACTCCTGGAAATGTAGTGCTTCAATGTGACCATTGTTCGGGGCTAGCTTTTAAATTTGCCAATGAAATTATGTTATGAATTGATTATTTATTTAATTTCTTCTTACTATACTTTGAGCTGTTGCTTGTTACTTTTTTGAGTTATACAGGGTATCCTTAACTCGTATATTGTAAATAATAATAATAATAATAATAATAACCTACAAAATATCGCATAAAATGAATATTATCGTTTTAAAAATTTATACGATACTCATACTGAACAGAATATTTCATGGAATGCAATCATGGAACATATGTCAACACGGACAAATTCCAATTAATAGATTTCGGAAAACTGAATCATTAGTTGAAATTTACATTCAAGTCGTATATCATTCCGTATTTACCCAACATACAGAATCAATATTCTGGTTTTACGACGGACCAAAAAGCCCAAAGTCAATAGAACGGGCGGTGGGCCTTAAGGGGTGACCACCTCGGCTTAACGATCGCCCGATCTGTTATCAGGATGGTAAACAAAGGGCTAATTGGATGCCAGGCGACGAGAACGGCGGTTTTGGGTTCTGCACGCCGACGATGTCGTGGTGTTTATGTACGTGACTTGCGAAATTGATTTCCGAAGGCCTGGAATGAAAATATGAATGCGCTAATGGCACGTATTGTTAGATGTACTGGCCTCCTTTCCGATGGAGAAAATCGAAGGGTGTGATTGAATTTACGAGGATGCTGGTTTGATGAAGGTTTTTTCAGTGATCTGAAGCAGATTAGAGAGCTGTGAGCCGAGATAAGATGTGGTTCCTATAAACCTGGCTGAAATAATTAGAAAATGAGGTGAGTTAACTTGAGGATCCTGTTCGGATTGCAATGAGTATCCGTATGATTACGTTTTTTTTATAAATGCAGATTCATCATAAGCAAAATGTGGTGCAAACTATATTTTCAAGATAATTGATTATGTCATAAGACACTTGGCTCAAGTTTCACAATATATTGAATATTTTGTTAACATAGATAATATGTTCTGGATCCATTCCAATTTCAAATCTGTTTCTAGCCGAAACATCTAGCTCAGGTTTCTTAAGTCATTTCTATCATTCATCGCATTTTTATTCATTCTGGCGCTATTGTTGCTCGGAACGGAGTGCTTATCAGTTTGCCCAAATGACTACAATTTTCGAATTTTTGGATGAAAATGGAATTAAACGATTTGGTTCGACTCACTGATCCAGAATTCGTGGTCAAAACCGATTATGATAGATCTCGAATGGAAGAAGCTAGGCAGTTGAAACTTACAGAGTAGGTTCAGGAGATACATATATCGGTTCAGTTCGTTTTGGTGAAAATAGGCTTGATGGATTCGAAGTAACGAAAAAAATAATTCTTTGCACATCAAATTTCTAATTATTTTTTTTTAAGATGCAGTTTCATAATAAGGATCCATTGATATAATTTTTAACTGTAACAAGCTAATGATTTCGGAGATGTGATTTTTCAAAATTTTATTGTTAAATCATAATCCTATGATTTCACAGAATGCTGTAATCAAAAATTGAGGTAGGTATTTGTATCTTTAAATTTCATTATCTGAATTCGTACATGTCATCTTATCTATCGATAAAATACAGGTCATATTTATTCCTGGTTCTCTTTTTGGTGATGATATAATGCCCTTGGATAATCCATATGTTGATGCAAATATATACCTACTTTGGGAAGCTAATCAAATTGGGCTCAGAATATCTCCAGTTTCAATTGATATAATATAACTTTCAGAGTAGATTTTGAGGAACGAATATTTCAGATAAGTTTGTTATTGGGTATAATCGGTCTGGTGATTTCGAATGAGTAATTTTAGGCACTCTTGTTTACTTTCAAATGATACTTATTGAATTTAATTTCTTTTATGATGTAGTTCTATAATATGAATCCATTGATATCATTCCCAAATCCAACAAGCAAAACTTTCGCAAATATGAATATTCAAAATTTGAACAATGGCACCAAAGCATATTTTTTTATATACATTATTAATTATATTTTCTTTTATCACTAGGTATTGGTTTCAGAAGCGAGAACCTTCGTATCCCTAAAGCTTGGGTGGTGGTTATCCGTTATGATGTGCTCGTTCAATGATGTGCTCGAATTCTTCACATACTTGTGTCCCTTCAATCTATTTGACAAAAGTTGCGATGTCAATCCTATTTCTCACAGTCATTATATGATATACTGTATATCAGCTTTGATTTCTTTATAGCTGGTAATTACTTTTTAAGAGGGTAAATAGCGTATTCAGGATGAGATGTTATTTCGTTTATGGCCTATCTTATATTTTCGGACAGGTTTTGCACGTATGGAAAAGAGATGTATTTTCTGCCTTCGACTGTCACTTTCTCCTGCCTTGCTCTGTTGTAGATGGTTGAGGCAATTGCAGGATCGGTTATGCCTATGATAACATGCACCGTTTTCGAGATATTCTTCATTTATTGTTATAAAATCAGAAATCGAGTAAGTTCACTACTTCTATGAATCCACCCCTGAGCGTTGGAAACCCAAATCGAACTATGGAACATGTTACCGTACCCTTTTCTTGTTCACAATTAATGTCATTGATAATTTATAAGCAGAGGTGTATTAGCACATTGTGAAATCCTTAAGCGCTTGTCACTTTTACCTAAGCCGAATCTGTGAAAATTAATGTACAAGTCACCCTGTGTAGCAGTTACTTCGCATGGCGGCTGCGAGGAGCTCGCAATAGGAGTTTCCATAAATTCCCAAATGTGATCTCTCAGAGACGTCCCTAGAGAGGTCTGTGTTGTTTAGGAACCAAATGACGTGTCCAGCAACTGCCACTGGTCTTACTTTTATTCCCGAATGATCACATTGACTGAATCCTAATACATATATTGAAATTCCAAATTTGTTCATACTAAATTTTGTTCCATCTAAGGAAAGCTATGGATTAATGTGAAGTTTAAAGAATGATTCAATTTAGATATATTTTCCTTACGATTCACGTACTCCGATTAAAAAGGTTATATCGCACGTCTTTTTGAAGATAGCACCGTTCTTTCTGGACTCAGATTCTCATATCAACATAATTTTCAACCTAAGGTAACGCACAAGATTGAGATCTCATAAGTACAAATCTGTAATCGTATCTACCTTCACATAGCCCTTCAGACACCAAGTCAACAGACAGATTTAACGCCTTGCTGATGATGGCTGATTTACTCTCGATTTTTGGTTCTCTGAAATAATAATATCAGTCAGTGATCAGATATACACAATCCTAGTAATGATGCAGTAAATCATTCTTCGCCCAAAACCCGAGAGTGATTATGAAAAAATTGCCTATTACTTAATCTGAGACTGACTTATAAAATGCACAATACAAATTGAAATACTTTAAAATTTTTCGTATTGTTCTGTTCAGAAACATCATATTCAATTCGGAAAATTATTATTAATATGCCTTACACAAAATTAAATTTTATGGGAAGTTAATAATTTTTTTCTATTTACATTAGGACGTAATTTTTTTCCATATTGAATATTATAACGAAGGAATTAACGAAGTCATGTTATATTCTCATATTGCCCTATCCTGTAGGTATTGAAGTAGATATTGTACTATGACAGTTATACACAATGTATAGTTGGTTGATATCCAAAACATGTTATTGGTATTTCAGAACTTTCGATACAATTTTCTGAGAGACCTCTATGTCTCTACCCAGCATGCACAATAAAAAAAAAAAATTCCTCAATATTCTGGGAACATTTAAATTTGCGAATAGGTACGACCTTTACCTAAACAAGGCAACACAGCAAATCTTGCAGTAATAAATAGACAATCAACTTATTTCAAAACATTCGAGAAAAGGCTTGAAGTGAAGAGTTTTTGCTCACATGTTCTTTTGTCTATTGACGACTCAGAAATCCAAACGAAATAATGCTTTAATATTATGGCGTATTTTTAGCGTCAACACGTGAAAAAATGCATTAGGCATCAACTGAATTATAATAAATATATTAACTGAAAAATTGATAAAATGTTGAATTCACACAGCAAGAATTCGAATCCGAATCTCCTGCGCAACAAGCGAGCACGCTAACATATCGGCCATCAAGGAGTTTGTTACAATTCTGAGATTTGCATGATTTGAAATTTCAGAAAAATTTGATTTTCACACAATTTGCCAAAATATAGAGCCGATTGAACACAAATCCGGTATTCGATTGTAAAATAGCGACTGAAAAATTTGGGCGGATTTTCAACGGAATCTGATGGATAGTTTCTGAAATATAGAATTAGATATCACAGATAATTTTTTTTTATTGATACGAGTTGACCACAAGTTTGCACGTCAGCATTTTACAAGTAATGACCAAGTTTGGGTTCGATCGGATCTGTATTTTTTGAGTTTTTGGGAAAACAATACTTCAGAAAGTAGATGACAGTTAGAAATTTTATATTCACAATAATTGATAAAATACGAAGCCGATCAAGCTGAGAACTGGTGCTCGATAATAAAATGACGGCTAGAAGATTTGTCGGAATTTCAGCGGAATCTGACAGATAGTTTCAAATAGGTCTACATGAAGAAGTCAATGATTTTTGGCACTCTTGCTCCTCGGAATATAGTGCTTATTAATTGGCCCAAATGTCTGCAATTTTTCGAATTTTTGGATGAAAATGGTCTTAGACGATTTGGTTCGACTCACTGATAAGGAATCCGTGGTCAAAATCGATTCTGTCCGACTCTCGAACGGAATTTTCAGAGGAGGTTTAGGAAAGATATATCTCGGATAAGTTATTGGCCAAAATCGGCTTAAATGTTTCGGAGTAACAAAAAAAAATTTTTTTTTTTATTACAGATTCAAAATAAAATTTTTTGTAAGATGTAATTTCACCATGAGAATCCATTAAAATCACTTTCAACTCTAACCTGAAAATACTTCCGGAGATATGATTTTTCAAAATTTCAATAGGTTATAGATCGTACATGTTTCCACAGAATGTGGAAAAATTATTATTATTTTTTTTTATTCGCTCGAGAGGAGAAACCTTTTATAGGCCCGCCCTGAGCGGCTTCTCTCAGGAATGTGAGACTCCAGATGTTGATTGGTTACTCACTAAAAAACCTATCGCACGTTCCTTGGAGTAGTTCTTCGTCCTGCCCTTACAGCGTCCCTTAACAAAAGAGATGAGCTGTAAGCGGCCTTCATAGTTGGTGGGACCTGATGACTCGAAGTGATCCGAGCAACACCGCTTTCTGCATTCTGTGCGCTAAATCCTCGGCCAGAGATTTGCAAGCCGGAATAATCTTCAATTCGGTCACGTAGTTTGCTCTCATTCTGCCTAGGCATCCTATGATTAGGAAGACCATTCTAACCGTATACCCTGGATACAGGATCCCCAGTTCGAACATTAAATCCTTATATTTTCCCCTCTTCTGTTCTTCTTTCATCACCACATTATTTTCTCTGGGGAGGAAAATTCCAGGACAAAAAATTCCTTCAGTTCTTTGTCGAGCAAGAATATATCTGGCTTTATGGCGTGGATCTGCCGAGTTGTTGGAATCGCATAGTTCCAGTAGATGCGTGCTTTGTCATTTTCAACAACTGCTTCAATCTCCAGAGGCACATATGGTAGCACTTGTTGGTTGTCTATACCATAAACCTCTCTCAGATGGAAGTAGATAATTCGAAGTGCTGCATTATGTCTTTCAACGAATCCTGTTGGAGTATGGCCTCTGCAAGCCGAAAGAAAGTGCATAGCAGTTTCCTGCTGGCTGTAGCATACTCTGCACGTTGTTGGGGTATCCACTTTCATGATACTCTTTTTATACCATCTTGTATTTATCACCCCATCTTGACAAGCCATAACGAATCCCTCCGTTTCCGACTTGAGCCCAGCGGACTTCAAAAAGGCGAAGGATAATTCTTCCGACAGGCCCTGATCTTTCAAACTCCTGAAAATTATAGAGTGAAGGTGTTTACTCATGTGATCTTCGAGTAGTTTCTTTAGTTGTGCCTGTTGTAACGAAGTGTTTTTGCGCGTATGTTCTGGGGAACACCGCATTATCATTTTGCCCAAATGTGTGTAACTTTAGAATTTTTTGACGAAAATGGTCTCAAACGATTGAGTTCGACTCCCCAATGAAGAACTCGAGGTCAAATTTGATTCTGTCCGTCCGGCCGTCCGGCCGTACGGACGATAACCTGAGAAAGGAAAGAGATAGCGATTTGAAATTTTCAGGTTAGGTTGTGCATCTGAATGCGACATTTGGGTTTGTTCATGAGCATAATCGGTCAAACGGTTTTGGAGTTATATTCATCTGAAATTTGATTGTTATTTTCTCAATAACTCGAAAAATATAAAACTAATCCAATTCAAACTTAGTTATTAGTTGTAGAATGCAAACGCGAAAGTTCTTGCAAAATTTTGTGAGGATCGTATCACTAGAAAATTTTTAAGAAATCATTGAAAAAAATTCTAGATATCAGAAACTATTCATCCGACATGGCGGACATTTTGCGAGAGCCTTCAGAACATAATTCTACTACCAAGTTCCAAGTTTGAATACGATAGGATCTATATATAGTATATATGTATACGAAATTTATTCCATTTTTGCAAGTATGTTCTGGGTTATCATTTTGCCCAAATGTCTGTAACTTTCGATTTAGTTGACGAAAATGGTCTCAAACGATTAAGTTCGACTCCCCAATGAAGAATTCGAGGTCAAATTTGATTCTGTCCGGCCGTCTGTTGCCACGATAACTTGAGAACGAAAAGAGCTAGCGACTTGAAATTTTCAGGGTGGGTGGCGCATCCCAATACGACGGACAAGTTTGTTAATGGGCATAATCGGCCCAGTGGTTTCCGAGTAATAATTTTGTTTTCAACCAATATAAATCCGATCAAATTGAAACTTGGTGAGTAGTTGTAGAATATGAACTATCGCACGTTCGTGAAATATTGTCCGAATCGTATGGCTAGAAAATTTTAAAAAAATTATTAAAAAATATTTTTGTTGTCACGATAACTTGAGAACGGAAAGAGATAGCGGCTTCAAGTTTTCAGGTTAGGATGTGCACCAGAACGTGACATTTCAATTCATTTATGAGCATAAGCGGCCAAACGGTTTTAGAGTTATAGCCATTTGAAATTTTCTGAAATTTGGTGGTTTTTTGTTCCTCAATAACTCGAAAAATACTGATCCGATTGAATTCAAACATGGTTATTAGTTGTAGAATGCCAACACGAAAATGTTTGCAAAATTTGGTGAGGATAGCATTTGTAGAAAATTTTTAATAAATCATTGAAAAAAAAAATCTATATATCAGTAACTATTCGTTTGAAATTGCTGAAATTTGGCAAGAGTCTTCATAACCTAACTCTACTGCCAAGTTTCAAGTTTTAATACGATCGGTTAAATATTGTTGGAGATTCGAGCATTCTTGTGTGAGTTCAGTAGATGGGTTACCGTTGCCTCGATAACTTTCGAACGAAAGGAGATTGGGACTTGCAATTTTCAGGGTAGGTTGCATATCTGAAAGGGAGAGTTGAGTTCGTTTTTGGGCATAATCGGTCTTACGGTTTCCGAGTTATACCCACCTGGAATATTATTTCCTTGTTAACTCAAAAAATAAATATTCGATCGAATTGGTGCTTGGTAACTAGTAGTAGAAAATCAACATAAAGACGTGTTTAAAATTTTGTAAGAACCGTACCCCTAGAAAATTTGAAAAAAATGACGAAAAAAAAAATTTTAAGAACCGTACCCCTAGAAAATTTTAAAAAAATCACGAAAATAAATTGGTTCAAGCACTGACGTGAAGTCAGAAGCTTTTACGCGTATGTCCTATTGTCCACTCTTCTGTATTGGACACCTTAATCGAATTTACCATGGTAAATTATGTTGTCCATTCTCCTGTATTGGACACTTAATTCGAATTTACCATGGTAAATTCGATTCGTTGAACTAGAAGTGGTGTTGCGTCTGAGGTAGTTAGGTTGAGGTCAATGTCCATATCGTGCTAGCACAAGGTGGGTTACTCGGTCTGGTATTCGAGTTTGATTGCTGAGCTGTGAACAAGGGTAACAACCCTCCGACACCCCGCTAGTTTATTATTTTATTGAATTGTCCGGTATTTTATTTTGATTTGCTATCTTTGTGAGCATTGTACGACGTAACTCCAGCAAACTTCCTGTTCAGACCCTAGTGTTTCAGCGACCGAGCCCTGGCATTTTAGGGGTTGAACTAGAAGTGGTGTTGCGATAGAGGTATCCTCGAATAATTGGATTGAGGTGAATGTCCATATCTTGCTAGCACGAGGTGGGTTACTCGGTCTGGTATTCTGGTTTGAATTGCCGAACCGTGAACAAGGTCTTTAACGTTCTGTATTCCTGTTGATGCTTTTACTGCTTATATTACCTGCTCTGCATTTGTCATCTGCTTTTGACTGTGTATATTGTATATATTCTTTTGTGGTCAGTCAGTAGTGAGCTTAACATCAAGTAGAAATTTTGGATCATAATTTGTCCTGTCTTGCTCATTTCTTTCAGACATTTCCGTTTGTAAATATATACTGAGATTGACATCATTGAGGCTTATTTCAGGCTGTGAATGTAAGTGATATTGTTATAAATTTGTACATAGTTGTAGTGAGTTTTATTAGCACATCTTATTACGACCGTATTATTCGAAAGAAACTGTTACCATTCAATCGCTTACACCATAGATTGTAGTGAACCCTTCTCCCACTGTGTAAAGGCTACCTGGGAAAAAGGGAAGTGTACGACAAGGAGTTGCAACCTTGGAGCAAACTTTGCAACTGGCGCCCGAGGAAAAGTCTGTATGGTAGAAAAGGTCGTCACACTGTCTCATCCCTCTGCTAACTCTTCTTTGGTCTGTTGGCGTGAAAGGTGTTCCTGCTATCTCATGATTGATGGATATGCCAGTTATATTGAGCTTCTCCAACGCTCTCTGACCACCCCTAAATAGGAAAGCTCCCTCGTTCCTTATTCCATAGTTAACCACCATTTTCAGAAGCGGGTCTTCGCTTCTCAATATCCTTATTGCCATTTCCAACGTTTGTTGATTGTTTTGGTATTCCAAACTGTGCAAATCTCTGCCTCCCTGCGTTCGTGGAAGTTATATCCTTTTTATCGAGCAGTTAGGATGCAGGCTAAGATTCATGTTCATGACTTTACGAGTGGTTTTGTCTAGATCGGGAATTTCAGTCACTGTCCAGTTAACTATCCCGAATGAGTAGGTGATTATCGGAACTGCCAAAATGTTCGTAGCAGATACTTTATTTTTCCCGGACAGCTGTGATTTCCATATATCTCGGATCTTATTTTTGTTGCTAGCTTGCTAAGGCATCCTTGATTTCGGTTATCTCTGGTGCACCTCGTCGTTTCATCCCATGGAATTTGTAAGTTTCTTCCTCTTCGAGGTGTTGAATCCTTTTTCCCCCTTCTAGGTCGATGTCTTCTCCTTTTTGTTCAGTTCATCATCCGCTTAGATGAAAAACAGCACTTTTGTCCAAACCGAATGACATTCCTATTGCTGAGGTGTATTCGGCAGCGATATTCAGTAGTTGTTGTAGTGCTGCATTGGAAGAAGCGTACAGTTTTAAGTCGTCCATGTAGAGTAGATGTGAGATCAGATGTTCTCTTCTGCCTGGTGGCCAGACCTATTCTGCTTGTAATCAACTCTGATTTTAACGGCAGAAGTGTTATGCAGAACAATAAGGGGCTTAGCGAGTCTCCTTGAAATACGCCTCGCCTGTATCTCACCCATCCAGTATAAGTGGTCCGACCTTCAGATCGAACGATTATTGATTATTATTATTATTCAATTATTAAATCTATGAATTTTTATATGAGCTGTGTTCATACATGTAATCTTATTTTCCTAAGACCAATAATTGTCAAAATTATTTCTGGTTTCTTATTCTTGATATAAAATACACCTCCCGTTCTAGAAAATAAAGTATTGTTGAGAGCAAAATTGGTCAAGGTCCTGTCCACAGGATTTCCCACTTTTTCATGTTTTACATTCGAATATGCTTTGAAAAACTCATGTTCACTCTTCGAACTCTGAGACTTTGATTTCATCCCAGGTGTACCTCTCTGGAAAGGACGAATGTACAGCGTAATGGGATATCCTTAACAATAGATCATCAAGTAAGAAAATCTTTTACGCTTTCGTCGACGAGAAAATTTAACGAGTGAACAGAAATCGAGATGAAAATGCTAAGAGTAAAGCTTTGCGCTCGCCATTGACATCGGCGTCGTGATAAAATTAATCAACCCAATGTAAATACTTTTCTGCCTCCGACAGAGCGCTTCCTTTTCACCATGTTAATTTAAATATCGGGGAATAACACTGAATACAAATTGAGTAATAAATACCTTCTATGTCGAATCTGAACTTCATAAATTTACTGCAATAAGCGAATTCCATGGAAAAATATTGATAATTTGGAGATATATTTACATACCCCAGTTGCTTATTATGGATCGGGAAGAAGGTAAAATTTCAATAAAGATATAATACACTAACAGGGATGGTCTGTGATGAAACGGATGAGGATACTATTGACAGTTCCATTTTTTCCGAATTACATATTTAATCAATCGATTTCAGAACCGGTTGAATTTTATCTATTCATTAAATTGTATTGAAAATCCATAGATTAAAATGAAAAACTGACGTTTTTTTCGATGTTCGATAGATATGCATTGTGTGATTATCCGAATGCTTGTTATTATTAACAGTCTTCTCACTATTTCCATTTCATATTCTGTATTTTTAATATGATAAATCTCTGAAAATTATTATTTTCAGTAGTGTTAGTTGTTACATACCTATTATGTTACATTATTCTACTGTACTTATGTATGTATATTAAACAGGGTCTTTATAAATGATCTTAGTTGGCTGTGTATTATTGTTTGCCACTACTCACTTGTTTTCTCTTTCCTAAACTAACTATATCATATGAAGGGTACAGTGGAAAAACCGGCCATGTCAAATTTCCTTGAATTCGAGATATGGGCTTCTTGCGCGTATGTTCTGGGGAACATCGCGTTATCATTTTGCCCAATTGTCTGTAACTTTCGAATTTTTCACGAATATGGTCTCAAAAGATTTAGTTCGACTCCCCAATGAAGAATTCGAGGTCAAATTTGATTATGTCCGGCCAGCCGTCCGGCCATTGCCACGATAACTTGAGAACGCTAGCAACTTGAAATTTTCAGGGTAGGTGGCGCATCCCAATACGACGGACAAGTTCGTTAATGGGCATAATCGGCCCAGTGGTTTCCGAGTAATATTTTTGTTTTCAACCAATATAAATCCGATCGAATTGAAACTTGATGAGTAGTTGTAGAATATGAACATAAGCACGTTTGTGAAATTTTGTGTGAATGGTATGGCTAGAAAATAATTAAAAAATATTTTTTTTTGTCACGATAACTTGAGAACAGAAAGAGATAGCGGCTTGAAGTTTTCAGGTTAGGATGTGCATAAGAACGCGACATTTCAGTTTGTTTATGAGCATAATCGGCCAAACGGTTTTAGAGTTATATTCATCTGAAATTTGATTGTTTTTTTGTTCCTCATTTACTCGAAAAATACTAAACCGATTGAATTCAAACAAGGTTATTAGTTGTAGATTGCCGACGCAGAAATACTTGCAAAATTTCGTGAGGATAGTATTTGTAGAAATTTTTTTAAAAATCATATATAGGATAGTATTTGTAGAAATTTTTTTAAAAATCATTGAAAATAGAAAAAAAAAATTCTATATATCAGTAACTATTCGTTTGAAATTGCTGAAATTCTGCAAGAGCCTTTATAACTTAACTCTACTGGAAACTCTCAAGTTTTAACACGATCGATTAAATATTGTTGGAGATTCGAGCAGCCTTGTGTGAGTTCACTAGATGGGTGACCGTTGCCTCGATAACTTTCGAACGAAAGCAGATAGGGACTTGCAATTTTCAGGGCAGGTTGAGTAGCCGAATGGGGAAGTTGAGTTCGTTTTTGGCTATAATCGGACTAACGGTTTTCGAGTTATACCCACCTGGAATATTATTTCCTTGATAACTCAAAAAATAAATATTCGATAGAATTGAAGCTTGGTAACTAGTAGTAGAAAATCAACATAAAGACGTGTTTAAAATTTTGTAAGAACCGTACCCCTAGAAAATTTGAAAGAAATGACGAATAAAAAGCTTTTGCGCGTATGTTCTATTGTCCATTCGTCTGTATTGGACACCCTTAATCGAATTTACCATGGAGAATTATGTTGTACATTCTCCTGTATTGGGCACTTAATTCGAATCTACCATGGTGAATTCGAATTAAGAGTGTCCAATACAGGAGAATGGACAACATAATTTACCATGGTAAATTCGATTAAGGGTGTCCAATACAGAAGAATGGTCAATAGAACATACGCGCAAAAGCTTCTGACTTCACGTCAGTGCTTGAACCAATTTTTAATGTTCAATTCATTTTTGTGAAGGATCGTATTGGTAGTTTGATCAATTATTTATTTTTGTTAACATGTCATAATGTTGTAATTGTGTACGCTCAGGCAGAGTGAAAACCGAAATTTCTTAGTTTCTGATTTTTTGAAATTTCTATAATAAGACCTCAACTTGTTTTTCCCCATTTTGACTCTCAAATCTGGCAAATCGTGATGTTTAATTTATTATACGATCGATATTTTCAAGTAAAATAATATAACACATTCAACTAAAAATATATTTTATTAAAGTAAAAAGTATTGAAGGTGAAAAACAATTATAATTTTTTATTTTGAGACTTTTTGTGGAAGGCATATAAAATAGATCTGCGCTTCAGAAAAAAAAACTTTTCCAAGCATTGCAGATCCGCATAAAATGTAAACTAAGGAAATTGCGGATGATATTGAACTATTATAGGTTATAACTAAAGTATGAACGTGATTTCAGATGCCGCGTATTTTATTGCGATTTTGGCACGTAGACGTGACTTGACCGATTCTTTTCCTGTACCGCATAGACTTAACCTGTTTTTCCCCTGTATGCTTTATTTTGAATCGTTTGTTACAGCAACTGAAATAGAAGATACTCTGATTGGCTACAATATGACACACGCTCCCCAAATATGAAAATTGGTGACTTAGCCAGTTTTTCCTCTGTACCCTTCATATAATTTAGAAACTGACTGCTTTTATAATTTTGCTGTCAATTCAATTGATAGTCAGACCTATTCTGTTTGCGCTTAGCAATAATGCTAAGAAAAATACATTGCTTTCACAGCAAGATTCGAAATATTGCTAATCTGATTATCTATTTTGAATAATAGGATCTGTCATTTTCAGGAACATCTTGCTATCCATATTATCAGCTCATAATAGTCCTACATGATAAGAGCATAACAAGATTTCGAATATGGCAGAAAATTACTTTTTGGCGCTCTTGTTCCCCGGAACAGAGTGCTTATCAATTTACCCAAATGTCTGTAATTTTCGATTTTTTTATGAAAATGTTCTTGAACGATTTGGTTTGACTCACTGATCAATAATTCGTACTCAAAATCGATTCTGTCGGACCGGCCCATTTTTAACACGATAACTCTCGAACGGATTGAGCTAGGCAGAGTAGGTTTAGGAGATAAATATCTCGGTTAAGTTCGTTATTGGGCAGAATTGGCATGATGGTTTCGGAGTAACGGAGTAAATTTTATATTACAAATTTCAATTTCAAGTTTTTTGGAGATGCAGTTTAAGCATAAGAATCCATCGATATCATATTCAACTCAAACAAGCGAATATTTTCGGAGATATGTCTTTCAGAAATTTCAAACATAAATCGTACTTCTATATGTTTTCACAGAAGGCTGTACGCATAGAACTCTATACTACGTTAGTATTAGAATAATTAGAATTCATTGGCTGTACCTGATTATTCTATCTATGAATTATTATATGATCTGTGTTCATTAATGTCATCTTATTTGCTTTAAGTGACATTTCAAATTTACTTTCTGATTCGTTATACTTCGTATAAAGAATTGGTTCAAGCCCTGTGGACAGGAGCTTTTTGGTGCTCTTGTTCAAACAGACAAATTATACCTCCGAAAGTATTGGTTTCTCAGAGTTGGTAATTATATCAATGGATTCTTATGATAGAAGTGCATCATGAAAGAAATTAAATTTAAAAAATGCTTCAAAAATTACCATAAAAACCTACGAGCAATCTGCAATGCTTTAATGCTTCAAAAATTGTCATTAAATTTATTTATCAAGATTAAATGAGCAATCTGCAATGATTCAACCTCGGGGAATGGGTTGTTGCAACTTACACTTGGTGCATAGTTTTCACAACTCGAATTACCTAAAGAAAATATCATCGAAATGTCTAGAGCGAGGCAGGAGACAATCATTGCAGATTGTCCATTTACTCCTGATATTTGAGTAGGTAGAGGATGACGAACAAATTATTTCAATAGATCAAAAGATATTAATAAAATACTATTCTCTTTTCATAATTTAAAATTTAATAGTTCATACCACTTACACATTCTTTTCTGTATTATGGACCTTAACTCAAGAAGAAATGTTTGATACACAAATGTAGATCCATATTTCAGCTATATATAGATTCAAAGATGGTTTTAGGGCTATTCATAATGTTTCTGAATCTTTTTTAGAACGGGTAGCGAGTTTCAAATCTATTTAATTTAATATAGAATATTCCATGTTTAATTTGTTCGTTTTCTCCCTTAGTCTTTTCCTTTTCCAGATTGGGTTTCGGGCACCTTCTCTGCTTGTTGAAGGAAGAAGCGATAACAAAGAATAAGATGCCCTTCAATATTTAATATTTCAGCATATTTTGTTAACAATTTCAATTTTCATAAATCACAACACTAACGGGGAGATAGGGTTTTTTTGCTGAGGTTTTTTCCCTAAGCTTTAGTATCATATATCAAATTATATGGTACCCCGTTACACTAACCTCTGCTAACACTTTTTTCAACGAACAGTATTTTATTTTTATGATTCTATCATGTTCTTCTTTCCTATTACCTTCATAAACTACATCATCAAAATGATCCAATTCTAAATCTTCTAAATCATCATCCCAAATATTTATACATAAATTCAATATGTAATCAGTCAATATTATTTCTGTATCAAGACAGTCTTGTATACAAGGTGACTGCTGACTTAAGGGACAACGGCTAAGTGAAGATAGAGGACCTCAAACTGAACGAGAATTTGGGTTTCAAATGACCCATAAGGGTATTCGTTTCGGAGATATAGGGTGATTTATGAAAAAATGCTAAATCTATGAACTCCCATATCTTCGTTAATATGATATGTTTTTCGCTGATATTTTACATGTTTGTTCATACAGGCATTCTCTGTCAGCATAAGAAAAAAAATTGAAAAAATTGCAGGCCCGTACTCAAAAATTTCAATTTACATGTCAAGTGAGAAATATCACACGGTATATATGAGATAAAATAAAATCAAATAGAAATTTGGAAAGAGGGAAAAAAACTGATGAAATATCTGTTTTTTGTTTGAATGGCACAAATTTTTTTTTCGTTTTTATGAAATGTTGAAGTAAGAATATTACAATATTTTTATATTCAAATCATGAAAATTAGTACTACTGATAGAAAAAACCTTGAATTCGAGGCGCTAGAATGAGCCTGGCTCCAAAGTATTCCTTCAAATCTTGAAATCTATTTTTATCAATTAATATTTCGATGCCATATAAAATTTCAAAATAAAATTTGTTGTAGATGGGGTGATGAAAGAGTTGGATACTCAAACACAAAAATAGAAAAAGTCGCAAATATAATTCATAAAAAAATCAAGTAAGCAAATGTTCGAAATGAGAGCCGTTCACCTCCATACATTTGTAAATACTGAAGGCATTTTTTAATTGATAGACTTTCAACACTGTTGCTAACAATTCACAAACAATTAGGTAATGTATAAATATAAACGTCATTTTTTGAAACATGCCTACTCTATGTAGTTGTCTGCGTTTTATTTATCTTTGGCGACATGTGCAGGGCGTGGTGAGAACAGCTCTGTTATGCCAGCCATGCACGCTCCGGTTCGCCGGAGAGGAAAACTGTACAGTCGTTGTGTGTGGCCGTAGGCCCGTCCGGCTTTCAAAGAGGGCAAAAATAGACCTTGAGGGCGCCGTGAGATGTAACCCCTTCCTGAATATCAAGTATTAAATATCTTTGACTCAAATTTAGTGTTTTTGTTTTATCAAGAATATTATTTTTCGTGATGGGAATATAAAAATATTGTAATACTCTTACTTCAACATATCATAAAAACGAAAAAAAATTTGTGCCATTCAAACAAAGAACAGATATTTCATCAGATTTTTTTCCTCTTTCCAAATTTCTATTTGATTTTATTTTATCTCATATATACCGTGTGATATTTCTCACTTGACATGTAAATTGAAATTTTTGAGTACAAGCCTGCAATTTTTTCAGTTTTTTTTCTTATGCTGACAGAGAATGCCTGTATGAACAAACATGTAAAATATCAGCGAAAAACATATCATATTAACGAAGATATGGGAGTTCATAGATTTAGCATTTTTTCATAAATCACCCTATATCTCCGAAACGAATACCCTTATAGGTCATTTGAAACCCAAATTCTCATTCAGTTTGAGGTCCTCTATCTTCACTTAGCCGTTGTCCCTTACGTCACCAGTCACCCTGTATATTCACAAATTCAATAATCGGATACTTGTCTTCCAACAGAAAATATTTGCAAACTACGAATTGACAAGTCTCAAATAGCTAGATAAGATGACATTTATGAACAGTGAACACAGACAGATTCTGTGTTCACATTCTGTGAATACATAGAACTACGATTTATTATTGAAATTTTGAAAAATCATTTCTACGAAAGTATTAGCTTGTTAGAGTTGGAAATGAAAACAATGGATTTTTTGGATGAAACTGCATCTTAAAAAAAACTGAAATTAGTGGTTGGTAATGTAAAAAGAAAAATTGTTCCTTTACTCCGAAACCATCATGCCAATTCTACCCAATAATTAACCCAACCAATATATTTGTCACCCAAACCTACTCTGAAAATTTCAACTGTCTAGCTCTATCTGTTCGAGAGTTATTGTAGAAACAAAATTTAAAAAAAAATGTTTTGACACTTTACGGCAACCCGATCAATACAAGACTTCGCATGCATATGAAGGTCATTATTCTACAATTTAATGCTAAATTTCAGATGGAGCGAGTGATCGATTTCTGAAATATTCATAAAAAAACGTTTTTACAAAAAACGGTCATAACTCTAAAACCGCTTGGTGGATTTCGCACGTTAACGAACTCGTCCGAGATATTTATGCTCCAAACCTACCCTGCAAATTCAAATCCTCTAACTCCTTTCGTTCGAGAGTTATCGTGTTAACGGAGGGCTGGACAGAATCGATTTCAACCACGGATTCTTGAACAGTGAGTCGAACCAAATCGTTTAAGACCATTGTCAGCTAAAAATTCGAAAATTACAGACATTTGGGCAAATTGATAAGAACTCTGTTCCGAGGAACAAGAACACCAAACAACAAAGTATGATTGAATGCAAAATGACCAATGAAATAACCCCAGCTATCGTAGAATTAAGGGAGTGATATGATATTATTCTAACTTTTAAGACGATAATATAATGCCCGTGGATAATCCATATGATGATGGAAATATATACTTTGGTAGGTAAATAAGTTAGCTATTGGGTAAAATTGATCAGTTGGTTTTGGATTAATGATTTTTGCCACTCTTGTTGAATTTATATTCTTCAATGATGTTTGAATTTAATTTATTTTATGATGAAGTTCTATCATAAGAAACCATTGATATGATTGCTAACTCTGAAAACCAATACTTTCGGAGATATGATTTGTCAAAATTTGAACAAGAGCGCCAAAGCCCCTGTCCACAGGGTTTTTCAACTTTTTTGAATTCATAACTATACTACTTCTGCGTATTGCAATGTGTTGGGAATTTTATCTTCTTGCAGGCATTTATCAAGGAGAATGGTTCTTCAATAGCCGTTCCACCCATTTCTAACATTTTGCATGTAATTATGTCTTCACCTGGGCTTTTTCTATTTCTCATTTGTCTGAGGGCAGCATGATTTTTTCTTACTTTGATATTTCTGGGATGTCTTCAGAGCCTACATTGCATATAATCGAGCTTGCATTTCTTGTTTTAGGTTCCGGGCTAGTAGAAGTGTACAGATCAGTATAAAAATCTTCAATGTGTTTAACAATTTTTCCTTTCTCAGTAATGAGGTTGCCCTGCTCGACTTTACTTTTGGTGATTTGCTGTTTACCTGGGGATAGCTTTGACTTTAATATCGTCATATTTGCATTGTCCTCTAGTGTGTTTTTAATTATTTTATGCTCGCTTCACATCAAATCGACACGGTGTTATGTACGGCAACGACACATACGCTCGAGCTTTCCCACAGGCACGCTTCAGAGTCGTGTAAACGACACTGGCATCCGATTCTTGGGTGAAGGCTTGAATGATAGCTTTCACAGCTATCCGGCCGAGTCATGGTCGTGTGAACGACACACGACTACCTTGCACGACTCGAGGGTGTCCGGCAGTCCCCTCGAGCCGTGCACGGCAGCCGTGTGTCGTTCAAACGACCACGACTCGGCCGGATAGCTGTGAAAGCTATCATTCAAGCCTTTACCCAAGAATCGGATGCCGGTGTCGTTTACACGACTGTAAAGCGAGCTTGTGGGAAAGCTTGAGCGTTTGTCTCGTTGCCGTACATAAAACCGTGTCGTGTTGATGTGGAGCGAGCCTAAGTATTGTGAGCTCGAATGTCTTCATCACTGTATGGATCTTGTTATTTAGTTCTCGATAGGTGCACTGTAACTATAGGAGTTCTTTTGCGTTATTTCTAAGTTGCAATGTAACTAGTTTGTATTTTGGCGCTCTTGTTCCTTGGGACAGAGTGCTTATCAATTTGCCCAAATGTTTGTAATTTTCGAATTTTTGGCAGAAAATGGTCTCAAACGTTTTGGTTCGACTCACTGATCAATAATCCGTGGTCAAAATTCATTCCGTCCGGCCGTAGGCACGGTAACCCTCGAACGGAATGAGCTAGACAGTTGAAGGCAAAGTTTGCTCACAACCTAACTCATACAGACCGATAAGCCTAACGTCTTTCGTTCTGAAAACCCTCGAGAAGATACTGGACCGCTACGTCAGGGGCAGTGTACTAACACTGAATCCTCTGAGTGAGCACCAATACGCCTTCCAGAGTGGTAAATCAACTGACCTGGCCCTAAACAACTTGGTGGGAAGGCTGAAGCAATCTCTTGACCACAAGGAGACTGCTCTAGTGGCCTTCCTGGACATCGAGGGTGCTTTTAACGCACCGCTCACGTACTCGCTCTGTGAAGCAGCGCGGGCGAGGGGAGTATCAGACCTCATTGTGGAATGGATAAGATCCATGCTGACTAACAGACTCATCTCCACGTCCCTGTGTGGGGACATAGTGAGATTCGTTGCCAGAAGGGGCTGTCCACAGGGAGGAGTACTTTCCCCCCTGCTGTGGTCTCTTCTGGTGGACGACTTACTGGCCATAATAGGCACGCTGGATGTATATGTCCAAGCGTACGCCGACGACATAGTCATTATGACCACGGGCCGGGATGACTCAGTCCTGGTCGAGAGCCTATCAGAGGCACTGACAGCAACACAAGGCTGGTGTGAGGGGGAACAGTTAAACGTGAACCCTCGAAAGACCTTGATTGTGCCATTCACTAGGAAAAGGAAACTTAATATAGCTTCCATCACTATGAATGGAATTAACATCCCGTTTGCGGATGAAGCCAGATATCTGGGTGTTATCCTGGATAGAAAGCTGAACTGGAACTCACACCTGGATAGGGTGATCCATAAGGCTAGGCACTCTCTATGGGCGTGCCAACGGACTTGTGGAAAGAGGTGGGGACTGGCGCCGGAACAGCTCCACTGGTTGTACGCGATGGTGGTGAGACCACAAATCACTTACGGCAGCATTGCTTGGTGGGAGTGTACTGTAAAGGTGCAATCTCAGCTGAAGCTTGCAAAAATTCAGAGATCTGCGTGCTTGATGGTGACAGGGGCTTTTCGCTCCACTCCCACCGCAGCCATGGAACGCCTAATGGACCTCGCCCCTCTTCACCTGGTGATCAGGAGCGTGGCCCGGATGGCGACATACAGACTTCTGCATACAGCTCACAACGAGCCAGATGCGATCGGCTACGTGCCTAGTTCTCTGCAGACTGAATTGGAGGTCAACGAGATAATGGGCATGCGATCGGACGTATCTAAAACCAGAACCTACACAGAGTGGCCCTACCGAGTTGTTTTTCCCAGTAGAGACGACTGGGCCGTCTCTGAGACCCGACTGCTTGAGGGTCCCTGCTGGTTCACAGACGGCTCCGCTACCACCCAAGGGGTGGGAGCGGGAGTCAGCGGTTGCAGAATTGCTAGGGGTGAATCCATCAGCCTGGGTAGTTTTGCGACTGTCTTTCAAGCAGAAATTTTCGCCATTGATCACTGTGCGAAGCTCATACTTGAGAAAGGTTGGGCTCACGGATCAATCAAGATCCTATCGGATAGCCAAGCAGCCTTGAAGGCCTTGACTTCATACAAATGCAAATCCCTGCTTGTGCAGGATTGCCGGACCACACTCGCTGAACTTGGAGGGCGCTGCAGGCTGCAGCTCTTGTGGGTCCCGGGCCACTCAGGCATAAAGGGTAATGAGATGGCGGACTCACTGGCGGCACGGGGGTTTCCGTGGGGCTCATTGGACCTGAACCGGCCTGCGGCATCTCTCTCAGAACAGCGGCGAAGGAAAACAACAGATGGGTGGACCAAAAGGTCCAAGAAATCTGGAGCAGCATACCTGGACACAGACATGCTCGCTCATCAATTACTGGCCCATCAGCTGAAAGAGCCAGAAAATGGCTCAAATTCTCTAGGGTGGACCTGAGAATCCTTACAGCTGTATACACGGGCCATTGTGGCCTCAGGAAACACCTCAATACACTGGGGTTGACTGAGGACTCCGAGTGCAGACTTTGCCTGGAGGACGACGAGTCTATCGAACACATCATGTGTGACTGCCCCGCTGGGGACAGGATCAGATTGGAGGAACTAGGAGTCCACAAACTGACACTGAGGGAACTGGACAAGTTCTCACCCACCAGACTCATATCCCTCATCAAGAGACTTGAGCTTGTGGGTGAAGTATAGTTTATATACTAAAGGTGTGCCACAATAGACCGATTGGTCGCAGTGGAGGGGCGGGTGTCGTCTGCCCAGCACAACCCATAATAATAATAGACAGTTGAAATTTTCAGAGTAGGTTTGGGAGATAAATATCTCGGCCTTATTGGGCGAAATCGGACAGATGGTTTTGGAGTAACAAAAAAAAATTTTTTTTTACATAACATAATACTTTCGGAGATATGATTTTTCAAAATTTCAATATAAATCGTATTTCTATGTTTTCACAGAATGATATAATTATTCTGTGTGTATTCTATGAATTGTTATAAGGTTAACTTATTTTCCTGAGACATGACATTGTCTAATTTATTCGAGCAATCGTAGAATTATGAGAAAAATATCATACTTTTTGTTGGTTGATATTTTCATGCTGATGGTCAATCCATAATATGATGATGGGAATGGTAATGGTAAGTTAATAATATTGAGTTCAGAATATTGGTGTATTGGAGTATTGGAGTGGATTTGAGGAAATATATATGTTATCGTTCATCATAGAATTGAGGAATGAATATCTCGGATGAGTTCGTTGTTGGATAGAATTCGTCTATTGGTTTTGTATTGATAATTTTTGACACTCTTGTTGAATTTGAATTCTTCTATGATGTTTGAATTCAATTTCTGCTAAGATGAAGTTCTTTCATAAGAATCCATTGATATAATTCCCAACTCTGAGAAACCAATACTTTCGGAGATATAATTTGTCTGTTAGAACGAGAGCGCCAGAAAGCTACTGTCCACAGGGCTTGAACCCATTTTTTGCTATTGGATTCTGAGCAAATCATCTTCGTTGCGGTGCGGAAATCAGTGATGATTTTCTGGTTCAACTAACTTATGTCCATATTAGTTAGAGCTTCTGTTGGTTTCAATCTCTTCTCTAGTTCCCTCTGATATTCTGCTCTTCCATCTTTCAAGTTCTTCAGTCGTCAAACATATTTTTGCGTATAAGTTTGTTTCTTTATTATTTTAAGTTTATATTATTATTATTATTCTTTTGACTGAGAGCTGTATATGTGTTAGCAGAGGTTGGTGTAACGGGGTACCATACAATTCGACGTATGATACAAGACCTTAGAGAAAAACCTCAGCAAAAAACCCTTTCTCCCCGTGATTGTGGTGATTTGTAACTATTGTTTACAAAATTTGCTGAAATTTAAAAATATTGATGGGTATATATTTCTTCATTATGGATTTCCTCGTCAAAAAACGGTTAGGTTCCTCCAAGGTACCCGAAACTGAAGCTGAAAATTGAAAAGACATGAGGAGGAAACGAACAAATTAAAAATAATACATAACCTTTCAAAAGTCTCCTCTTACAAAAATACTTCTCTGTAGGCGAATGGGATCTCTTGGAAAAGAATCACTTCCGCTAGTTTTCGAAGATATTCACTCTTGAAATCCCTTCAATATTTGAATTCAAAAATGCAAATGTTGCTCGTAAGGCCAGGAGGGTCTCTTTCAAAACCAGGTCTGACCGGTCCAAGTGATGATTATTCAGAACTTCAGATGTTCGAAGACCGCTACAAGGCCCTTAAGAAGGGCTATCATCTCTCATAGATACATGTTCTACTTTATATTGTATAAAATAATGAATACATGTGCCGGACAAATTACGACCAAGGGATGCTCTTAATAGTCTGTGATCGCCGTTTATGTCAAGCTGGTTCAGTACAGATACGTCTGAACAGAATTTTCTGTTATTCGATAATATAAAATCGATCTTATTTTTGGTGTTCCAATCAGGGCTTTTCCAAGTCCACTTCATCTGTTTATATTTTTTAAAGAATGTGTTCAGACACTCCTCGTGGTATATATTGTATATTGTACCGTTGCACTGCGCCTTAGGGTCTAATATGCCCTCCCTTGTCAGAGCTGTCGATGTCATCATCACCTACAGCCTGCCTTCCAGTTCCAGAGTTCTGATGAACTCCAGAATCTGGGATGGCTTCAAGAAGTCTTACGTCAAACCTCTTGTACATTTCTTATCCAAAGCATTCCTTGCGTTGGTTTGAGATGGCGAGGCCTTGTGTTATCAGGTGATCAGAAGTTTCATCCTCCTCCCAAAAGAATCTGCACTCGTCAGTTTCTACTTGCCCTAATCTCATCATAGGCTTCCTTAGGCTGCAGTGCCCTGTGAGGAAACCAGCTCTTTGTGGTATGTTTTCAATGAAATTTTGCACAAGGGGTTATTATTGGTCACATAAATGCCAAAATTTGACTCAATCCGACATAATATGGTTCCGGAATTTCAAACAAAATATCCCAAAGTTGAACATATTATATAAGACTTTGTGTCAGTATTTTACAAAAAACTACAAAGTTTCAATTCGACAAACTTAATTTTTCGAGTTATTGGAAAAAGAAAATTTTCAAATTTTTACGTGGTCGTGGTCTCCTGTTCAATACAAAACTTTGCTTAGGTACGTGTAAAGGTTGTAATTACACAATTTGGTGTTAAATTTCAGATAGATCCAATGACTATTATCGGAAATAAGTTAAAAAAACTCCAATACAAAATGGCGATAACTGCGAAATCACTCAGCAGATTTCTCCTTTTTAACGAGCCTAACGGAGAAACTTAAGAACGAAACCTACCCTGTAAATATCAACAATCTATCCCGTTCGTTCGAGAGTAATCGTGCTTACAGAAGGTCAGAATTGGATATGGCCCCGGATTATTCACCAGTGAGTCGAATCTAATCATTTGAGATTATTTTCGGCAAAAAATTCCGAAAATACAGAGATCTAGGTAAAATGATAGCACGCTGTTCCTGGCGGAACAAGCGCACAGAATCAATCAGGCCTATTCGCTAAAGGTTGACTTGGAAGTCAACGTTGATTATTTGACATTAGATTATCAAATTTCATATGAATCATCCTAATGTCAACTTTTCCTATTCTGTATCAGTTGAAATCATATCAATTGTTGACTTCAAGTCAAGACGAAGTCAAGAATCTACAAATATCAACATGTACATAGTTTTGGTATTCACTAACCATAATTTTAGTTGATTTGTAGATATATGTTGACAAATGTCAATTGACTCAAGGCAAGTCCTTCGAAGCACTTGCCAAGATATAAATTGTTGACTTGAACCAAAATAAATACAGTGGTAATTTGTGTTGTTTGTATATATATGGATTATTTAATATTTTTTTATCTTATAAGAGAAGAATTACAAAAGTAAGTTCAATATTTAATTGAAGATATATTCATAAAATGAAATAAGAATGTATTTTGTAATCTTACATACTATTATTTCGGTAGAAGAGCTCTGCATATAAACTGCCGGTAATTAAGGGACGCAAATAATCCTCTTACATTTTCTGATGGCCACTTAAACAATTTTTTTTGCATTGCCAAAGAAGTGTGTTGGCTAAATTACTCCAGGCTTCTTATTTCACACTAGGCTCACCTTTTCCATATCTAAGAACCTCATTGCTCTCAATAAAAGCGATGAGGGCTCTTAGCTGTTGAGTACTGGGTTTTTTCCTGTTGGGGCCATTTACCATACAATTAATATTATGAATCAACTAGTTCTTATTTGTACAAACTGTACTATATTTATATCAAATTAAACGTTTGTCAAAATAGTGTTCCTTCCGTACTTTCTCCCGCCTCTAAAAACTTCAGGTTATTTGAATTGAATATTGAAAAAATTGAATATTTGAATATTGAAAAGGTTAGATTAGAATACACCACAGAACATATAATAAATAACAGTAAAACCAAAGAGTACAACTGATAAAACATAGAATATTATGAAACTTAAGAACTACTACGCTGTTGTCAGATTTATGCAGTATGGTGCCAATGAAAGGAATAAATTCGTTATTTCGTAAACCGGTGACTTTAAGGAAAAATCCTGAAACCCGTCGATTTTTATTTTTAAACGGGCTATTCGTAAGGATACCTTTTTATTTTTGACGTCATCTATGTGAGCGTGATGACGTCATCGCTAAAATTTTCAGATGGAAAGGTGGGTGTTGTAATACATTATTTGAAAGGTCTTTTAAATAACTATTCAGCCATATCAATAATTTACAAAAATTGACTTTTGTATTTGTTTAAAAAATTAATAAAATTTTATTATTATTATTTAATATGACGTCAAAAATAAAATGACGTCAAAAATAAAATGGTTTCCTTACGAATAGCCTGTTTAAGAATAAAAATCGACGGGTTTTGGGATTTTTCCTTAAAGTCGCCGGTTTACGAAATAACGAATTTATTCCTTTCAATTGCACCATACTGTATATTGAGTTTCCTTGTCAATGTTGACTTTGGTTTCAACATGAGTTAGTGAATAGGAAATCAAGTCAATGTTGTTATGAAAATGAGGTATATCAACTTGACTTCAAGTCAACATTGATAAATGTCAATAGATAGTGAATAGGCCTGAATGAATAATATTGATCTTTAAATGAACGAGCGAACTAAAGAATCCGACGTCACGTGAGTACTTTTCAAAATTTCGAAAACCTGGGAAGCATAAAATGACATTTGTACACGCTGAATTATTTTTTCCTCCCCGTTCATTTCTGGTCTCCGACCACAAAATTCCCCTTCGTGGTGACTTCAAGAACTGTATCTATGTAGATTGGGTCCCGTTTCCTGGGTAACCTCACGTCCAGTCCGTAGAAGTACACCGGAGAGCGTGGCCCTTTCAGAATATCGACTCCAGGTCGAAAAGAACACGCTTTGCAGCCCCTAGCAGTGTGTGTTCGGCAAATGACAATGAAGCAATTCCAGGAGCGTGGAAGGTATTTCCGAAGATGGAGTGCGAATTGGGATTTCCTGATATTAATTTTTCATGTCAAGTTTCATTTCGAATTCTTTCTGCCGGGATGAGAGAGAATATGAGAAAATGGAACCGCGGAGAAAAGAACGAACTGAATAGGATCTGTTCTGTGATATGAGCCGAATAGATTGTGAACGAATACGGATTGGTCTCAAATATTCATGTTATCATCACTTGTCGATACGAGAGCTACTCAAATATTTGTTCCCCTGCCGTGTTCAATGAACCTGGTGACGGAATTTCGATATGAACTTCTTAGGCTTTATCGAATCCATCTGCAGAAGAGGGCATAATATACGTGTATTAAGAAGTCGTGAAAGTTCATCCCTTTATCCTAATTTGATTGAGCGTGCCACGTATTTTGCACAGTTGGTACATCTCGAATTTTATTCGTTTCAATTTTTCGACTCGTTTTCTGAATAATAGATTTGTAGAATCAGTTTTATAGTACAAGAGTGGTCAGAAAAAATTGATTTAAGCACTGACGTGAAGTCCGGACTTTTTGAGCGCATGTTCGATTGTCTATTCACACCTCATACGAAGTCCATCGAGCATAGTTTCTCAAATATAACATTTCTCAAGATAGGTGAAAAAAGTGAAAATTTAACTTCAAATTGACAAAATTACTGTTAATAATGTTTTATTGACCTCATTGGACACTCTTAATCGAATTTACCATCGACATGGACCATTTTCTCAGCTTCTGTAATATATGAATACCTTTCGTGCCATTTTAAGGACAGAGTTGAGTAATGAGAGAATCGTTTATGATCACAAAATTTTTGCGCGTAGTTCTGGGGAACATCGCGTTATCATTTTGCCCAAATGTCTGTAACTTTCGAATTTTTTTACGAAAATGGTCTCAAACGATTTGGTTCGACTCCCCGATGAAGAATTTGAGGTCAAATTTGATTCTGTCGGGCCGGCCGTCCGGCCGTTGCCACGATAACTTGAGAACGAAAAGAGCTAGCGACTTGAAATTTTCAGGGTGGGTGGTGCATCCCAATATGACGAACAAGTTCATTAATAGGTATATTCGGCACAATGGTTTCCCAGTAATAATTTTGTTTTCAACCAATATGAATCCGATCGAATTGAAACTTGGTGAATAGTTGAATAATATAAATCTAAGCACATTCGTGGAATTTTGTGAGAATCGTATTGCTGAAAATTTTTAAAAAAATTATTAAAAAATATTTTTTAATACGCGATAACCTTAGAACGGAAAGTGAAAGCGATTTGAAATTTTCAGGTTAGGTTGTAAATCTGAATGTGACCTTCGAGTTTGCTTATGAGCATAAGCGGCCAAACGGTTTTAGAGTTATGCCCATCTGAAATTTGGTTTTATTTCCTCAATAACTCAAAAAATATAGAAGCGATTCAATTCAATCATGGTTATTAGATGTAGAGTGCCAACGTGAAAGTTCCTGCAAAATAACGTGAGGATCGTATACCTTGAAATTTTTCAGAAAATCATTGAAAATTATTGAAAAAAATTCTATATATCAAAAACTGTTCATCCAATATCGCTGGAATTTTGCGGGAGCCTTTAAAATCTAACTCGACTACCAAGTTCTAAGTTTGAACATGATCGGATATATATATTGTTGGAGATTCGAGCAGCCTTGTGTGAGTTCAGTAGATGGATGGGTGACCGTTGCCACGATAACTTTAGAACGAAAGGAGGTAGGGACTTGGAATTTTCAGGGTATGTTACGTATCCGAATGGGAGAGCTAAGTTCGTTTAAGGGCATAATTGGTCCAACGGTTCCCGAGTTATACCCACCTGGAATATTATTTACTCGATAACTCAAAAAATATAAACTCGATTGAATTGGAGCTCGATAACTAGTTGTAGAATATCGATATAAAGACGTGATTGAAATTTTGTAAGAACCGTACCACTAGAAAATTTAAAAAAAATTACGAAAAAAAATTGGTTCAAGCACTCGAATTTACCATGGTGAATTTGATTAAGAGTGTCTAATACAGCAGAACGGACAATAGAATTCACCATGGTAAATTCGATTAAGAGTGTCCAATACAGGAATATGGACAATAGAACATACGCACAAAAGCTCCTGACTTCACGTCAGTGCTTGAACCAATTTTTGATTCTGACATAATATGTATTCAATTGAAATTCTTTAAATATCTAATATTATGCAAAAAATCTCACTTCTCAAGTAATTTCAGTTTACAATATTCACGCAATTCGGAGAATATTTGCGCTTCGGCAATCTACAAGTAATTACAGAGTTTTTAATGGATCAGATTTATATACTTTGAGTTGTAGAGGAAATAAAAATGAAAATTCAGATGTGGATAACTCCAAAACCCATTATGCCAATATATGAACTCAAATGTCGCATTCTGATGCCCAACCTACCCTGAAAAATCACTATCGCCTTCTGTTCTGGAGATATCGTGCGACAAATAACATTTTTCATAATTTTTTCAAAATTTTCTGGCAATACGATCCTCCCGAAATTTCAGATACGTCTTCATGTCGATACTTCACAACTAGTTCCACAATTGATCGGATATGTCATTTTTGAGTAATGTTCAACTAGGTATAACTCCGAAACTCACACAAGTCTGCTTGGGTCTCCAAAAATATAGATGGGAGTTTTTTAGAATTTTCTGGTTATACGATACTCACAAAATTTCACATACTTCATTATGACGGTACTCTACAACTAATTACCATGTTTCAATTTGAACGTATCGGTATTAGTTGAAAATGCAATGTGTACTCGGGAACCGTTCGGTCGATTATGCCCATAAACGAACCTGTCTGAATTGCGCACATGTTCGGGGGAAAATTTTTGACCAAATGTCGGTTATTTTCGGATTTTTGCCGAAAATCGTCTCAAACGATTACATTCCACTCAATGATGAAGAATTGTAGGACAAATTTGATTATGTCTGGCCATCTGTTGCCACGATAACATTCAAACGAAAAGAGACAGAGACTTGAAATTTCTGGAATAGGTGGTGCACTTGACTGTTACGGCGAAGATTGTTAATGGGTATAATCGGCCCAACGGATTCCTAGGCCTAATTTTGTTTTCAAACAATACAGATCCTATCGAATTGAAACTTGTTAACTAGTTGTAGAATACTGACCCAAAAACGTATGTAAATGTTCGGGAGTATCGTATGACTAGGTAATCTTGAAAAAAATACTATGTATCTCGCGATGATTGAGAACGGAAAGAAATAGCGACTTGCAATTTTTAGGGTAAGTTGCGCATACGAATACGACATCAATAGTACAGTAGACCAGATTGTTTTGGAGTTATACTCATCTGAAATTTTGTTTTAATCTGCTCAATAACTTGAAGAACACTATTCCGATCCAATTATAACATTGTAGTCGGTTGTACAACGCAAACACCAGAAATTTTGCGGAATTTTGTAAGGATCACTAGAAAATCTTAAAAATTCATTGAAAAAGATTATATCTGCATCTCAGAAACTATCCGGCCGACATCATTGAAATTGTGCGGGATCCTTCAAAACTCAACATTAAAGCCAATTTCCAAATTTGAACACAATCGGTTCTATATTGTTGGAGATCCGAGCACCCTTGGGTGAGTTCAGTAGCTGTACGAACGGTTTCGGAGTTATACCCATCTTAAATTTTATTGCGCGTATGTTCTGGGGAACATCGCGTTATCATTTTGCCCAAATGTCTGTAACTTTTGAAATTTTTGACGAAAATGGTCTCAAACGATTTAGTTCGACTCCCCAATGGAGAATTCGAGGTCAAATTTCATTCTGTCCGGCCGGCCGTCCGGCCGTTGCCACGATAAGTTGAGAACGAAAAGAGCTAGCGACTTGAAATTTTCAGGGTAGGTGGCGCATCCCAATACGACGGACAAGTTTCCGAGTAATAATTTTGTTTTCAACCAATATGAATTCGATCGAATTGAAACTTGGTGAGTAGTTGTAGAATACGAACCTAAGCACGTTTGTGAAATTTTGTGCAAATCGTATGGCTAGAAAATTATTAAAAAATTATTAAAAAATATTTTTGTTTCCACGATAACTTGAGAACGGAAAGAGATAGCGGTTTGAAGTTTTCAGGTTAGGATGTGCATCATAACGCGACATTTGAGTTTGCTCATGAGCATAATCGGCCAGACGGTTTAGAGTTATAGCCATTTGCAATTTGGTTGTTTTTTGTTCCTCATTAACTCGAAAAATACTAGACCGATTGAATTCACACATGGTTATTAGTTGTAGAATGCCAACGCGAAAATTCTTGCAAAATTTAGTGAGGATAGTATTTGTAGAAAATTTTTTAAAAATCATTGAAAATTGAAAGAAAAATTTCTATATATCAGTAACTATTCGTCTGAAATTGCTGAAATCTTGCAAAAACCTTTAGAACCTAACACGATCGGTTAAATATTGTTGGAGATTCGAGCAGCCTTGTGGGAGTTCAGTAGATGGGTGACCGTTGCCTCGATAACTTTCGAACAAAAGGAGATAGGGACTTGCAATTTTCAGGGTAGGTTGCCTATCCGAATGGTAGAGTTGAGTTCGTTTTTGGGCATAATTGGTCTAACGGTTTCCGAGTTATACCCACCTTGAATATTATCTCCTTGATTACTCAAAAAATAAATATTCGATCGAATTGAAGCTTGGTAACTAGTAGTAGAAAATCAACATAAAGACAGGTTTAAAATTTTGTAAGAACCGTACCTCTAAAAGATTTGAAAAAAATGATGAAAAAAAAATTTTGAGAACCGTACCCCTAGAAAATTTCAAAAAAGTCACGAAAAAAAAATTGGTTCACGCACTGACGTGAAGTCAGAAGCTTTTGCGCGTATGTTCTATTGTGAATTTATTACGAATTTACCATGGTAAATTCGAATTAAGTGTCCAATACAGGAGAATGGACAACATAATTTACCATGGTAAATTCGATTTAGGGTGTCCAATACAGAAGAATGGACAATAGAACATACGCGCAAAAGCTTTTGACTTCACGCCAGTGCTTGAACCAATTTTTTTTATTTCCTCAGTAACTCAAAATATACAAATTTGATCCAATTAAAACTTGTTAATCACTTGTAGAATGCCGTTTTCGCGAAGCATCTCATCACTAGAAAAAAATAAAAACTTTGTTTTCTTCAAAAATTCAATTCTTCAGAAACTTCTCGGCAGAATCCACTGTAATGCACGCAAAAGCTCTTGACTTCACGTTATTGCTTTTTAAGAATGTCTATAGGAGACTCCGTCCGTTCCTATAATGCAGCCCTCTATGCTCATCCCCAGACATTGAGAAATAGTAATTTCAATTTCCAGTCTCCACAGCACCCTAGGTCGTTCAACAATACGTTTATGCCCCAAATGGCTGAAATTCGGATTGATAAATACCACGTCTGGAATTCGAGCTCTACATATTGGCTGGATTCGGCTAATAAGAAATTGTTACTCACCTCGCCCCGGAAACTGATGGATTTCGGGCCCTCTACAAGAAAGCACATTAATACTGAATCGACTCCTCTCTTGCAGTGAATAGCGTGCCTGGATATTTGTTACACGGTTATCGGGCCCTGGGATAATATATGGATGTTGAAATTGATGAAAAGCTATCAATCCTACTAGCTAGAATGTCGGATATCACTAGGTATACTGGGTTGTGAAAGAGTAATTCGGCTGGTGGTGATTTCCAGTTATTTGTAGATGTACGTCGAAAAAGGTGGAAAAGTCCTGTCGACAGGAGCGTTGGCGCTCTGGTTCAAACTTTTACAACTCTTATCTCCGAAAGTATTGGTTTCCCAGAGTTGGAAATGATATCAACGGATTCTTACGGTGGAACGGAATTTAAATTCAAACATCATACAAGTATCTGAATTCAACAAGAGTGCCAAAAATGATTTATCCAAAACCAACAGATCAATTCTGCCCAATAACGAACTTATCCGAGATATTCATTCCTCAAATCTACTATGAAAATTATATTATATCAATAGAAACTTAGCCAATATTTGAGTTTTGTTTTTATTGGAGATATTCTGAACACAATTAGATTACCTTGCCAAAGTATATATTATTTCCATCATCATCATCATTATCTGGATTATCGTCATCATATGGATGATCGAAGAGGTTTCTACGATAGCTGGGGTTATTCCATTGCCATCTGGCTGATTTTGACCAATAACGAACCCAAATGAGATATTTATCTCCCAAACCAACTCTGAAAATTTCAATTGTCTAGCTCATTCCGTTTGAGAGTTATCGTGGCTACAGCCGGACCGAACGAAAAAAATTGATTTTGACCACGGATTCTTGATCAGTTGTAACGGTTCATTTTCATACTCTTTACATTTCAATATTAATTCGGTTTTGATTCATATGCGCCGAAAAGATAAGAGAGATCGCTCGAAGGAAACAGGTTTTCAGTATTAGAAAAGTATTCAGCGTAACGGCTATACTTGGCGATTGATCAGTGGAAATAATTGCGATTTTGATTTTGGATCTGATTACCAAATAATTTGGGATTTGACGAAGTATAGTTTTAGCTCTGTTTTTAATTAATGAGCATACTTTGGAAGGATATAAACTAACGTTGATTAAATACTTGAATTTCACTCAGAGCCGCCCAAGATCAAAGGTAAAACTCAAATTGTATTTTTTTCTAAATTTAATAGTAATTATTTGAGGCTCTTTATTATTATCTTCACCTAGTTTCATTGGCTTCCTTTCTGAATCTTCGGTGTTCTGCTATCAATAGATTTTTCAAAGTTGATTAGAAGATCTAAGACAATTTGTAGAGGACGTGACTACTATCAGTCCTGAATATATCTTCCGGAAGTTAGCCAACCTGATGAATTGATTTTAAGAAGGATAATTGGATGTATCTACGACAAAACCTACCATATAGATGAGTATTGTGATTCATGAACTTACTGTTGTTTGATCTATCTATATTGACAGTATTGATTTTAAGCATTTTCATATTTGACTGCAATTTTCATTGACATTGAGTACCTATATATTTGATAATTAAGTTTTGGTATAAATGTGAACTTTTATTCTGATCTGCATAAGTTTGATGCATTTTCATGTTCGATGATTAGTGCAATAGATACCACTATAACTTCGTTTCATCTATTCTTGGTCAACCCTTACTCACACCTATTCCACTGAGCTGGTCAGTGCTGCTCTAAAGACATTAAGAGAGGCACTTAAAAAAAAATATTTTGTAACAGAGTGTCCTCATGAGAGTGAAATTAATTTCCAAATAATTATATGTGTTACAAATGGCGCCCAACGTTTCCTAAGGCTTGGTCGGTGTGATAGGCATTTTATTAAGTTTCTTTATCAAATTGTTTATTCTTCAAAAGTGGATTATCGTTTGCACTGATTATTCGTACGTCAGCTAGTGTAGATATTCAACATTGTAATCGCTGTGGTAGATATATCCTTTTTTTTTTTTTTTCCCTCGCTGTTGTTCTTTTTGCGCGCGTATTCCGCAAGGAACAGCGTGCTATCACTTCGTCACAATGTCTGTATTTTTCGATTTTTTTTTCGAAAATGGTCTCAAACGATTGGGTTCGACTCCCTGATGAAGAATTCGAGGTCAAATTCAATTCTGTCTGGCCGGCCGGCACGATAACTCTCGAACGGAACGACTTAGAACGTTGAAATTTGCAGGGTAGTTTTGTAAATATCTCGGACAAGTTCGTTAACGGGCGAAATCCACCGAGCGGTTTCGGAGTAGAGGCCGTTTTTAGTCAAAACGTTTTTTATGAATATTTCCGGAACCGATCACTCGATCTTTCTGAAATTTGGCATCAAATTGTAGAATCATGACTTTTATATGCCTGCGAAGTTTTGTTATGACCGGACGGCCCTAAAGTGGCAAAAAAAATTTCAAAAATTTTAAAATTTTGTTTTCACGATAACTTGAAAAATACTGTTCTGATTAAATTGAAACTCAGTAGTTAGATGCAAAAGACCAATGCAAACACTTTTGCAAAATTTCGTGAAGATCACGTGACATGAAAAAAATCAAAAAATTACAACTATTTTGCGGAATACTTTGCTTAAAATGCCGAAACCTATTTTTTTGAGGTTCATGCTTCCTTTTCCGGGCATTTTTCGTTGTGCGCAATCGCAGATGAGAAGTCATTTAACTGCTGTAGTTTTCGTCAGAGAGGATTGAGGTTTTGGGGTGGCGGATGATATTCCTCCATAGAATCCAAATCCCTGATGAGGGTCTGCGTAGATTAAAGATGCGATATCTCCCGAACCACTAGTGTTGGAGAATCGGAGTTTTTTGTAAGGTGTGTTATTTTGAGAGGACTTTTAGCCGCGAGTAGATTGCGCATGCGCAGAAGAGAAGTGACTGTTTTTGAATTGGATAGGTTATGTTGGGAGTGCTGAGTCGATATTGTGAGGTTTTAAAAGAATATTCATAGCAATTAAGTTCAAGGACAAGTCAGTTTGGGGGATGTAGCGTTGTTTCCGAGTTAAAGTGTTCGTACCGTGGCCCTGGGGCTAATTTTGAAATTGATGTTACCCCTTACAGGCATTTTTCGTTATGCGCATGAGCAGACCATCAGTGATTTAACTGCTGGTGCTTTCGTCAGAGAGGATTGGGATTTCGGGGTGGCGGATGCTATTCCTCTATAGAATCCCCTGGTGAGGGTCTGCGCATGCGTGGATTCAAGAAGCGATATCTCCTGAACCACTAGTGTTGGAGAATTGGAGTTTTTTGTGAGGTGTGTAATTTTGGGAGGACTTGCAGCCACGAGTATATTGCGCATGCGCAGACGAGAAGTGAATGGTTTTGGGTAGTTTGAGTTATGTTGGGAGTAATGAGCCGATATTGTGAGGTTTTAAAAGAATATTCATGTCAATTCAGTGCACGGACAGAGGTCAGTTTGGGGGAAATAGCGTTGTTTCCGAGTTGAAATGTCTGTATTGTAGCCCTGAGGCAAATTTATAAATAACTATATTCGGTAGATCTATATTAAAATACGTTCGGATTTGGAGAAGAGGCAATTGCTTTCCTAATGGAGGTCCCACAACCGCAATTTTTTTTGATCTACAGTAAAGCTAACAGCCAAACTGTTTTGATAGCTATATTTGTTAAAGGAACTTGAAAAAAAAAAAGCACTGACGTGAAGTCAGTACTCTTTGGTGCGCGTGTTCACGGTGGCAATTTGAATTGAATGATGAGTACTTCAAGCTCAGTGGATACAGCGAGTCGAAGATCTACCCAAAGGATAGTGGACACTATTCACTGTCGGTTCAAAAATTAACAGTGCTGTATCTAAGCTGCCATCAGGATAGAGTAACAAAGTTGGAAAAGAACACAACTGACTCTCCTTAGTCGCACAAGCTCCTAGAAGATTTGGGAGGGTCAGTATAATCCTAATCATGTTTATAGCACGCGCGCAAAAGCAGAGTGACTTAATAATGAAAGAAAAAGTGTAAAAAGTCAATCTGCTTTGGCGCGCGTGCTATAAACATGATTAGGATTATACTGACCCTCCCAAATCTTCTAGGAGCTTGTGCGACTAAGGAGAGTCAGTTGTGTTCTTTTCCAACTTTGTTACTCTATCCTGATAGCAGCTTAGATACAGCACTGTTAATTTTTGAACCGACAGTGAATGGTGTCCACTATCCTTTGGGTACATCTTCGGCTCGCTGTATCCACTGAGCTTGAAGTACTCATCATTCAATTCAAATTAGCCACCGTGAACACGCGCGCCAAAGAGTACTGACTTCACGTCAGTGCTTTTTTTTTTTTTTTTGTGCGCTTATCGCTCTCTGAAGGCAACATATTTTGCATACGATTTCATCTGATGGTGTTTAATCTGAATTGGTTTTTGATTTTGGTTTATTTAGTGGAAGGCTCTACTAGCGGTACTACTTGTAGATATTTAAACATTTAATTTGATATTAATTTAATTTAGTTATTTTGTGATATTTTGAATAGTCTATGGTCAAAATGTCACAAGAATACTGGAAACCTGAAATAAATCGACTGAATTCGAGCGAGCTATCTTATGAAATGATTAGTAGGGGACTTAAAGTTGGAACTGTTGATATTATGCGGAAATCTTTGAGAAATATTTTGAAATTGGAAAGTCAGAGTCAATGGGTTGAAATTCCATTCACGATTCCATTTGAAGATGATTCTAAACAAATTGAGATTAATAATTCAGAGCTTGCTGCCCACTTAGACAAATTTGATGGAGATATAAGTACCTCACTGTTCACAAGAATCTCGGCTCAACTAGTACATACTCAAAGACGTATTCTTAAATCTCAACCGTCCGATGAAACCAAGGATGGAATAGCTAAAAACGGGTTACATCTACGATTTCATGAGATTAAAAATGATTTTGAGAGAAAAATCAGGAAATTAAGATCATCAGATGCGGATCTTTCGTTGACGAATACTTTGGCGGGAATCAGTTTATCGGCTTCATCTAGTTGTTCCACCGACTCTGAGGAAGATAGTGTTATTATCAGAAAACAATCAAAATTGAGGTCAATTCCGGTAATGAAGTGGAATCTTCAATTTTAAGGGGAGGATGATATGTCATTGAGTGCATTTTTGCAAAGAGTTGATGAATTGAAACTTGCACGTAACGTTGATTCTGAGGAGTTATTTAACTCAGCTTATGATCTTTTCAGTGGCAAAGCGTTAACTTGGTTCCGTGCTAATAGCAAATTAGCTGTAGATTGGAAATCTTTAGTTAAATTACTGCGTGAAGAATTTCAGCCAGCTGATTACGATGAAAGACTCCTTGAGGAAATTAAAAACCGTACGCAAGGTCCAAAAGAAACAATAGGAATATATATGTCCATAATGGATAGTCTTTTTGACCGTATGTCATTCGAAATTCCGGAACGTCATCAGCTTAAAGTTCTTATGCGGAATATACAGCCATTTTATCAAAGTCAGTTGGGTCTTGTTGATGTGAAGTCGAAGTCAGAATTGTTGAAACTTTGTAGACAGCTCGAAGCCCGAAAAACTAGTCAAGAAAAATTCGAACCACCACCTTCACGTGAAGGTAATAAATTTTTGGAGCCCGATTTAGCTTATGTAGAGTGTTCCAACTATTCTAGTGATGATGTTGTTAATATATGTGACATAGTTTGTTTTAGATGTCAAAAACCTGGTCATAAGCGCAGTCAATGTCGGCAACTTAGATTTGAGCCTAAATGTTTCAAATGCGGTAAAGAGGGCTACACCGTTAGATCTTGTCCTAACTGCAAGAATTTTCATTCAAATTCTAACCAAAAAAACTTGAACACCAGTCGTTAGGTCGAGGGACGCACTGGCATGAGGGCAATGCCTCGATGAAGTCTTCAGCATTGAAGATTGAGTTGGACTATATACTAAATAATGTGGTTGGCGATGAAAGACCTTATTTAAATGTTAAAATCATGGGAAAATCATTTTTGGGTTTGTTGGATTCAGGTGCGAGTAGAACTGTCGTGGGGGAAAAAGGTTTGAGCATTGTCAACAGTCTTGGTTTGAAAATTTAATCTCCTCATATTGCGCATGTGAAAATTGCAAACTGAGATCTATGTAATATTGAAGGAGTGTGTGACATTCCGTTTACTTTAAGAAGTGAGACCAGCATTATTGAGACCTTTGTTGTTCCGTCTCTTCCTCATTGTTTAATTTTGGGAGCAGATTTTTGGCGTTCTTTTGGCGTTGTTCCAGATCTCCGACATGGAGAATGGACATTTTCAAGTGAAAATTATGTTGAAATTGATGCAATCGAGGATCAGACGAACTTAACATCCCATCAATTCCAACTGTTGAATTCAATGTTGAAAGGAAATTTTGATCAGATGCCTGATAAAATAGGTTGCACCCCTCTCGTTGAACACAAAATTGTCACAAACTCAGATCCCATTAGGCAAAGATATTATCCTATTTCAGTTGCGTTAATAAACAGGTTGACATTGAACTGGAGAATATGCTTTCAAACGATATAATAGAACCATCATCCTCACCATGGGCTTCACCCATAGTATTAGTGAAAAAGAAAGACAATAATTATCGTTTCTGTGTTGATTATAGGCAGGTAAATAAACTCACAGTTAAGGACGCATATCCTTTACCGTATGTGACGAATATTTTGGATAGATTGAGAGATGCGAAATATTTGTCGTCCTTAGATATTAAAAGTGCTTTCTGGCAGGTACCATTAGAAAAAAAGTCACGCGAGATTACTGCTTTCATTTTTTCCCAACCGCGGTTTATATCACTTTAAAAGACTCCCGATGGGTTTATCTAATAGTAGCGCAACGTGGCAAAGGTTGATATATAAAGTTATAGGATATGATTTAGAGCCGTATGCATTCGTATATCTAGATGATATTATTGTAGTAACACCCACATTCGAAAGGCATTTGGAAGTTCTGAATGAAATATTAAAAAGACTTACGTTGGGTTTCACGAAGGTTTGACAGCTCTTAATTGCCAAATTAGTGCGATTCTATGTCGATTTTCAGTTCATTTTTGATACAACCATCGAAATAAATCCACGATTAAGCTAATCGAAGCTTCGTGAAACCCAACATTAGAGACGCGAATCTAACCATCAGTAAAGAGAAGTGTTATTTTTGTAGGGATGAGCTTAAATATTTAGGATATGTTGTGAACAAAAATGGACTTCAAGTGGACCCTGAAAAGGTTAATGCGATACTTAATCTGCCTGAACCTAAAAATATACGGGAAGTACGTCGTATACTGGGGATGGCATCTTGGTACAGACGATTTGTGCCCAATTTTAGTACGGTAGTTTCTCCAATCACAAAGTTATTAAGTAAAAATATAGATTTATGTGGTCAGAGCAGTGTTCGGAATCCTTTAATAGGTTGAAAGAAATTTTAGTATCAGCTCCAATTTTAACTTGTCCTGATTATGGAAAACCTTTCGTGATAGCGACGGATAGTTCTGATTACGGGATAGGAGCAGTTCTTTCGCAAGAATTGGAAGATGGGGAGTAGATCGCGAGTAGATCTCTTTCGCGCGCTGAACAGAAATTTTCAACCACCGAAAAAGAATGTTTAGCAGTCTTGTTCGCAATTCAGAAGTTCAGACCATATATTGAGGCTACTCATTTCACGGTATATACTGATCATAATAGTTTACGTTGGCCCCAAGATCTGAGAGATCTATCCGGACGATTAGCTCGATGGAGTTTGAAGTTGCAACAATATGATTTTACGATTTTGCACAGGCCTGGTCGTGAAAACACGGTTCCTGACGCACATTCGAGAGCTGTTCCGAAAGTTGATATAGTTAAAGTATTTGACATGCATGAATCGGATAACGATGTATGGTATGGGAAAATGAAACGTTCAGTTCTTAATAAACCTGCATCATTTCCATTGTGGAAAGTGGAGAATGGTAAATTATACCAGCATGTCAAAAATAAATATCCAAGTTTGGATCAGGGAACAGATTGGAAATTAGTTGTTCCGAAGGGTAAACGTACTCAGTTGATGAAGGAAAATCATGATGAAATAACAAGTGGACACTTGGGTATATTTAAAACCTTTCATCGTATAAGGGACGAATTTTATTGTACAAAAATGAAGATGGACATTGCGAATTATATAAGGCGCTGTGTAAAATGTAATACCTATAAATCGGATCAAAAACCACCTATGGGTCAAATGTTGAGTCGACCTCATATTACAAAGCCTTGGGAACTTATCTGTTGTGACATCGTCGGTCCTTTGCCTAAATCAAGACATGGTTTTGTTTATATTTTATACGTTGCGGATTATTTTAGTAAATTTCCTTTCTTTTTTTCTTTGCGAGCTGCAAATAGTAGAAACATTTGCAAAATATTAGAAGATGACATTTTCATGCTGGTGGGGGTTCCAAAATATATATTGACTGACAATGGGTCCCAATTCACTTGTTCTGAGTTCAAAAATCTTACAAAAAAGTTCGGTATAAAATCTCTACATACGGCTGTGTATCATCCCCAAGCTAATTATGTGGAACGTATACATCGCGTACTTAAAACGATGTTGAGTATTTATGTGGAAGATAATCAAAGAGATTGGGATGTTTGTCTTCAAAAAGTTGCATGCGCAATACGTTCATCTAAGCAAGAATCCACTCAGCTGACGCCCTATTTCATTAATTTTGGTCGCGAGATGAATTTGAAACGGAATAATGACAAAGATTCATCTGACGGAGTGATAGGCGATGAAAATGTTACGGTCGGTCGGGATCAACAGGCTGTTGTGAATAGATCACTTGAATTGGAAAAGGTTTTTGAGGATGTTCGATTGAATTTAGACAAAGCTTACAAACGTAATAGTAAATATTACAACTTGCGCAGAAGAAACGAAGAATTTGTTGTAGGTCAAAAGGTATATAGGAGAAATTTTGTATTATCGTACGCATCAAAGTATTTTACAAAGAAGCTAGCTCCAAAATATGTGGGTCCGTTCATTATTCATAAAAGAGTGTCACCGTGGACATATGTTTTGAGAGACAATGGGAATATAGTTTGTGGAACTCATAATATAAAAGATTTGAAGAGTCATCCCCCAGATGATAATTTACTTTAAATTATTCTATCGTTTGGGTGATATTTTAAGACAGTTTTTGAATGGTCAAGGAAAAGAATGTTCGTGAATTTTGTGAGAGTTTTCGAGAGGTCGGAGTTAGAAAAAGAAAAAATCTACGTGATTTTTTTTTGGAAGAATGGGTGGGATTTGGAACGGTTCATTTTCATACTCTTTTCATTTCAATATTAATTCGGTTTTGATGCATATGCGCCGAAAAGATACGAGAGATCGCTCGAAGAAAACAGGTTTTCAGTACCGTAACCGGGGGTTACTTTGAACACAAGGGGTTACTTTGAACAGATACGTTGTAAAATCAAAAATCCTCATAGCGGGCTTACTTCACAAGCTAGCGACCTCTAGTTGGTACTCAACATTCAATGATTACATGTAGACGGCGCTACGATCGCGAAACGTTCTCAGGTTGGCTAACCTGAGCCGCTGCGCGCCTTTTTATCGGAATTGTGAAATCAGCTGTTCTGAGAACAATCCTCAAACCTCCTCTGCCGCAGTGATCCTGTTGTGAAATACCGTTTTAGGTAAGTTATATATTTCTTATCAATCTATTGGCAACATTTTCTATTTTGTTTCATATCTCTAACTCATCTCGTTGATTTTATATGGCTAATCGAGTAAAAAACAGGAACTTTGAGGGGTTACTTTGAACATCGCGCTTCGTCTACTTTTTGTTCATCAGGGGCAAGCCAACAAGCCGCGAACTTATATTCGCAAGTTGGGAGCTCGGATGTACAGAAATTATTCAACAGAAATCCTTGCCAAGGCAGTAGAAAAGTGTTTAGTTGGAAAATCAACTATCGGGGCTGCTTCTACTGAGTAGTTTTTTTTCTGTTTACGTAAGTACCTACTAGAGCACAGTCAAATCCATTGTTGTTCCTAATTACGAATATTTTCTTGTTTTAGATTGAACCTTCCCTCTGGAACGATTTGCATGTACAAGAAGGCGACGAAGGCAAATGCAGCAGCTGCTAACTCTCAATTGTAGCGAAATTGCCAGGACGTCCAACCGTATTTTCAGCTGAAGAGGAAAAACTTCTGTGCGCGCACATAGTGGCAGTTGGTATCTACCGCTTCCCATGCTCCTTGAGAGATGTAAATATTTTCAATAAAGTTATAATTTTTGTGTTTATTTGTGCATTCTTGAGTAAACTCAGCGAAAAAAAATTAATTTACAATCTTAGTAGCATTGCGATGAAAAAATAAACATTGCCAGGAGTTCACGAGCTAAACCGTGAAGGAAAACCTTATTATCAGGCGACATTATTCTTTTAAAAACTCATACTTGCATATTCAAGGGGTTTTTATGAACAGGGCGCCCAAAACTGGCGTTTTCTATGGTAGACGCTCTCTTGTTCAAAGTAGCCCCTTCTTAAGGGGTTATTTCTGAACATATAAACATATGCCCCCACCAACTTCTATTGAAGATAATGGAGTCGTACAAACGGGAAATTGAAGCTGAGATAATAAGCCATCGATTGGTTGAAAACATTTTGAAATATCTGCAGAAATGTTTACGCTGCAATGGAATTAATGCAAAACTTGTTCAAAGTAACCCCCGGCTACGGTATTAGAAAAGTATTCAGCCTAACGACTGTACTTAGCGATTGATCAGTGGAAATAATTGCGATTTCGATTTTGGATTTGATTACCAAATAATTTGGGTATTGGCGAAGTATAGTTTTAGCTCTGTTTTTAATTAATGAGCATACTTTGGAAGGATATAAACTAACGTTGATTATATACTTGAATTTCACTCAGAGCCGCCCAAGATCAAAGGTAAAACTTTAATTGTATTTTTTTCTAAATTTAATAGTAATTATTTCAGGCTCTTTATTATTATCTTCACCCAGTTTCATTGGCTTCCTTTCTGAATCTTTGGTGTTCTGCTATCAATAGATTTTTCAAAGTTGATTAGAAGATCTAAGACAATTTGTAGAGGACGTGACTACTATCAGTCCTGAATATATCTTCCGGAAGTTAGTCAACCTGATGAATTGAATTTAAGAAGGATAATTGGATGTATCTACGACAAAACCTACCATATAGATGAGTATTGTGATTCATGAACTTTCTGTTGTTTGATCTATCTATATTGACAGTATTGATTTTCTGCATTTTCATATTTGACTGCAATTTTCATTGACATTGAGTACCTATATATTTGATAATTAAGTTTTGGTATATATGTGAACTTTTATTCTGATCTGCATAAGTTTGATGCATTTTCATGTTCGATGATTAGTGCAATAGATACCACTATAACTTATTTTCATCTATTCTTGGTCAACCCTTACTCACACCTATTCCACTTAGCTGGACAGTGCTGCTCTAAAGACATTAAGAGAGGCACTTAAAAAATTTATTTTGTAACAGAGTGTCCTCATGAGAGTGAAATTAATTTTCAAATAATTATATGTGTTACACAGTGAGTCTAACCAAATTGTTTAAGACCATTATCATCCAAAATTTCGAAAATTACAGACATTTGGGCACTCTTTTCCGAGGAACAAGAGCGCCAAAACAGAACTTATATGCTATTTAAGTAGTCGGAATAAGAATCTAACTTGGAAATAATTTATATATCGACTTTATTGATTCAATTTTTCCTCAAATCATTCTCTGATTCCGTTTGAACGAATTTTCATTAGGTTTTCACATCTCTGTACGATAAAATTGATTAACCATTTGATCAAGAATCATCTCATCGAAGGTTAAAGATATAATAGGATTAGATAACTAACCGTAACTTACCAATGGAACTCAAGATTTTCTGTCTGAAAACATATTTTAGCAATTTTGGAGAATTATTTTGAATAAATTTAAGAAAGTCTTCATCTAAGAGTCGATGTGCTTACTTGATCTCAAGAAAAATACTTGCAGAAGTGTTTATGTCCAAAGTTTGTAATTATTAGAGAGTCACAGCCAAAAATAGTTTTTGTGCGTATTTTCTGGGGACCATCGTGTTATCATTTTGTCCAAATGTCTGTAATTTTCGAACACTCGACCAAAAATGTTTCCGAACGATTAGGTTCGACTCCCTGAAGATAAAGTCGAGGTCGATTCTGCCGGCCGTCCGTTGCCACTATAACTTGAGAACGGAAAGAGATAGAGAATTGAAACTTTCAGGGTAGGTGGTGCGTCCCAATACGACGGACAACTTCGTTAATGGGCATAATCGACCCAATGGCTTCCTAGTAATAATTTTGTTTTCAACCGATCCGGACCGGAACAAATTGAAACTTGGTGAGCTGTTCTAAAATACAAACTTAAGGACGTATGTTCAGTTTTTCAAGAATCGTATCAGTAGAAAATGGAAAAAAAATTATTAACATACATTATATCTCGATAACTTGAGATAGCAACTTGCAATTTTCAGGACAGGTTGAGCATCCGGATGCAACATTTGAGTTCGTTAATAGGCATAATCGTTCAAATGGTTTCGGAGTTATGCCTATCTAAAATGTTGTTGTTATTTCCTCAATAACTAAAAAGTTACTAATCTTGTCTAATTCAATCATGGGAATTAGTTGCGGAATGCTGCCGCGCAAATTAGTGAGAAATGTCGTAAGATAATTTGACTAGAAAATTTAAACTTGTAATTTTCAGGGTAAGTCTCGGGGTAAGTGCATCCAAATGAGACAGTTATGCTCATTGATGGGTATAATCGGCCAAACGGTTTCAGAGTTATAGCGATCTGATGTATTGTTTTCTCGATAACTCAAAAAATATAGATTCGATTGAATTGAAACGGCAAAGAAGTTTGTGCAATTTTGTGACACCTATAATTATTAAATTTCAAAAAATTCATTAATGAATATTATTTTTCACACGATAACTTGGGAACGGAAAGACATAGCAACTTGTAATTTTCAGGATAGATCGTGCATCCTGTTGTGACATTTTATTTTGTAAAAAGGCATAATGGGCCAAATGGTTTTGGATTTATATCAATCTGAAATTTGGTTATTATTTCCTCTATAACTCAAAAAATACGATACCGATTCAACTCAAACATGGTAATTAGATCTAGAATTCCGACGCAAAAATGTATACAAAATTCGGTGAAAATCGTATTACTAGAAAATTAATAAAAAATCATTGAAAAAATTCTATATATCAGAAAGTATTCATCTGACGCCGCTGACGAGAACCTTTTAAACTTAACTCTACAACCAAGTTGCAAGTTTGAACACTATCGGATCTCTATTGTTGGAGGTTTGGAGTAAACGCTCCAGCTTAGTTTGTTAATGGACAATTAATAATCCTCAGAATTGCGAGTCGTTATCTTTTTTCGTTCTCAAGTCATCTTGAGATAAATAATATTATTCAATAATTTTTATCAAATTTTTTAGTGATAAGAGTGTCACAAAATTTCACAAACGTCTTTGTGTCAGTATTCTACAACTAGCAACTACGTTTCAATTCGGATCTGTATTCGTTGAAGAGAAAATTAGTAATCTGAAACCGTTTTGCCGATTATGCCCATTAACGAACTTGTCCGTCTCATTTGGAAGCACCACCGAACCTGAAAATTTTAAATCGCTATCTCTTTCCATACGAAACTTATGGTGGCAACGGCCGGGAAGAATTAAATTTGACCTCAAATTCTTCATCAGTGAGACCATTTTCGACGAAAGATTCGAAAGTCACACATATTTGGGAAAGTTGATAGGAACTCTATTCAGGCAAACAAGTGCGCCAAAAATGGCTGATATCGCTGTTGATAAACCTATTAGTAGATTGCTTTGGAATGGTTGATTAATATTCTTCTAATGGTGGATTTATCCATTTGATTTATTCTTGCGAAACTTCGGGTGAGGTGTGTATGCGCGTATGTTCAGGGAAATATCACGTTATCATTTTGCCCAAATGTCTGTAATTTTCGAAATCTTTGCCGAAAATGGCCTCAAACGAATAGGCTCAACGCACTGAAGAAGAATTTGAGGTCAAATTGGATTCTGTCCAGCCGTCTGGCCGTTGCCTTCATAACGGGAGATCGAAAAGAGATAGCGAATTGAAATTCACAGGGTAGGGGGCGCGTCCCAATACGACGGATAAGTTCGTTAATAGCCATAATCGTCATAATATGTTTTCAACTAATACAGATCCGATCGAATTGAAACTAGTTGAGTAGTTGTAAAATACAGACTTTAAAACGTATGTGCAATTTTGTGACAATCATATCACTAGAAAATTAAAAAATATTATTCATCTCACGATAACTTGAGAACATAAAGATATAGCAACTTGCAGTTTTCAGGGTAAGTTTAGCATCCAAATGCAGCATTTGAGTTTGTTAATAGGCATAATCGGCCAAACAGTTCGGGAGTTACACCTATCTGAAATTATGATTTTATTTCCTCCCCAACTCAAAAAATATTAAATCAATTTAATTCAAACATGGTAATTAGTTGCAGAATGCCCACGCACAAATTTTTACTTAATTTAGTGAGGATCGTACCACAAGAAAATTCTTAAAATATCATTGAAAATCTTCGAAAAAAAATTCTCTCTCCGAAACTGTGCGTCTGATATAGCAGAAATTCTACGAAAAGCTTCAAAACATAACTTTATAACCAGGTTCCAAATTTGAACACAATCGGATATATATTATTGGATATCTGAGCAGCATTAAGTGAGTTCAGTAGCTGGGATGGGTGACCGTTGCCACGATAACTTGCGAACGGAAAGATATAGCGAATTGCACTTTTCAGGGTATGTTCCGCATCCAAATGTGACAGCTATGTTCATTGTTGAGTGTGATCGGCCAAACGGTTTCAGAGTTTGGATGGCTATTAGTTCAAGAATGTCGACGCAAGAATGTTTTGCAAAATTTCGTGAAGACCGTATTATTAGAACATTTTTGAAAAATCACTGAAAATCGTTGGAAAACATTCTACATATCAGAAGGTACTCGTTCCCATCACTGAAATTTTGCGGAACCTTCAAAACTGTAAAACCAAGTTGTAAGGTTGAACACGATCGGTTTTCTATATTGTTGGAGATCCGAGCGGGTGAGTTCCAATATTTTGAAAGGAATTTAAATCTAATACTCAGTTGAATAAATACAGAAATACAGTATTTTCTTTCCTATATTATTATAAATTTAATGAATTTCAGTTCTGATAGAATATATAAGTCAGAATTGAAAATTCTCTGATATTAGACGATTCTCTTATTACTCAAGTCCTTAGTGTACTAAATGTATTCATAGCTTATGAATGAAGAAGAAAATGGTCTATGTCGATGTTAAATTCAATCAAGAGTGTCCAAACGAGGTGAATACATAATATGACATGCGCGCAAAAGCTCCTGACATCCCGTCAGTGCTTGAACCAATTTTTGTAGTGTGTATATTGATACGAACCTCACAAAATTTCGCGAAAATTAGCACATCGGCATTCCGCAACTAACAACCATGGTTTTATTGGCATGCTGTTCCCCAGAACATGTTTCGTCTGGTAAATAGGTGTGTGCCGGATGACCCCTCGTCAGATCCGATAATGCATGAACCTTGAGGGCTTCATACGAGACGAGAGTAGGCGAGAGTATAAAAATGGGTTCAAGCCCTGTGGACAGGAGCTTTCTGGCGCTCTAGTTCAAACAGACAAATTATATCTCCAAAAGTATTGGTTTCTCAGAGTTGGGAATTATATCAATGTATTCATATGATAGAACTGCATTATAAAGGAAATTCAATTTAAATAATAGTTTATTTATCAAGATCAAATGAGCAATCATGAGAATGAGAACTGAACCATGGAAGAAATCAAATTAAATCTGGCCAATTTTGCCCAATAACGAACTTAACCGAGATATTCATCTCCCTAAACTACTCTGAAAATTTCAACTACCTACCTCATGCCGTTCGAGAGTTCTATCTATGTCTATGGATGAAAAGCAGTCCCACTACTCTCAGATCTCTTACTTCATGTTCCGTTCCGAAATGTAAGAATTTTATGAGAAAACCTAATTTCGGAGCAAACAACTGAGATTTTTCTCACTTCGCTCACAATTCTTCGATTGATTAGATAATGTCATGTCTCAGGAACATCATTTGACATTATGACAATTCATACATAGAATAATATCATTCTGTGCCAACGATGAAATACGATTTATTATTGAAATTTTGAAAAATCATATCTTCGAAAGTATTAGCTTGTTAGAGTTAAAAATGATATCATTGGATTCTTATGGTAAAACAGCTTATTGAAAAAAATTAAATTCGGAATTTGCCTTGTAAAAAAAAATTTTTTTTTTGTTACTCCGAAATCATCTGTCCGATTTTGCCCAATAACGAACTTAGTCGAGATATTTATCTCCCAAACCTACTCTGAAAATTTCATTTGTCTAGCTCATTCCGTTCGAGAGTTATCGTGGCTACAGCCGGACCGGCAGGATGGCCGGACAGAATGAATTTCGACCACGGATTCTTGATCAGTGAGTCGAACCAAATCGTTTAAGACCATTTTCATCGAAAAACTCGAAAATTACAGACATTTGGGCAAATTGATAAGCACTCAGTTCCGAGGAACTAGAGCGCCAAAAATCTCTTCTCGGTCTCACCAATTCCCAAAAAATTAATTCTCGTTGCTCGTCTCGTTATCAGTTGTCTCGTCTCGTCTCGCATAATTAAGAATAACGATGATAAATATTATAATATATAAACGATTACCAGTTTTATTCTATGTACCTCCATAGATGTATACAATAATTGTTCACATCTTCACTACAAGAAGCACAAGACAATACATTTCTCCAGATGTTCAAATTTAGACGAAATTTTAAATTCATTGGGATTTAGGAGCAATAAAAGTTGTCCGTTAAGTATTGAATTCATAATGGCATCAGTTTTTATGATTGTGAGTTCTATTTTTTCTTGAAGATATTTTCTTCTTTCTCAATTATCGCAAGGTCATAACAAACATTAATAATCTTCTGAAAAATCGTGTAATTCTAGAACGATCGCTGTATAATATAGACAAAATATATTGGTAATTATAGCGGAAACTCTTTATATTCAATTGTTTTCTGCGGTTGTATAAACCGGTCGAGTCGTATATAAGAAAAGTTTACTATTTGTATCTGTAGTAAATAAGACGATCTTCCAGGTAGAGAATTCCTAGCCGAAGAAACCCTTTCAATAGTGAACTCGTTTAATACTCATTATTTTCTAGATACATTCGAGTATACTCAACCGAGATTAAAAAATCGATCTTGAAAGAAATACATTCATACCTTAAATATAAAAATCTGCAAGGATAAATATTTATGATAAGAGATACGTTACTGTAAGAACAGAAATATTCCACAGATAGTCACAAGAGTTAATATTTTGTAAAATATATTGTTCTCTATGTGGACTTTCCCTAATTTTTTTAATGAAAACTTTATAAAAAACAATTAACGAGACCAAAAACGAGACTCTCGGGTTGCGCTGTAGGTATGTGGTCTAGGTATCGCCTATAATATTTCTTTAAACGTCTCGTCTCGCTTTTCCGAGACGAGAACCAGACGAGACGAGAAAAATCTCGCTCTCGTGTGAAGCCCTAATGAACATTTCTTATTCCAGAAAACATAAATCGAAAATATCAAACTATGTTTCAGATCGCACCTTGCACCACGAGTGTTGGTTCTGGTTCAGCGGAAAGCAAACTTCTCAGTTTGACTGGATATTCGTTACAGGACTATTGGAAACTCGAATAATACATGGATTTTGAAATTGATGTAACCTCATCAATCTTACTGGCTATTACCACGGTTTTCTCTGGGTTTTGCGGAGAAAGTATCTTAACCGGTGAGAAATTTACTTCTTTTGAAGTTTTCCATCGGCAAATAGGGAGAGTGAATTTTACTATATATCGTGACACGAACTGGAATTGAAGACTTTTCTTGGATATATGGAGATTTCTCTCATGCTCCAGGATTTTCTGTTGGGAAAATTCATTTGCAAGGGATATATCCGTGGATTCCCCTTATATCTATTCGAGGCATTCCTAATTTCACAACGATCATTTTCATGATACCTACCCTGCGAAGCCTTCCACGATTCTTGAGATTCACGGTTATAAATATGTGTTGTATTCAAATGGCTTCCATGCAAAATCTCAACGAAAGAGGACGAATTATTAATTGAGTAGTTTTTGCAATGAATTTATATTATCTCTAAGTGGTTCCTTTCTGTGTTTTCTCTTCCATACCCAGAAAAATATCTATAAAAATGAAAAATATGGGAAAGCACTGTAGACAGGAGCTTTGGCGCTCTTTTCCGAACTTAGACAAATCATATCTCCGCAAGCATTGGTTTTTCAGAGTTTTGGGAATGATATCAATGCATTCTTAAGATAGAACTGCATCATAAAAGGAATTAAATTCCACAAGAGCTTTGATTTTTCTGTATGGCAATGAATCCATTATTCACACCGAAGCCGACGATTATGGAAAAATGCACTGAACTCTTGTTTATCGATATATTGATTAATTTGCTAGATGTTTTTATTATGCTGGGGCTACATTAGCAGGCGAAGATTTTTATGGCTTTATCACCATGAAAACATCACGATGTTCTTGTCTACATTAGCAGTCAACTTTCCGAGGGGCCGACGTGACGATTATTCTTGCGAAGTGAAATAGAGAAAGCACGGGCGTTCTATTATATGTCGAGGAATAATTATCTACTACAAGTCGCTAATAAACAGAACTGTGAAGTGGCAAATTGTAGCCGCGCTAGCGAATATTGTACCATAAATCCTTACACAGTTCTTCCCAGCAACTACGCACGAAAAAGGACTATCAATATTAATGTTCATTTTATTTTTTACAAAAGGTTGAAATTGAACTAATATAAAATCTTGGCAATTTGCAGCAAGTTTTGCATTCTTATGATTCTTAGGTGTGAATGGAATGTGAAATTGATGCGAAAATAAAAATAGCATCATCTTTGCGCCAGAATGAAACTACTTTTGAGAAAAATTCGAACAAATGTCAAAAAACCAAGTTCAAACAAAATTTACTAGTTACAATTATATTCATGCTGACACTAATGTCCTCTAGTCACCGAAAATAAATCGTTAGGTAATTGTTCAAATTTTAAAAGGCTTATGAGCAAAAAAATATGTTTGATGGTTTTCCGACCTGAATTTTGGAACGTGGATCTAAACTGTAATTTCAAGCAAGTTTACTTATAGTGCTTACTGAAATTATTTTCCGAGGTAATGAACATTTTTGTTTGAAAATGTTGATTTCCGCTCAAACCGGAAGTCTCAGTGGGCCAAGTTTTATATCGTTTTATATCATTTTTGATGCACCAACTTCGGAAGCACTGTATATAATTTGTGGAAGGGTTTTCCGCAAAAGGAGCCGAGAAAAATGTGGAACTCACTGGTTTCTCAGAGTTGGGAATGATATCAATGGATTCTTATAATACAACTGAAATTAAAACTAAATAACGAACCGAGATATTCGTTCCTAAAATCTCCTCTGAAAATTATATTATATCAATTGAAACATAGCCAATATTTCGGTTTTGTTTTCACTGAAGATATTTTCATCATCATATGGATTATCCAAGGGAATATAGGGTAGGGATTATTATAATATCCTATAATTGTTCATTTTGCATTCAATCATACTTTGTTGAAACAGAAATGAATATATTTGACATATCTGTCATAGGTAGATAAGATTATGCATGAACATTGAACACAGATAGAACATAGACAGATAGAAGTCGCATTCTCTGAAACATAGAAGTACGATGTATTATCGAAATTTTGAAAAATAATATCTCCAAAAATATTAGCTTGTTAGAGTTGAAAATTATATTAATGGATCATGATAAAGCTGCATCTTAAAAAGAGTCGAAGCAGATCGTTTGAGACCATTTTCAGCCAAAAATTCGAAAATTACAGACATTTGGGCAAATTGATAAGCACTCTGTTACCAGTAACCAGAGCGCCAAAAAGTATTCTGCTGGTACCTGCCGACACTTTTGCGGTAATTCCGCAAAGGGAGCGGAATTACTCGATAAACCTTTCCGCTTAAATATACTTCTCCGCATGCATTATCCATATTTCTGTTTTTCATATCCTGGGGTTGAGGTCACTACCAAAGGCTGCTTATGCTTCCTCTGTGTCAATGTCATAGTTTTCCTCCGAATTGGTGGTCCTAGAGCTGAAGGTAGAATTTGCTGCTCGCTACTGTTGTGGTGTCAACTATTCTCAGTTTTATTTCCATCTTTTGCTTGGTTTCATGGTTGTTCTGTCCTGAGGAGACCAACTAGGAGAAAAACGTGTTGGCCGGTACCAGCAGAATTATTTTTCTCAGCTCCTCCTGCGGAATTACCCGTTAAACCTATCCACTTAAATAATATACTACTCCGCAATTTTATATATCGATTACAGAAGAACAAACAGGCAAGCCCAAAGCAGTGCTCTCAAATTGTTCATCACATAATATGAAAATCAAAAATACACAGAATGAATACACTGGAACTCCAAAAATTAACCCTCAATTTTCAAGTAAAAATTCAAATTTCAGAGTTTTTTTTAGACGCAATGATGTTGCAAACGTCAATGTCGTTAATGCTGTTAACGGTGAGGGTCACAAATGTGAACCCTGTGGAACACCAGAAACATTGAATATTATATCAGTAACGTTATTATTTACCATAACAAATTGTGATCTCCCTTCAATGTATGATTTAAGCCAACCTAACAAATCCCCACTAATCCCAACTTCAGCAAGTCTACTCTGAAGTATGGAATGACTGATCGAATGCTTTGCTGAAATCCGTGTACACCACGTTCGTTTGGGCCCGAGATTCTATGCCATACTCAAAGAAAGACAGCAACTTCATCTCCAAACTTCTTCCCCCGAAGAAACCACGTTCTTGTTCTATTATAATATTTTTTTAAATAATTGGAAATGTAAATTAAAATTAAAGATTCAAACTATTTAGGTAAAGTTGACAGAATACTTATAGGTCTAAAATATTTCACATCCTTTCTGGCGTTCTTGTTCCTTGTAAAATAATGCTTATCAATTTGCCCAAATGTCTGTAATTTTTGGATAAAAATTATCTTATACGAATTGGTTCGACTCACCGATCAAGAATCCGTGGTCGAAATCAATTCTGTCCGTCCGCCCGTAGACACGATAACTCTACAACGAAAGGAGTTAGAGGATTGAAATTTACAAGGTATGTTTACAGCGTAAATATCTCGGACGAGTTCGGGTGAAATCCACCAAGCGGTTTCGGAGTTATGGCCGTTTTTAGTAAAAACATCTCTAACTAGCTAATGCTTTCAGAGGTATGATTTTTCAAAACTTCAACAATAAATCGTACTTCTATGTTTTCACGAAATGCTATAAGTATTCTATCTATGGATTATTATATGATCTGTGTTCATACTCGTACACGTCATCCTGTTTTGCTATATACAGAGTCAAATTAATTTCAGCTATTGAAGAATAATGAGGATGACAATATGATATACTTTTGGTGATATTTTAATGCCCGTGTATAATCCATATGATGATGGAAATATATTCTTTCGTAAGTTTATCAGAATGGGTTTGGAATAGGTCCAGTAAAAACTAAAATCAAATATTGGCTCTAAGTTTCAATTGATAAAATATAATTTTCAGAGTGGATTTGAGGAATGAATATCTCGGATAAGTTCGTGGTGTTTGGCGCTCTTGCTTGAATTCAATGTGTTTAATTATACAGTTATATCATAAGAATCCATTTATATCATTCGCAACTCTCAGAAACCAATACTTTCGGAGATATGATTTGTCGAAGAATAAACAAGAGCACCAAAGCTCCTGTCAACAGGGCTTTCCCACTTTTTCAACCATTTCTGAAAATTGTAATGACACACGATATTTACAATTTATTTGGAACAACGCGAGTTGCGAATGATTTGTCGAAAATAATACGCTATAGAACACAGATGGTGTCTACGAATCCTTCAAGAATAAAGATGCAATATTATACGGACCTTGCTCCTTCGAAGAGTCTATTAATTTCAGGGCATCAAGTATTTCTTCCTCCGATAAAATGATTTTATTTAGATAATTACTATCATACAAATTATCTATCGCATCTAAATCGAAAGGTCATTTCCACCATTCACGAGAACTTGAACCAATTTGCAAACATATTAGCAATATCATGCGGTTTTGATGTTTCCCTTCCCTCGATGAACATTATATCTTATGCATAATATTATATTGGATATCTATAATCTTCATAGTGACTTTTCCCAAATTACTCTCCCACAAATCCTTCTTATACCGACCATCAATCATCTATTTCATCGAAAGATACATCAGATTTTATCAAGGTGACATAATTCAACATATTTATCTGCTGACGATGATTATTGCATAATAATAGCAAATAATCATCTAACGTGATCGTAATCTCCTTGTTGACCTATTATTTACGATAAAATAAATTGAATCTATTGTATCGAATTTATTTACATGAGAATTTCTTCCACGGTAGAGGAAAGTCACCAAATATGGAATACCATTTCTTTTGGGGATTTGAAAAAAAAATTCATGAAAATTAAAACAGTTTAATGTTATTACTAATTAGTCATATATTTCTTTGTAGTAATTAGAAATCTTTATTCAAATATATGAGTAATCAAATCAAAATCTAACAAAAAATCACAAATGAGTAACCAAATATGGAATAGGTACCCATATATGGAATATCAACAATCATTAACAAAAATAGACGGAAATATGTATGAGATCAAATTAGTGCAAATAAAATGTTATGATAAATGAAAGAAGTGACTTAATTCACTTTCAAAAGTCACAGATCCAAGTATCAAACTCCGGACCAGGACAATCATAATGTGCCAACAGCCCACACATTAAGCATTTTATCCAGCTTTCTTCACGTTCATCCATAAAAAAAGTCTCGAACAGAACATACATTCAGCATCAGCAGAGTCAGGAGATACTTGGTCCATCAACTCATCATTAGACACCGACGACTGTCCCTATTTGGATTTTTATACTAGTTCAAACTCGTCTGAATATTATTTCAAGTCACAATATTTAAATCACAAAACGTTGAAAATAAACATGATATGGATATACTAAATGGTATAATAATAATATATACATACCTAATAACAGATAATACTCATTTATTACTTACCTTTAAAATTTTCTGCGGGCCAACAAAACAAAACGCGCCTGCCACACGTGCAGCGTTCGCGCAAATGATACGAATGGTGTGGGTGTGATAGCAAATAGACCGAATAAAACAGAAGATATTCGTGTTTTGCGTTTCATACTTATATTCTTAGAGAAATTAAGATATTCCATATCAGGATACTATTCCATATTTGCTGACTTTCCTCTACTACAATCAGCGTACTCATGCCTACGCCTATGACTGGAACAAAACAGAGTGAACCTATTGCTAACGTAATTGAATTGTAATCATACCATTTTAGCAATAAATCTCACACCCTCCATGAATACGTAAGATGAAGCCACATCTGCCTCTAACTCGTTTCCGAACACCTATCATTTTCCACTCCGTGGTGACAGTGAAGAGTGTCTCCACTTCCTAAGTATTATACCATTATTCATGTAATCATGTACCAAAATCGATAACACAGAGATAATCATTTAATGGGTTGGTTGCTCAGAAAAATGAAGGAAATAATTATTATTCAATCATTAATAATTCCCAAGAATTAGAAAACTTTACACATAGGTTGATTGTTTCCTTTTCAGGATAACACCATTTTGTCTAATCGAGTCTGTGTACTGATTACTTTAAAATTTCCCAATCTTCATTTCATGAGTACTGCTAAACTACTGGCCATGGAAGATTATAGGGAATGTGTTCACAGAAACCGTAGTAATATATACAAGGTGAGACTTAAAGTTGTACATTAATTTTAACCATAGATTCCCATCATCAAATAAAACACTTTTTTCATTTATCATTTTTCCAGATTCGGCTCAGGTAAAAAGTTACAAGCGTTTAAAGATTTCACAATGAGCTAATACACACCTGTATAAAATTTATTTATGACATTGATAGCGAACGAGGCAGAGGTCCGAAAACGTGATTTGCAGCTTGATTCGGAATTCCAACGCTCAGAGGTGGAGCCATAAAAGTACTAAAATCTCTGGAATTTCTGATTTTATAACATTCAAAGTAGAATATCCGGAAACGGTGCATTTAAGGAGAAATCATGGAGAATAATTTAATTTTCTAAAATGATTGAGTATTCTTGAAATGGCTCTAGAAAAACTTCATCTGCTTTCTTTATGCTAATTTCATTCAGTTTTATGAATCCACGAGTCTATAACAAACTAGGAAACCATTGGATGTAGGAAAAAAACGAATATTTGGAGAATATGTATCATAGTTATAAGCAACTTCACACCAACGTTCATCATATTCGGAAAAGGCTTGTCAAAGCTACAAAATGAAAACGGATATTTTTTTAATTTCAACAGCCTGTATCTTTCTACCTGAACCGAATTTGAAAAAATGTAAAATGAAAAAAGTGTTTTATTTGATGAGAGGAATCTACGCTTGAAATTAATGTACAACTTAAGACTCACCCTCAATATAAACATGTATACCGGGTGTCCCAGTGTACATGTTCCAATGGATTATCTCAGCCATTTCAGAACATAAAAATTTGAAAATTTCACGATTTTCAATTCGTTCAAGGATCCTTAAACTGAGATAAACAAAAATTGAAAGTCACTTTCGGTTTGACGAGATGTGACTCTGACCTTTTTATCTCAAATAGCACCCTATATAATTTTGGCAATTCTTTAATTCTACTTAAAATTATCTTTTCAACGGTGAATCACACTTTGTATTTTACATTTGAATTGATGGAGAAAACGTCAATTGAAATTTCAAATTGAGAGAATTGCAGGGGGTTAAGATTTTTTGTGTAACCTTGATTTTGACTTATAATCTATGTGTGCCAATCCATTTATCTCCAAATGGACCGATAAGATGGCCTGCAAGATCTCCAGATTTAACACCGCTAGATTTCTTCCTTTGGGTATATTTGAAAGATCGTGTGTACCAGACTCCTCCTATTGATTTGGAAGATCTAAAAAACAAAATAGGGAATGCATATAGAGCCATTAATGCTGGGGTGTTGACAAGTGTTACTTCGCATGAACTGGTCCACCGAGCTTAAAGATGTGTAGAAGCAGATGGTCAACATTTTGAGCAAATGCTTTAGTTATTGTAGGTAATTTTTTTTGCCCCTTCTTTGTAATTTTTTGTTTCTTTCACTATTCATTCTTTGTTTATCGTTCAGTGGAATACATAGTTGATTTCAACTTGAGGAAGGTTTTTTTATTGATCTCGATTACTGAAGTCAAAATCGAGATTACACAAAACATTGCAGCCTACTGCAATTCTTTCAATTTGAAATATCAATTGACGTTTTCTCCATCGAATCAAATGTAAAATACAGTCCGCCGTATTCACAAAGCATTCAATCTCTGTTAAGTCCTAACTGAGGATCTCAGTTAAGGATAAATAAGAATCACAACCTCAGTTAACGTAATATGTAACGGTTCTGAAACAGGCCTGTTTCATGTTAATGTTCACTTAAACTGAGGTTGCGATTCTTATTTATCCTTAACTGAGGACCTCAGTTAGGACTTAACGGAGATTGAATGCTTTGTGAATACGGCGGAATGTGTGATTCATCGTTGAAAAGGTAATTTTGAGTAAAATCAAAAAATTGCAAAAAATATATAGGGTGCTATTTGAGATCGGAGTCACTTCCGGTCAAACCGAAAGTGACTTTCAAGTGGTGTTTTCCTCAGTTGAAGGTTCCATGAACGAATTGAAAATCATTAAAATTTTCGAATATTTATCGGTTTTGTCTATTTTTCCCGAAAGTGGTCTGAAATGATCAGGTTGGAATCACTGATGAAGAATTTTAGGTCAAATTCGATTCTGCCGGCAGGGTGTATGTTGCCTCGAAAACATTCGAACGTTGCACATCCGAATGTGACACTTCGGTTAGTAATGGACATAATCGGCCAAACGGTTTTGGAGTTACACCTACCTGAAATATTGTGTTCTCAATTAATCAAAAAATACTTTTCCTATAGAATTGAAGCTTCGTAATTACTTACAAATTGCCAATGCGCAAATTTCTGCAGATTCCACTGAAGTTTCTCACAAAACTTCAAGCCGCCATTTTACAATTCTAGACCGGATTTCAGCTCGATCGGCTTGGTAGTTTAGCCATTATTGTGAAAATAAAATTCTGAACTGGCTTCTGAAATTTCAAATGATGTAAATCTTACTTACGCGTTAGGTCTGCTGAGCAAGTTCATTATTCTCTTTATTTTAATATTTGAATTCAGGTGATGCCCAATGATGAAATATTCGATGCGACTTGAAGGTTCATTCTATAACATCCTGCAAGATGATTTCGACTATCAATAGTGTTCTAGGGAACTGCTTGCTATTATTTTGACCAAATACCTGTAATTCTCGAATTTTTTGCCAAGAATGGAATCGAACGATTACGTTCGACTCACATGATTTAGAATTCAGGGTCAAATTCTATTAAGTCCGGTCGTCCACCGTACCGTCCGTTGCCACGATAACATTTGAACGGAAATAGTTAGTGGCTTGGAATTTTCAGGAGGAGATGCGCATCGAAGTACGACGATGGTTGAGCATGTTAATGGGTACAATCAACTGAATGGTTTCGGAGTGATACCCATCCGAAAATAAACTGTTAATTCCTCAATAACTCAAAAAATTCAGATCCGATTGAATTGAAATTTGGTAATTAGTTGCGAAATGTTGACGCGCAAATTTATTATCGTATCACAAAAAAAAAATTATTTGTATCTGTACAATCAAAATGCTTCTCCGATATTATAAACAAATCACTAAAATGCCGATATCCATTTCTGCGAATGTGTTGTGAACGGAAACTCTGAGGAAGCAGCTCAAGATTACAGCAGATTTCCTAATAGACGCCATCCCCAGACATCAGTATTCGTAAATATTTACCAGCTAAATTCATGACTAACGCCGTTGGCAAATCAGTGTGATTCTATTTTGTCGATTCCCAGTAATCTGGAATTAAGCTAATCGACGCTTTGTGAAAGCCACCATAAAATTTCCTAAATAATTACGACCCGCACTCGAACCCGATTGTAAAATGACTGAAAAACATGAATTGCTATCTCTTTCCGTTTGAAAGTTATCATGCCAATGGAAGGCCGGATAGAATCGATTTTGACCTTGAATTCTTCGTCAGTGAGTCAAACCTAATCGTTTGGGACCATTTTCAGCCAAAAATCCTAAAATTACAGACATTTGGGAACATTTGATAGCACGCTGTTACCTAAAACAAACGTGCGAAAGGTGGCATATTCTGTATATAGGCTACAGCAAACTTCACAACTTGATTTGTTTATATCTCCTGATTTATCAAATAAGTTAATTATATCATTCTCGTTGAGAAATAGGCTATAAGTGCTATGTGAATGTTGAAAACCCATTTTGATATTAACTTTGGAAAGAATTTGATCTGATTTTGTGAAATTGGACCCAAATCATATATGTGTTGCAGAATTTTCATCGCATTCTACTGAAATGAGATATATTTGTTTCAAGACCAATTTATATATCATATTTTATATAGCATATAGCGAAATAGCAGAAAGTCGGACACGTACCGAACCCTTTGGCATCCCAATAACACATGTGTGTGGAGCCACACATGTATGTGTATATAGTCCGTTTAAGATATATTGACATCAAGGGTGCCTATGGAAAATCGAAACTAAGTTGGCAACGGCCGGTCTAGTTATATTTCAAGTCACATAAATTAGGTTGTTCGCAATGTTCGCATTGAAAATAACCATGAGCTATGAACTGTCATTTGTTATTTATTTCTCACAATTTGAATATAACGAAAATCGAACAATTTGGGATAGTTTTTACATGTGTGTTTATAATTAATCGTACCGAGTTTGAGTATTTCCGCATCCTTATGCTATTAAAAATGTCTGGAATTTATTACGTTACCACTCGCCTATCAAAAAGGGAACTCGAAGCAGTATATAGATGTTACTGTGAATTCTTCAGGGAATCTAGATATTACCGCCGGCATTGCTCTAGTGTTCCAGGTAAACTGTTATTCAACCACTAAGAGTGTATTCTGATTATTACATTGGCCTTAATATTTCAGATTTCTTCAAGTACTGTTCAAAGAATTCTTAGGAAAAAAGCGGAAGACACATCATTAAAACCTGGCAGCAGTTGTGGAAGAACTCCTGTGATATACGAATATACATTTAAAGTTTTTGTAAATTTGAGAGAGCACTTCACTGAAGCTTTTCTTTGATTAGTTCTTTCCTTCATGAGCTCTACGAACTAAGCAAATCAAAGTTTGAAATAGAATTTTAAATCATTAAGTTTTTCAATATAAATTATAATACTAAAACGACAATTCATAGGAAAATGGCAAATAATCTTTTCTGTTCCTAGTTGCAATTGAAATCCATAAAACTCACAGCTTAACTAAACAAAATTTATGTTGTAAAGTTTTGGTTCCGATTTTGTTTGTGAAAAACTAAACACTTGAACTATTATCATTGCATAAAGATTATAATTTTTTTCCAAGCTATTACTTTCCAAGTTAAATTAAGCCAGAAACTCTGCTGAAACACTGATAAATTAACTCTTCTTCCGAAATAATGCTACATTATTCAACCCACCTCTCAATAATTTATACTGACGAAGCAATAATAATAACATTATATTCATTAACATTATATTAATGAAATAATTCAATAACCAATATGGATTCAATAAATGAGAAGTGAGTTTCTTATGGGCTTTCACACCTTGATTGATTCTCCAATGGTTTTGGATAAGGAACCTAAGTTCTAAGATATATTGAGATGCACATGATTATTATGTCAAAAGGTTCTTCATCCTGCATTAAAAAAAAACTATCCAATGTTTGTTCTTCTCTATTATAAATAATGAATTTTTCAATTCCTCGGAATGGTTCCTGGGTATCAACCTCATATTTATATTTTTTTCATCAGTCTACTGCAGTTGAACTTGGAAAATTATCCTTCCAAAATCTCAGGATAAAATACATTCGGGATTTAAATATCCAAAGTACATCAAGAATTTACATATTTATAAGTTCTTCAATTAATTACAAACAGGAGATAGCATTGAAAATATTCAAGGTTATGTTAGTATTTCTTTTCTCTGGTTACAGAACAGTGACTTTTTGTAACTAAAAATAAGGCACCAACTAGACGTTCAAGGCCTACTTCGATGTCAATATATCTTAAACGGTCTATATGTATATGTATCCAACTGATCCCGCCCTACCCGAAAAGTACGCACCGATAACGTCCCATATCCCCTCTGACACTAGCGCGTGCTTCAAAGCCGCCATTACCCTCGATCATCTAGTTATGTTAAAAGCATTCTTGGAAGGGTTATGAGGGCGCATTTCTCCTCCGTCTTCTCCACATAGCGAATCACTTCATTCACAGCGCTAGTGGTTGATCTGCATATCCTGAATATGTGCTGCCTAGTCGACAGGACTCCATGTGGCACTATCTCCCCGTTAAGCTGGTATAGAATGATCATCTTCGAGCTTTCGTATCGGACTTGTAAGGTTCATTGGTTGGTAACCTGACGGGTTACTCCACGTCCTGTCCTGTATGTAAGGGATAAGTATTAGGTTGCTCGTATACCAGTAAGACGAGACCGCAACGCCTTCTTGTCGCTTAAAAGCCGCGGTACGAGGTTAGCGCCCTCACCAAATATACGGCGACGCAATCGCTATACGACGCAAATCCCTCGTTAAAAAGTATCGTCGTGGATCATAGCTGTCTCGTGGTGCTGGTATATGAGTGGTCTAAGTTTACCTGTTATCACTCATACGGAAAGTTGTTTGCATCGTACAAAAGCTGAAACAGACTCCTAGGAGTCTCCAGGTTACTCCGTGCCTTACTTCACTGTATCTTCACAATCACATATTCCACCTCTCTCATTATAATTTCATCCGACTAGTCGAAAACAGGCAGTGGGGCCTTCAGCCTCAGTGGAAAGACCATCTGAACTATCCATTATATCTTCTCCTTTGGTGATTTGAAAAGGGCTGAAAGGGGCTGAAACGGTCTGGCAACTCTGTTCCTAGACGTCCTTATCCACCTAGCACATAATAACGTTCTACGCAACCTATAACGCCTTTTAAACCCTTTATTTGTCTCCTTGAAATAATTCCATGTTTTGTCTGCTCCTCCATGATTCATATTCATCTTCTCTATATATTGCCTCCTGGCCCTCAGGAAGTTTTTTTTAGTATCCGGCACCTTCCCTGTCCACCAATATAGTGTCTCATCCAATGCCCCCTCGAGATGGCAGGTAACTGACTTCTCTGCATCACAGAGTTTTCATAGATCTCTTCTACAAGGCAGGATAGATCCACCTTACTCCATTCTTCGCCAAATTCCGATAACACGCACCATCCGCCTTTTCCGCTCATACCCATTGATATCAAAATCTTCTACACCATAGTATGTCAGCGGGTTACTGTGTCTTTTCAACTACTTCCACCATAGACCCGGCTTTTGTTGAGGTATTCGTAACGTCGATAATGTGTGATGCTGACTCTCCTGGCCTTCGAAACCCGAGTATCCCGATGGACCTGGTGGCTCGCCACCTTGTATATACCGTCAGTAAGGTCATGTCTCTGCTGATGGGGGGCTTGGCTTTACCGCCCGTCCCGAAGAGGAGTTAACCTCCATAAAAATCCCCAATCCTAAGGTGTGGAGGTCGCCGATGGGATGCATGGTCAGGGGAAGCTGATCCCAAGACTTCCTAACCACAGGGCACCTGGCGAACCCTGTGGGACACTTAGCCCTCCCCCCAGTACGGGCGCACTGCTGGGGGGTGACGTTTCTTTCGGCCCTGCTCGTGGGTTTCATTATGGAAGCAGAATTTAAAAAACCAAAGAAGTCTGGTGTTGGAAGGTTGAGGCGCAGCTCGACCTTAACAGATAAGAGGAGCCCTGCAATATGTTCAGGTAAGACTGAAAAGGTGAGTGTTTTGAGTAATGTGTGTGTTACTGAAGCAAAGGGAGTGGGTGAGGCAAAGGGAGTGAGTGAGACAAAGGGTGTGAGTGAGGCAAAAGGAGCGAGTGAGGCAAAGAGTGTGAGTGAGGAAAAGGGTGTGAGTGAGACGAAGGGTACAAGGGAGGCAAAGTGTGAGAGCGAGGTGAGGAGTGTGAGGAAAGAGAGGAGCATCGGTGAGTATGATGTGATCTCAAGAATGCGGAATGTGAGTGAGAGTGTGAGGAAATTTGTTTTGAAAGAAACAAATAAGGTGAGTAAGACAGCAGCGGAGACGCTACTGCAGAGTGTGGCCGCATATGAAAGTATGATTGTGGGTATGGCTATGGAAGTGGAAAGGATGAAGGGGGTGGTTGCGGAAAAGAATATATGGGAGGAGAAGATAGCGTGTGGTGCTCTTGAAGTGCGAGGAGTGCAAGGGGTTTCCTCTCCGAGGAAGAGCTTGCCGTTGGGTGGTGGGACGGTGGTTGCACCTGTTCAGGGTTCACCCACTAGGTCCTACGCCCTTGTGGTGAAGGACGAGTCGGGAAGGGGCCATAGTAGTGAGGAGGTGAAGCGGAAGGTGTTGGCGGAGGTGGCACCGGAGGTGAATGCTAGAGTGACTGCGATAAGGAAGTGTAGGAGAGAAGGAGCGATTGTCATTGAGACGAAAAGCGAGCAGGAGCTTTCTATTCTGAGAGGATGTGAGAAATTCAGGGAGATGGGTATGACTGCGGAGAAGCCGAAGAAGCCGAATGCGAAGGTTATCGTCTTCGACGTTCCCTCCGACATAACGGAGGATAAGTTGAGGAGGGAACTCTACAGGCGGAATGCATGTGGGGTGCCTTATGTAGAGTTTATGGACAGTGTAAGAATGAAGAGTAGGAGTGCATCTGGTGAAAAAGGGAATGTGGTACTTGAGGTACCCTTGAAATTAAAGAATGAGTGGTTGAAGGAAGGGAGAGTGTATGTTTACTTTCATGCGTGTAGGGTGAAAGAGAAAAGTGTAGTTGAGCGGTGTCACAGGTGCCTAGACTTCGGGCACTTCGTGCGAGAGTGCAAGATGAAGTCCAATGCATGCAGGAAGTGTGGTGAGGTTGGGCACATCTTTAAAGAGTGCAAGAAGAATGAGGAGTGCAGGATATGCAAGGAGAGAGGAAGGAAGGTGTACCAGCATAGAACATCTAGTGCTGAGTGTCCCGAGTACAAGTTGAAAGAAAAGTGGCTGAGAGGTAGAATGGGTGAGGATGCCTGAAATGGCGTGTATGAGAGTTCTGCAGTTGAACTGTCAGGGGTGTTATGGTACTATGGGTGAGATAGGTGTGTGCATGCTGCGTGAGAGAACATGCGTGGGGCTTTTACAGGAGCCGTACGTAAGGGACGGTCTTGTTTGTGGTCTGCCCAGCGCCATGCGAGTGTATGCCTCCGTGGGTGGTAGGGCAGCCATCGTGATAAACGATCATGGTGGTGACGTCGTGCCGGTCCCGGAGCTGACGGATGAATGGGGGGTCTGCGTGTGGTTCCGGAATGGGTGTATGGGGGGTTATCTGGTGTCTGTGTATTGTAAGTATGCTGACGAATTGGAGCCATATTTGGGGTACCTGGAGCGAGTGGTTGCAGCGATTGGAAACAGTCCGATGTTGATCGGACTGGATGCGAACGCGGTGTCCCCCTTGTGGTATAGCAAGGGGATTGGAATATATGGGGATAGCGTGGAAAGAAGAGTCCGGATGGAAGAGTTTATCGCTGAGAAAAGACTGAGTGTGGTTAATGAATGGTCTGAGTGGTACACTTTTAGTGGTAGCCAGGGGGAGTCGGATATAGACGTAACCCTTATGAATGAAAGAATGGAATGCCAGTATGTCGTCGGTTGGTGTGTGAAGCCGGAATGGAGTATAAGTGACCATAACAGTATACTTATCACTCTGGTTCGGAGGCAGCAAATGGGTGCAGAGAGTGTGCATGGAGAAAAATGGAATGTAAGGGGTGTGAACTGGATGGAGTACGGCCGGAGATTGAAAATGGAGGCTGAAAGTATTGGACTAGACCAATACGACAGACTCGGCCTTATTGAGAAGGTGAGAGTGTTCTACGGGTGGTTAGTGAGTGTAAATGAGCTTGTGCTGAGGAGACCAAAGCCCCCGCCAGACAAAGCCGTCTGGTGGTCGCCCAGGCTCCAAAAGTATAAGAAGGATGTGAGAAAGGCTCGAGTGAACTACCAGAGAGCAAGGAAGAGAGACAGATCGTGTGACAGGGAAAAGATGGAGTACTCTCGCCTGCGGAGACTCTATAAGCAAGAAATTGTTAATTGCAAGAGGGATGATTGGAGAAAGTTCGTGAGTGTGGAGGGAAACGCTAACCCCTGGGGGAAAGTGTTTAAGATATGCATGGGGAAGAAGCGAAAGGCGGAGTTATCCGGGGTGAAAATAGGTGGGACTGTGACACGAACTTGGAATGAGACGGTAAGTGCGTTAATGGATGGGTTCTTTCCGTGCGAAGATGAAGAAGAAAGTGGAATAAATGAGGGCGACCTGGGAATGAGTGCTTTTAAAGCATTCTCAATGGACGAAGTGAGTGCGGCTGTAAGAATGATGAAGAATGGTAAGTCTCCGGGTTTGGATGGTGTGTACCCTGAGATGGCTAAGTGTGCGTGGAGAAGCGTGCCTGAGTACATGGTGTCGATGTACAACCATGTGGGACGAGAGGGAAATTTTCCCGTGGACTGGAAGGTTGCGTCGCTCGTGGTCCTGCTGAAGTCGACGGAAAAACCGAAGATGGAGGTGGGGTCATATCGGCCGATCTGCCTCCTCCCCGTTCTTGGGAAGATAATGGAAAGATTGATGGTGAATAGGCTGGAAGGGACGTGTGCACAACTGTCGGGTAGGCAGTTCGGCTTTGTCGGTGGCAGGTCGACTGTCGACGCCTGGCATGAGTTCATGCGAATGGTGAATGAGAGTGAGGAGAAATATGTTCTCTGTGTATTTGTGGACTTCAAGGGTGCCTTCGACTTCTTGAGGTGGAGGTACATCTTGAATCGTTTGAATGACCTAGGGTGTGAGGAAATGGCTCTATGGAGGAGCTATTTCAGTAAGAGAGAGGTAAAAATGGTAGGACAGTATGAGGTGGTTCGTAGGATGACTGTAAGAGGGTGCCCACAGGGATCAATTGCAGGACCAAAGGTATGGAATGTTAGTATGAATGAATTATTAGTGAATTTAGAGAGAGAGAGAGTCAATGTGATGTTGTGGCATATGCGGATGATGTGCTTGTCCTGGTGAGAGGAAATAGTCGCCTCCATCTCGAACAGAGAGGAACGCGATGTATGAATGTGGTGAGTGACTGGGCTACTAAGGCAGGTGTCAGTGTGTCAGAGAGTAAAACAGTATGTATGTTGGTGAAAGGGAAGTTGTCTGTGAACAGGCCTCCAAATGTGCGACTGAATGGTAAGGGTGTGAGGTATGCTAAGAAAGTTAAATATCTGGGTGTGACTGTGGAGGAGGGACTTAGGTTTTCTAGTCACTTCTCAGATGTGCGAGGGAAATTAGTGCGTCTGTCTGGGTGCCTAGGAAGAGTGTTGAAGAGAGATTGGGGACTGCAAAGAAAGGCGATGAATGTGGTATATGGCGGTATGTTTCAAGCATGCGCCATGTATGGAGTGAGTGTCTGGTACGAGTCACTGAAAAATGACTACGCCAGAAGATTTCTGAATGGGTGTCAAAGAGTGGTGATGAGCGCTTGTTTGAGAGTGTGTCGTACTGTGTCCACCGATGCTATGTGTGTGATCATGGGGGTGTTGCCGTGGGATTTGGTAGCGAGAGGTCTTGGTGTGGAGCATAAGCTCAAGAAATGTATGCCGTTGAGTGAGTCTGATAGAGTGTTTCTGGCTGAGCGAGTTGAGGATCCTGCGGTAGACTTGGAAATGCTGCGCACCTCACTGCAGACAGAGTGGCAAAGAAGATGGGATGAAAGCGCAGCTGGCAGAGTCACCCATAGGTTCATTCCAAGGGTTGACTTTGTCTGCAAGAATGAATGGTTCTCACCTGGCCTGTACTTGGGGTTCCTCCTTACGGGCCATGGTAGTCTGAATGAGTTCTTGTACAGAAGAGGTCTCAGTGAGAGTGACAGGTGCATGTGTGGCGAGGTGGAAGACTGGAAGCATGTTTTGTTTGATTGCAGGGAAAACGTGGTCGAGAGAAGTGAGTGCTTGGAGGGAATGCTTGGGGGGATGGACTTAGAAGCGTATGACGTCAGTTGGATGATTGAAACGAGAGAAATGTGTGAACGGATGGAGAGCTATTGCAGGGCAGTCTTCTCTAAGAGAAGACTAAATAGACTTGTTGGGTTGTCCCCTCCTGCGGCGGTCTCGGGGTTGGAACCTCGGATGGCTCGTATGGGGGTGAGGTAGAGTAGTGTAGAGTGGAAGCTCATCTCCCAAAGGAGAAATAGACTCGTAGAGCTGTCCCTTTCCCGGCGGTCTTTGGCTGGGGGCGGAGGTTTGTTTTCTTCTGGGGGGCGACCAGATATGCAGGGCGGCAACGTCTGGTTGAAAGAGATGTCATCCAGGCTGCCAACGGGTGGTGGGTCGGAGCACCACCCAGGTACTCCAGATGCATACCAATTCCAGAAGTGCCGACGGGTATGGCTAACCCGCATAACCCTAGCTGGCTTAAGCAAGGCCTGGACTCCAAGGTCCAAAACTTGCAAGGGAATACGTTCCCGGAGCATGTCCAAGCAATGACGCTATGATTGCTACCACGGGAGGGCGTTGCCCGCAGGGGAATCCCTGTTCGCCCTATTGGGATAGGTTTCGTGGGGGTAGTGGTTGAAAGCCCGCACGCTGGGCTAGAAGGGTTCTGTCCCCTTCGGCGTGTGAGTTGCGTACCCTCAACTCGGGAACTAACCTGCATAGTTAGTAGAGGTTGGATAGTGCCTCCTCCTGCCAGTGAGGGTGTAGGTCTTGGAAACCAAAGCCATACTGGTAGTAGCATCTACAAAAAAAAAAAAAAAAAGATGCTGCGCGCTGATTGGGCGTATCCCAATCCCACGCCCATGGGGGCCGTGGCCATAGGTCCTAGGACAGGTAGGTCACGTAAAGCCAATTCCCTTCCTTCCTTCCTTCCTTCTCCTGGCCTTCGGCTCTGATGAAGTGCAAGAGGGAGGGAGCGATCGTCACGAAATTAAGAGTGAGATGGAGTTGGCATTATTTAAAGAGTGTAAGGATTTCGAGGAGATAGGTATGAGTACGAAAAAGCCGAAGAAGGTGAACGCGATGCTGAAGTGGAGCTCTTTCGGAGTAACTCGGCTGGAATGAGAGTAAATGAGTACATGAGTGCTGTGAAGCTGGAACAGAGGAGTTGATCGGCCGAGAAAGGAAACGTGGTATTCGAGGTACCCGTGCGGCTGGAAAACTCGTGGGTGGCAGAAAAGAGGGTGTATATCTTCTTCCATGCGTGTAGAGTGAGATAGATAAGTGTGGTTCAGCGATGTTACAGGTGTCGAGATTTTGGAACCTCTTGCAAGAGTTTAAGACGAAGACAAATGCTTGCAGGAAGTGTGGAAGGTTGGGCACATCTCGGGAGAGTGCAAGAACAGTGAATAGTGCAGAATTTTCGAGGAGAGTGGAAGGTGAGAGCACCAGCGCAGCAATTCTAACGCTGAGTGCCTAGAGTTTAAATTTAGGGAAAATGTTTGAGAAGAAGAATGGTTGATGGTGCTCTAAGTGACGTACCTGAAATCTTCACAGCTCAATGGCTAGAGGCGCTACGGCACCATGAGTGCTGTAAGTGTGTGCATGTTACGTGAAAGAATCAGCATGGTATTGATATAAGAGCCGTGTGTGCGGGATGGTTTTATTTGTGGTCTGCCCAGTGCCATGAGAGTGAATAACTCCGTGGTCGGCATGGCAGCCATCATGATCGTGACTTCGTGCCAGTCCCGGAGCTGACGCATGAATTGAATGAAGTTTTCTGATGAATTAGGGCTATATTTAGGGTACTTGAAGAACAAGTAAATCTACTCAGTCATCTCTATCTGAAAGTACCTGTTTAAATTGATCAAAATACATCCAATATACCATATCTGATTCTCTTTGACTAACGAGTGGTTTTAAATATGGATATAAATGCATCTAAATAACTGTGTTCCACCTCCTCTGAAATTGCAATCTCTCTTTAAATGTGACTCGACCACAGGCAGACATGACATTTCTAATTGTATCATGAAATTCATTCGACTTCAAGTCAACTATCAAGAACCGTCGAAAACTCTGTTGTTCGAGTGTAATGAAGTAGACCAGTACACTGCCACAGTTGTGATATTTCGATATTTAACCAATACCTCCAACAATATGCACATATCCGTCCGAGTTAAGATCTGCAGAATTAGGATTTGAAGAATCTCAGCGATATCTAACCGGTAGTTTCTGATATAAAGCCTTTTTTAAATATTTTTTTTTTAATTTTTTACTCATTCGATTCGCACGATATTTTTTTATTTGGAAAACTAAATTCAAGATGGCTATAAATCCGATTTTGCCCATCAACGAAATAGTCGGCGCATGTGGGCTTCAAACATACACTGTAAATTTAAATTCTTTAACTCATTGTGTTCGTTAGTAATCGTGCTGGCGGACGTCTGACCGGACAGAATTTATTTTGACCCCGGATCCTTCATCAGTGAGTCAAAACTTATCGTTTCTGAGCATTCCCGGTCAGAAATTCATAAATTAAACACATTTGGTTTAACTTTTCAGGAGAACAAGTGAACCAAAAACCCATCCAGTAGAATTATTTAATTCGGCTGTTCTTTCACCTATCTCACCCAGATTCTGATGGCATAGGCTATCTATAAATTATTGATAGTAGGGAGACCAAAATTAAACACAATCAGATCATGCAAAAATTGGTTCAAGCACTGATGTGAAGTCACGAGCCTTTGCGCGCCTGTTCTATTGTCCATTCACCTCTATTGGACACTCTTAATCGAATTTACCATCGATGTAGACGTTTTTGTCAGCTTTTCTAAGATATTCAGATCTACATTTGGTACAATTTTAAGGACTTGAGTAATGAGAGAATCGTCTAAAATCAAATAATTTTTAATTCTGACATATTATGCATTCTATCAGAATTGAAATTCATTAAAAAGCTACTAATAAAGGAAAAAAATACAGCATAAATCTTCTTGCCGTATTTATTCAACTGATTATTAGATTTAAATTCCTTTCAAAATATCGGTACTCACCGAAGTCCGCTCAGATCTCCAACAATAGAGATCCGATCGTGTTCAAACTTGCAAATTGGTTATAGAGTTAGGTTTTGAAGGAATTTGTTTCAATGATTTTTTCTTATTTTCTAGAAATACGATCTTTGCAAACATTTTTGCGTTGGCATTCTTGATCTACTTATCATGTTTGAATTGAATAGGCATCGTATTTTTCTAGTAATTAGAGAAATAAAAGCAGAACCCCAAAACATTTTGGCCGATTATGCCAATTAACGAACTTGGATGTTGCATTCGGGTATGCAATCTACCCTGAAAATTGCAAGTCGCTATCTCTTTAGTTCTAAATAATATTTTTTCGTAATTTTTAAAGAATTTTCTAGTGGTTTGGTCTTCACAAAATTTTACACATGTTTTCATGTCGATATTCTATAACTAGTTACCAAGGTTCAATTCGATCCAGTCTTTATTTTTCGAGTTATCGAGTAAATAATGTTCCAGATGAATATAACTCCGAAACTTTTAGGCCGATTATGCCCAACAGCGAAATTAACTGTCCCATTCGGATGCTCAACCTACCCTGAAAATTGAGGAAATAATATTTCAGGGGGGTATAACTCACCTCAACTCAAAAACGAACCTAACCTTCCCATTCGGATGTGCAACCTACCCTAAAAATTGCAAGTTCCTATCTCCTCTCGCTCGAAAGTTATGGAGGCAACGGTCACCCATCCAGTTACTGAACATACATTCTGATACATAGCTGCTCGGATCTGCAACAATAGATGCATTTGGTAATTACATCACTGAGCCGAGAAGATCGAACAGATTTTATGATCACGTGATTTTCGATTCTTTCGAGAGTCAAGAAATAACCAAACGCGACTGTTAATTCTGAGTTTGAAATTGTAACCTAAAAGGTAGAGACAGACTATGCCCACGTACGCAACGTACGCAACGCATTATGATATCTGGACCCTTGAATTTACATGCCTAGAAACACAATACACAGACGCTATCATGCAACGCTATCCCACGCGGCCCACGCAACGCGGTATCCGCCGATCCAGATCGACGTGGGAAGGTGGAGGGGATTGTATACGCCAAAATGGCATAGACTAGTGTGTTTCTATAGAAACTTACATTCGAAACACGTCAGTTTGAATTTGGAAAGATGGGAGATGAACTATTAATTGATTTAATTAGGAATTATGAAAACATAGTACCTATACTGACAAATGACAACATCTGATGTCAATAATATGCGTTTCATACGGGGGACAAGTGTGCACACAAGCTCTCCCACGTTGCGTCGCGTACGTTGCGTACGTGGGCAGAGTCTGTTTCTACCTTAATAGACTGCTTCCGTCATATTAAAATTTAAAAAAATGAATAATGAATTATTATTCAATTCATTACATATAGGGAAGAGATTGATAATCGATAGCGATTTAGAATAACTCCGGTCGCCTTTGAAGATTTGATACTAAAATCGCATGAGGTTCATGAAGATAACGTGAAGAAGAGCTAGCTTCAGTTTCTGTTCGACTTTATTCGTCTACAAAACATTTGTATTTAATAGTACACTAATTGACAAATAAACAAGCCCTGTGGACAGGAGCTTTCTGGCGCTCTAGTTCAAACAGATAAATTATATCTCCGAAAGTATTGGTTCTCAGAGTTGGGAATTATATCAATGTATTCATATGATAGAACTGCATCATAAAGGAAATTCAATTCAAATAATAGTTTATTTATCAAGTTTAAATGAGCAGTCATGAGAATGAGAACCGCACCATGAAAGAAATCAAATTAAATGTGGCAAATTTTGCCCAATAACGAACTTAACCGAGATATTCATCTCCCTAACCTACTCTGAAAATTTCAACTACCTACCTCATTCCGTTCGAGAGTTATATCTATGTCTATGGATGAAAAAGCAGTCTTTCTACTCTCAGATCTCTTACTTCATGTTCCGTTCCGAAATGTAAGACTTTTCTGAGAAAAACTAATTTCGGAGCACACAACTGAGATTTTTCTCACTTCGCTCACAATTCTTCGATTGATTAGATAATGTCATGTCTCAGGAAAATAAGTTGACATTATGACAATTCATACATAGAATAATTATATCATTCTGTGATAACGTTGAAATACGATTTATTATTGGAATTTTGAAAAATCATATCTCCGAAAGTATTAGCTTGTTAGAGTTGAAAATGATATCATTGGATTCTTATGGTAGAACTGCTTATTGAAAAAAATTCTATTTGGAATTTGCTTTGTAAAAAAAAAATTTTTTTATTTTACTCCGAAACCATTTGTCCGATTTTGCCGAGTATGAACTTAGCCGAGATATTTACCTCCCAAACCTACTCTGAAAATTTCAACTGTCTAGCTCATTCCGTTCGAGAGTTATCGTGTCTACGGCTGGCCGGATCGGCTGGCCGGATCGGCCGGCCGGACCTGCCGGACAGAATGAATTTCGACCACGGATTCTTGATCAGTGAGTCGAACCAAATCGTTTAAGACCATTCTCATCGAAAAGTTTGGGCAGATTGATAAGCACTCAGTTCCGAGGAACTAGAGCGCCAAAAAAAAAGTTTAACACATATTTAAAAACATATGTTCTTCCTAGTATTTTAATAACAGAAATATTGTCTGTTGTTCTTTGGCAAATTCCGCATTCATAATTCATTCATAAAATTTTTTGAGTAAATATTTCGTTGGACGTTTGGTGGTTATATTGAAATTGAGAATGGAAATATTTGATAGCTCGATCCGCCCGACCGATTTTCTCGGAGTTTTTCGAGTGACGTCCGAGCAATCGCTGAGGTTATAACCTAACACCACTTTGATCACTCCGTGTTCTTGATTTGTAAATAACGAAAACTATTGAGCGATCCGAGCGCTTAGATGTATTCAACAACAAATGCACCTAACATAATAGATACTAGATCCGATCGTTATCAAACTTGGAGCTTGGCAGTAGAGTTATCTTTCGAATGCAGTTTCAGCGATGTTGGATGAATCATTTCTGATATATAGAATATTTTTCGATGATAAAAAATTTCTAGTGATACTATCCTCGTGAGATTCAGCAATAACTTTTACGTTGGCCTTCTACAACTAATAACCATGTTTTTTGAATTGGATAGGTTCCGTATTTTTCGAGTTATTGAGAAAATAACAACCAGGTGATTATGCCTTAAAAAAAACTCAAATATTGCATTGACATGCACAACCTAACCTAAAACTTTCGAGTTGCCCTACCTTGCTGTTCTCAGGTCATCGTGACATAAACAATATTTTTTAATATAATTTTTCAAATTTTTTGGTGATATGATTCTCACAAAATTTCACAATTGTCTCTGTTTTGTAAGTTTGTATTCTACAACTGCTCACCAATCGGATTGGTTATGGTTGAAGGCAAAATTATTACTCGAAAACCATTTGTCCGATTAATGAACTTGTCCGTCATAAAGGGACGCGCCAACTACTCTGAAAAATTCAAGGTATTATCTCTTTCCGTTCTCGAGTTAGCTTGGCAACGGCCGGCTGGAGAGAATCAAATTTGACCTCGAATTCTTCATAAGGGGATCGGCCAAAAATTCGAAAATTACAGGCATTTGGCAAAATGATAACGCGATGTTCCCCTGAACATGCGCGCAAAAATATCATATCACAAAAGATTTTGCCGCTATGCACAAGACTGTTGCCACGAATTAATTTCCCTTGTGCTATTTTGATTCATTCTCCATATTATTTCATTTATTTAAGTAAAGGGGAATCCTAGGAAGCTTTTGAGGTTTTTTCCATTCTTTAATTTTTCCTGTGGGATCCTAAATATATTATTTTACTGCGTCTTTCTTGCAACCGCTACATTTCCATATCAATGTAATTGTAAAGTTTCACACGTAAGGTAGAATTATTGTTTGCACGCGTGCTTAGTATCGTCTTTATGACAATTTCATCCATTCCCTCTACGTACACTGGGATTTCCGACGAAGGTGGAGTTTTAATGACTATTAAGGGCTTCTTAAACGAGAAAATATCAAATGCATTAGACTACTGAAATTGCATGGTCTTCAACAAGAAAAATTAATGAAATTCATGAGAAAAAATATTTCTGAACGTTTTTCACTTTCGATGCAATGCCACTACAGTGTATTGAAATCTCTGTGAAAATTGAATTTTTTGTTGATAGACCAATGCAAAAAAAAGTCCAAATATGATTTCGGGTATAAACATAATAGTCTAAGAGCTAGCAACGTTTTCGAGAGAGAATTTCAGGTAGGCCAGTTTTTAGATATGCTATTCCTCTCACTCTCCCGGAAGTTATACGGGCTATCTGGCTGGCGGTAGTGCTTGCGTTCATCAGTGCGCAGCGTACCTGTACAGGTAAAATATCGATTTTTCAAAGAACTTTAAGAAGGTTTTTAGTTTTTTAATTGGTTTTATTGAATGTTTTGACACATGAATATATTATTGCCAGATATTTTTATTGTTGTTTTAACTGTGCCAGACGCCAAATTTGTATTGAAAAAAAAAATTTTTTTCAAATTATTTTAGTACTGCTGAAATTTTGATATGATGTCATTTAATTATCTACAGACCCAAAATTAAATTGCCAAACAATAATTCAATTGTTAAACCTTCAGCCAGACCGTTCTTAAAGTGAAAAGTTGTGGGGTATCATTTTGCTTGGTCTAGAAATAGTTGTAAAATAAATTTGAAAGAAAGTATTGAAAACCATTGAATTGGGTGGTGAATTAATACGGTATCAAAATAATTATTTATCGTTTTTTAATACAAAATTGGCGTCTGGCACAGTTAAAACAACAATAAAAATATCTGGCAATAATATATTCACGTGTCAAGCATTTAATAAAAACAATTAAAAAACTAAAAACCTTCTTAAAGTTCTTTGAAAAATTGATTTATTACCTGTACATGTACGTTGCGCACTGATGAACGCAAGCACTACCGCCAGCCAGATAGCCCGTATAACGAGAGTGAGAGGAATAGCATATTTAAAACCTGGCCAACCTGAAATTCTTGTTTTCCCAATGTTGCTAGCTCTCGTACTCTAACGATAGAAAAGAAGCTAAGCAATATATGAAACAAATGTTTTCATTCTTGAAATCAGCAGGACTTGCCATTTTATACTCATTAATTTTCAAAAATAATGTCTCTAATATCGCTGCCCTTAGCCACCATGATACTATAACAAAAACTATTTAGATGGTGGGAATTATAATAAAACAACAACAGCAATGGCCTATTTTCACAAAATATTCTACACTACTTCTATACTATATATTGAATAAATCTCAATTTGAAGTTCTTATATCCATATTGTAAGACTTGAGTGAGTAAATAAGTTTATTCAAACAATTTCCTGGAATTTCATCAGATGATAAAGCTTTTCCATAATTTCGAAATATAGATCCAGTAAGTTGTTTTGCGTTCGACAGATAGGCAAATTGCATTAGTATTTTAGCACAATGTGAAATCTTTAAACGATTATAAATTCTCACCAGTCAAAACTGGAAAATTGATAGACAAAACTGTTCCAATATTAAACCCTCAAAACTTACCTAATATGGACTATAGCTTATTTGACTTTAGAAAAAATCACTCTTGTATATTTAATGAGTTCGAGTGCAAATCGTGCTAATAAACTTTTGCGCACACATGCCAGAGTTTCAAATTGGAACGTTTGATTTCTTTCATAAGATATGTCAAAAAGAGATGAATATTCCCATTAAATATAAAATTCACATCAAAAATGTATTACGGGTCTTGATTCAAGCAGTGACTTAACACAATTTCATCCATTGATTGAAATAAATCACCATCTCCTACAACTATTAATGTTAGATAGGGAATCGAACGCATCTCCAATTATTTTACAGTGTAGTGTATTGATTAACTGATCAAATACTTAAGCAGTTCTCAGGCTCAACACTGTATCTCCTTGAAGGAAGTTCAGACCCGCTAATCCAGGATTAGTTTGGGAACAGCTTGCATTTGTCTGTGTCTTCCACGAGTCTGCTAATCAAGTTTTCCTGTGGAAATCTTCGTCCTTCGTCAATAAAGCCGAACATGTTAGTCCTATTAATTGCCAGACAAGACAATACCCTGCACTAATCTGAATTGACAGGAATTCTGATGTCTCAATATCACCTTTAAGAGCTTCCTCAAATTACAGTAACCGGGTAGGACAACCACAGTTCTGATTGAAGTTCTGCTCAAGCGTAGCAAGCTTGCTGCGAGCAGATTAGATGGTCTTGCCACCAACCTGTTGCCATGAACCTTATCTGAACAATCGTTCAAGGTTGAGAAATGATGGCTCTAAATCCATTCTTCATCATCTTGCTGTCAGACCGAAGGGCTGACTGAAATAACTACCGAAGAGATTAGACATCCCCTGTAGAATAAGCATGATATCACGGCACCTGGACTGTGTGGCGTTCGGAATTACTGGTGGAAGAACTTATCAGCTACCCGCCAACACCTAGCTGGATTATTCAATGATATAATAAATTGATATGATACCGGAATTTTGTGATCTAGGAGAGCCCAATCATGTGTCTCAACAAGTGTTCTTCAACATCGGAATCTAGAGTTCATTGGACCAGTGTGAAATCAAATCTACTAACAAAGAGGAGCAAGAAAAGGAGTGCAGAGGACAAGGATAACCTTCTTATAGACAAGAGTTATTGTCAAGATGCGAGACTATGCAAGCTCGACCTACATACATCATGGTTGGATTACGCGAAAGAATTTGACACATCGGCGCACATCTTGATAAAAAGGCACAACTGAAGACACTGCTCGAAGATCACATGAGTCCACTTGTGCTCCATATATTTTAGTAGTTTGAAAGATCAGGGCCTGTCGGAAGAATTATACTTCGCCTTTTTGAAGTCAGCTGGGCTCAAGTCAGAAATGGAGGCATTTTTGACGTCAAGATGGGATGATAAATACAAGATGGTATAAAAAGAACATCATGAGAGTGGACACCCCAACAACGTGCAGAGCATGCCACAGCCAGCAGGAAACTGTTATGCACATCCTGTCTGCATGCAGAGCCCATGGTCCATCAGGATGTGTGGAAAGCTACAATGTGGCATTCCGAATTCTCTACTTCCACCTGAGGGAGATTAATGTAATAGACAACGAACCACTGCTACCATATTTACCTATGGTGATTGAAACAGTTGTTGAAAATCACAGTGCTCGCATTTACTGGAACTATGATATTCCAACACCTCGACAGATCCACGTTATAAAAGTAGATATCTTCCTGCTGGACAAAGAGCTCAAGGAATTGTTTTTTTATCGACTTTTGCTCCCACGCCAAAACTAATGTGGTGAGGAAAGAAAAACAGAAGATGTATTGGCAGGATGAAGAACTACTCCGATGAACTTCGTGCGAGAGGTTTTTTGTGAAAATCAACAACTGGAGTCACACACACCCGAGAGAAACGGACCATCTCTGAGTAAGCCTATGAAAAGTTTTTCGTCTCAAGCAGCAATAAGATATTTATTCAAATAATCAAACCATATATTGAAGAGAAAATACATCTGTAGAATGAAAGAACTTAGACACGAAAAAAAGACTCAGATTTGAAAATTGGAACTCCTTAATACTTTATGGCCCCAGGTCTATCAAAAATTTTGATAAGAGTTTTGAACTTGTTACAATTGTTGAAGTTATGATAATCCTTCGGAAGCTTATCAAACAGTTTCATGCACCTATATTCCACACTCTTCAGCATGAGTGTGAGTGATAACTTGGGAAAGTGAAACGAGTGGATGCTCCTTGTTGTATTGAAATTCTCATACACACGAAACAGATCATAGTAACTCCTTAAGAAAAGCAAGCATCTGAAAATATAAGTTCCGGTAGTGGTCAGTATACTTAGACATCTAAAGTGTCCGCGACAAGATGTTTTTGGAATCAATCCCAGCATTGTTCTCTTCTGGACCTTAAAAGTCTTCCAAACGTCCGAGCCGTTACCCCATGCGATGATTCCGTAGGACATAACTGACTGGAAATTGGAGAAATACACTGCCCTCGCCAAATCAAAGTCTGATTTCAGCGCCAAAACACGAATTTTGTAGAGAACAGAGTTCAATTTACAACATGCAATGCATTTATATGACCAGATCAACTCAGCTGATAATCGATAATCACACCAAGGAAATTGGTACTGGTGGTAAATTTCATAGTCTGTCCAGAGAGAATAATATTCTCGGGTTTGTTAACTACTGAACGAAAAGTGCAAAAAACAACATTCTGTTTTATTAGAGCTGAACCACAATCACTGTAACCTAATTGATTGCTCCAAACTCATTGAGCACATTATGAAATTCCAAAAAAAGATTATAGAATGTTGAAAAACATATTTGAATGGAATAAGGTTGATTCTCCAATTCTTAAAAAGAGTTTCTATACAAAGATATTATCCACAACAGTTTGTAGCAAACTGTTTGTTTTCATTGAACAAAAGTTGTCAGCGTTGGGTGATTTCAGTAACTGGATGGGTGGCCGCTCTGGCTAAGAATTTCAACAAGCGCACCAAATCAGACCTCAACGTCAGTGTTCTTCAAAATTTCTGGTGCTCTTGGTCCTCGGACAGAGTGCTTATCAATTTGCCCAAAAATGTCTGTAGTTTTCGAATTTTAATTATGTGCTTTAGGCAACATTGCTCTATTTCGCTAAAAAAAATCACCACTCACTAATTTCGAGGTGTAGATTACGAATCCTAAGTTTCAAAGCCCGCTCGTTTGTAGTTTTTCAGAAAAAAAATCGAAATTATTACTCCATTGACATCACTCAATTTCGTTTTGACACCACGTATTTCACTGTTTTCTTGATAGGTAATAGTATTGAATTAATTTTCCATCATTCTTCTAGCTTTTTCATCAGTAAATACGCTTCATTAAGACAAAAGTAGATAATTTTCATGATAAATATTGACGTCCATTATAGTATCCTATCGACATCTTCCAACCACAGACAACTGAAGCAAATTCATATTGCGCTGTTGCCAGATTTAACATCTTTCGGATATACCAAAGGATAAAAAATTCCAGTAAGAAGAAAATTAGCTGTAGATGCATTTTTATTTCATTATATGAAAAAAATAATTTTTTTTCAAATTTGCACAAGTCTATACAGGAAATATGCCGGTTCATTGCTTTTTGGTTAGTCGGATTCAAGCAACAACTCGAACGAGAAATAAAATGGGGTTCACATACGGTTGTAGATTGGATTAGGTTAGGTTAGGTTAGGTTAGGTTAGGACAGTGGCATATCCGAAATATGTTGATATAACATGTCCTAACCTAACCTAACCTAACCTAATGAAATGGGGTTCACATACGGTTGTTGATTGGATTAGGGTAGGTTAGGTTAGGTTAGGTTAGGATAGTGGCATATCCGAAATATGTTATATCAACATATTTCGGATATGCCTTTGTCCTAACCTAACCTAATCCAATCTTCAACCGTATGTGAACCCCATTTAATTTCTCGTTCGAGTTGTTGCTTGAATCCGACTTACCAAAAAGCAACGAACCGGCAAATTTCCTGTATAGACTTGTGCGAATTAAAAAAAAAATTATTTTTTTCATATAATGAAATAAAAATGCATCTACAGCTAATTTTCTTTTTACTGGAATTTTTTATCCTTTGGTATATCCGAAAGATGTTAAATCTGGCAACAGCTCAATATGAATTTGCTTCAGTTGTCTGTGGTTGGAATATGTCGATAGGATAGACGTCAATATTTATCATAAAAAGATCTACTTCTGGCTTAATGAAGCGTATTTACTGATGAGAAAGCTAGAAGAATGATGGAAAGTTAATTCAATACTATTATCTATCAAGAAAACAGTGAAATACGTGGTGTCAAAACGAAATTGAGTGATGTCAATGGAGTAATAATTTCGGTTTTTTTTCCGAAAACCTACAAACGAGCGGGCTTTGAAACTTAGGATTCGTAATCTACACCCCATAATAAGTAAGTGGTGATTTTTTCAGCGAAATAGAGCAATGTTGCCTAAAGCACATAATTACCGAGTTTCTATACAAGGATATTATCCAGAACAGTTTGTAGCAAACTGTTGGTTTTCATTGAACAAAAGTTGGCAGCATTGGGTGATTTCAGTAACTGGATGGGTGGCCGCTATGGCTAAGAATTTCAACAAGCGCACCAAATCAGACCCCAACGTCAGTGTTCTTGAAAATTTCTGGCGCTCTTGGTCCTCGGACAGAGTGCTTATCAATTTGCCCAAAAATGTCTGTAGTTTTCGAATTTTTGGATGAAAATGGAAGTAAACGATTCGGTTCGTCTCTTTGATGAAGAATCCGTGGTCAAAATTGATTCTGTCGGGCCATTCCGGCCAGCCGTAGAAACGAGAACTCTTGAACGGAATGAGCTAAACAGTTAAAATTTTCAGAGTAGGTTTGGGAGATAAATATCTCGGTTAAGTTCGTTATTGGGCAAAATCGGCCGGATGGTTCCGGAGTAACGAAAACTGAAAATGATCTATTACATTACAAATTTTGAATTTAATTTTTTTTAAGATGCCGTTTCACCATTAGAATCCGTTGACATCATTTTCAACTCTAACAAATTAATACTTTTGGAGATGTGATTTCTCAAAATTTCAATATGGAATCAACTATCGAAATGATTTCACAAAATGCTGTACCTATCGAAAATTATTGTCCGTATGTATGAAATATCATCATTGTCATCTCATCTACATATCAGAGACATGTCAAAGTACGATTGAATGCAAAATGACCAATTAATATCTCTTGGATAATCCATATGATGATTATGATGGAAGTATATACTTAGGTGAGTTAATCAAATTGGGTTCAGAATATCTTCAGTTAAAACAAAAAACTGGAATATTGGCTAAGAATCAATTGCTTTAGTATAATTTTGATAGTAGATTTGAGGAATGAATATCTCGGATAAGTTCGTTATTGGGTAGAATAGGTCTGGTGGCGTCGGATTAAGATGCCGCTAAGAGTGCGCCCTTCAATTTTGTGAAAGTTTTGTGAAAATCGGTTGGATAAATGAAAAATTATTAGTGAAAATCCACGTCGAAAATCCCTTTCTTTCACAAAAAATCTCGTCTATATCTCGATTCAAAATGATAAATACCTTATCTGCTGTTTCAAATGTGTCTAGTCAGCTCCGATAATTTGTGATGGCTTCTTGATTTCATTCCATTTCTTCATTCAGTTCTCGAATTATTTGAAAAAACCTTAATATAAACACTTCGCGTTTTGAAAGTTATCGTTGAACAGTGCTAATAAGGGCACACGGGTTTGAAGTATTTCCCGACCCCCCTTACTTATATAGGGCCCATCGAAATCGAGTATCAGGAAAACAGGAGCAGAGAGGAGGTATGACGATTTCCCAAGCGCTGATTTATGAAGAATTATATTGAGTCCAATATCTCGAATAATGAGGATCCTTCATTTCGACACGTTTGGTACCAAAGTTAGAGGATCCTTCATTTCGACACGTTTGGTACCAAAGTTAGAGGATTTCACATAATGCACGCCGTATCGTACTTAGGCAGAACTCTGAAAAATCTTCGGACTTAGAGAGAAACTCAGTGCGGGAATTGGAGGATTTTTTTTAATATTGCAAAATGGCGGAGGTGTCGGTATAAAGGCTGGGGGACTTAGCTGGTTTGCGTTGCGTAGATGCTACTTGCCTGAACATCTGTGGTAGATTCACTCGAAAGATGAGATATCTGACACTAGAAAAGAGAGCCTGTGTACACCCGTGCGACGTAGATTGGCGCCTCGTGGTGCACCTTGGGCGACGTCGTCTATATTGGGCGACGGCTACACAATCTACATATTCTTTGGCTTGGGCGACGGCTACACAATCTACATATTCTTTGGCAACCAGATAATCCTAGGATCTCCTGGTTATAAGAGTACACATGGAAGACAGATATCACACTAGTCCCTCTAGGGACTCTCAGACTAGAGATATAGGAGAAATCCTTCGTATCTGTCAATTGAACGTGGAGGGATTAAGTTGGTCCAAATGCCAATATCTGTCAAAACTCCTCAGTAAGAACAAAATCGATATTGTGCTTCTGCAAGAATTGTACGTGAAAAATGAGGAGCAAGCTTGTAAAAGAGCACTAATACCAGGTTATGACATAATCGGAATAACATACCACCATACTTATGCCATAGCAACTTATGCCCGAGACGATATCGACAATGTAGAGCTGGTAGATACTTGCATATTTGAGAAAACCCATAAGATCGTTGCGAGTGTTTGGAGAAGACCACGTTGTCAATATCTTCAAACCCCCGCAATCCCCTGGTGCAATGAAATCCTCTAAGCATACCCTCACCCATCGATATACGCAGGAGACTTCAATAGTCACCACAGTAGCTGGAGATATCGAGAAACCGATAAAAAGTGCGAACTTCTTCTTGGATGAGCAGAACAGCACAACCTTCACCTAGTGTTAGATGCTAAGGAGAGGAACACATTTAGATCTCGTGTCTGGAATACAGTGTCAAATCCTGGTCTGGCTTTTGTATCTACTAGCAGGAAATGCCAACCTCTCCCAATATCCAGATGTGTTCTGGGGAAATTTCCTAGGAGCCAGCACCGCCCGGGTATTCTTGAAATGGGCATACAGATCCCCATAATTAAATCGATCCCAAATCCTAGCTGGAACTTTCAGAAAGCGGACTGGAACTCTTTCAAGTCAGACCTAGATAAGTGCAATTATAACAGATTCGTCGGTGCAATTATTTCTACTGCTATAAGGAACTCATCCCGAGGGGCTTCCACAAGGAGTATCTACCGGGATGGTCTGAACAAAGCGATCATTTTTATCAGGATTTCGTTGATAGTGGTGACCCAGAGATAGCTGATGATCTTCTGAGTTCTCTCGACGCAGCTCGAAGACTAAAATGGATAGAGACCACCACGAATATTGACTTTAAGCATTCTAGCCGTAAAGCTTGGTGCCAGTCAACCGGTCACCAAGAATCCAGTCACAGCGGACAACGTGGCGACCCGAATAATCGACCTGTCAAGAGCTGTTCAAGACCACCAGCATGCGAATATAATTAAACGCGAACTAAAAGCGTTAAAACAGTCAAGCTCAGAGTTACCCGACCTCTCTGGAGAATTAAGTGTCGATGAGGTGCGTGCAGCGACTCTCAGTCTGAAGGTGGGAAATGGAATGGATTTGATGGATTCCATAATGAGTTTCTCATTAACTAAAACCTAGAGAGTCAAATTCGCGAGCTGACACCTACAGACAAATCTCTCTTCTTAACTCCTGCTACAAATTTTTGTAGAGACTTATACTGAATAGAATCCAATACAAATCAATTATGAACACCCCAATTGAAAAAGCTGGATTTAGACCGGGTAGAAGCTGCATTCCAATGCGACTGAAAAGTCGCAAAGCGAGATGGAAGTGGTGCCTGCGGAGGCTCCCTCAGTCGGCGCGCCTCTCGCCCTTCCGCAGGTCTCAGGTGGGACATTCGGGAGGGGGGATGGTGCGGTGGCTGTGGAGCCCGGGTGGTGCCCCATTCCATCTAGCCTGCCGGCATTAACTCTGGAGATGCCATCATCTCCGGAGGGCGTGCTGGCAAGACGTGACAGTCGTTCGACTGAGAGCAGTGTTTAACTGTCCTCATGGCGGCCGATATTCATGTCACGCAGATAAACTTGCACCACTGTATAGCGGCAACCGATATTCTTCGGTTGCGGCTGTCGAAGGTGCAGACATTTATAGCTCAGATTCAGGAGCCCTGGGTCAGGGGAGGTGAAGTGAGAGGCCTCTCCTTTAGGGGAGGTGTGCTCTTCTGCGCGCCTAAGGACAGAGAATTCGAGCCTTATAAAGCTGCGGGGGAAGATATTGAATTAGATTAGAATTAGATTTTGATTAAGGGCTTGGAGCTGCTGACACCCCCACTGCTTCATATACTCCGAGCGAGTCTAGCCCTAGGACACATACCAAAGTCCTGGAGAAAGGTGAGGGTTGTGTTCATACCCAAGCCTGGAAAGTTGTCATTTACTCAGACGAAAAACTTCCGACCAATAAGCCTCTCCTCCTTTTTAGTCAAAACGCTGGAGAGATTGGTTGAACGATATATCAGAGATGGAACCTTAGTGGCTAGTCCACTACATCCAACTCAGCATGCCTATCAGATGGGCAAATCAGTAGATTCTGCTCTTCATTCAGTGGTCAGCTGCATCGAGAGCAGACTACATTATCGAGAGTGCACTCTTGCTGTGTTTCTGGACATAGAGGGTGCATTCAATAATACTGCATTTGGAGCTATGCACAATGCACTAACCAAACATGGGGTTCCTTTTGCAGTTTGTCGATGGGCAGGAACCCTTTTAAGGGACCGCAGCATAGTGGCTCGTCTAGGCAGCTCAACCATTAGGGAAACACCAGGCAGGGGATAAACACAGGGTGGTGTTCTATCAACTCTTCTGTGGAATCTGGTCCTGGGTGGGCTCCTGGTTGAGCTGGCGGGGGCTGGCCTAAAGGTTGTAGCCTATGCAGATGATCTCGTGATACTAATCAGAGGTAAACATCCAAATGTCGTCGCTGATCTTATGCAGGATGCTCTGTGTAGGATTGAGCGATGGTGTTTGAATAACGATCTTACGGTTAATCCTGAAAAAACAGAGATGGTTCTCTTCGACAGGAAGAGAGGGCCCTATAACATAAGACTACCAAGTCTGTTTGGAGTAGGGCTCAATCTAACAGAGCAAGTTCGATATCTGGGTGTGATACTGGACCACAAACTACTGTGGAACAAACACATTGAGAAACAAACGAAAAGGCCGAGATGATCTTTTGGTCTACTCGGAGAGTAGTGGGAAATGGATGGGGCTACAAACCACACATTATTCACTGGTTGTATACTGTGGTGGTGAGGCCTATCCTAACCTACGCATCATTGGTGTGGTGGACTTCTTTGGAGAAGTCATATATCCGCAACAAATTGACAAGAACTCAGAGAAAAGCTTGTTTAAGCATCACAGGTGCTCTGAAATCTACTCCAACAACAGCTATGGAGTGCCTGCTGAGGCTACCTCCCCTGCATCTTGTAGTTGAGGAGGGGGCTATGAAGACAGCTTTAAGAATCTGGGAACAGGGACAGTGGCATGACAGCAGAATGTTTAGGGGACACACGAGGGCACTCAAGAAGGTGGGGGATGATGATGCATCTCTCCTCCGGAGGAGTGACTGTGCGGGCTCCTTATTCTGCTTTAACGAACCCTATAGGGTGATTGTTCCTGATAGAGACCAATGGGTTACAAGGAGTGATCTCCTTAAACCAGAGGGGCCCACATGGTTCACAGATGGCTCTGTAACGACTACAGGGACAGGTGCAGGCATTGTGGGACCTCGAGTGAGCATGTCCATCCCTCTCGGGAAGAACTGCTCGATAATACAGGCAGAACTATACGCTGTTCTTGTCTGCGCGCTGGAAAACATCCGACTAGGATACTCTGGCAAGTACATATATATGTTGTGACAGTCAAGGAACGTTAAAATCCCTATCTGATGTGAAGATAAACTCCTACTCAGTAGGCGAATGCAGGAAGGCTCTGCGAAGGCTGGGCGCTGGTAACGTTGTAAAACTCATCTGGTGTCCGGCTCACTCGGAGATTTCAGGTAATGTTAAGGCAGATAAGCTGGCGAAGCAGGGGGCTCGGATACCATATATAGGTCCTGAGCCTTCACTTCCAGTATGCCGTACCTCTGTTAAAACATTCTTCAAGAATCGTTTGGACAAGAATTTCTCCAGTGTATGGAACATGGGAGTAGGACTCAGGCAGTCAAGGCTTCTCATTGAGAAACCATCGTCAAAGTCTGAAGTAAAGAAACTTCTTTCACTCGAAAGAAGAGAATTGAGCCTGGTGACTGGATTACTAACTGGTCACCAGTTCAACAAACATCTGAATAGGATGGGATTGGCCGATAGCGCTCTGTGTCGCTGGTGCAAGAGCATGGAAGAAACAGCTGAACATATTCTGTTCGACTGTAACAACCTTAAAGACTTGAGGGTCATACACCTAGGCAACCCAACACCTACGATTCCTACGGTGAGAGGGACTTCTCCTTTTAAACTCGCGGCATTCCTGTCAGCGTGTTTTTTGGACTGAGTCTCACGAGTTTGGCAAGCGGGAGAACAATGGGCCAGAAGGCCTCAGTTCAGCCTGAGACGGCACCGCGGTAGAAGAAGAAGAAGAAGAAGAAGAAGCTGCATGGACCAAGTGATTGGTCTGACAACATTCCTTGAATCTGGAATGTCTCAAAACCACGACGGTGTTCATAGACTTAACAGCTGCTTATGATACAGTCTGGAGAGAAGGTCTGCTCTATAAATTCCTGAGTGTGATCCCGGTAGAAAGCTGGGCGGTCTCTTGAACAACATGCTCTCTGATCGAAAATTCCTAGTGATCATGAATGGCAAAGCGTGCAGACAGAGAATTCTGAATAATGACCTTACTCATGGCTCCATAATTGCTCCCGCCCTGTTTAATCTGTACATTGCTGACCTTCCTGCAACAGATGCTCATAAATTTGCTTACGCCGATGATCTAGCTATAGATGTGAAACTCAAATCTCGTGATAGAGCAGAGAGTATTTTGGAGAAAGATCTCGAAGCTCTAGATAATATATATTATAGTAAATGGAGACTAGTTCCGTGTCCCAGCAAAACAGAGTGTTCTATCTTACACTTCCACTGTTTAATAAATAGGCCAACCATGAGCCTGAAATATTCTGGAAACGTGAATGCCTTAGGTATAACCCGAATCCAAAATACCTGGGTATTACATTAGACAGAACGTTCTCCTTTAGAAAACACCTAGAGAATACGGCTGCAAAAATTCAAACAAGGAATAATATTCTGGAAAAGTTATGCGGAACTTCATGGGCTGTGACTGCCGAAACTCTGCGATGCTCGGCAATGGGTCTAGTCTTTAGCGCAGCTGAATATGGCGCTGCGGTTTGGATGAACAGCCACCATGTTTCTAAGGTGGATGTGCAACTCAACAGGAGCTCGCAAATCATAACGGGATGCATAAAATCTACTTCAACTCATTGGCTCCCAACTCTCAGTCATATTATGAAGAGAGGCTCTCCTACGAGAATATAAGAAAATAATGGATAACCCGGAGCTGCCTATCCATAACTATACACTCACTGCTTGCCTAACCAGATTAAAATCCAGGCATCCGCCAATCAAGACCGCTCAGGCACTGCATGAAAATGATTTCAGGGGTCTTCAGGAATGGGAAGCAGGTTGGAGGGAGGATGCCCCCCCAGATGCACTTCATTTTATAAACACCCAAAAAGAGCCTGCGAGATTCGACTTGCCTCGCAAAGTATGGAGGACGGCAAATAGAATTCGCACGGGACACGGTGTCTGCGCAGATATGCTGTATAGATGTAATAAACAACCCTCGCACAACTGTGAATGTGGAGTAACCTATCAAACAATAAAACATATATATCAAGACTGCACACTTACGGCTTACCAAGGACCAAACAGATATATATTCTCTCCCTCTTCATCTCTGTATGTTCTTAAACTTATTGTTCTGTGTTATTGATGTTTCAGTTTTATTTTCATGTATTAGTTATATCATGTCAGGTGTACTTTTGCCATCCGCTGAATAAATTTACAATTTTTATGATGATTCCAGACGCTGAAGAAAGTCTAGATGTGTTTGAAATTGTATGTTCTGCCATTGCTACTAATTCAACAATTTGCACACCTTTGCCCAAGATTTTCTGTGCCGTTCGAATTTTTATGAATGCTTTCTTCAATTTTTCCCTCAGCTGTATGAGAACTATTTCAGCCTCCATGATGTTTCGGTTGGATGATATCACTTCCTCCATTAACTAAAGAGTAGCTGACGTGCGACAAAAACTGTGGCCTGTATATAATTTATCATCTGATAAATTCAAATAAGGGGCGATTTCACAGGGTATTTTTCCAATTATATTCATTCCCACAAATTGTTTAGAGCATTTTCGTCATCTGATGGTCTCAACGCCACATACCTTCTGTAGAATGATAAAAATTCAAGTTCTTCACTGTTAGTTACAGTTGAGACACGACTTTTTCTTGTTTTTGAGTCAGACATTTTTACTATTAATAGCAAATCTTTGCCTTCTATGGTCATTTTCACAAGTTCATCTCGTTTACATGTACCGAAAACTCCCATAATGAATACTACCTGTCAATAAATTAGCTTATTAATATTCACAGAGTAGTGAATATCTCTTTCATTAAAAATATTTCATCTGGCACTTCACAGAGGAATTTGAACAATTCTTCTCCGGTGAAAGTTCTTAATTTGTATACTACATAGTGGCGTTTCAGGTATGTGATAAAGTTCGTATATTGGCTGATATCAATATTGTTTCTTACAGATCGTAAAATTGAGTGCACCGACCAGAGTGTGGCAGAGTTCAAGGTTTTAGGTTTTTCACTAGAGTAAGCGATCTAAACGCTCTAAGTGTAACTTCTAACTTTTCTTGAAATATTCCATGTAATGATGAGTTGGTACTGCTTTTCATACTTCCCCCGCGACTTTTCTGGATGTAGGTTTAACGTCGCGACTGTAGCGGCGCTTGGAATTTCAGGTGGTGTACATGAATAATCACTACAATCATTGTCTTCTTCCAATTTACCTGCTTCACGCTCACAAATGATTATTATTTAGGAAATTTTCCACCCAAATGAAAGATTTCATTTACTTGTTGCCATTGGATACTCTGAGCAATGCATGTTTGATTTATAAATATTAAGTGGGAGAGCGAGCGTTTTTGGTGCTCTTGTTCATCGGAATAAAGTGCTTATCAATTCGCCCAAATGTCTGTAATTTTCGAACTCTTGACTGAAAATGGTCTTAAACGATTCGGTCCGACTCACTGATCAGGAATCCGTGGTCAAACTCGATTCTGTCTGACCGTTAACACGATAACTCTCGAACGGAATGAGCTAGACGGTTGAAATTTTCAGAGTAGATTTTGGAGATAAATATCTCGGTTAAGTTCGTTATTGGGCTAAATCGGCCAGGTGGTTTCGGAGTAACAAAAAAAAAATTTTTTACATTTCAAATTTTAAATTCAATTTTTTTTGAGGTGTAGTTTCATCATAAGAATATACTGATGCCATTTTCAACTCTAACAAACTAATACTTTCGGGGATTTGATTTTTCAAAATCTCAGTAATTATTCTCAATTCTATATGATTTCATAGAATTCTATAATTATAAATTCCTGATGTATATAAATCCAACATGAGATGAGTCATAGACCTACATTTTGAATTGAATTATGAAAATTCTTGAGAATTGACGCACAGAAGCCAAATTGAAAAAGAGGGAATACCCTGTGGACAGGAGGTTTGTCGCTCTTGTTCAAACTTTGACAAATCATAGCTCCGAAAGTATTGGTTTCTCCGAGTTGAGAATGATATCAATGGATTCTCGTTTAACTCATTTTATTTGTGATGCAGTTCTATCATAAAATTCCATTGATTTCATTCCGGACCCTGAGAAACCAATAATTTGTCAAAGTTTGATCAAGAGCGCCAAAGGTCCTGTCCATAGGGCTTTCCCACATTTTATTTAATCGTTATAAGCAACAAAGTGTCATTTCTCGAAAAATATGACGTTTGCGTTGTCAAATGCGAGCGCAAATGCCTACTTTGTATATCGATTGTAGAAAAAATCAATTTTCTGAATGAGACAATTATATCCGGTTTACATCAGAGTTTCTCAATTATCCTAGTGGATTTTTCAGGAAAAGTTATCACTTCATAGCAGTGCGCTATCATTTTGCCCAAATGTCTGTAATTTTCGAATTTTAAGCCGAGAATAGTCTTCGAGTCCATTTAACTCACTGAAGGCGAACCAGTATTTATTCAAAATATTGTTTATTAATATCCACATAGGGGTAACGCGCTACTTTCAACTAGTCAAACTATACTTTGACATTATTCAACTCACGCTATATAAGAAAGGTGTGGAAGAACCTCAAAAAATACAGAGTACCTACACATAATAGATTTCCTGAATGTTTTTAGCAATGAAGTTTCGCATATACTCGTTTTTCCTAAGAAAGGAACAGAATTCAACGTGGTGGATCCAGTCATTATTCTTTACGGAAGTAAATCCAGGACCACTAGATGTGTACAGAGTAATCAATGGAATAAGAGAACGCTTCAAGAGAAAAACATCCATTAACTGATCCCATTCCACGAGATCTGGCGAACAACATGATGGCTCATCATCCATCTTTATTAATTCCGCGTCTAGGCTACGCCTTATCGACTGCGCACTTTCCAGTGACATAAGTTTCCGAGACTTTTATGGCACTGTAAAACATGCCCAGTTACAAAATTCATTAGATACCATCAATTACCCACTCGATGTTGATCCTTTGAGAAATAAATTGAGTGGAAACGATTCCAATTCCGCGTTTCCCGCTTTCTTTCTTTCAATTCGGTCGAATTTCGCCGCATTTACTCCCTGATGAGTTGAAAACAACGGTTATTGCTTGTACTCGTTGAGCAAAGTTCCAAAAGGGCGGTGAAAAGGGTTCTGCATATGTGAAATATGCACAAAATAATTTGATGAAGATTTCAGCCCTTCATTGGGAGGTATAGTGAGAGAAATATCTTCAAAATATTCTTCTTTACATGAATATTCAGTAAAGTTATATCCCGAGTGCTTGCCAAATGCTTCGATTAGATAATTTGGCAAGCATAAGGGGTGTATGAAGGACTTTTTACCGGAAATAAAATTCACATAATTTTAATTGTAGGGCAGAAATAATACTTACTGTAATTGAAATAAATAAAATATTTCTGACAATCATCCCGAATGTTTTCTATGGTTTAAAACGTCACAAAAATATTTACCTAAAGCACACGTGCAAATACCCAGATATTTTCACGCTGCATTCATATTAAAAAATAATTGTTCGTTGCTAAATGATTCATATGCGTTAATATGAATTGTTGAAATTTTTTGAGTGGAATAGTCAAATATATTATAAGAATATTATTTTGTTGTCAAAACTTTTCATTCGATGAACGTCTAAAAGGATTTTGAGGAAAAAGTTTTACAACTCGTTGAAATATCTATTATATTAGATTCAGTGGGAGGTCCCATATGAATTCAATTATGTTATGAAGGACCCTATTGGCAGGAACGCTCTGGACTTGTTGATTTATTAACAGCGGTATCGCCATTTTTCATTATTATTTTTGAAAACGCTATACAGCGTTCATGGCCATTGGAAGATACTGTCTGAGCTCTGCGGGACTCGTTTCTCGATCAATATCGAGCGAATGGTGGCATATGATTTCACGCTTCAAATATTCACTGGTGGGGAAAGGCTGAATTCCATGTTTTGTCTCATAGGTGGCGTGGGCGATTAGGTATGATCGACCAAGCCGGCCCTGAGAGGCTTAACCCGGTTCATTTAGTTGAATTTGTTGAGAAGCTACAGAGTACTGATGAAGGCCAAGAATCCAGAAACGCGTCTGCTCTCGCTTTATCGGCAAATCAATGAACCCCCTGGGGTTTATTTGACTCGTGAAATATATGCATAAGTATATTAATTATACGAAGCCATTATGAAGGACCATATTGGCAGGAACGCTCTGTACTTGTTGATTTATTAACAACGGTATCGCCATTTTTCATTATTATCAATTATGTTCTTCAATACATTCCTTCTATTATTATCCAATTTCTTTCCATCGTAACGATTGCAGAATTACTATGCACCTCATATTGAATGCTTAATTTCTTCGAGAAATATTATTTCAATCACTCTAAAATTATACATACATATTTATGTTGAAATATTTTTCTGGTAACATTCTCAAAATTTAAAAGTAAATAGTTCATGATTGTTTTCGGTATCGACCTATTGAATTCAGAAGAACACCAAAATAGCTCAAAGATGATTTTTTTGTATTGAAGAATCATCTGGGAAAGTGTTTGACAGTAATATTTTTTGAAAATGTACTAATCATATATTAAAAGTTTATTTTATAATTTTTCAATTCATTATGTCCATTCATTACTTGGGGGCGTTGGCGCAGTCAGTCCTACGAAAACATTTCGATTTCTTTGTGGGTCAAATGCTTTCATTCATCAAGTATGAAGTCGAGTATTAATGAATGAAAATGCTCGATTGAGTATGCATCGCCAGTTCAGTACTGTTAGAAACCCATGCTAAAACAAACATTATATTGTAGTATTTTCAAGGATATTAGTTACTAATGCTGTAGCAATCTACACCTATAGACATATAGGAAGATTGTTAATTTTAACTTAATTCAATCTTAGATACAGGTTGTCACGCTTCAAAATCGTCGAATAAAATTCGTTGATGCTTGGACCAGATATTTGTACCACCACTGGTAGCGCGCTGTCCAGAATCGATGATTGTTGGCACATATTGCTGCACGTCATGCGTTGTTGAGTGCGTCTGAGCGGACGCGGAAACGCCGATTTTGAGTCTTATGTAAAATTTTCTTTGACGCTAAGAGGTAGAAAGAATTGGTTTCGACTGTCCTTTGAATATACGCAAATATCGATTAATTTCGGAGTAATCGAAGGATTGTTAGCTGGGAAAATTATTGAAGCTGATGATTTTGGTTTTGGATTTGGATATTTTGGAATATTAGCTCAATAATATCGATCGTTTTCGGATTAACCAGGAGGCCATTTTTCTGCGATAGTGAACTTATTCTGGATGACACACTTTACTATCCCCCTTTAATGTACATACAGCTTATTTTGTGATTATATTTCTAGTTAATATATGTTCATTATTTGATCGGCTTGTTTCCTTCTTTATTTCTAAAACTCCCACGCCCTGAGTTTCTGTATCATTTTTAATAACTCATTAAAAGAAGGTGGTGCCCTAATAGAATCAGAGCTAGTCGGTGATACAGGAAAGCCTAAGCTGTATGTGACATTAATTGGCACCCTAAACGTGAGGCCCCGAAATTACTACCCTCTCATTTAAATTTTGTTTTAAATTTAAATTTTGTAATTTGTGCTCCAGTGCCCTGCGTGAGTCACTGGATTATTATTTTGATTTCTTTATTAATAAGTTGCGATTTATTTTTTTATTATTATTGAAGTATCCAGAGTGTGTTGACTGTCGCTGATTTTTTTTTTTCTTCTTTTTACTTTTTGAACAACCAGAAAAATTTTGAGTCAGTTGTTGTTCAGATCTCTGATTTGTCGCAAGAATTTTTCCGCTGAGTGCTCGTGCATTTCGTGCCATATTACCAATATTTATTAATTTCATATGTAAGTTGGGCTTTGGGTTTTGTTTTTTTTTTATATAAGTTGATTACGTTCGGAGTTTGTTAGGAATTATTTAGAGATGGCTCGTCCCAAATTCAATATGAACCTTTTGCTTAAAGACGAATTAGTTTATGAGCTAAATGTAAGAGGTCTTCAGGCTTTGTCGAACCAAACCGTTAAAGATTTACGTACTTTATTAAGACCATTGTTGAAGTTAGAAAAAGCTAATAGGTCAGTTACTTATCCAGAGTTCAAGTTGAGTGATTCGTCGGCTGAGATCGCTGTTATTGAGGAAAAGGTGAAAGAATTAGGTAAACTTGTCCAGAGGGGAGAATTCCATATTGTGTGTACTAGGTTGACCCATTTGTCTAATAGGTGTGAGCATTTGTCATCTGTAGAGCTTAGTGATGCTATGCAGGGTAGGTTGGATCGTGCTAGGACCAGGATAGTAGACATGTTTGGCGAGGTGGAGTTAGCTTATTCTAAGGGTGAGATGTTTCAGATGATGTCCAGTTTAGGCGTGAACGAATCAAGTAGTGAATCGGAAGTTGAGGTAGAACAACCCAGTTTGGTTAGGTCTAGTACAAGAATGTCATTATCAGGTATGCATTCATCGTCTTCACGTAACCTTCAGAAGTGGAATGTGCAATTTTCGGGAGACCTTAGGGAAATGTCAGTCCACAATTTCTTAGAACGAGTGGAAGAGCTTCGCAGAGCTAGAGGAGTTACCGAGAAGGACTTGTTTGATTCAGCAGTAGACTTGTTTGTTGGTAGAGCATTGCTTTGGTTTAGGTCGAATAGGAACAGGTTCAACAATTGGAAAGAGTTAACACAGCTTTTAACAAAACATTATGAGCCACCAGACTATCGTGGACGTTTATTTCAGGATATTTTGAGTAGGACTCAAGATCCATCTGAGTCTATTGTAGATTATTTGACCTGTATCAATTCAATGTTCCGTCGCTATGGCCAGGTTGATGAGGAAGTAAAGCTGAACATAGTTGTACGTAACTTAGCACCTTTTTATTCCACCCAGTTACCGGCAGTTGCCGATATGAGTGAGCTTGAGGATGCTTGTATGCAGTTAGAACGTAAGAAATTTCGTGCAGAACATTATGTACCACCTAGTAGACGTCGTCAAGCTTACGTTGATCCAGACTTTGCATATATATCCGCTGGTCATTCTTCGGGTGCAGAGAATGTCTTGACCTTTGGGTCTAATAATCCTCTTCCCGGGAATCGTCAACAACCTGTCTCATCAGCACAATCTAGGTCACCTCCTGCTGGTCCAATTGTTCAGAATAATCAACCCGTGGGTTCTTCTGGAGCTTGTTGGAATTGTCAACGTTTGGGACACACTGTCAGAAATTGTACGATGCCTAGGCAAATATTATGTTATCGTTGTGGCAAACATGGCTTCACGAGTAGGAATTGCCCGCAGTGTTCGTTAAACTAGAACCGGGACAATTGAGTGGTCGTGATATTGCCCCGGATAGAGCTCCTCGACCGATTAAAGCTAGTGATACGATTTGTGACAGTAAGAATGGTTTTGGTGATAACACATTTGCTATTTTAGATTACATAGTTGCTCACGCTCCCAATGATCAACGACCTTACCTAGACGTTACCATTTTAGGGTATAGATTCAAGGGTTTACTGGACACTGGTGCTTCGCGTACTATAGTGGGTAGTTCAGGTTACCACAGCTTGGTGAAGTTAGGCTTTAGGTTAAATTCAGCTCGCGTCCGGTGTACGGTGGCGAATGGTCAGACATGTGATTCTTTGGGTGAAGTTAGGGTTCCTATGTCTTTGGAGGGCAAAGTTAAATGGATGAATGTTTTGGTAGTTTTGGAACTTTCACATACCCTCATTCTCGGTATAGACTTCTGGAAAGCTATGGAGATTGTTCCTAATCTTAACAGGGACGTATGGCATTTTGCTGAACAAGAACCTGAAGTTGAGATCAGTAGCTTGCATGATTCCAGTTCATTAGATGGGGAACAACAGTTTAGGTTGGATAATCTGGTTGGTTCTCAGTTTGAACGAACGGGTGACGAGTAGGGAAAGAGTTTAGTGGGCGAACACCTCATTGAAATAGAGACAGGCGTCAGACCCATCAAGCAGAGATATTATCCGGTCTCTCCAATAAAACAAAAAATTATTGACGAACATCTAGAGAAAATGTTAATGGATGATATTATAGAACCGTCGAGAAGTAGTTGGTCGTCTCCTATTTGTTTGGTTAAGAAAAAGGACGATTCATACAGGTTTTGCGTAGATTACCGCCGTCTTAACGCTGTCACGAAAAAAGATGCTTATCCCATGCGCAATATTTCCACCATTTTAGATCTTCTTCGGGATGCAAAATATATAAGTTCTATGGATATTAAAAGCGCTTTCTTCCAAATTGAAGTAGCACCAAACTCTCGTGAATATACCGCATTTTCAATACCTGGTAGGGGTTTGTTTCAATTTAAGCGTATGCCCTTTGGTCTAACAAATAGTCCTGCGACGTTTCAGCGCGTGATTGACACTATTTTAGGCGCAGATTTGAAACCATATGTCTTGGTATATATGGATGACATTATAATTGTAACCCCTGATTTCGAGACTCATATGAAAATCTTGAAAACTGTTTTTGATCGTTTGATTTCTGCTGGTTTAGTTATTAGCAGAGAGAAAAGTCAATTTTGTCGGTCCGAACTTAAATATCTCGGCTATGTTGTAGACTCGTATGGTTTGAGACCAGATCCAGCTAAGGTTGAGGCCATTTTGAATATTACACCTCCCAAAGGAGTGACTGAGATACGCCGTTTTGTGGGTACAGCTTCGTGGTACCGTCGGTTTGTGCCTAATTTTTCCACGTTAATCGCACCTCTGACTGCGCTTACTAGAAAACACGCAAAATGGGAGTGGACTGAGGAGTGCGAATCATCTTTTTGTAAACTTAGGGAGAGCTTGGCAACCGCACCTATTTTATCATGTCCTGATTTTAGCAAGACTTTCATCTTGCAGACCGACGCAAGTTCATATGGACTTGGTGCTGTTTTATGTCAGCAAGCGGAAAATGGAGAGCAAGTTATCGCATACCTTTCAAGGACTCTCAGTCGAACAGAGAGGAATTACTCTACCACCGAACGGGAATGCTTGGCAGTCATTTGGGCAATCGAGAAGTTAAGGCATTACTTAGAGGGTAATCGTTTCGTCGTGATAACTGATCACCACTCTTTGATTTGGCTCAACAATCTCAAAGATCCCCAGGGCAGGTTAGCTCGTTGGAGTTTACGGCTGATGCCATACGACTTTGAAATCGTACATCGTAAGGGCAAAGATAACATCGTACCTGATATGCTCTCTCGATCAGTTCCGAGTGGGGACGAGAATTTCAAGGTTTCAGATATGGCTAATATCGATGGTGGGTCAGAAGAGTTCGGCGATGGTGATTTTGTCCAGACAACCGACAAATGGTATATCAAGATGCGAGAGAATCTAGAAAAATTCCCGGCAAAATATTCCAATTGGAGGCTAGAAAATGGACTGCTTCTGAAATACGTCAATGGTAGGATTCCTGAGCTGTCTGGAGAATCGGAAAAATGGTTGTTAGTCGTACCCAAAGAGTTTAGATCAGCAATTTTGAAGCGCAACCACGATTCCATAACATCTGGTCACTTTGGCATTTACAAAACATGTTGGAAAATTCGCCGTCGTTATTGCTGGCCTAAAATGCACGCTGATGTCGTCCGCTATGTAAGCAGATGTAGTATCTGTAAGTCTTGTAAGCCAGACTTAAAAGCTCCAGCAGGCTTGATGGGAAATCGACCGGAAATCGTGGAACCATGGCAGACCATCAGCCTAGGTTTCGTAGGACCTCTACCCTCGTCAACTCAGGGTTATAAATATCTTTTGGTGGTTACTGACTACTTTAGTAAGTTTGTTTTGTTTACGCCGTTACGTACAGCCACTTCCAAGGCTCTAGCCAAATTTGTAGAAGAGCAAGTCTTTTTGGTCTTTGGAGTTCCTCAAACTCTTATATGTGATAATGGAACTCAGATGCGCGGCAAGGAATTTGTATCAATCTGCAACAAATATAACACTAAAATCCTGTATACTCCATACTATCATCCGTGTGCAGATCCTACCGAAAGATCCAATGAAACCATAAAGACCTTGATCCGATGTTACTTGTCTGATAGTCACCGGAAATGGGCAGATAATCTAGCTGCTTTGGGGTGCGCCATGCGCTCGGCTAGAAATGAAACCACCGGACATAGTCCTTATTTTGTCAATTTTGGTCGAGAACCTCGCCTAGATGCGTCGGAATACGAATATCCTATACCTACCGTGAGTCCTGATTTGGGTCTGAGACGATTAGGTTTCGAAAAATTGTTTATGGAAGTTCGGAATAGACTTCGTAAGGCTCAGGAGCGCAATAAACAGCGGTACAACTTGCGCCGACGTCCAGTTTCATATAATGTGGATGATAAGGTGTGGTTAAGGAATAAATCACTCTCCAATGCATTGGAGTTTTATAACGCGAAACTTGCGCCAAAATATGTGGGACCTTACACTATCGGTAAAAAGTTGGGCCACTGGACTTATGAATTGATTGACGACTCAGGCAAAAGTAAAGGTGTATGGCACGTAAAAGACTTTAAATCAGTATGCTCCTCCAGGGATTCTGGATATCTTATTGCTACGGAAGTCAATGGTTCGGATGTGTTAGGTTGTCCGCCGAAACCATGGTGATGTTAGTGGTTAGTTTTGAGACTGTCACGTTTGTTTAGTAGATTTTGAGGATTTAGTGATGTTTGAGAATTTTCCCTATCGATAAGGGATTGTCTGGTTTCGAGTTTTAGGATATTAAGTCTAGAATAATAGAATGATTGGCATGTAGTGAATCCGGTATATTTGTGGACCGGGTGATTGAAGTGATTCCCTTTTTTTTTTATTGCTGGTTGATCGCGAGTGAAAGTGCGGGCAATTGGGTGCTGCCTTGACTTTTGTGTCGGTGGTCGTCTGCGTGATCCCGGGTTGGATTCTAGTGTGAAATCGGCTTTAATGTATTTTCCTTTTTCTTCAAAATTTACTCATTGTTGTGCAGACGAGGTAAGAGCTGAACATCTAGCCCCACGCACTGCTCAACTGGTAAGCGACCATTTTCTTACCACTTTATGGCCTTAATCTTGTTTTTTTTTCCTGTTGCCGATCTCGGTACTGGTTTCTACATTCGCGGGTCATTGTTGGCGGTCATCCCATAATAGGATTTGTAGTACCGGATTGCTTGCGTGTGGGTGAATGAAGGCTATGGGCTATGGTTGTTGGAGGCTGGAACCCGAAAACTGCCACCTATAGACTTGATGCACATCTGGGTTAGCACAGGCGTCCTGGACCATACCGGGAGCTGGTGGGGTCTGGCTTGGCTGTCTTCGATGACAGGAGTGCGGCGGTACGGCGCTCGTTCTTTGGGGGAACCACTGTCTAGACTTGGGATGGTGACCGGCTAACCTTGTCGACATGGGGGGGGGGTTCCTGCTCGTCTGGGCGACCTCGTCGTACTTTGCCTTGTCCGGGCGACTTCTGGCTGTGGTGTGGCTCAGGGCCGGCAAGTCCCTCCACAAGGGTTAAGCCCTTCGGACTAGGATGTTGCCAGTCATGGGGCTAACTGGTAAGAGTCGATGAATGAAAGGAATGAGTGTTGATGTGTATGATGGAGTACGAACTGAAATTGTAGCGGCTGGGATTGATATACATGAGGTTTAGCTAGAATTGCTTTTGGTTTGTTTAGGTATTTGGTCACCTTCAGTGACCCGATGTCTTTTATTTGCGCAGGTTGATGGAGTCAGATGTTGGTCGTCGGTGATCTGAGATAACCTCCTGTGGAAGGAAGAGGGGGATGTCACGCTTCAAAATCGTCGAATAAAATTCGTTGATGCTTGGACCAGATATTTGTACCACCACTGGTAGCGCGCTGTCCAGAATCGATGATTGTTGGCACATATTGCTGCACGTCATGCGTTGTTGAGTGCATCTGAGCGGACGCGGAAACGCCGATTTTGAGTCTTATGTAAAATTTTCTTTGACGCTAAGAGGTAGAAAGAATTGGTTTCGACTGTCCTTTGAATATACGCAAATATCGATTAATTTCGGAGTAATCGAAGGATTGTTAGCTGGGAAAATTATTGAAGCTGATGATTTTGGTTTTGGATTTGGATATTTTGGAATATTAGCTCAATAATATCGATCGTTTTCGGATTAACCAGGAGGCCATTTTTCTGCGTAAGTCATGGAAATTTTGCATAGGCATTATCCTAATTTGAATTTATTTCAGCTCCTTGTGTAGGCTCCTTGTGTAGGTTCCTTGTTTAGGTTCCTTATTTAGGCTCCGTATTTGAGTTTGATTCAGACACCTTTTCAAGCGTGATTGACGATCGTGTGGATTATTTCTTTACTTCGTCGTATCTAGAGGTTGGAAGTTGGGAAATTTATCACGTGCATTCAGCGGGACGAATTTCTTCGAGGCTGGACAACATCGCTGGAATAACAACTGTTTACATTCAGGTTTGATACAATTACGGGAATATTATTGTGGACAAAATTTGGTATCAAGGACAATATAAGGTCAGTGCATTTATTAATTTCGAACATCTGGAAATTCAACGCTAATTGGGCGAAACCAAGTGCTTGACATTTGACCATAGAGAACGGTAATTTTGAGGTTTGATGGAACCATAGAGACTCTATCGTGCCTTTGACATCTGAACATTGTAGTTTTCATTTTGTTGTTTTTCATTGTTATTATTTGACGATTTTTAACCTGAAGATCTGCTACTGAGCAGAAATTAATATTTTTGAATTATCTGAGTGCTCATTGATTACTGTCATTATTTAAGAATTTATGTGAACAGATATCTGGGAACTATATTTCATTGTGAATTGTATTTGACATCTTTGGGTTGATCAGAACTTATTACTGCCACTTAATTCTGAAAGATTTATTGATTGATACCTTGTGTACCTATAATTTACGAATTTTATGAGTATATTTAACATAACCTTGTCAGCGATAGTGAACTTATTCTGGATGACACACTTTACTATCCCCCTTTAATGTACATACAGCTTATTTTGTGATTATATTTCTAGTTAATATATGTTCATTATTTGATCGGCTTGTTTCCTTCTTTATTTCTAAAACTCCCACGCCCTGAGTTTCTGTATCATTTTTAATAACTCATTAAAAGAACGTGGCGCCCTAATAGAATCAGAGCTAGTCGGTGATACAGGAAAGCCTAAGCTGTATGTGACAAGGTTATATAATGATAAATAAATAATTCCCAAAACTTCACTCACTGGAACTTACCCCAATTAGTTTGGTATTCTCCGATCTTATGTTTGCTCTCTGGCCTTTCCAAGGGGACTTAATGCCCAAACAGTAATTTTGTTTTCATAATAAACGCCCATGATTAGGGCCAGATCAAATACATTTTCTGAAAAAAATGTGGGAAAGCTTTGAGGCTCATGTTCAAACTTTGACAAATTATATCTCCGAAAGTATTTCTTTCTCAGAGTTGGGAATGATGTCAATGGAATCTTAACTTAGTACTGCATCGTAATTTCCAACTCGGAGAAACCAATACTTTCGCAGTTATGATTTGTCACAGTTTGAACAGGAGCGCCAAATCTCCTGCCCACAGGGCTTTCCCACTTTTTCAATTTGGCTTCTGTGCGTCAATTCTCAAGAATTTTCGTGATTAAATTCAAAACGTAGGTCTATGACTCATCTCAGGTTGGATTTATATAGGTACATCAGGAAATTATAATCAGAGTATTCTATGAAATCATATAGAATTGAGAACAGTTATCCGAATTTTTAAAATTCATATCTACGGAAGCATCAGTTTGTTAGAGTTGAGAATGACCGAATTTTTTGTTACACCGAAACCACCTGGCCGATTTTGCACAATACTTACCCGAGATATTTATCTCCTGAATTTACTCTAAAAATTTCCACTGTCTAGCTCATTCTGTTCGAGAATTATCGTGTTAACGGCCGGACAGAATCGATTTTTACCTTGGATTCTTCATCAGTCAGTCGAACCAAATCGTTTAACACCATTTTCAGCCAAAAATTCGAAAATTACAGGCATTTGTGCAAATTGATAAGCACTCTGTTCCGAGGAATAGCGCCAAAAATATAGAATTTTTTTTTTTAATTTAGGAGCATAATCATGTTAGAAAACTATAATTATTTTTCACCGCAGAATCCAACACAATAATAAAAAAAAAATAGGGTTCTAATTTGAAAATCGGAAGTTATGGCCAATTTTTTATCGCAATATTCGACACAAACTTTGAAACACCCTGTGATGATATTCCTGAAATTCAAAAGATGCATGACCTTTCCACATTCTTCCTCTTCGATGTTCTAAAAACGGTTCACGCTCAGGATGTTTAAAATAAGAATAATGAACATAATACTGACTAAACATATTTTACTTTTTTTCCGGTTTTTTATTGATATTTTGAAAACTATTCGATCGAATACAATGGTTTCAAAAGAAATGTATTCAGCATTGAACACTCGATCATACCAGGAATGCAATCCTTGAAAACAATTTTTGTTCGTCAAATTTATTTCCACTCCCTGTTTAACCGGAAGTGCTTGGGCTTCGAAAATATTTTAGTTCTGTAGACAATTTCAAGCAATATCATAATCCCAATTTTCAGATTTCAAATATGTCCCGTTCTCCAGAAACGTATCTTAGGCACTCGAACTTGGGACACCCTGTAGTGATAAATAAAGGAATGGAATAACCTGTGGTATAATGGGTTGCTGACAAACTGTCACTTAGACATAAAACACTTCGATCGAACGCCAAAAATTAAATGATTAGAACCAGGATCTCACCTATCGGGTACATTATCTTTCTGTGCACTATGAAATTATGGTTTTTCTAAAGTAATGCCTTCTGGAGAAAAAAACTGTTGAAAAAGGTTTGAGTCCATTTTCGAAAATATAATCGAAAAATACAGACATTGTGGCAAAATGATAGCACGCTGTTCCTTGCGGAACATGCTATTGCGCGCATGTTCCGTAAGCGACGATCTTAGGTAACATCTGTTGCAGCCTATAGGCCTGTTGTAGCTCCTCCTGAACGGATGCTATTCCTCCATAGAATCCCCTGGGGAGGGTCTGCGCATGCGTTGATTTAGGTTTTTTGTGAGGTGTGTGATTTTGAGAGGACTTTCAGCAGCGAGTAGATTGCACATGCGCAGAAGAGAAGTGACTGTTTTTGGATTGTATAGGTTGGGTTAGGAGTGCTGAGCAGATCTTGTGAGGTTTCAAAAGAATATTCATGTCAATTCAGTGCACGGACAAGTCACACATGATTAGAACATCAGTGATTTAACTACTGGTGTTTTCGTCAGAGAGGATTGGGGTTTTGGGGTCACAGATGCTATAACTCCATGCTGTGGGTCCGCGCATGCGTGGATTCAAGATGCGATCGGAGTTTTTTGTAAGGTGTGTGATTTTGGGAGGACATTCGGCCGCTAGTAGATTGCGCATGCGCAGGAGAGAAGTGACTGTTTATGGGTTGTACGGGTTATGTTTGGAGTACTGAGCCGATATTGTGAGGTTTTAAAAGAATATTCATGTCAATTCAGTACACGGGCACAAGTCGGTTTGGGGCAAATAGCGTTGTTTCCGAGTTGAAGTGTGCGTACCTAGGTCTTGGGGCTAATCTTGAAATTGATGTTACCCCTTACGGGAGTGTTTGGTTATGCGCATGTGCAGACGATAAGTGAATTAACTGCCGGAGTTTCCATCTGAGAGGATCGGAGATTTGAGGTGCAGGATGGTAATACTTAACAGAATACCCTTGGGAGTATCTGCGCATGCGTGGATTGAAGGTATGATCTCTCTTGAACCAATGGTTTTGAAGAATCAGAGGTGACTTGGTTTTTTTTGGTTATATGGCTTGGAGAAATAGCGTTGTTTCCTAGTTGAAATGTCTGTATCGTTGCCCTGGGGCAAATTTATAAATAATTATATTCGGTAGATCTATATTAAATACGTTCGGATTTGAGAAGAGTCAATTGCGTTCCTAAAAGAGGTCCCATAACCGCATTTTTTTCGATCTACGGTAAAGCTAACAGCCAAACTGTATTGATAGCCATATTTGTTCACGGAACTTGAAAAAATGAAAAAAGCACTGATGTGAAGTCAGTACTCTCTGGCGCGCGTGTTCACGGTAGCTAATTTGAATTGAATGATGAGTACTTGAAGCTCAGTGAATAGAGCGAGCGGGAGATCTACCCAAAAGATATTGGACACCATTCACTGTCAGTTCAAAAATTAACAGTGCTGTATATAAGCTGCCATAAGGATAGAGTAACAAAGTTGAAAAGAACACAACTGACTCTCCTTAGTCGCACAAGCTCCTAGAAGATTCTGAGGGATGTCCTTGGGAAAGACTTGGTTGAGTCAGTATAATCATAATCATGTTTATAGCACATGCGCCAAATGCAAATTGACTTAACAATGAAACAAAAAGTGTAAAAAAACATTGACGGGGGTCAATCTGCTTTGGACGCGTGCTATAAACATGATTATGATTATAGTGATCTTCTCAAGTCTTTCCCAAGGATATCCCTCAGAATCTTCTAGGAGCTTATGCGACTAAGGAGAGTGAGGTCTCTTCTTTTTCAACTTTGTCACTCTATCCTTATGGCAGCTTAGATATAGTACTGTTAATTTTTGAACCGACAGTGAATGGTGTCCAATATCTTTTGGGTAGATCTTTGGCTCGCTCTATCCACTGAGCTTGAAGTACTCATCATTCAACACAAATCAGTTACCGTGAACGCGCGCGCCAAAGACTACTGACTTCACGTCAGTGCTTTTTTTAATTTTTTATCAATGCAATCGCATCTGTTCGAAGTTATTTGAAGAATTCCCTACTATTCGCATTACGTGGGATGATTCAAATATACAAGCTGGACTGAAAATTACGAAAAAATTCTTTTGATTTTAAGAATATACGTATCCAATTCAACATTGTAACGGTATAAATACCGTTACGCGTTTTTGTGTTTATGCAACCCGTGATGCGTGAATTAACTGTTGTGGTTATGGTTTGACATTCTGTAACATATTCAGATTCTAAATTAAATTAATTTGAATGTTTTCTTATGAATCCTTGTCGATTTTCTTCATCTAATTTTTCAGTATATTTTAGAAAACATTTCAGTATAATTTGATTAATACCCTGAACTCGCTATTGTGATTCTGTGGAACATAATTTTCTTCGATTGCTGTGTTAAAATCCCAGGGATTCCATAGTTCGTTCTTTTACGATTGAACTCTTTAGCGAGTTACTTCTATGAACACGTTCTCAGTATTGAGATAGGTTAAATGTGGTCTAAGTTTTCATAGCAATTTTTTGTGATTTTTGTGAAAAAATACATCAGATTTGGCGGGGAGTTGTTTAAAATATGTTTTTGTAATGTTTAAATTAGTTTTGGTAAATTGTCTCACATGATGATTTCAGATTAAGATTTGCATGCCATTTTTTTTAAGAAAATAATGTAGAGTATCTTGTTTTAATTCCTAGTAATTTTTCTGGTATATATAGTTTTAGTATGAATATTATTCTGAACGAATCGGAGGACAGTTTCTTCAATTTTCGAGGGATTAAGTGGCTCGTGTACCCTAGGTTTTAATCAATTCTGATGAATAGATTATGTGTTCTGATTATAACTACTTATACCCCAGATTCGTACAGGGAAATATTGTATTTTTATAGTGTGATATTTGTAACACTGTGTTTTTGTGCGTATGTTCTGGGGAACATCGCGTTATAGTTTTGCCCAAATGTCTGTAACTTTCAAATATTTGACGAAATTGATCTCAAACGATTTAGTTCGACTCCCCAATGAAGAATTCGAGGTCAAATTTGATTCTGTCCGGCCGGCCGTCCGGCCGTCCGGCCGTTCCCACGATAACTTGAGAACGAAAAAAACTAGCGACTTGAAATTTTCAGGGTGGGTGGCGTATCCCAATACGACGGACAAGTTCGTTAATGGGCATAATCGGCCCAGTGGTTTCCGAGTAATGATTTTGTTTTCAACCAATATGAATCCGATCGAATTTAAACTTGGTGACTAGTTGTATAATATGAACCTAAGCACGTTCGTGGAATTTTGTGCGAATCGTATAGCTAGAAAATTTTAAAAAAATTATTGAAAAATATTTTTGTTGTCACGATAACTTGAGAACGGAAAGAGATAGCGGCTTGAAGTTTTCAGGTCAGGATGTGCACCAGATCGCGACATTTTAGTTTGTTTATGAACATAATCGGCCAAACGGTTTTAGAGTTATAGCCATCTTAAATTTGGTTGTTTTTTGTTCCTCATTAACTCAAAAAATACTAAACCGATTGAATTCAAACATGATAATTAGTTGTAAAATGCCAATGCAAAAATTCCTGCAAAATTTCGTGAGGATAGTATATGTAAAAAATTTTAAAAAAATCATTGAAAATATAAAAAAAAATTCTATCATTACCTATTCGTTTGAAATTGCTGAAATTTTGCAAGAGCCTTCATAACCTAACTCTACTGCCAAGTTTCAAGTTTTAACACGATCAGTTGAATATTGTTGGAGATTCGAGCATTCTTGTGTTAGTTCAGTAGATGGGTGACCGTTGCCTCGATAACTTTCGAACGAAAGGAGATAGGGACTTGCAATTTTCAGGGTAGGTTGCGTATCTGAAAGGGAGAGTTGAGTTCGTTTTTGGGCATAATCAGTCAAACGGTTTCCGAGTTATACCCACCTGGAAAATTATTTCCTTGATAACTCAGAAAATAAATATTCGATCGAATTGAAGCTTGGTAACTAGTAGTATAAAATCATCATAAGGACGTGTTTAAAATTTTGTAAGAATCGTACCCCTAGAAAATTTTAAAAAATTGACGAAAAAAAAATTTTAAGAACCGCACCCCAATACAGGAGAATGGACAACATAATTTACCATGGTAAATTCGATTAAGGGTGTCCAATACAGAAGAATGGACAATAGAACATACGCGCAAAAGCTTCTGACTTCACGTCAGTGCTTGAACCAATTTTTTATATTTATTAATAGTTGTGGGCTGGGATCGAAGCTATCCAGTGCAGTTTATGGCTTGCGTTGAAGCCCTGAATAGCCAATTTCTTGGCATGGACTGAGCTGAAACCCCTGTTTCAAGTTGCTCTTGGTTGTTGCTCCTTTTATTCCGGCTCCTGTTCGAGGAGGGATCTACGAGGAATATCTACAATTTTGTGTTGAGGTTTTGAGCTAAGTTTGTCATCAAAGGAATTTGTTAATTAAAACCTTTAAAACCCAGTTTTATTAGTATTCACCTAATATTCCAGGAAGCCTAATTGTAATCGTTGCCCCCTTGGCTAGTCGAGCAGACATTATAAAGGGGGGACGTTATAACATTGATTGAATGAAAACGAAATTAATATATTATTATATGCTATATAAATCATTTAAATGATAGTCGTCTCTTATGAAATATTTTTGTCTTACAATACGTCTAGTTGTCATCATAAGCGGCAAATCAAATTCAATCGATGATTAACTTAGTTTCGAAGTGCCAAAACAGTTTAGATCACACTTGACAGTTGACATGAGATTTGACTTATTGTTATTTGGTTTATCCGTTGAACAGTGTTTCAGAGCACTTACATACTCATATCAATTTATTCATTAAAATGTCTAAACTTCGTAGGATCGATCTGTGGATATGTGATAGATTTTGGTAATGTCATGGTAATCGTACAATGATCGCTGATTGAATCAGCCACAAAAGATGATGAGAGTAAGGACACATCCTCATATTAGATATTATTTCATCATTCGTCTAGTCTAAAAGTCATATTTCCGTATTCTAAGAAACGTTGATCTTGAGAAAATCTGGATATTATCAATAAATATAAAGATGTTTTAAGGAAGTTAGAACAGATAAAATCAACATTCTTCCGAAATAGATTTATGTTCGAACGATTGTTTAAAGTTGTACTATTTATATCTAACAAAATATCACTCTTAGGGCCGGTTTCTCAATTGCGAGTTAACTCGAGGTTGAGAGTTACGCATGTATTTAGCGATATTCATGAACGCGTAACACTCGGGTTACCCGCAACCTCGAGTTAACTCGCAATTGAGAAACCGGCCCTTAATGACCGAGATCTAGATAACTATGTCCATCACCATCTAAAATAAATCCATCTTCTCATAACATACACAGTTATGCCAATTCCATGTGCAAATTGTCTAGGCACCCCCTCGCGATGATTTTGGGAACTCGAATTGTGACATTTAATTGCGAATATCTTTAGGTGAATATATACAGATAATAAAATAAAATAAGAAACGAATTAAAATTGAATATGAATTACGGGCTAAAACGATATGTTTATAGAGATGACCTAAAATGAATTAAGAAATGAGAATTAACCAATCAAATCGCAACATTTTGAAAATGACTCGTGTGTTTTATGCTGTTCTGTGAATCTCGCTCTTTGACCACCTGCTATGTCATTTTCATTACAAAATGAAATAAAATAAGAAACAAAGATGAAAATTGTCCATCATCTTATTTTCATTTCTTAGTTTATCTTATTTTGGTGATAAACGCTCTCATTGAAATGTGCACGTTTAGCTATCGTAATTTGTTTCTTATTCCATTTCATTTTATTTGCTGTATAAACCCTCCTGTAATAAAGTTACTATTCTGAAGACTTTGAACGTTTATATTGTAATATCCCATTCTAGATACATTCGCGATGTCTCCATCAGGAGATTGCTTCAAGAATTCCATAGGCAATCTTACGGAGATAACTTAATTCTACGTAATGAGAGACGAGGTTTGAGATTTTTTTGGGCCAAAAGGGCAGTCTTGGACCGTTTTGGGACCTGAAACTTGAGGAAAAGCTTAGATTATAGTGAAAAATCGTCACATAAACCTTCGTTTGGCGATTTTCGATCAGAAAAAGTGAAAAATGAGAATAAGAACTCAAGATAAGTAAATCGTGAATTTTGAGATTTTTTTGGGCCAAAAGGGCAGTCTTGGACCGTTTTGGGACCTGAAACTTTAGGAAAAGCGAAGACAAGGGTGAAAAGTCGTCTGATAAACCTTTGTTTGGCGATTTTCGCTCAGGAAAATTGAAAAATGAGAATAAGAACTCAAGGTAAGTAAATCGAGAATTTTGAGAATTTTTTTAAAAATCCACAGTGAATGTGGGGGTTTGAAGGAGGTAAATAACGAAAATTTGCTAGAAAGAAAAGATAAAACCGAAGACCCTAAGACGATATCACTTAACAATGCTTTGTGAATACGGCGGAATATCTATCAATGAAATCGCATATGGCTCTCGCTTGGATCTCGCAATTGAAGTTCCCACAAATGCCCAAATGTAACCTCTCAGAGACGTCCTGGGATATTTTAGAGTTCATATTAGCATATTGAGTTCTACGCACAACTCTGCTAATATATGGGGAATAAAATATATAACTCTTACAGATTTATTGTCGAAGAAGAGATAATGGCATTTAGAGTCATTCTCTTCGATGCAGTCCATTACCATCTTTTCAGTTCACCTCACAAAAGATCGCAGAAAATTGCTGATTCACTTATTTCCACTTTAAACAGAAGCTCCAGCAACGTTATTGTTAGGTACTCCTGAAATGATGGATGATGGCATACTCAATTCAACCGAATTAGAAAACAAGTATCAACATCGTTATTCTTAGCGTCGCTAGTTGTTTCTGATGTAGTAATAAAAATGATTGATATCAAGCGGGTAGAACTTCATTACATTTTCCTTGATTTATTATCAGTACTATATAATGAACGTAATAATAACATACTGAATGTAGTTTTGTACGCAAATATAATTTTTTAGGTCAAGAATTAATTCTGCGAAGAATCATTTTGCGTAAATCTAGTCGGCGTGAGGCATTAGTAGATTGTATCAAAGATTTCAGCTCTTACGGAAAGATTGATTAATTTATTCATAGGACAAGAAGCGTTATTAATTTATACCATTCTTGTGATCGATTTTTCAGACTTCCCTGTACGATAATGATATAAATAGTTACCTAGTATTATATGCTTAGACTCACCTGATATTAATAATCTACAAGCTACAATGTGATAGATATTGATGTAGTTTGTGGAATTGATAAATTGCTTGAGAGAACAGTCAAATGACTGCCTATCATTGCGTCTCTGCTATAGGAAAATTAGAAATTCATAAATCCTACTTTCTAACCTTGGGACAGTCTCATCCAATCAATAAAAGAGTTGAAAATCAATTTATGACATAATAAAAACATTGAATGATAATTGAAATATTTTTTAAATTTTACCGCGATGTTCGTTGTTTGTGAGTTGAAAAAATAGGGTTCGTGTAAAAATTTGGAAAATTGAGAGAAAGACACTGTAGCTTTTCCGCGCATGTTCCATTGTCTATTCACACCTCACGCTCTCAGAAAATACTGCATGCAGTTGAGTATCGATAAAGACAGCGTTAAAAGTGAAAAAATGGTTCCGGCAGCCACTGATTTCAAATTCTATAATGAAATAATCCCAGAAATACAAAGCCGAATAAGCTGAAATCCAGTTATTGATTTAAAATGGCAACTTGAAGATTTACGTGGAATTTCAGCGGGATCTGACAGATTGTTTCTGAAATATGAAATATTTGAAGAAAAATAACTTTTGTTAATTTATATTTTTTTGTACGATCCTCATGAATTTCTGCGCAAATTCGCGGGTTGGCATTCCAGAATCATTTTAAAGGTTTATATTTGATCAGATCTTTAGGAAATAACAAAAAAAATTCAGATGGGTATAACTCAAAACGTTCCGATCCGAAACCGTTCTTTTCCCATTCGAAAGTTAACGTGGCAAAGGACGGCAGGCCAGAGAGGATTGAATTTGGCCCCAAATTCTACAACAATGAGTCCAACCTTATCGTTTGACACCAATTGTGGCGAAAAATTACATACCTTCGGAAAAAATTATACCAGTATGTCCACATACGTGTAAAAATCTCTAATTATAGAATCACTTTGAGTTTGGCGTTAAGAATATTTAGAAATAAAAGTGGGAAAGCCCTGTGGACACGAGCTTTGGCGCTCTTATTCAAACTTTGACAAATCAACTCCGGAATTAGAAATGAAAGTGGGAAAGCCCTGTGGACACGAGCTCTGGCGCTCTTGTACTAACTTTGACAAATCATCTCCGGAATTAGAAATAAAAGTGGGAAATCCCTGTGGACACGAGCTTTGGCGCTCTTAATCAAACTTTGACAGATCATCTCCGGAATTAGAAATAAAAGTGGGAAAGCCCTGTGGACACGAGCTTTGGCGCTCTTGTTCAAACTTTGACAAATCATCTCCGGAATTAGAAATAAATGTAGAAAAGCCCTGTGGACACGAGCTTTGGCACTCTTGTTCAAACTTTAACAAAGCATCTCCGGAATTAGAAATAAAAGTGGGAAAGCCCTGTGGACACGAGCTCTGGCGCTCTTGTTCAAACTTTGACAGATCATCTCCGTAATTAGAAATAAAAGTGGGAAAGCCCTGTGGACACGAGCTTTGGCGCTCTTGTTCAAACTTTGACAAATCATCTCCGGAATTAGAAATAAAAGTGTGGAAAGCCCTGTGAACACGAGCTTTGGCACTCTTGTTCAAACAATTACGAATCATCTCCGGAATTAGAAATGAACGTGGGAAAGCCCTGTGGACACGAGCCCTGGTGCTCTTGTTCTAACTTAGACAGATCATCTCCGGAATTAGAAATAAAAGTGGGAAAGCCCTGTGGACACGAGCTTTGGCGCTCTTGTTCAAACTTTGACAAATCATCTCCGGAATTAGGAATAAAAGTGGAAAAGCCCTGTGGACACGAGCTCAAGGGGCTGTTGTTCAAACTTTGACAGATAATCGCAGAATTATTGGTTTCTCAGAGTTTGTAAATGATATCAATAGATTCTTATAATTGAATGCATCATAAACAGATATGATACAACTGCATCATGCAAGAAATCAAATTCAAACAAGAGCACCAAAAACCACGAACTTACCTGAGATATTCATTCCTCAAATCCACTCTGAAAATTATATTATATCAATTGAAACTTAGCTAATATTTGAGTTTTGATTTTACTGGAGCTATTCTGAACCTATTCTGATAAACCTATCGAAGTATATATTTCCATCATCATATGGATTATCCACGGTCATTAAAATATCACCAAAAAGTATAATATCATATTTTAATCCTCATAATTCAACGATAGCTGAAATGAATTTGACTCTCTTTTATAGAAAAACAAGATGACATGTACGAGTATGAACACAAATCATATAATAATGAATAGATAAAATAATTATAGCATTCTGAGAAAACAAAGAAGAACGATTTATTATTGAAATTTGAAAAATCATATCTCCGAAAGCATTAGCTTGTTAGAGTTGAAAATCTTACCATCGATTTTTATGGTGAATCTGCATCATAAAAAAAACTGAATTTGAAATTTGTAATGTAAAAAAAAATTTTTTTTTTTACTCCGAAACCATAAGGTTGATTTTGCCCAATAATGAACTTTACCGGGATATTTATCTTCCAAACCAATTCTGAAAATTTGAACTGCCCAGCTGTTTCTGTTCGAGAGTTTTTGTAGAAACAATGTTCAAAAATTTATGAATTTTTTTTTACCACTTTACGGCTAGACGATCAATACAAAACGCGTACATGAGTCATGATTCTAAAATTTGACGATAAATTTCAGATAGATCGAGTGATCGGTTCCGGAATTATTCTCAAAAAATGTTCTCACTAAAAATGGCCATAACTCCGAAACCGCTTTATCGATTACGCCCGTTAACGAACTCGTCCTAGATATTCACGCTTCAAACCGACCCTGCACATTTCCATCCTCTGATTAGCGTGACACTCCGCGAGTAGCCCGTGCTGCAGCTTAGAGAGGCTTATTGCACCTCAGTCGATCTACTATTAGCTGACCAGGTCTCATGGTTGATCCCCTTCAACTCGGGTTGCTAACCTCCATAGGGTCTCTTAGTCGATCCCGTGAAGCTCAGGTTTACTTAACCGAGCTAAGTCCTGTACGGCTGCATGACATTGTATGGCTCTCATGCAACATCCCCACTGCCTTGTCGGTGTATTACCTACATAAGGTCCATTTTCCTATCAAGAAGGATTAGGCACTTAACTACATAGGTTCCTCACAAGGTTTCTGGCACTCAGGGTCGTGTCGTCGCCCCCATAGTGAAATCTCCATCGTGTGTGGGCTGGACAGTCAAATATGATATGTGAGTGAAATCCTTTTATCTTATGGTTAAACAATTCAGGAACAAGTGTGCGGCAAATTATATACCTTATCTTGCTAACTTAATTTTACATTATTAAATGGTTTCTTTATGTCTCCTTCGTCAGACGCTTAACGAAAATCTTCAGAATTATTAATGATTCTAAAGATTTTCGTTAAACGTCTGACGTGACGTCTTTAGAATTATTAATAATTCTAAAGATTTTCATTAAGCGTCTGACGAAGGAGTCTGATATCGACTCCGAAACGTTACGATATAGTTGTTTCTTCGTTGATGTTGTTTCGTTGTTGTTTGTTAGGCAACATTGTTCAAGTGATTGCTTCTGACAAATATCTTGTGTTTCTTACGCAGAAGCAAATCACAAAATAATTAATTTTATTTTATAGATATTTTTCAGAGTTTGGGTGAGAAAACCCAGAAAGAAACCTTTTAATAATGAGTAAACCTCTCACGGTATCCTTGAATGATTACTTAATTATACATGTTCTGTATTTTTTATTGTTCCTGTTCCTCATGTTGATTTTTCGATCGTCCATATTCCATTATACGAACTTTGTGAAGTTGCTTGAAGATGTTTGAATTATTCGAGATATGATATGAGTTCATCCAAAATGGTTTCCAAGGATTAAATTGAGCTGCTCAAGCCTTCAGAAATGTATGTCTTTTAATCCCAAATATGGGTCTGTTGTTCTTTCTGTTGTATATTTATGGTTGATAGTCTAATTTGAAATACACCTCAACAAACTCTATTATTTTATAAGATAGTTTTCGGTTTAGCGCTCAACTTCTAATTTGTTATTGATTATTTATTTCCACTATTGGATTCTGGTTTTTTATACTTGTATCATATAATTCAGCAAGGCCTTTTTACAGGTCCTCGCTTCTCTTGAACAAATGAAATTGAGGAGTTGCAGCAAAAAATATTTGGAAGGAGCGTGTAAGGATTATTTTCCTCAAATAAGCTGTTGCAGCCATTACTTCATACCTGCCGCTGTGATTGCTACCTGATCATCTCAAACAGTGACGGACTAGTGAAATTTTGTGGCAATTATAAAACTGTTTATGTAATTGGAAGAGATTCAGTATTCATTGATATTTCGATGTATGTTAAAATATTAAAGTTGCCTTGATATGATATTCATGTTCCATTGTCTATTCACGCCTCCTACAAAGTCTATCAAGCTGAAACTCAGAAATTGATTCTAAAATGGTGGCACGATGGTATCTGCAGAATTAGAGCGGATTCTGACAGATCTATGAAATATAAAATTTTTTGAGGAATATTTTCATTTTTTTTCTGGTGATATGATATTCACAAAATTTCGCGGCAACTAGAGCGTTGGCATTCTACAAGTAATAACCAAGTTTCAATTGTCTATTATCTGCATATTTTGAATTATTCACGTTATGCCCAGTAACGAACTTAACTGTCCGATTCAGATGTACAACCTACCCAGAAAACTTCGAGTCGCTATCCCTTTCCGTTAGAAAATTATCGTGGCAATAGACGGCCGGACAGAATCGAATTTGACCTCGAATTGTTCATCAGTGGGTCGAACCTAATCGTTTAAGACCATTTTCCGAAAGAAATTAGAAAATTAGTGATATTTCGGCAAAATGATAATAAATTGACCGTAGCCTTGTTTTCGTCAGTTCAGAAGCAACAATGACCGTGTCTTTGAATATTGTATTGTATTTGTTTACATTGCTAAGTATTTAAGTGTTCTCTTGGTTACAAGTAAATAAGTATTTATTCTCTTCCCTTTTAGAAATATCTCGAGAAATGGTTTCATAGATCAAAGTAATTTATTTTATAATGAATAGTTCTCCGTAATTCTTATTTTTCTACCATTTGCTGTTACCACGCAATGACGTCATCAATATTTTTTTTTGCATGTTCATTTTTTTTCCTTAACATGGATAGATCATAAAAATGTGAATTCAGTAATGCTCAGGCAACGCCATTCGGGTAAATAATTCTCGAGATACTAATTATATAATTTGAAAAACATATGAACATTTTTATATTAAGTCTTCATCAAATAAAAAGTTAGGAACAGGGTTATAGGACCGGTGTTTATTGAAGGACGGTTAACAGGTCTAAATAATTTGGATTTTTTTTCCGAGCGATGCAGATCGAGATGTCTTATGCCGTTATATCAAAAGCAAAGTTCACCGCAATCGTCCAAACAACATAGAGGGATTGAAACTCTCAAAAATGATCGTTCCGAGATTTAAGCTCGATTGGCATACTGTCAAGTAGTGAGTGACCATCAACCAGTTATCTTAATCATTTTTGTGAGTTGTGACACCTTCAAGTATCGTTTTTGCCAGAAAAATATGTTTATTTGGTAAAGACATTATTACATGTGCATTACTGTATACAGAATTTTATGATCATTCCGTGTCAAGAAAAAAAAACGAGGCAGGCAATTTAAAATATCTGGATGACGTCTTTGTAGTGGTAAATGATACATACCTGATACGAATTACGGGAAAATGTTCCCTAGAAAATAAATCAATTTGATCTATCTAAGCATGTTTCCCTATTCTCGAAAGGGTAGAAAATAAATCCATTATTCCATACTTTTGACGCTCACTGTATGTATCGTGAAGAATATCATAAAATAACAGCATGTTATTTTCCAAAGTTACAAAATAGAAATATTTATAGTTTTTTCTTGTTTTGCTCTACAATAATCAGTAAGATACAGAAAATCCACTCAGTCTAAGACAAGTTTGGAATAAATCTTGCGAGCGAACCGCAATCCCTCAAGAACAGAATGTGTAATATAGAAATAATTAAAACCAACGGAAGGGGCAGGGCAGCAAAGAAGGAGTTGTGGTAAGATCCCTTCGAAGAAACGAGGGCTTCAGTATTTTGCATAACATTATACATCACGTATTTCAATTATATTCCAAATATGTGCCGCTCCCACAAATTTTCAGTGTCGATTGATAGTGTCTCTTCAACTTTCTGCTTCTGAAACCTTTTTCAATAAATATATTGAATGCGTGATCAATACTTTTCACTGGGTGAAATAACTGAATATACTAGATAACATAGAGTGCTCATGCCCGCATTATACTATAATTTTATAGTATAATGCGGGCATGAGCATAGGTATATTTATACCTATGATTTATTTCTGTTCGGGTTCAAACTCATAATGTGAATTTTCCTCAACAAAAAAAAAGGATTAATTTTCCATTTGCAATAAAAATAATAACTAACAGTAAATTTGCGGAATTACCGAGAGGGAAACCGCTGACAACAATTTGTACACACCAGAATTCCAATTCAACCAAAATAGCCAGTTTTATTTATGAAACAAATCAAATGTAATCAGTCCAGAGAGAACTCAAACCAGAATAGTTATGTATAAAATCTTAAATAGAGTTACTAAGGTATAGCTACTTGTACATTATTTGGAAATACCGTCTAAATCTTCCATAACTAGAGAATGGCTCCTAAATTATGCTGGACTGAAATTTTTATTTCAGTCACTAATGTTGTTTGCAGAACATAAAAGTGCTGTGCGGAAAGTGTGATCGGGTTAACCCGATCACACTTTCCGAAAAGCCCTAAAGTAATTTGCATCCTAAATGTAAACATTCTAACGTGTGCATTTTAAACAGTACCACTGCCTCTTTAGAATTTTCTTCAGGTGTATGCATTTCGAATTGAAATACTGAAGGCAGGTTTCACATTTTATTGAGTCGATGCAAGAATCTAACATTGTGTCGGATAAAATATCGCACATTTTGCATAGATATTTATTAGCATCCTTTTCGGACAACATTCATCAACAGAAATTCAAAATTCTAAAAATGATAGCCAAACTCGACCGGATGGAATTTGGCAAGATGAAAATATGTGCAATTATGTGGATATTGGGTCCATAAAAATACCTGAGATTGTTAAAAAAAATATAGACCAAAAGGTCTTACCGCAATCGACGAAGTCAAAAAGAAAAATTGGTTCAAGTCAGGAGCATTTGCGCGTATGTTTTATTGTCCATTCTTGTGTATTGGACACTCTTAATCGAATTTACCATGGTGAATTCTATTGTCCATTCTCCTGTATTGGACAATCTTAATAGAATTTACTATAGTAAATTCGATTAAGTGTCCAAATACAGGTGAGCGGACAATAGAATTCACCATGGTAAATTCGATTAAGAGTGTCCAATACAGGAGAATGGACAATAGAACATACGCGCAAAAGCTCCTGACTTCACGTCAGTGCTTGGACCAATTTTTTTTTCGAAATTTTGAAAAATTTTCTAACGGTACGGATCTCACAATTTTTTTTTTTTGTAATTTTGAAAAATTTTCTAGGGTTACGGTTCTCACAAAATTTTACACACTCCTTAATGTCAATATTCTACAACTAGTTACCAAGCGTCAATTCGATCAAGACTATTATATTTTTTGAATTATCAAGCAAATAATATTCCAGGTGGGTATAACTCCGAAACCGATGGACCGATTATGCCCAAAAACGAATTTACCTCTCCCATTGGGATGTGCAACCTACCCTGAAAATTTTAAGTCGTATCTCCTTTCGATCGAAAGTTATCAAGCCAACGGTCACGCATCCAGCTACTGAACTCACACAAGGCTGCTCGGAACTCCAACAATATAGGTCCGATCGTGTTCAAACTTGAAACTTGGCAGTAGAGTTAGATTTTGAAGGCTCTCACAAAATTTCAGCGATGTCGGAGGAATAGTTTTTGATGTTTAGAATTTTTTTCAATGATTTTCAGCGACTTTTAAAAAAATTGTAGTTATACCATCGTCATGAAATTTTCTCTTTCCGTTCTCAGGTTATGGTGACATAAATAATATTTTTTGATATATTTTTTTTAATTTTTTAGTCATCCGATTCACACACAATTTAACAAGCATGCTTAGTTTTGCATTCTACACCTACTCATCAAGTTTCAATTCGATCAGACTTGTATTGGTGAAAACAAAATTATTACTCGGAAACCGTTGGGACGATTATACCCATTAACGAACTTGTCCGTCGTAATGGGATATGCCACCTACCCTGAAAATTTCAAGTCGCTATCTCTTTCCGTTCTAAAGTTATCGTGGCAACGGACGGCCGACCGGATAGAATTGAATTAGACCTCGAATTCTTGATCACGGAGTGGAACCCAATCGTTTGAGACCATTTTTGGCGAATAATTCGAAAATTACAGACATTTGGGCAAAACGATAGCACGATGTTTCCCAGAACATACGCGCAAAAACGAAGTTGTGGATTTTGCTAACTTGGGTATAAAAAGAAAACAGGAGAAAATGTTGCCTTGGATTTTAAGAGACGAAGAAGCAGCATATAATACTATTCAAATTTGTGAAAAAGTTGAGGTTTGCCATATTGAAAGTCATGCAGAGGAAATGTCGGGCGTCGGAATGGATCACGAAGTTGACCAGCAGTGATACTGTTGAAAATATACACGTTAGAATGTTTAAATTTAGGATGGAAATTACAATATTTTCTGTAAACTACATTAGTGACTTTGAAATGAAAATTTTCAAAAATATAATATTGAGACATTTATTTGAATTAAATAACATCACGTCCATGCAGCAAACTCAAAATCAGCCTCATGCAAACACGAGGAGGCAACGGAAGAAATATCAATCGATCAGTTTTGTCAAAATACGGATTCATAGACGGAAGTAAAAATATTAAGCATTGAAAACAAAAATCTGAAAGAATTCATTGAGGAAAAAAAATATAATACTTCAAGAATATATTTCCATACTCAACCAAAGGGTTAAACAAGGCGAACATAAAAACCAGGAAAATACTGTAAAAAGATACAGAGAAGTACTCAAAACAAACAAAGTGAAAGCAACAAACGTCAACAGCATGCAAGAAAAAGATGGAATTAAATCAACCCAACCTAGTAGGTCAAGTGATAAAATGGCTCTTCAAAGATAAACAAGACAAGTGTCAAATGAGGTTAGAGAAACATCTTAACTACAGCAAGATATGAAGAAAGAAGAAGAACACAGAAATAACAAAGAGTTTCATAGAAGACAGACTGATAACCTAAATTCTGATCAAGTCCAATCTATGAGTAAATTAATTAATCTAACTTTTGATCACATAACGAAAACATTAATCCTACAGAATATCAGATGGTAACACATAAGAAAAACAAATCCAGAAAAGTACATAATAGAAGAGGAATCGCAACGCCTAGAATTAATAATTTCGAATCAATCAATCCAAACAACGATAAGAAACTCTGGTTATTTGTATCAAGGGTGAAAAACACAGTTATAGCTACAGATGTCAAGGAATACCTATCAGACAAGAGCAGTATAAGCGTCGAACACATAGTTGTTAATGATCTGGAAATACTAAATACGAAAACCCAATACAAAAGTTTTATGGTAGGAATGCCAACAGATATAAAGGAAGAGCTATATAATAGTGAATTTTGGCCGAGTGCAGTCCTATTTTCAAGATTCAACTTCATAATAGGCAAACATTTTTTAGAGAATGTGACCCTAAAGACTTAGGGTTTAACATACACTCAAAAGAAATAAAACATACAAAGAAACAAAAGAAACAGAAAGATCCTGCTACCACTTTTTGGTACTACATTAGAATGTCCAATCCATAGGAAATTCAATAAATCAATTAGGAGCCTTGATTAACAGCTTACAAAACATAAATGTTTGCTGTGTTACCGAACATTAGAAAACAAAAGAAGAAATTCTTCATTATGTGATTCAAAACTTTGTCCTGGCCAGTGCTTAATGCAGGTTGAGAAATAAACATGGTGGAAGTGCCGTGTTTATATGAAGAGGAATAAAGTATGTGGAGGGAAAAGACCTTGTTGGAAAATCAATTCTAAATATCATAGAGAGAGCAGCAGCTGAAATCTACATCAATTAAAGGAAAGTAACTATAATATTGATACACAGACCCTCAGGAGACTCTGAATTATTTCTGCAGAAATTGGAAGAGGTATTGGATCAGATTGATATAAGAAGTAAGAAATGCGAGGTGGTGTTATGTGGAGATTTCAATATAGATCTATTCAACAATGGTTGCGGAAACAAACAGGCCTTCTGTGACCTCCTACTCTCATATGATATGAAACCCACAGTATGGACATATACTAGAACAAAAGCAACGAGCAAAACATGTATACATAATATAATAACGAACATCAAGGACTCTAATACACGTATTGTAGGAACAACAATTTCTGACCACAACGTACCTCAAATCATAAACTTGCAAATAAGAAACCCACAAAACAAACCTATATACACCTACAAAAGGATAATAAACGAAGATGCCATCAAGGATCTATGCAACCAATTAGATGAGCAAGATTGGAGAACAATATTCGACGTAGAGGAGTCGCAGGTTGATAAGCAATGGGACAACTTCATGCAATGCTTCACAACGGCGTTTAATATGGCGTGCCCCCAAAAAAAGTGTCCTTGCAAACAACAAATAAGCAATATCATCATAATACAGAGGTAACTGAATGCAAAAAACTGCTAGACATTCTGCTTATGTGTAAAACAATAAATAAGGCTTTCACAGAGGCATACAAAAAAACAAAAAAAGAATATGATATATGAATGCTACTTACGAAAGAAAAGAGTGATAAGTATAAGCAGAAAATATTGAAGTCTGATAATAAAACAAAATGTCTATGGCAAGATTTAAAAGAAATAAAAGGTAAAATCAACAAACAACATAATCCAATTGAAGGTCATATTGAGGATATTGCTGATGACTTCAATTGCTACTTCGCAGAGGCAGCTACAAACCTTATAAAAGGACTAAAGGATATTCCTTTCACTACTGAAATCAGAAGAAATAATGAATGTCTGATATTCAACCCCACAACAGAAGAGCAGATCCAAAACATATGTTCATTATTAAAAAACAAATGCAGTAGTGGCATAGATGAAATACCTACAACCGTCGTCAAAGCTAGCATTACTCATACGAAGTACCCACTAACATTTTTTATTATCCACAAATGTTTGAAGCATGGAGCCTATCCTAAAAAATTTAAGGAAGCAATGGTAAAACCCATTTTTAATGAAGGTGATCCCAAAGAATATCAGAACTACAGGCCAATAAGCCTTTTACCAGCATTTTCCAAGATATTTGAAATGGTAATTTGCAAGCAACTATGCTGTTTTTTAACCAACTGCAATATTTACTCCGACAATCAACATGGATACATCAAAGGAAGATCAACTGATACAGCTATTTATGAGTTCATGACAGAAATACTAGCAGCTACGGAAAACTCAAAAATGACTATCGGTTTCTTTTTAGACCTATCAAAAGCCTTTGATAGCTAAAGCCATGACTACGTCTTGGCAAAAATGGAACAAATGGGTATACGAGGCACGGCATTAAAACTCATACACTCATATCTGGAAGAAAGATCACAAAGAACATTTATAAGCAATGGTATGAATGAGTGCCTATCAGAACCTAAATTCATAAAGTTAGGAATACCACAAGGAAGTATACTCGGGTCAATCATCTTTACTCTTTTCATAAATGACCTTAACACCAGCATATATGAAAAGAATGAAACCAAAATCCTCGATTATGCCGACGATACAAATATATTATTAAAAGCAAATAAGTTTCCTGAAATGACCATCATGGCAGAAGCAGTTCTGAATCGAACAGAAAATTGGGTTACCAAAAACAAATTGAGCATGAATGTAGACAAGACAAGCCTCATCCTTTTCAAAAATAATCATGCCGGATATGTCACCCCAGAATATCTCAAATTGTCAAACTCAAAGATTCAATTTAATAAAACAACAAAATTCCTTGGATTATGGATAAATGAAAATTTAAACTGAACATATTCAAGAGTTATCAAAAAATCTTTCGATAGTTTTTCATTTGCTGAGGGTAATAAAACAGTATTTAGACTTAAAATCTTTAAAAATAATCTATCAAACCTCTTTCGAATCGAAATTAAGATATCGAATTCTATTTCATGGAGCGAGTTCAAACATAAGTGAATTTTCAAGATACAAAAAAGAGCACTTCGAATCATTCTCGGCATGAAGTCGAAGGATTCATGCAGAAGTAAATTCAAGCAGAACGGCCTTTTAACAACAATTGCTATCCACATACAAGCGAATCTACTTTCTTTTTCCAACAACAGACATTATTATACTGAAAATATAACTCAGCACTACAATACAAGAACTTCACAGATTTTATACCCAGCACACCAGCTTACAATAACGGTAAAGGGGCCACAATATCATCAATAGAATATTTCAACCACTGCCCAATAGAAATCCGAACAGAAACTAATATTGAAGTATACAAAAAAAGGATTTATAAAATGCTACTGGAAATGGAACCATATAGCGTCGAGGAATTTTTTATGAGTAACCTTCCTAGATAGGAATGTAACTTTGACACAATTTCACTTCTAATTGTTCACAATGTCATGTAGCATGATGATTTGAAATAAAGAGTACCTATTATTATTATTATTATTATTATTTTTTTTTTTTTTTTTTTTGTCACGTAAGAGGAAAAACCTTTTATAGGCGCCGCAAGCGGCAGTGTGAGACTCCAGATGTTATTTGGTTACTCACTAAAAAACCTCTCACTATTCTTGGACTGTTCTTCGTCCTGCCCTTACAGCGTCCCTTAACAAAAGAGATGAGCTGCAAGTGGCCTTCATAGTTGATGGGACCTCATCACTCGTAGTGACCCGAGCAACACTGCTTTTTGCATTCTGTTCGCCAAAACCTCGGCCAAGGATGTACAGGCCGGAATAATCTTCAATTCTGTCACATAGTTCGCTCTCATTCCGCCAAGGCATCCTATGATCAGAACGACCATTTTTACTTTATACCCTGGATATAGGGTTCCCAGCTCAAACAGCAAATCCTTGTATTTCTCCCTCTTCTGTTGTTCTTTCATCACCACATTATTTTCAGCGGGGGAGGAAAATTCGACAACAAATAATTCCCTGAGATCTTTGTCCACCAGTACTATATCTGGCTTTATGGCATGGATCTGCCGAGTTGTTGGAAAAGCATAGTTCCAGTAGATTCGAGCTCTATCATTTTCGATGACTGATTCAATTTCCAGAGGCACAAATGGTAGCACTGGCTCCTTGTCTATATCATAAACTTCTCTCAGATGGAAGTAGAGAATCCGAAGCGCCGCATTGTGTCTTTCTGTGTATCCTGATGGAGCGTGGACTCTGCAAGCAGACAAGATATGCATGACAGTTTCCTGCTGACTGTGGCATGCTCTGCAAGTTGTTGGGGTGTCCACTTTCATGATGTTCTTCTTATACCATCTTGTATTTATCACTCCATCTTGACAAGCCATAACGAATCCCTCCGTTTCCGACTTTAGACCAGCCGACTTCAAAAACGCAAAGGATAGTTCCTCTGATAGGCCCTGATCTTTCAAACTCCTGAAATATATAGAGTGCAGACTTTTACTCATGTGGTCTTCGAGTAACGTCTTCAGTTGTGCCTGTCTGATCTCTCTGCCTACTCTTCTCTGGTCTGTTGGCGTGATAGGTGTTCCCACTAGCTCATAGTCGATGGATACTCCAGTTATGCTGAGTTTTTCCAAGGTTCTCCGTCCAGCTCTAAATAGGAAAGCTCCTTGGTTCCTGATTTCATGATGAGCTACCATTTTGAGGAGCGGGTCTTCACTTCTCAATATCCTTATTGCCATTTCCAACGTTTGTTGATGGTGTTGGTATTCCAAACTCTGCAAACCTCTGCCACCCTGCGTTCGTGGGAGATATATTCTTTGAACCGAGCAGTTGGGATGCAGGCTCCGATTCATGTTCATCACTTTACGTGTGGCCCTGTCTAGTTCGAGAATCTCATTAACTGTCCAGTTGATTATTCCGAAAGAGTATGTGACTATCGGAACTGCCAAGATGTTCGTAGCTGACACCTTGTTTTAACCAGACAGCTGTGATTTCCATATATCTCGGATCTTCTTTTTGTAGCTGGCTGTTAAAGCATCCTTGATTCGAGTTGTCTCCAGTGCGCCTCTTTGTTGCATTCCAAGGAATTTGTAATATTCCTCTTCATCGAGGTGCCGAATGATTATTCCTCCTTCCAGTTCGATGTCTTCTCCTACTTCTTCAGTTCTTCCTCTGCTCAGATGGAAAACAGCACATTTTTCCAAACCGAATGACATTCCTATTGCTGTGGTGTATTCCGCAACGATGTTAAGAAGTTGTTGTAGCGCTGCCTTGGAGGGAGCGTACAGTTTTAAGTCGTCCATGTACAGGAGATGTGAAACCAGATGTTCCCTTCTGCCTGGTGGCCCGGCCTTGTACCCTATTCTGCTTTCCCTCAACTCCGTTGTTAATGGTAGGAGTGTTATGCAGAACATTTAAGGGCTTAGCAAGTCTCCTTGAAATACGCCTCGCCTGTATTTCACCCATCCCGTATACGTGGTTCGACCTTCCGATCGAACGGCGAACTTAGTCTTCCATAGCGCCATGATGTTTTTCATCACATGGACGATATTTGTGTGGACTTTGAGCATCTCAAGCAGCTGTAATATCAAGCTGTGCGACGATTATTTTTCGCGTAATCCAGCCAGGATGTATGTAGATCGCGCTTGTAGTGTTTTGCATCTTGACAAATGCTCTTGTCTATGAGTAGGTTGTCCTTGCACCCCTGTACTCCTTTCCGTGCTCCTCTTTGCTCGTAGATTTGGTTCCACACTGGTGCACTAGCCTCCAGAATCCGGTTTTGAAGGACACTTGTGAGTATTTTATACAGCGTATTGAGACACGTGATAGGGCGATAGTTCTTTGGCTGTCCTAGATCGCCTGATTTTGGTATCAGTACAGTTCTGCCCTCTACCAACCATGATGGAATTGCCTCACGGTGAATTATTATCCCACTGAATAATCTGGCTACGTGTTGATGAGTAGCTGGAAAGTTCTTCCACCAGTAATTTTGGATCCCATCCAGTCCAGGTGCCGTGAAATCATTTTTTTGTTCTTTAGGGCTTGTCTAACTTCTTCGGTTGTTACTTCAGTCATTTCTTCTGTCGGTTGCAGACTTTGATCGCATAATGTCTGGAATCTGTGAAGTGCTGGAGTATCCCTGGTTTCCACTGGTCGCTCGTACAGTTTCTTCCAGAACCGTTCGACTTCTTCTGGCGATGGCGAGTTTTTTGCCTCTATTTGTTTAGGCTGAAATAGCTTTGAGGGTTCTGCGGTGAATGTGTTGTTGTCCTCTATCCATTTCTGCTTCCTGATCAGCTTCTTCCTCGCTGCCGCTAGTGATCTTATCTTATCGACAGCTTTCTGCTTCAGTAGATTGATGATGGGCAAGCTAATCGTACGGTGCAACGCACGCAGCTCCCCCATCATGACCTCTATCTTCATGCTAGGCTTCAGTTGTCCTTTCATAACATCTATGATACATTGGTACCAAGATGCTTGCTGCCTCACGATCTTCATCTTCTTATCTAGCTTCTTCATTCTTGACCTATGTTTGTCATCCCTTGTTGTTGTTCTACCTGGAGGGCATAGAAGTGAAGTAGCAGCTCTCACTGCAGCCACGACATCTTCTAGTGAGCAGTCCTCCTTTAGGTGATCGTTGATGATATTATTCATCATGGCTAGGTCTTCAGCCTGGAGTCTCGTTTTCAACCGTTCAGTCGTTTTGTTCGGATCCCCTACTGCAGCCTCGAATGCTTCCTTTCTGTTGATGACTGGTTCCGGAACATCTCTCACTTGTTCCGTTCTTCGCCTGTTGCACTGTGCAGGATGTTCCACTCGGAATGGGGCAGCTGTCACCTGCTCCATGTCCAGTGATTCGACTTGCGATCCAGGCATTGGAGGTTGGATGTTTGCGGCATCTCTCACCTGCCTTCCATCCTGTTCTTCTCTCCTTTGAATCGTGGATTGCTGCTGTTGGTTCCGAGCATCTCTAACCTGCTCTTCAGCTTGTTCTTCTGTTCCTTCTGGCTCTTGAAGCTGCTGCAAGATTCCTCTCTTCTTCAGATGGCTCACCTGGTCTCGCAGGTTTTGCTGAGTCATAAAACTAAGATCTGGATTATTTTCACACCACAGACCATGCAGTCTACCCATATATCCCCTTCTTTCTGGTCTGGATCTTCGGTATAAAACAGTCAGTTTTTCATGTTGCTCGGGTGTCCACTTGTGGCGTCCCCTTTGCGTGGTCTTGTTCCTGTTGCCGGGTCCGACTACGGGTTGCTCTTGCGAGCGTAGATTCCCTATGCGACCGGCAACTTCTCTCTCCTCCTCGATGTCCTCGTCGGAAGCTGTAGTTTCTTGTATGACAGGTGCCCGCCTCCTCAGCATCCTGCCGTTGGTGGTTCGCATGCTGTCACGCCTAGCACCAACCCCAGACGTGCCCTGGTGATCCTCAGGCAGCACCTGTTTTCCGAGGCCTCTTAGTTGGTTACTCATCATTGGTTGAGATACAACCGGGGTTCGCGGGCTTGTCACACCCGTATGCTACTAAGTAGTACCCCCGTGCGATTTTGCGTTTTATACCTACTGCCAGGTAGCTAAGATACCTCGGGTTTGCTAAGCCCGTACTCTGAGACACATCCCAGAGCCCCTGAGGGGTTGTTATTGTTAGTGTTAGTTTAAGTGTTAGTGTTAGTGTAAGTGTTAGTGTAAGTGTTAGTGTTAGTGTTAGTGTTAGTGTTAGTGTTAGTGTTAGTGTCAGTGTTAGTGTTAGTGTTAGTGTAGTGTTAGTGTTAGTGTTAGTGTTAGTGTAAGTGTTAGTGTTAGAGTTAGTGTTACTGTTAGTGTTAGTGTTAGTGTTAGTGTTTGTGTTAGTGTTAGTGTTAGTGTTAGTGTTAGTGTTAGTGTTAGTGTTAGTGTTAGTGTTAGTGTTAGTGTTAGTGTTAGTGTTAGTGTTAGTGTTAGTGTTAGTGTTAGTGTTAGTGTTAGTGTTAGTGTTAGTGTTAGTGTTAGTGTTAGTGTTAGTGTTAGTGTTAGTGTTAGTGTTAGTGTTAGTGTTAGTGTTAGTGTTAGTGTTAGTGTTAGTGTTAGTGTTAGTGTTAGTGTTAGTGTTAGTGTTAGTGTTAGTGTTAATGTTAATGTTAGTGTTAATGTTAATGTTAGTGTTAATGTTAATGTTAGTGTTAGTGTTAGTGTTAGTGTTAGTGTTAGTGTTAGTGTTAGTGTTAGTGTTAGTGTTAGTGTTAATGTTATTGTTAATGTTAGTGTTAGTGTTAGTGTTAGTGTTAATGTTAGTGTTAGTGTTAGTGTACGTGTTAGTGTTAGTGTAAGTGTTAGTGTTAGTGTTAGTGTTATGGTTATTGTTATTGTTATTGCATTTTATACCTACTGCCAGGTAGCTAGGGTACCTCGGGTTTGCTAAGCCCGTACTCTGAGACACATCCCAGAGCCCCTGAGGTATAGTGTATACCTCAGGGTATAGTATTATTATTATTATTATTATTATTATTATTATTATTATTATTTTCCTAATGGAGGTATGATTCTTCTTATAATTTCGGGACCGTATGAGGGTCCCGAGTCGGGACGGACCACCAGTCCCGACAACACTTCTAATGACGTTATTTGATGTCCTTATTCGAGACTAGATGACGTCATTCGGGACTGGACATATGGATCCCGAGTCGGGACTCTGGTCACAGCGTAAATATAAGCACTTTCATGTGTACGAGAATAACCAGAGGTGAAATAATTGAAATCTTTCAACACTTCCTGCTAAGCTTTCTGCTTTTGGAGAAGGTGGCTCCGTTGGATTCTATATTTTCTATTATTTCCTTATATCTACATATTAGGATATCGCAAACTAAGAAATCATCGCATTTTATAGAATTTAGGGAGTATACAATAGTTCTACAATTTTCATTTCTTTGTACAATTTCAATTTGACAAAGCAAAACACCAATATACGAGATCTATAGATTAAACAGCCAACAAAAGATATACCACCGTATTCACAAAGCATTCAATCTCCGTTAAGTCCTAACTGAGGTCCTCAGTTAAGGATGAATAAGAATCGTAACCTCAGTTAACGTATGTAACGGTGCTGAAACAGGCCTGTGTCACGTTAATTTTCACTTAAACTGAGGTTGCGATTCTTATTTATCCTTAACTGAGGACCTCAGTTAGGACTTAACGGAGATTGAATGCTTTGTGAATACGGCGGATACAATATTCTCTGAACTAAAGTAAAAATCAGAAAAACGATGCACCACGCTACTATAATCAAAGAATGATACGGATAACTTGGAAGTCAGAGGTTTCTCCAGCGCAATGCAATCGCATAGAGCGCCGTATTCACAAAGCATTCAATCTCCGTTAAGTCCTAACTGAGGTTCTCAGTTAAGGATTAATAAGAATCGCAACCTCAGTTAACGTATAAATTAACGTGAAACAGGCCTGTTTCACCATCTTTGAGTAAGTTAACTGAGGTTGCGATTCAAATTTATCCTCAAGTGAGGACCTCAGTTAGGACTTAACGGAGATTGAATGCTTTGTGAATACGGCGGTTTAACTCGGAGATACTTAACTCTGCCTAATATTTCAACCCCGTATTCAACACAAGTGGGCCCACATTTTTTGAAGATTCTTTAAATGACTCAAGATAAACTCTATCTGCTTTCTTTATGCTGACTTCAAGCAGTGTTATACATCCGGGAGTTTATAACTAGGGAACAGGTTCAAGTAAAAATAAAAAGTGGGAAATCCCTATGGATAGGAGCTTTGGTGCGCTGTTCAAATGTATAGCTAGAGCAGTCACTCATCCAGGTACTGAACTTGCCCGAAGCTGATTAGCTCCAGAAAAAAAAATGTCCAATATTTCCAAGAATATAAATTCGACTCTAAAAACAAACGCTAATGGTCACAAACGAATAGTTTCAACCCAAATACATACATTCACTATTGGTTCGAAAATAAATAGGACTGTATCTGTGGTGTGGTGGTGTAAGGACCCATTCTAATACATACATTTACTGTTGGGTCGAAAATAAACAGTGCTGTAAGTAATCATTATAGTACACTTTGGGAGTTACATTCATTATTGAATGATTCCTTTAGGGGTTTTCTCTTCCCAACTCTGAAAAACTGACTACTTCCAAGCAGAGAGATATCACAGTTATCCAACAAGATCTAACTGTCGACAACTTGTTTGGTCGAATGTAAATACAGTGGACCAGTTTACCCCGATCGGTGGAATATTTGGATATTCCGGCAATACATTCACAGTTATAGGTCAAATAAGATTTTGAAGGATGTCGTAGAATTTCAACCTTATCTGAAGGATAGTTTCGGAGGTACAGAATTTTTTTAAATATTTTATTTTTAATTTTCCGGTCATGCGAACCTCACGAAATTTTGCATAAGTCTTCATGTCAGTATTTTTCAACTAATTACCGTTCCTTAATTTGATCAGATTAGTATTTATCGAGTTATTGGGAAAGCAAAATTTCAAATGGCTATAATTCTGGAACCACTCGGTGGATTTTGCCCATTGACGAATTCAGCTGGCTTATTTGGACTCCAAACCTACTCTGATAATTTTAACTCTCTGACTCATTGCTTTCGAGCGTAATCGTGCTGACGGCAATTCAAACCTAGGATTCTTGATACTGACTCACTGGAGTAGAAACTAATCATTTTAGACCATTTTTGGCCAAATATTCGAAAATAACATACATTTGGACGAATTGATAGGCACTCCGTTCATAGAACAGCGCGCCAAAAAATCATAATTTGAGAAAATGTGTCATGGAAAACTTCACACAAACAGTCGTTTCATTCGGAAAAATATGTCAATGCTAGAGAACAAAAATTGGTCCAAGCACTGACGTGAAGTCAGAATTTTTTGCGCGCATGTTCTATCATTCATACTCATGTATTGGTCACTCTCGAATTTACCGATTAGCAGTGTCCAATACAGGAGAATGGACAATAGAACATGCACATAAAAGCTTATAACTTCACTTGAGTGCTTGAAACCATTTTTAATTTCGTAATTTAAAAAAAAATTCTCGCGGTACGGTTCTCACAAAACATTACACACCACTTTACGTCTATATTCTACAACTAGTTACCAAGTTTCAATCCGATCGAATCTATATTTTTTGAGTTATTTAGGAAATAATATTCCATGTGGGTGTAGCTCCAAAACCGATGGACCTGTTACGCCCAAAAACAAACTAAACTCTCCCATTGAGATATGCAAACTACCCTGAAAATTGCATATACCTATCTTCTTTTGTTCGAAAGTATTCGAGGCAACAGTCACTCATTCAGCTACTGAACTCACACAAGGCTACTCGGATCTCCAATATTATGGATCCGATAGTGTCCAAACTTGGAAGTCGGTAGCAGAGTTAGGTTCTGAATTCTCTCGCAAAATTTTAGCGATGTCGGACTTATAGTTTCTGATATATAGAATTTTTTCAATGATTTTTCAAACATTTTCTAGTGATACAATCCTCACGAAATTTCGAATTAGTTTTTGCGTTGGTATTCTACAACTGATAACCACGTTTGAGGTGGATGGGTTTTGTATTTCTCGAGTTATTGAGGAAATAGCAACCAAATTTCAGAAGGGTATAACTCCAAAACCGTTTGGCTGATTATGCCGATAAACAAACTCAAATGTCACATTCAGAAACACAACCTAACCTGAAATTTCAAGTCGCTATCTCTTTGCGTTCTCAGGTTACGTTACTCATGTCACGAGACATAAATAATATTTTTTAATAATTTTTTTGAAATTTTCTAGTGATACGACCCAAAAATTTCTCAAACGTCCTTAGGTTTGTATCCTACAACTACCCACCAAGTTTCAATCCGATCGGATTTGTTGAAAGCCAAACTACTACTCAGGAACCATTGGGCCGAATATGCCCATGCGCCACCTACCCTGAAAATTTCAAGTCGCTATCTCTTTCCGTTCTCAAGTTATCGTGGCAATGGATGGTCAGCCGGCCGGACAGAATCAAATTTGACCTTGAAATCTTCATCAGGGGAACTCAATCGTATGAGACCATTTTCAGCAAAAACTTTGAAAATTACCGACATTTGGGCAAAATGATAACGCAATGTTACCCAGAACATACGCGCAAAAACTATCACGGTTTTCTGATTTTTGTACATTATCGAAATTTTGAAACAAATCATATCACTTATTACTGTTTTCGATGGCATGATCTCTAATCTCGAAAATTTCTGTTTCTGTTTTTTGAACGCATGTTCTACGCGGGACCGCGAGAAATCATTTTGTCCAAAAGTCTTTAATTTTCGAATTAATTGCCGAACGATTAGGTTCGACTCACTCATGAAGAATTCGAGTTCAAAATCAATTATGTCTTCCCGCCAGCCGTTGCTATGATAACTTTTGAACGGAAAGAGATAATAATCATGTTTAGGGTAGGTACAGGGTACAGCATCCGAATGCGACAGTCGAATTTGTTGATAGGCATGAGCAGCTGGACGGTGGCCGCTCGAATTTTTCTACAAGGTTTACAAAGGGCCAATTACTTCTTTGGAGTATATCCGAGAGCATATTGAGAGAGCTGTATGATGATTTACTCAATCCACCTACGCGAGCATCATAAAAAGGTTCATCCTAAGAAGACGCCTTTATTAGAGCTCGAGGTGGATATTTCCAGCAACTTTTGTAAATTTGAATAAATATAATAAATTTGATGAAATGTTGCTTATTTTTGTGTGCATGTTCTAGAGATATACCACACTTACTGATTTTTTTACGGAATGCAGGGCATTCGCGTGCACCATGTGTTGATTCGCATCTTCTACATTTGAATTTTCCTTCTCCTGACCTTCTTGTCTAGACTTGAACTTCTTCATTTGTTTATTATACTTCCCTACAGCTTTAATGTCCCTCCTCAATTCGCTCTGGAACTGCAGGCTCTGATTCTTGCTCTGCTCGGTGGATCTGCAAAATTCAATTGCTTTCTCCACTGTCAAGTTTTTTACTTTCAGTAATGTAATCTCTGATTACGGTTTCATTATAATTACATAATCGTAACAGATACTTGCATTCAGCAAGGAAATGTTCAAATTGTTCATTTTATTTTTGCACGCACCCTTTGCAATAAATTATACCTTTCGAAGCACTCATTTACTCTTAGGTTGATATATTTCTCGATGGACTTCATAGTATATTTATATTTGTTCATTTCCGTATCTGGTATCACGAATGTGGACATAATTTCTGCAGCTTCTGTATCAATAATATTTCTTAGTATGGACATTTTTAATGGATCCTGAACTTCGTGCTGTCCGGTCGCTATCAAATAATCTATGAAGTGTGAAGGATTATAACCTCTAAGACTGTTCCCAAGTCGCAGCGGTTAAACTCGGAGCTACTAGAATTCGGGATCCGCGGTCTAGCTTCAGTGGAGATGGGAGTGGATTTCAAAAGGAAACCTAGTAAATGGGCGCCAGGCAAATTTAATTCCCCAGCGTAATGTAACAGTTCCTAAATTTACCAAAAGAATATTTACGTTAAAAACAAACAATTTATTCCAGTAGCTTACAACCCAGATCTATAGGTTCAACAAAAAAAAACCACTGTGAAACCCTTAATAGGGTGCGGCGGAAATTGTACGTAGATATTCTTCCTTGATCTGAATCCGCGTCGCTTGAGCTCAGGCGTATTCACGTTTCTATCTATAATCATATACGATTAACACAAATCTTTCCCCAATTTCCGCTTTGCAACAATAGTAATTTATATAAACTGATGATATTATGTTCAGGTCGTATATAGCATGTATGAGATATATTTTGGAGATCTATTTCCAATAACTTGCGTGCTGGCTATTCCTATTCCGTCAATCCACCCAGGTATCCTGGTATTCTCCTCTATTCCTATTCCTGAACATAGTATTACGTCGATGGTCTCGCAATACTGTCCTCTTTCCCTCGGTGCTCGTAATCTGTAACCCTGGATTGGATGTCCCACAGCGTTGTTTACTGAACACCTTGTATATACTCAGGATCTGCAACCCTGCGTTAGCTGTCTCACAGCGTTACTTACTAACCACCTTGTATATAATCCAATGCCCCAGTTCCACTCTTCCTAACATAAAAACCCTGATGACAGAAAATAAACCGAAAGTGACTCCTCTCGGATAAGGAATAAATGAATTTCCCCAATGCATAATAATTTCGGTTATCAGAATATCAAACAGACAAGTTATTCGTTGTTATCTAATATTTATACACATCGTACATACCCTGATAGTCGGGGTTATCTTGTTTAAGTTTGCTTCAAAACTAAATCTGGCCGTGCCTCCACCAAATAATTCTTCAAGCACACAGCAATATTCTGGATACGGAAAGATAATTACAACATGAATTCTTCCTATCAGAAATGACGATAATAAAACATTAAACACATACCTGTCAAGTCGCCAAGAACATTAATGTGGTCAACTTGGATTTGCAAAAGGTATTCTTCCTCTTTCGAGATAAGTGAAGGTTACCTTTTATATTTCCCAACAGAAAAACAAGGTTTCGAAAATGCCTATAACCAAATGCTTCCTCCGCTTAACTTCCACAAAAAGGATGATCTAATCTGACCGACGCCGACTCTGACAAAATTTCCGAACCTCAAAACGAAACAATATTGCCAATCCATCCGGTTCCGTGAGCACAATTCCTTATAAGTCGATTGGCACTACCGAGACCCAACCTCAAATTCAATGTCAATACAGTCGACAAATTTATCGCGAGCAAAACATAAACAAACCTCTGCCTGGATCAAAAAGGAACGTTACAGGATGATTCCGAAAATCTCAATTGCGTGGCAGCATTTTGTACCTGTAAACCGAAATTTGGGGGTAACTTGACCGACCCCGTGTAACTAGCCATGTTAGATTATATTGGAATATTTGAAACTTGAAATCTACATTTATTTTTTACCAAGATATGTTCTATGGTTATGTTAAATTTCATAATTTTCAAACTGTCTGCCATTTCACATGTCAGACATCATGCCATGAACTTGAACATAGAGATACGATCACAGAACACTAATAATAAGGATCTATGCAAATATTGCAAACACGTCATGATAATTTGAATCACGTCGAAAACCAAAAAAACTGTTGACAACTTGTATGGTCGAATATAAAAACTATGGCCCAGTACACCCTGTTCGCTGGAATATTTTGATATTTCGGCAATATCTTCACCAATATAGATCGGATTGAGTTAAAATCTAGAACTTTAATGTAAAATAAGGTATTGAAGACTCTCGCAGAATTTCAACGATATCTGACTGATAGTTCCTGAGATAATGAATTTGTTTGTGATTTTTTTTTCAAATTTTACAGTAGTGCGATCCTCACATAATTTTGCATAAGTTTTAGTGTCGGTATCATTCACCTCACTACCGCACATTTTTCGAGTAATTGGGAAAACAAAATTTCAGATGTCTACCTATAACTCTGAAACCACTCTATGAATGTTGCCCAATAACGAACTTAGCCTGCGTATTTGTTCAAACCTAAGGTGAAAATTTCAACTCTCTAATTAATTGCGTTAGAGCCAAACATTTCTTAAAAAATTTAAAATTTTTGGTGCTCTTGTTACTCGGAACAGAGTGCTTATCAATTTGCCCACATGTCAGTACTTTTCGAATTTTTGGCTGAAAATGGTCTTAAACGATTTGTTTCGACTCACCGATCAAGCATCCGTGGTTAGAACTCAATTTGTCCGGCCGGTCCGGCCGTACACTTCCAGAAACTTTCAGAGTAGGTTTGGGAGATGAATATCTCGGTTAAGTTCTTCATCCAGCAAAATCAGCCTGATGGTTTCAGAGTAATGAAAAAAACTCTTTTTTAACATTACAAATTTCAGGTTCAATTTTTTTTCAGATGCAATTTTATCATAAGAAACCATTGATATAATTTTCTACTCTAACAAGTTAATACTTTCGGAGATATGATTTTTCAAAATTTGAACCTAAAATCGTAATTATGTTATTTCACAGAATGCTGTCATCACAAATATGAATTTGATCCGTGTTCAATGTTCATACATATCACACAGAATATACCCTAGAATATACCCTAGGTAAGATATATTTTATGTGTCGTCATTGTCATATATTAGTGTTCTGTGATTGTCATCTCATAGAGAAATAGAAGGTATTCCGCCGTATTCACAAAGCATTCAATCTCCGTTAAGTCCTATCTGAGGTCCTCAGTTGAGGATAAATTTGAATCGCAACCTCAGTTAACCTGAAAATTAACGTGAAACAGGCCTGTTTCACGTTGGTTTCCACGTTAACTGAGGTTGCGATTCAAATTTATCCTTAACTGAGGACTTCAGTTAGGACTTAACGGAGATTGAATGCTTTGTGAATACGGCGGATTATCTCTTTCTACAGATAAGAGATTTCAAACTGAGTATAATGTCATATTTATTTCTAGTTCTTTTCAAAATTCTTGGCATAAAATACATCCTGTTCTAGAAAACAAAGTATGATTCAATGCGAAAAGAACCATGATACAATCTCAGCTATCATGGATAGCTCTTGGATGATCCATTATAATGATGGAAACATATACTTTGTAACTTAATAAAATTGGGTTCAGGGTAAAAATCAAAATGGAATATTGACTAAGTTTTAATTGATATAATATAATTTTCAGAGTAGATTAAAGGAATGAATATCGCGGATAAGTTCCTTATTGGGTAGTAACGGTCTGGTGGTTTTGAATTAAGAATTTTTGGGACTCTTGTTTTTAGTGACTTTTGAAGCATTGCAGATGGCTAATTTTCCTTTTAATGATCATTTTTGAAGCATTACATTATTGAAGATTGCTCATTCAATCTTGATAAATAGACTTTTATTTGAATTTGATTTCCTTTATGATGCAGTTCTATCCTAAGAATCCATTGATATCACACCCAACTATGAGAAACCAATACTTTTGGAGATATGATTTGTCAAAAGTTAACAAGAGCGCCAAAGCTCCCACTTTTTTGTTTTTAAATCTTCAACAATATGATATCTATGATTAGGTATGTAGGATTACGTTTTGAAGACCAGTGTATGAACTCTATCCATTCACTTCGTAGATGCCGTAGAGATGTGTTGTGTATGCGATCTATTGATTACCCGAATAGTGTGCAATGCAATAAACCCTTTGAGTAGGTAAGAAAGGGGATACCGCATGCCGTACTACGCAACGCTATCGATCTGAAACCAAAACTTTGACAGTTTGGTGGAAACCAAACGATGTGGTTGACGTCTGTTTCTTGAGTTTATCGGATCGTTAACGGACTGTTTAGTTATAAAACTGTATCACACAAAATGGTAGGATGTGCAGCTTACGGATTTGAAAGCCACGGCAGGGAAAAGGAGCCTGGTTCTGTGGTCATATGGTTGACATTTGGTTTCAATGTCAGGGAATATGTTATCCGTCCTCTCTTTTCTACAGTCTAGGAATAAACCCATTTCTTCTCGGAACATTTTTGACACCTCATTAGCAAATTCAATTGCGCTCACGAATAATTTCCAGAAATCCAGAGAAAATTCCACTCATTAGTAGCAACGTCATTGAGAGTCATTATAAATATTGAACTTTATTCCAACTTGCGACTCTTCCGGAATCAACATTGCCCGGAACAACTCGTAATTTGTGGAACGACGAAACTCAAACAAGAACGCCTAACGAAAGGAGCAGTTTTCCAGACTGATAGAAAATACGATGCATACCAACGTTGAGTTAATCAGAAATTCTAGTTCCGAATGAAGAGGACTTTCGGTTTGTGTGTGTGCTAGACGCTCTACATTGCCCTGTAATTTGTCAAAGCGAATTTAATCCCCAGGACGAGACAATCAATACAATGAAACAGTTTGACAGATCAAGTTGAAAACTATCATCCGTCTTCATTATTATATATCATAGAACAATAAAAGCAATATTTTCAGGGAAGTGGTTTCATTTGACGTGATTATTCTCTGTACTAATAGTCAAAAGAGATGTTTGTTTGTTTGTGTTGGCCAAAAGAGTTGGTTATTACTGTCGTTTAGAAACGTTGAGATACATTTCCAGTTTTACATAATATCTAAACAGAGAGGTTTTTCTTTCACTGATTGAAATTTGTTTTGATAGTAGTTACTTTGTCTTTAATGGTACTTTCTTTAAACAAGTGCTCGGTACAGCAATTAGTGCACCAACTAGACCTTCTTAGCAGATCTAAGAATGACTTACCTTTATAAGTTTGTCGTATGTCAGCCGACATTATTGAGCTTATATGGTGATGATACCATTGCCCATGTACCCAGAAAATATTGTGACCCTATGTTAAGATCTTTGATTTCTTACCATCCTTCCATTAAATTCACCATGGAACTTAAACAACATGGTAGTATACCCTTTCTTGATATGTTGATCATCAGAGAAGATAAAAAGTCGATCTCTTCCAATAGGTTACAATTTCCACAGTTACCATAGTATTTCACAATCAATTAATTTGGTCCAGAATCTGATAACTGAACTGACCCTGAGTGACCCCAGATTGGACAGAGAAAAACTAAAACTAACTAAGAATATTCTGAAGGACAACAGCTATCCTTGATACCTGTGTGATAGAATTATAAGAAAGGTCCAAGTAAAGCAGGACACATATTTAACAACAAAATGGGTTCAAGCCCTGTGGACAGGAGCTTTCTGGCGCTCTAGTTCAAACAGACAAATTAAATCTGCGAAAGTATTGGTTTCTCAGAGTTGTGAATTAAATCAATGTATTCTTATGAAAGAACTGCATCATAAAGGAAATTAAATTAAAATAATAGTTTATTTATCAAGATTAAATGAGCAATCTGAGAATGAGAACTGCACCATGGAAGAAATCAAATTAAAATAGCTGAAATGAATTTGACTCTTTCTTATAGAACAGGATGAAATGTACTAGTATGAACACAGATCATATAATAAAGCTTACATAGAATAATTATAGCATTCTGTGAAAACATAGAAGTATGTACGATTCATTATTGAAATTTAGAAAAATCATATTTCCGGATGTATTAGCTTGTTGGAGTTGAAAATGATATCGATGGATTTTAATGGTGAAACTGCATCCTTAATAAAAATTAAGGTTAAAAATGAAATCATTGGATTGTTATGATGAAATTGCTTATTGAAAAAAATTTAATTTGGAATTTGTTATGTAAAAAAAAAATTTTTTTTTTGTTACTCCGAAACCATCTGTCCGATTTTGCTCAATAACGAACTCAGCCGAGATATTTATCTCCCAAACCTACTCTGAAAATTTCAACTGTCTAGCTCATTCCGTTCGAGAGTTACCGTGACTACGGCTGGCCAGCCGGACCAGACGGCCGGCCGGACAGAATGAATTTCGACCACGGATTCTAGATCAGTGAGTGGAACCAAATCGTTTAAGACCATTTTCATCGAAAAATTCGAAAATTACAGACTTTTGGGCAAATTGATGAGCACTCAGTTCCGAGGAACTAGAGCGCCAAAAACAACTAACATTGAAGCAGAATTATTATACGTTCATAACAGTAAGTTCTTTAGGTTACCTTGCATTCCGGGATTATCCAATAGAATATAGAGAGTCTAGAAGCAGTAGAACAGTATTTGTGGTTTTTATAACGTGAATACCACTAAAATGTTTTTCACAAAACTCACAAAAACCAACACCTTCTGAGATGAAATCTGAAGTACCTAGTGGATAAGATCCCCTGTGATGATTGTGGCAAATGCTATGTAGGACAAACTAGACAATTTCTGAAGAACTGAGAGACAACACAGATTTCAATTTTAAATTCCACCCAACAAAGATGAGAAAGCACTTACAACAGATGCCTCCAATGAAAACCACCAGTTTTAATTTTGATAACACGAGGGTTTTGGACAATGCACATTTTGGATACAGACGCTAGATCTGTGAAATTATGCATATTAAGTGGAATAATTGTGTGAACTTTAGAGATGATGTTAAGAACCTCAGCATGATTTGCAATTTCCTTTTGAATGGAAGTTGAGTTTTTATTGTTGTTTAAGTTTGTGAGGTCTGTTGATGAATGTTGACGTAATTGTGGTAATTGTGTAATTTGTTTATTGTAAACTTTAATTTTTAACATAATAGATGTCACTGTCATTTGTTTTTGAAGACCCTATGTCATTTTAAAGCATCGTAATCGACTGTCTTGCTGTCTTGATATATATTGATGATTTCCAATTGTATGATTTCTTACATTTTTTTTCTGGTGTTTATGCTGTATTTTGAAGGATTTTGATGAGGCAAAATATTGGTTGGTAACTGTTTTAATTCGATAGTGTAGATGTCTAATTACCTTGTATCTTTTCAGCCTTGAAGAAAAGGATATATAATGTTCCCCGAAAAGTCATCAATTTCGAAGTTCACAGCAATATAGTCGATTTATCTAAAAATTTTGTTTTTATTTTTCTTTAGTATGAAAGATATTTACACACTCAAAATATCCAAGTATGGTCGAGTTGAAACCAAAATCATAGTTAAATGTGAGTAACGTCAAGCATAATTTGATTGAAATACCCAGGCAACATAGAGAACTCCCAGAGATATCTCGGTGACTTCTTGCCGGGAAAACTTGAGGAGATTTTAACCTCTCTAGGAGGTTGAAGAGAGCTCTATTTCTCGTCCAAATATACGCCGCCCGGAATGAGCTCAGCGACGTCTCTGTGATATCCAATGTGGAAATTCACAAATATCCCACATTTTGTACCAAATGGGAACAAACGCATTTACCTCTCATAGTGAGGTCTCTGCGATATCACATAAAAAATATATTTTTTTTTAATCACAATCACTGCCTATGGCCAGCTACTTGGCAATGTTTATTTACCTCCAATAGTGCAATCACTGTCTATGGTGATCAAATCGGTAAATTACTATTTGTTTCACATGATGTCACTGATAGTATAACATATTTTTGTTGAAATTGATATCTCAAAATATGAAAGTACAGAACTCATGAATATATGTAGTACCCACCAATTGAATTTGAAGGAAATACAAAATAGTTCAAAGATAATAGTTTTCATTAAAGAAGCATGTTGGGAATTATTTGAAATGAATATTTTGTGAAAATGTAATAATTATCAAATACAAAGTGGTTTTCTACAATTGTATTTCATGTCTTTACCATTCATTATCCATCAATTTTGATGCACCACTTCTTTCTTTGGGGGCGGTGGCGCAGCTAATACTGCGAAATCATTTCATCACCATGTCATTGTCGTTCAAATCCCATGTTTCAGTGCACCTGGAAAATAAACATTTAATAAAGTATGATAACTGCGCTTGATTTGAAAACAATATCTCAATGATTTGAAAAAATATTTAAAATATATGGACTCGAAAATTGTAATCCGATGAAAATATTCAATCAAAATCATGAATCGATAGGTTTGTTGAGTTCCAAATCGGACGGCGCATGCTCGGTCGAGTACTAATGACGAAAATCCTGGACTGAGTATCCTAGTCCAGTTCCGGGCGTTTCGGGACCCATGCTTAAACAAACCTTAATATATGTAGTACTTTTAAGGATATTTTATCAATGTTATTGCTTTCCACACCTATAGAAAAAATTCACTTAGGCCGGTTTCTGGAAATATCACAAATGGTTTATATTCAGTTCATCTGTCCAATTTAATAGAATTCAGGCGATAAACTACAATCAATTGGCCTCTGAAACCGGTCCTTACTCGAGCTTGACCCAATCAGATTGGTATCTTCCGATCTTATGTTTCCTTTCTAGCCTTTCCACGAAGATTTAATGACCAAACTGTTAGAATTTACGCTCATAATTAGGGCCAAACGACATACATTTTCTGGAATATATAGATCCTGAAACAAATTAGAAGAGTAAATAATATCATCAATTAATGAGCATTAAATTCAATGCAATAACAGGTCAAATAGACAAAGACTTTAAATCATACAAACGAATTCAATAAAAGGGTAATAAATAAAGTAATGAACGAGATATTTGGAAATCCCAGCTGTCCAGGAAAAATAAATTATCTGCTACGAACAGCTTGGCAGTCCCGATAATCACCTACTCATTCGGAATAGTTAACTGGACAGCGAATGAAATTCTAAAGCTAGACATAACCACTCGTAAAGTCATGAACATGAATCATAGCCTGCATCTCAACTGCTCGATTTAAAGAATATACCTTCCACGAACGCATGGAGGCAGAGGTTTGCAAAGTTTGGAATACCAACACCATCAATGAACATTGGAAATGGAAATGAGGATATTGAAAAGTGAAGACCCGCTTCTGAAAATGGTGGCTCATCATGAAATCAGGAACCAAGGAGCTCTCCCCTTTAGGGCTCGTCAGAGAGCTTTGGAGAAGCTCAGTATAAATGGAATATCCATCGATCATGAGCTAGCATAAATACCTATCACGCCAACAGACCAAAGGAGAGTTGGCAGAGAGATAAGACAGGCACAGCTGAAGACACTACTCAAAGACAACATGAGGAAACACCTGCACTCCATATATTATATTTCAGCAGTTTGAAAGGATTATCCTTCACCGTTTTCAAGTTCGCTGGGCTAAAGTCAGAAACCGAGGGATTTGTTATAGCTTGTTATGATGGGCTGAAAAATACCAAATGGTATCAAGAGAACATCATGAAAATGGACATCTTCACAATATGCAGGGTATGCTATCGCCAGCATGAAACTCACATGTCTGCAAGCAGAAATTGTGTCTGCTCCATCAATCTGTCAGTCCATGGTCCATCAGGATATGTGGAAAGACACAACGTGGCATTCCGAATTCTCCACTTCCATCTGAGAGAGATTTATGGTATATACAACCAGTGCTACCATACGTGCCTCTGGACATTGAAGCAGTTGTTGGAAATATTAGAGCGCGCATCTACTGGAATGATGCGATTCCAACAACTCGGCAGATCCATGCCATAAATCCAGATATACTCCTGCTGTACAAGGAACTGAAGGAATTGTTTGTAGTCGAATTTTCCTCCACCGCAGAAAATAATGTGGTGACCAAAGAAGAACAGAAGAGGCAAAAATGAAAGAATTTAATGTTCGAACTGGGGATCCTGTATCCAAGGCATAAGGTAAGGATGGTCTTACTACCCATAGGATGCCTAGGTGTAATTAGAACGAATTACGTGACCTAATTGAAGATTATTCCTGCCTGCCAATCTCTGGCCGAAGATTTAGCGCACAGAATGCAGAAAGCGGTGTTGCTCGGATCAATTCGAGTAATCAGGTCCAATCAACTGTGAAGGCCGCTTGCAGCCCATCTCCTTTGTTGAGGGACGCTGTAAGGGCAGGACGAAGAACTACTCCAAGGAACGTGCGAGAGGTTTTTTTAGTGGGAAACCAATCAACAACTAGAGTCTCACAATCCAGAGAGAGGCGTAACCTCACAGGGCGGGCCTATAAAAGGTTTTTCCTCTTGAGTGAAAAAAAAATTAACTAACCTTTAAACCAATGGACTACTGACATACTATCACTCGGACTGAAACGCTCCTATCGAATGCCAAAAATGAAATAACTAGAACCAGAATCTCACTTCTCGGTCGATATATCTTTCCATTCTCAAGTTATCGTGGCAACGGCTGGCCGGACCTTATCAAATTCGACATCGAATTCTTCATCAGTGAGTCGAACCATTTGATACCATTTTCGGCCAATAATTCGAAAGTTACAGACATTTGTGCAAAATGATAGCACGCTGTTCCCCATAAGGTGCACGCAATTAGTCGGACATTTTAGAGTTTTTGTAGCTTAAGAAGATGAAAATGTTTGAATTCACATATCCAAAACAGTTTCGAGGACAAATAATATATGGTACCTAAGTAGTGCGGTATGCTCAGTGGAAGAGTATTTGACTACAGAGCGGAATCCCCAAGTTCAATTCCGAGGCTAGGAGAGAAATTTTCTAGTCACGGTAATCGCCACCATTCACTGTTGGGTCAGAAATTAGACGTGCTGTGTCTAAAGTGACGTAAGGACACAGTGACAAAGCCTACACATTACACAACTGGTTCTCCTTACTCGCTCAAGCTCTTCGAGATCTTATGAGGGATCTCCTTTGGGAAGACCTAGGAGAATCACTATAATAATATACAATATATCAGATTTGCAAACAACATAGATATTCGCTATTAGGATTTACAACTTCTATCTATCAATCTTTCAGTATATCTAATAGTGTTGGATCTGATTGATTTCAAATCTAGAACTCTATTGTAAAATAAGATTTTACGGGCTCATGCAAAATTTCAAAGAGTTTCTGAGATGCAGAATTTGTTATTTTCCTAATAATACCTAATACAATCCTTGCGAAAATTTACTTAAGTTCTTATATCGGTATCTTGTAAAAATCTTGGATTTCGATCAGATCTGTATTTTTCGAGTTAATGTTATGAAATTATCAACTCTCTTACTCGTTTTATTCGAGGGTAACCTACAGTTGGACATTCAGTTTGACCTCGGAATCTTTATCAGGGAGTCGAACTTATACGGCTGAGATAATTTTCTGCCAAAAATTCGGAAAATTGTCGACATAAGGCGCTCTTTATAGGAACGAGCGCGCCAAAAAGGAGGGAGGTTTTCAATGATTCTCGCAGTGATCCTTGCCAACATTTTTTGTTATATTGTAAGATCTGATTTGGAATATTTCGCGATGAAATCTGTTCCACCAAATACTTACGAAGTCAGTAATGATACTTCAAATGCAGAAGATGTTGATTTAGAATAATAAGGACCAAGTACATGCCTCTTAATTGAAGATTTTGCTAGCCGAAGATAATTTTTTGTCTATTATGAAATGCACTAGGTGAGATACAATATTAAATCGGGGTAGTGAGGACATTATTGTTAATGGTGTTAACATGGCTGCTAACGTCCTTAGGTGACTTGACTGTCACGTCTTGAGATTATAGTGCTGGCCCACCTATATGTTAAATTCTCAGGTTGGCCATATGTGGGCATTTGCAAACTATTTTTTCGGCAGTCTCCATTTCCGATCCACAGAGTCTGCGCGTTTCGTTTGCTCGCATGCCCATGAGGTACAATTGGTATTTGTACCGACAGTGTCATGTCAGCAGTCCCCTGAAGCTCATCTCGTGGCATGTATAGGAGCTTCCTGGTAGAGAATGGTGAGAAATCCACGAATCTTTTTGCCTGTGCAAGTCCAGGAGTATTTCTGCAGATAGCTATGTTATCTATCTCCCATTGATGGACCGTTTAACTCTAGTGGTATTCACCAACAGGTATTACCCTGGAGGACCTTTTCACAAGTTCATCAGCCTTCTCATTTCCTTCAATACCAAAGTGCCCTGGCACTCATAGAAGATTCACCTTATTGCCGCTTGCCAGTTGCTTTGTGGTATTCCGGAATCCCCAACGACAGTAGGGCCACTTGGATTAGTTAATGCAGGCCTCTCATTGTGTCCTGGCTGTCCGTTATGAGATTTGCGCCCCCTTGAGATTCCTTTTCCAACACTCTTGAGCACATATGTAGACAGCTAATGCGTCCGTCTGTATGATAGAGGGCTCATGGTCAATGGGCACAAAGATCCTCAGTGTCGGACCATATACCTCAGTACTTGCGCCCTTATCTGATTTTGATCCAATCAATTAACGATATCCATCGCAATCAGACTGTCTCTCGTGAACGTTGCAGAGGACGTATCGAAATCAGATATGGCTGGCATCTGGGGGCCTTGCCAAGAGGTTTGAGTCCAGTTGGTGCAGTAACCTCAAATGTCCTACACAGTTATCAGGTAGGAGTTTTCCAATACGAAAAGTTCTTACTGCATCCAGCAGGCTACATTTACTTACATATAAGTGCAAGGGAGACAGATCACCTCAAGCACTACTGTGGGAGTTGTATAGCTAGCTTCTATGACACCAACACAGGCAAGCTGTTGCAGTTTCTGCAAACCGAATGCATTTGATGGCCTCACCAGTTTTTGTCCACCATGTTAAGGATGCGTAAGGACAATGGAACGTAATACTATTGTTTATAAACACACTGCCGATTCCGGTTTCAGTCCCCATGTATTCCCAAGTAGCCTTTTGCAGGAACAAAAGGCGCTCTGGCTTTGGAAATAATATTGTCTATTTATTTTCTTTAGTTAAGTTTACTATCTGGTATTCCTCACAGATATTTGCATTCCAGAGTCTGGCCATATAGGACCGAAGCTCTGAGATTCTTATTCCTCCTTCTAGTGGAGGGAATTAAGGTGGTCTTAGAGAGATTGAGGTTAAGCCCTTTTTCCCCACACCACTCTTCGGTGATACTGAGGGCAGCTTGTATGCGGATACTCAGTATGCCTCCATGTTTGTCTCTAACAGTTATCCCTATGTCATCAGCGTATGACTGGGCTTCGAAGTCATCCGCCGAAAGCACTTCGAGAAGTCCATCCTTGAGCAGACTCCACAGCAGGATTGATAGGAATCATAGGCGATATGTGAGATTAACCAATTTTATATTCACTACATACATTTACATTCTAATTTTATCAATGTAATTACTTTAGCCGACGTCTGCGATTTTATTTGTTTGTCCAGCTGGATTGTACAGCATAAACCTATATTAAAGCCTGAAGGATATCTAACTATTTCTATCCTAATTGATTCTTAATGACCACTGTATCAATATAAACTTGGCAACAGTTGTTGATTATTCAGTTGAAAAATGTCAGACGAAGACTCATTGTAATGATTTTTGACGTAAGCCAAATTACAGTTATGGAGCAAAATCTTAAAACATTATTGTTTTATTCCTTCCAATCAGATAATATATAATTATTTCAATCAAGCAGTTTGGCAGTTATAGAGGGACACCGAATAGAAAATACTGAAACGAGCGAAGAGAAAAAATTGGTTCAAGCCCGTTGGACAGGAGATTTTTCGCGCTCTTGTTCAAACAGACAAATTATATCTCCGAAAGTATTGGTTTCTCAGAATTGGGAATTATATCAATGAATTCTTATGATAGAACTGCATCATGAAAGAAATTAAATTCAAAAATAGTGACGTTAAAAAAAAAAATTTCAAAAATTATCATTTAAACAAGAGCGCATTCTACAATGCCTTAAAAATTGTCATTAAATTTATTTAACAACATTAAATGAGCAATCTGCAATGATTCAACCTCGTGGAATGGGTTGTTGCAACTTACACTCGGCGCATAGTTTTCACAACCCGAAATACCTAAGGAAAGTTTCATCGAAATTTCTAGAGCAAGGCTGGAGACAATAAAAGCAGATTGTCCATTTATTCATGATATTTGAGTGGGGAGAGGCTTACAATACTGTACGAACAGTAATTTGTTTTGATGATTCCATTATGTTCTTCTTTCCTATTGCCTTCATAAACTACATCATTAAAATGATCCAATTCTAAATCTTCTAAAACATCATCCCAAATTTATACGTAAATTATTCAATATGCAACCAGTCAATATTATTTTCGGTTTCACAACAGTCTCGTAAATATTAGCAAATTCAAGAATCGGATACTTGTTTTTCAAACTACGAATAGACATGACTCTAATAGCTGGATAAGATGACATTTTTGAACAGTGAACACAGACAAATAGAACTACGATGTATTATTGTAATTTTGAAAAATCATATCTCCGAAAGTATTATCTTGTTAGAGTTGAAAACGATATCATTGGATTCTTATGATAAAATTGCATCTTAGAAAAAAATGAATTCAAAAGTTGTAATGTAAAAAAAAGAAATTTTCCGTTACTCCGAATCAATCATTTTGCCCAATAATTTATCCCTCGAACCTACTCTGAAAATTTCAATTGTCTAGCTCATTCCATTCGAGAGTTATCGTGTTAACGGCTAGACGGACGGACAGAATCGATTTTGACCATGGATTCTTGATCAGTGAGTCGAACCAAATCGTTTAAGACCATTTTCGGCCAAAACTTCCAAAACTACAGACATTTGGGCAAATTGTTAAGCACTCTGTTCCGAGGAACAAGAGCGCCAATAAATTGAAGTTGGTATAGAAGGCATGTCGAATTTCATAAACGCTTCAATCAAATTTCACAGAAAGATGGATGAGATAATTTGTTGATGAAATCCACTAATAGAAAATCAGAATACTCCTCATTAAATACAGCTAGATCTTCAGTAAAATCAACAGGGCAGGAGGCTAAAAGGACAACCTGGAACACAATATTTTCCAGCCAAATAGAAAAACATGATATTCCCGACGTTCAGATAATTGGAGAGATTTGAATTCGAAATTCTAGAAACGACGAAACTCAAACAGAAATCCCTAACGAAATGAGCAGATCCCAAGAATGATCGAAAATTAGGTACATACCAACATAAGTTAATCAGAAATTCAAGATCCGAATGAAGGGCAACGCCGGTTGGTATGTGCGAGATACCCACCGAAGCCCTCGTAATGCGGCTGAATAATATTACCTTACCTCGGGTGATTCGCCTTATCAAAGGCGCCCGACTTTTCCTCCTCGTCAGTTACTCCAATTACTGTGTACTCGAGATCGAGCGTGTACACGACTGTTTTTATGGAAAAGAGGAAACATCACCCTCCGAAAATAATGAAACCTCTTTCAGCCCCATATTTGGAGGGTCACTTCACCCATAATAATATGAATTTTTTGCTCATCAGAAATTTCATTTGTGCGTTTGATTCGGGTTGCTTCAAGACGGATCACTACATAATTGGATTCTGGCGATATTATTTGTTCTCGTTTGAAGAATAAGAGCCAGTGACGGATTACAAATTTTGTATACTATAATAATACGAAAATAAATCTTGTCATAAGGACCGACCACCGAAGGAGATCAAAGAAACATTGTATGTTCTGGGGAACATTTGGTTCGACTTCCCAATGAAGAATTCGAGGTCAAATTTGATTCTGTCCGGCCGTTGCCACGATAACTTGAGAACGGAAAGAGCTAGCGACTTGAAATTTTCAGGGTAGGTGGCGCATCCCAATACGACCGACAAGTTCGTTAATGGCCATAATCGGCCTAATGGTTTCCGAGTAATAATTTTGTTTTCAACCAATATGAATCCGATCGAATTGATACTTGGTGAATAGTTGTAGAATATGAACCTTAGCACGTTTGTTAAATTTTGTGACAATCGTATCGCTAGGAAATTATTGAAAAATATTTTTGTTGTCACGATAACCTGAGAACGGAAAGAGATAGCGGCTTGAAGTTTCCAGGTTAGGTTGTGCATCTGAATGTGACATTTGGGTTTGTTTATAAGCATAATCGGCCAAACAGTTTCAAAGTTATAGCCACCTGTAATTTGGTTGTTTTTTGTTCCTTATTAACTCGGAAAATACAAATCCGATTGAATTTAAACATAATTATTGGTTGTAGAATGCCAACGCGAAAATTCTTGCAAAATTTCGTGAGGATAGCATGTGTAAAAATTTTTTGAGAAATCATTGAAATTTGAAAAAAAAATTCTTTATATCAGTAACTATTCGTCTAAAATTGCTGAAATTTTGCAAGAGCCTTTAGAAACTAACTCTACTGCCAAGTTTCAAGTTTCAACACGATCGGTTAAATATTGTTGGAGATTTGAGCAGCCTTGTGTAAGTTCAGTAGATGGATGACTGTTGCCTCGATAACTTTCGAACGAAAGGAGATAGGGTTTGCAATTTTCAGGGTAGGTTGCGCATCCGAATGGGTGACTCGTTTTTGGGCATAATTGGTCCAACGGTTTCCGAGTTATACCCACCTGGAATATTATTTCCTCGATAACTAAAAAATTAAGATTCGATCGAAATGAAGCTTGGTAACTAGTATTAAAAAATCAACATAAAGACGTGTTTAAAATTTTGTAAGAACCGTACCCCTAGAAAATTTGAAAAAAGAAGAAAAAAAAAATTCGTAAGAACCGTAGGGGAGAGGGAGGTACATGTGGACACGAGGCAGATGTGGACAATTCATATTTACCGCGCGTTTGGCGCTGCTGTCACTTCTCGCATATATAGGTTAATTAACCTAACACTATAGTACTTCGTCTTTGACTTTGACAGCAAAAATTGCGGTAGTTTTCTTTTGAATGATACTTATTTGTTTTCTGTAGGAATTTGTGAAAAAAAACAGGATTTTATATTTTTACTGAATTTTCAAGCGGATGATGGTAAGTTATGTAGTGCGGTTGGCTCAGGGGTAGAGCGTTTGACTTGGGAGCGGAAGCCCCAAGTTCATTCCCGAAGCTAGGAAAGACATTTTCTTGTCACGGTAATCACCACCATTCACTGTTGGGTCAAAAATTAACAGTGCTGTGCCTAAGGTGGCGTAAGGACACAGTAACGAAGCCTACACAGAACACAACTGGTTTACCTTACTCGCTCAAGCTCTTCGAGAGCTTATGAGGGGTCTTCTTGGAGATGACCTAGGAGGATCAGTATAATAATATACAATAAAAAAAATGTGCATTATTCTTCCTAAATAGCAGGATGATTCAAGGGTCGTTTACTGAAAAGACATTTCTAGAGGATATAACCTTCAATTTTATAAAAATTATATTGCAAATGAACCTAGCGTGGAGCAGAAGTGTACATGCAGGCTGGGGCAGATGTGGGCATGTCCACTTGTGCCCCAGCATGTACGATATTGCACACCTAACAGCAAAACCATTTAACGAAACTTTTAATAGGCAGAATATAATATCAGGATTTTTGAAATCTGGTTGTTATCCAATGAATAGGAATATATTTTCAGATGATGATTTTATATGTGCTGAATTCACTGATAGGGACTGGCATGGGCCTAAATAGGCCACCTTACACGTTTCCCAGACATCTTTTGGTGAACCCGACATTGGAAACTCGATTCAAACAGATATCGACATCGAAACACCTTCTACCTCATCTACAGTTCCCTAAAATATAAATCATATCATCGATTGTTTTAACACCAGCCGCCGAATTTACCAATGAAGCTCCCTAAAAACTCAACCCCGAGGATATTCGACCATTTCCCAAAGTTACAAGGCCCACAGCGAACAAAAAATCCAAAAAGAAAAAATTGTCAGTAATTTTAACCGAAACACCTGAGAAAAATAGAATAGATCAAGAAACATTGGAACGAGAAAAGAAAAATCTACCGAAAAGAAATAAGATAGAACGTAAGATTTTTGAACAAGACACATCCGAAAGTGATATAGAGAAAGTTTGCCAAGAATCAGATGACAGACCATTGGATGAAGAAGAACCGGAAATCGATTGTGATGGATTTAGTCTCCATATAAATGATTTCGTTGCGGTTGAATTCATGATAAAGAAAACTATAAAACACTTCGCGGGACGAATAGTTGAAAGAAATGAAGAAGGCGAATATCTCATTAATTTTCTTTAACTAAGAACGGGACATGCATTTTTTTTCCAGAACATAAAGATGTAAGTTGGGTTAGCTTGGATGATATTGTCACAAGACTTCCGATTAAGAAAACAGGCACTGCCAGATCAAATGCTTTTTTTAAGTTTCGCTTTAATTTCGTGGGTTATAACTTGTAATAAATATCACAATTATTTTAAACGCATAGTACTGAATAAATGCCATTTTTGAGGCCTCAGAAGTAGTTTATTTTACTCGTCCACTTGTACCCCGTAACATAAGTAGCGGTGTCCGCATGTGCCCCCTGAAGAGGCACATATGGACAAATAACAATATTTATTATTTTCGCTCGTAGCTGCAAAAAAATATAAAGATATCATATTTACATTTCAGTATAAAGTACATTACTTATAATCATAGTTTAAGGTTAAAGTAATAATTGAATGGAATACATTTTCGACAGTTATAGTTCCAGTGATATGAAAATTGTCCACATGTGCCGCCCTCTCCCCTTCCTATAGAAAATTTCAAAAAAATTACGAAAAAAGAAATTGGTTCAAGCACTGACGTGAACTCAGGAGCTTTTGCGCATATGTTCTATTGTCCATTCTCCTGTATTGAATGGACAATATAATTTACCATGGTAAATTCGATTAAGGGTGTCCAAAACAGATGAATGGACAAAAGAACATACGCGCAAAAGCTTCTGACTTCACGTCAGTGCTTGAACCAATTTTTTTTAAGATATTTGAGTAGGAACGGAAAGAGCAAAGAATAAAGGACACCAGTACGACTCGCTTTTTTCGAAAAAAAATTCCGGTTTCTTGGAATTAAGATCGCAAAAAGTGACTTTTCTCCAGAAACTCCAACCACACAGAATTTTGGCTGACTTTTCCAAGGAATGACGCTCTCGTCCATTTCCGTTGCTCACCGAAGTCAAGTTTGACAAATCGAGATGCTTTGAAGACAATGTCAAAAATCGTTTTAAAGGAATAATTTGTTCGAATATATTAGAATAACAAATAGATTCGCTTGGAGATGGTTAAATTATGGATTCCGTATTGGCTAAACAACATATTAGATGATATTTTGCCACCAATTGCATTCCCGAAGGAATTCCAAACGAATGAAGAGATATCTGAACGGTAAGATCGGAATAAGATATGAAGATTACGTGGTAGGTAATAATCATGCGAAATTATATCTTACTTTTCAGAAAGAAACCCACAATATTTTGTCCCCATATTACTTCGGAGGTTATGTTGCAACGTGCCAATCGTCCACTTCTTATAGACGATTGTCGAGCATGAGAATCTACTTTTAATTTTCTAGGGGTGGGAGGCTAAACTGGCTTAATTCGGCAACAAACTCCCTCCCAGGTTTTCACAATATACAGGGTGAGTCTTTGACCACTGCATTAATTTTAACCAAAGATTCCTCTCATCAAATGAAACACTTTTTTTATAGACCATTTTTCCAGATTCGGCTCAGGTAAAAAGTAACAAGCGTTTAAAGATTTCACAATGTGCTAATACAATCCCGCATATAAATCATCTATGACATTGTTGGCGGACGAGAATAAGGCATGGTAACGTGGTTAACAGCTTGATTCGGGGTTCCAACGCTCAGGGACGGATCCATAAAAGTAGTGAAATTTCTGGAGTTTTCCATTTTAAAACATTCAATGATGAATATCTCGAAAACGGTGCGTTTAAGGAGAAATGACGATGAATAATATAATGTTCTAAAACGATAGAATATTCTTGAAACGACTCAAGAAAAATTGTATATGCTTTCTTTATGCTAATTTCGTTTAGTTTTATGAATCCACGAGTCCATTACTAGAAAACCAGTAGAAGTAGAAAATATCTAATATTTGGAAAATATGTATCATAGTTATAGGAAACTTTACGCCAACATTCATTTTATTCGAAAAAATGATGTCAAAGCTACAAAATAAAAATTGATTTTTTTTCAAAATTTCAACAGCCTGTATCTTTTTACCTGAGCTGAATTTGGAAAAATGTTGAATGAAAAAAGTGTTTCATTTGATGAGAGGAATCTTTGGTTAAAATTAATGCAGTGGTCAAAGTCTCACCCTGTATATATTAAAATTGAAAAGTTACAATAGGTTGACCCTTTCTCACTGTACACAGTCTTATACTACTTAACTTAATAGAAAACAAAGTCGTGGCCTCCTCGGAGTTCGATACTATGATCCTGATCTTGATGTTCCAATTTCAAAGAAACCACTTCCAGATGGCCTTCCAATTCGAAGTAAAGTGTCTGCTATTTTCTCATCCAAAGGAAGTACTACGTTGATTCTTTTAATTTCAAGGGTAGTTGGTATATCTGGATGATTCCTCGGTAAAAATTCAAATCCAGCCAAGGTATAATTTTAATCTCAGCCAAAGTACAATTCTATCCAAGCCAAGGTACAATTACCATCCAAGCCAAGGTACAATTCTATCCAAGCCAAGGTGCTATTGGGGAAAACGAACAAAGGAATTATAATACAGAAAACTTTTACAACTCCTTCTCGGGTTTCTGAACTTAAATCTACAATTAATGAATCACACAATATATCACAAATTAAACCTGAGAAGGAGTCCTGTTCAGAATATCAAACAACTTCTACGGAATTTACCAAATCTGAAATCGCTTCCACAAAATGGATGACACTGAAAAAACTATGATCTTTAAAATTCAATTTTCTTCCCTGGTGAGGATTCTGACATATAATGATATCAAATTAAGCACTTACCGAGAATTTCAGCACAATTCTCGCCGATAATTCAACTCGTAAATCTAACGATAAAAATGCGGTTATACTGAAATCTTCCGGAATCGTAAGAAGAACAGCAGAACTTTTCAGCCTTTTCATGAAACATGAAGATGCCGACGCTCTGGTTTACACGCAGACTCCCGGTAGTGTTCGACGCGTCATAATTTACGCCACAATCAAAATAGAGGCGGATCGTCCACTTGATTTATCCATAGACTAGACATGCTATATCGTTGCAATGTGTAAGAACATTCAGCAGTAAATGGCATTTGAGAAAAATATGCTAGTATTATTCTGGAAGAAATACCTGTTTATGAAGAGAATGCGATACAAAACCCAAGCATAGGTTTAGCATAACAAATCTGAATTATTTATGCCGAAAAACAATGTATTTCTCCAAAGACATTCATGGATACCGTATAATAGTGCACTTCCCACTATCAAGCATTTTATAGTAGGTATTATTCGTACCCCTTTACTCTCTGATAGTTTTTGTTATTCTAAATTAATCAATGCAATAATGGAATTCTTGAGAATTATCATTCGTTGCATTGAATTGTTTCATTTGAAATTGAAGTACATTTTCGCACAAGCTGAATTGGAATCGGAATTGAATTCGTTGAATTATGATCACAATTTTGCTATTTCTATGGCAAACTATAGAAATAGCAAAATTGTGATCATAATTCAACGAATTCAATTCCGATGCATAAAACCAGTATGTTGCGTTGTAGAATAATCTATGGATTTTGCCTGGTGAATAGATTCCGATAAATTCCTTGAAATGTACAACAATTCTTACAATTTTATTAATGCTCAGGGCTTATTCAGTTGAAATTGCAGTATAATATCCAAATATTTTTAATGCAAGATAAGTTGATGATGACTAAATTAACGAGTTAAGTGTTGATATTGAGCACTGAAAATAAAATTGATAATTTGAATGGTCACTTTTGGATGGCCTGGCTAGGTATATTTATCTTTATTGGATGGGTAGATCTACGGATATTATAAATTTCTCAGCTATTCCGATCTACTGGTTACGTAGATCTGTTAGCAAACGATTTATTGATATGCTTGCTATATAGATCTACCAGTTCCGTAGATGTGCCGGTTATGTAGGTCTACCCGTTCATTAATCTGGTGGCTATGTAGATCTACCGGTTCATTGATATGCTGGCTACGTAGATCAGCTGGCTAAGTAGATCAGCTGGCTATGTAGATCTATCGGAAATCGGTAGAGGACTTTTAGCGAACTACTGTTCTCTCAACTGTTTGCAGTTTTCTGTGAATAAGATCTGTACGGTTGGAAAAATATCTCTAATATTTTGCGTCATAATAGAGGTATTGAAGAGCATTGAAAATATTCGAAAATATAAGAGTTGATCCATTTAAAAAATCATTCATTTGTTGAATAATTTTATTTGGGAACACCCTGTATACTAGAAAATGATTTCCTGAGATGCAGAATTAGAAATATAAAGGGCTTGCTTTCAAACTAAATTTCTAAAAGGTCTGGTTTGGCAGCTATGGAAGCGTAACGCACTATTGCAGGACCCTGTATAGTAATAAATAGTAATAACATATAAACTGATCCCATTATGAATTCAAAACTTAACGGACAACTCTTATTGTCCCTAAATCCCAATGCTTTCAAAATTTCGTTTCTATTTGAACATCTAGAGAAATTTATTGTTTTTGGCGCTCTTGTTCCTCGGAACAGAGTGCTTATGAATTTGCCCAAAAGTCTGTAATTTTCGAATTTTTGGTTGAAAATGGTCTCAAAGGATTTGGTTCGACTCACTGATCAAGAATCGGTCGAAATCGATTCTGTCCAGCCGGCTGGACGTCCATCCGGCCGTTAACACGATAACTCTCGAACGAAAGGAGTTACAGGATTGAAATTTGCAAGGTGAGTTTGGAGCGTGCATATCTCGGACGAGTTCGTTAGTGGGCGAAATCCATCAAGCGGTTTCGGAGTTATGGCCGTTTTTAGTAAAAACTTTTTTATGAATATTTCCAAAACCGAGCACCCGATCTATCTGAAATTTAGCATTAAATTGTAGAATCACGACCTTTATTTATACGCTTCTGAAGTTTTGTATTAATCAGGTTACCGCCAAGTGTAAAAACAAAAATTTGAAAATTTAAAAATATTTTTTCTACAATAACTCTCGAACGGAATGAGCTAGTCAGTTGAAATTTCCAGATTAGGTTAGGGAGATGAATATCTCGGCTAATTTCGTTATCGGGGAAAATAGGCCAGATGGTTTCGGAGTAACGAAAAAAAAAATTTTTTTTTTAAGTAACAAATTTCAAATTCAATTTTTTTTTAAGATGCAGTTTCACCATAAAAATCCATTGATATCATTTACAACTCTAGCAAGCTAATACTTTCGGAAATATGATTTTTCGAAATCTCAATAATGAATCGTACTTCTATGTTTTCAAAGAATGCTATAATTATTATATCTATGATTTATTATATGATCTTTGTTCTTACTCGTACATGTCATCCTGTTCTATAAGAGAGAGTCAAATTCATTTCAGCTATTTTAATTTTGATTTCTTCCATGGTGCAGTTCTCATTCTTAGATTGCTCATTTAATCTTGATAAATAAACTATTATTTGAATTTAATTTCCTTTATGATGCAGTTCTATCATAAGAATATATTGATATAATTCCCAACTCTGAGAAAGCAATACTTTCGGAGATATATTTTGTCTGTTTGAACAAGAGCGCCAGAAAGCTCCTGTCCACAGGGCTTGAACCAATTTTTCTGGTGCTTTTTTTAGTGAAGATGTGAACAATTGTATACATCTGTGGAAGTAAATTTATAATAAAACTGGTGGAGAAATGAAAAATGAAACTATTCAATGTTTCGAAAATTGTTATGAAGAATACGCCAAGAACACCCTCAATGATCTACCCACTGGAAAGGCAATATGTATCGACATCGATAGCCTCTTTAAAATACCAGCCGAAGCTTTGAAACATTGGACACATGAGTTTGAAGAATATTTGCTGTTAGAAAGAGGAAATAGGAATCAAAATATTTTAGAGTGGTGGAAAGTGCATGGAAAAGTTCTTCCTATACTTTCCAAGATCGCCGATGATTTATTAATGGCTACATCCATACCTGTTGAAAGTTTATTTTCACAGCAGGTATGATCAGGCAAAAACACGTACATCATTGAAAGATGATGTGATATGTTTGAATTCTTGGTCATCGAATAATTTTAAAGTTAAAATTAACAGTGTTTAAAATTTGAAAAAATATGTACATGTACAAATATTTTTGTATAAGAGCGTAATAAATATTGCTTTACAGAATTATTCATTGTTATCTACCATTTTGTTTGTATATTATAATATTTATTATCGTTATTCAGAATTAAGTAAGACGAGACGAGACATCTGATAACGAGACGAGACCGAGATTGAAATGAGAATTAATTAATTGGGAATTGGCGAGATAGAGACGAGATTTTTCATACTCTTGCCTACTCTCATCTCGTGTGAAGCCCTACACACAATTTTCTGACCTGCAAATATAAATTTCAGTTCAGCTTATACATGCTGTCCGGTGAGTGTGATCTTATATTACAAGTATAACTCAACTAGAGAAACCTAAATCCGAGCCTAACTCCGACTTACAAATCGTTACCTCAGAATAATACCGTTGTATGTGCAATCAAACTAAGTCCTGATTTCTGTAGTAAAAACAACTAAAGAAAAGATATATATATATAAAACTATGCAATTATGGTTGCTTACATTGGATTGATTGAGATACTCTTTTGAAACCCTACAAAATATATAACTAATAGAAATTACAGCTTTGTGAAGTTGCTGATTTGAATATCATAAAAATGCAACATACAACATTGTAATTCTGAGATGACGAAATGTTGGATAAGTATACTCATTACAGAGATACAGGATGATTTATGTTTCTGTAAAGAAATTTTTATCAATCATAGCTTCTATGGTTTTCAATGGATTTAATTTTAATTTGGTACACTTGTTAACTGTTCTTAGATAAATAAACTTCACAAAGATCTGCTTCAAATTCTAGATGTGGACTCAGAAAACCTACCTTTTAAGGGCCAAAAACAAACACCCTGTATGCATTTCTTATTTTACGGTCATATTTCATCTGAAAGTAAAATTACCTATCGAATGAGCTACTTGGCAATGTTGCTGGACTTTTATTCGACGAAAAATTGAGCACATTTAGGTTTTCCAAGATAAACAAGCCTCCAATCTCATTCAATCTTGGAAGGTGAAATAAAATAATGTTTCGAATCAGTATTTTGAATCAATTAATTCAGAAATAATTTGAAAACATTTTGAAGAATTTTCAGAACTCTCCAAAACAAAATACCATAGCTTTCGATTTTTCTTCTTGAGTAAGCTCAATTCAAGGTTCTTATGATGAATAACAGTTTCAGGGAAGGCTACCTATAAATTAATACTCAGGAATAAAATATGTTTTGGAGGGGAGAGGAGGAAATTTTGAACGTGAATTATTATGTGTTCATGCTCACGATATACAATATTTTTAGTTAGTGTTTGTAAACATTTCAGTATCTCATTCCAAAAAGATCAACTGAAAATATTTTCAAAATTAATCCCATCTCATTACTTGTTCAAAATATTGGTTATTCTCTGGTTTTAGTGAAGTTAAAGAATTCTTCAAAATAAAAGGATTTTGAAACAATTCCATAATTAATTCATTCAAAATAAGGATTCAAAACTCGTTTAAAACCTTATTTTATTCTCCGCCGTATTCACAAAGCATTCAATCCTAGCTGAGGTCCTTAGTTAATGATAAATTTGAAACGCAACCTCAGTTATTTAACGTTGGTGAAACAGGCCTCTTTCTCGTAAATTTTCACGTTAAATGAGGTTACGATTCAAATTTATCCTTAACTGAGGATCTCAGTTAGGACTCAACGGAGATTGAATGCTTTGTGAATACAGCGGTCTATTTTGAAAGATTAAGTTACATTCGATGCCAGTTTATCTAGAAAAATCTAAATGAGCTCAATTTATCGTCTCAGTAAACAGTGTAACTAAGTGCGGCATCAGTGCCAAGTTGCTCATCCGATAGGCAATTCTATGTTCAATACGATCCTTACAAAATTTCTTTTCTTCAGTATTTTACAACTACTTACCAAGTTTCAATTCAAGTTATCTGTTTAGCCGATTATACCCAGCAATGAACATAACTATCCCATTCGGATGCGCAACATACCCTGAAAATTGCTCCAACAACATAGATCCAATCGTGTTTAAATTTGAAAATTGGCAGTTAACTTATCTTTTAAAGTTTTCCTCAAAATTTCAGCGATATCAGATGAATAGTTCCTTGGACATAAAATATTTTTCAAAGATTTTCAATTATTTTTTAATAATTTTCTAGTGATACGATCCTCACAAAATCTTGTAAAAATTTACGTGTCGGCATTCTACAACTAATTACCATGTTTGATATAGATTGGTTCCATATTTTTCGAGTTAAGTAGGAAATAAAAACAAAATTTCAGATAGGTATAACTCTCGAACTGTTTGGCTGATTATGCCTATTAGCAAATTCAAATGTTACATTAGGATCCTCAACCTACCCTGAAAATTGAAAGTTGCCATCTTTTTCCATTCTCAAATTATCGTGAGATGAATAATATTTTCAAATGATTTTCTTAAAACTTTTTAGTAATATGTTTCTCACAAAATTGCACATACGTCTCAAAGTATGTATTCAAAATGTACATACGTCCTTGAAGTCTGCATTCTACAACTACTCACCAAGCTTCAATACGATCGGATCTGTATTGGTTGAAAACAACATTATTACTCGGAAACAATTGGGTCAATTATGCCAATTAACGAACTTGTCTATCATATTGGGACGCACCACCTACCCTGGAAATTTCAAGTTGCAATCTTCTTTCTTTTTCAAGTTATCGTGGCTACGGCAGAACAGCCGGCCAGACATAATCAAATTTGTCCTTGAGTTCTTCATAAGTGAGTTGAACCCCTAATTGTTTGAGACCATTTTCGGCAAAAAATTCGAAAATTACAGACATTTGGGCAAAAAGATAACGCAATGTCCCTCAGAACATTCACGCAAAAATTGAGTATTGCAATACCCAGTTAAAACTAGGTTTAAATGAATTCACTTACCAAAATATTCACCAACAATTGGCAGCCAAGTTATACCTACAAGGAAATATTTGCTTCAACTTCCTAATGATTGGAAAAATTTTACTGTGAGTAAAAAAGTATCGAAGAAAAAAATAGTGCAGAAAATGAGGAATACCATTACTTGTGAGGTTGGTTCCTTCTATTTTCTGTATATACAGGGTGTCCCAAGTTCGAGTGCCTATTAGACGTTTCTGGAGAACTGGACATATTTAAAATCTGAAAATTGGGAGTAGGATATTGTTTGAAATTTTCTACAGAGCTATAATATTTTCGGAGACCATGCACTTCCGGTTATACAGGCAGTCAAAATAAATTTGATGAATGAAATTTTTTTCAAGTTTTGCATTCCTGGTGTGATCAAGTATTCAATGCTGAATACATTTCTGTCAAAACCATTGTATTCATTCGAATAGTTTTCAAAATATCGAATAAGAAGCGGAAAAATATCAAATATGTTCAGTCGGTATTATGTTAATTATTCTTATTTTAAACATCCTGAGCGTGAATCATTTTAACAACATCGCAGAGGAAAAATGTGGAAAGGTCATGCATCTTTTGAATTTCAGAAGTATTATCACAGGGTGTTTCAAATTTTGTGTCGAAAGTTGTGATCAAAAATAGGCAATAACTTCTGTTTTTCAAATTAGAACCCTATCCTTTCATGATTGCGTTGGATTCTGCGATGAAAAATAATGATAGTTTTCTAACATGATTATGCTGTTAAATTCAATAATTTCTGAGTTTTTTTTCTTAATTTCGGAGCATAATCATGTTGGAAAACTATTATTATTTTTCACCGCAGAATCCAACGCAATGATAAAAAAAATAGGGTTCTAATTTGAAAAACAGAAGTTATGGCCAATTTTTGATCACAATTTTCGACACGAAATTTGAAACACCCTGTGATGATATTTCTGAAATTCATCAGTCAGATACATGACCTTTTCACATTCTTCTTCTTCGATGTGGTGAAAACGGTTCACGCTCAGGATGTTTAAAATAAGAATAATGAACATAATACTGACTAAACATATTGGACTTTTTTTCCGGCTTTTTTTCGATATTTTGAAAACTATTCAAATGAATACAACGGTTCCAACAGAAATGTATTCAGCATTGAATACTTGATCATACCAGGAATGCAAAACTTGAAAACAAAATTGTTTTCATCAAATTTATTTTCACTCCCTGCATAACCGGAAGTGCTTGGACTTTTTTTTTAGCTCTGTAGAGAATTTCAAGCACTATCATAATCCCAATTTTCAGATTTCAAATATGTACAGTTCTCCAGAAACATCTAATAGGCACTCGAACTTGGGACACCCTGTATATTATACTTTGTGTTTTTTTTCGATATTTATTTTTATTTATATTTTGAGATTAAATTTTTGCTTATTTTAGAGATATAATTTGTTTGGTTTTTTGCGCGTATATTCTGGGGAACATCGCGTTATCAGACGCAAATAACTGTAACTTGCCACGATTACTTGAGAACGGAAAGAGCTAGCGACTTGAAATTTTCAGGGTGAGTGGCGCATCCCAATACGACGGACAAGTTCGTTAATGAGCATAATCAGCCCAGTGGTTTCCAAGTAATAATTTTGTTTTCAACCAATATGAATCCGATCGAATTGAAAATTGGTGAGTAGTTGTAGAATATGAACCTGAGCACGTTTGTAAAATTTTGTGCGAATCGTATGGCTAGAAAATTATTAAAAAATTATTAAAACATATTGTTGTTGTCACGATAACTTGAGAACGGAAAGAGATAGCGACTTGTGTTTTCAGGTTAGGATGTGCATCAGAACGCGACATATCAGTTTGTTCATGAGCATATTCGGCCAGATGGTTTTAGAGTTATAGCCATCTGAAATTTGGTTGTTTTTTGTTCCTCGTTAACTCGAAAAATACTGAACCGATTGAATTCAAAGAAGGTTATTAGTTGTAGAATGCCAACGCGAAAATTTTCGCGAAATTTCTTGAGGATAGTATTTGTATAAAATTACTTAAAAATCATTGAAAATTGAAAAAAAAATTCTATATATCGGTAACTATTCGTTTGAAATTGCTGAAATTTTGCAAGAGCCTTCGTAACCTAACTCTTCTGCCAAGTTTCAAGTTTTAACACGATCGGTTGAATATTGTTGGAGATTCGAGCATTCTTGTGTGAGTTCAGTAGATGGGTGACCGTTGCCTCGATAACTTTCGAACGAAAGGAGATAGGGACTTGGAATTTTCAGGGTAGGTTGCGTATCCAAAAGGGAGGGTTGAGTTCATTTTTGGGCATAATCGTTCAAACGGTTTCCGAGTTAGACCCACCTGGAAATTGATTTCCTTGATAACTCAAAAAATAGATATTCGATCGAATTGAAGCTAGGTAACTAGTAGTATAAAATCAACATAAAGACGTGTTTAAAATTATGTAAGAACCGAACCCCTAGAAAATTTCAAAAAAATCACGAAAAAGTTCACTGACTTCAAGCACTGACGTGAAGTCAGAAGCTTTTGCGGGTATGTTCTATTGTCTATTCTTCTGTATTGGACACCCTTAATCGAATTTACCATGGTAAATTATGTTGTCTCTCTTAATTCGAATTTACCATGGTAAATTCGGATTAAGTGTCCAATACAGGAGAATGGCCAACATAATTTACCATGGTAAATTCGAGTAAGGGTGTCCAATAGAGAAGAATGGTCTATAGAACATACGCGCGAAAGCATCTGACTTCACGTCAGTGCTTGAACCAATTTTTTTTTTGTCTGGCTTAATGGGTAGATTATTGTTTCACTTCAAATGGTTTGTTACCTATAGAATGTGGATTGACATCTGTGAATGTCGGCGTATGTGACCCTATGAGTTTTTTTTCTAGTAAAACGAATTTTTTTAATAAATATTATTATTATTATTATTATAACCTCCTTCACACATTCGAAAACACCCCTTAAATATAACAGATTACCTCCACCTGCCTCTCTCAGCTAATATCGACCCGATCGAGAGTAATAAATCAAAATCCTTTCCCACTCTCTACCGGAAAAAATATGACCCAACCAATTATCAACAATGCAAGAACTCACATAAATCAGCTCGAGAACCGACCCCAGGAGTTAAATTCGGATCGAGAAAGGACCCGACAAGCCGACCCGTTTCGACATTTGCAATCCCAGCACGGGATTCGTGGTCTTCCCTGAATATGAAATACCGCCAACTTAGGTCTTAACGAAATTACTGTCACAATAATAGCATGCTTTAGGACAAATATGTTGCGGTCTTGTTTTTGTACCAGACGAAACAGCCCTCCTCGGGTTTGTTCACTTCACTGGATTCGTTTAATCAGATATATATCCGTGATGTACCAAAAAAACATTGTGTCGCTTGATTCATGACTTTAGGAATTCATCGTGATTTTTCATTGCATAAAGAGTTACGGCAGTTTTGTTTGTAAAAGAATAGAGCCATCAGGAGGTAGAAATGGGATAACTTTTGATAGATTTTCCCAATTATCAATATTAAAGTACGATAGTGGTGAAACGATTTTGAGTATATTGAACAAATTAGAAACATATCATGCCCTTATCGGTTATATCATATACTAATATTATATAAATTAGTAAAAGAAGTTGGTTCTTCCTAGAGTTTGTATTTGTGTAGGATGTTTATATCAATCGCCTAGGGGTTGATTGAGTTACCTTCCTAACATTCGTCTTTAACGTCTCTGGTTTTCAACAAATCACTTGTCCTGTTATTAACATCCTTTATTTACAATTCAACTCGAAGAAATATTTAAAACTATGACAGTATTTACTTCCGCAATTACTGAAGTTCGTCAGCTACCGCAATATACTCTCCATTCGTCTAAGTCGGAATTCAATTAAAACGTCTAAGTATTAGGGATAAAAACCGTCTACTTCCGAACCGTCTTCAACGTCTAGCGTTATTTCCTGCCCAAAACACACTCCTCGATCCCTTGCTCGTACTCTAGGTACCCTTCTCGTTTACTCATAGAGGATCTTAGAGGATAGTCCCATGATTCTTGATTATCTGGCTGATCCGCCCCCCTTAGAACAATAGGATTTCCTGGGGACTTTCTCACGGTGTTGGGGAAATTCGTGGAATCTATAGCCCTAGTCGATGTTGCACGTCAAGAGCTCTTCGGGAAATTATACAACACAGAACTGAAGGCGCCAGAGTGTCGGGGTTTAGTCTTAAATTCTTTATCTCCTATTAGTGTTACATCGTTTTCAAGATCTGCATACTATCTCTAACGGTATGCTAATGGATTACTGGCGACAGAGGTTCCAGAGAACGTCTGATGCAACGATAACACGTTGCTTGCACCCTTAAAATATAACTCTTATTCTAACTATACAGGGTGATTCTTTGATCACTGCATTAATTTTAACCAAAGATTCCTTTCATCAAATGAAAAACTTTTTGCATTTAACATTTTTCCAAATTCGGCTCAGGAAAAAAGTTACAAGCGTTTAAAGATTTCACAATGTGCTAATACACTCCCGCATATAAATTATCATGACATTGTTGGCGGACGAGAATAAGGCATGGTAACGTGGTTTACAGCTTGATTCGGGACTCCAACGCTCAGGGACGGATCCATAAAACTAGTGAAATTTCTGGAGTTTTCCATTTTAAAACATTCAATGAAGAATATCTCGAAAACGGTGCGTTTAAGGAGAAATGATGAAGAAAAATATAATGTTCTAAAACGATGGAATATTCTTGAAATGACGCAAGAAAAACTGTATATGCTTCATTTATCCTAATTTCGTTTAGCTTTATGAATCCACGAGTCCATAACTAGAAAACCAGTAAAAGTAGAAAATAACTAATATTTGGAAAATATGTATCATAGTTATAGGAAACTTTACGCCAACATTCATTTTATTCTAAAAAAGGATGTCAAAGCTACAAAATAAAAACTGATTTTTTTTCAAAAGTTCAACAGCCTGTATCTTTTTACCTGAGCTGAATTTGAAAAAATGTTAAATGAAAAAACTGTTTCATTTGATGAGAGGAATCTTTGGTTAAAATTAATGCAGTGGTCAAAGACTCACCCTGTATACAAGTAGAATTCCAATCAGAATTGAATTCCTACATTTGTATGGCCAGTTACGCTCATATAATGCTAGAGCATCTTCAGACCAGGCACATTACAACAAATTACAAACAAACATAAGACTACACTTTTCTCCAAAAGTACACTTTAAAACTATCGGCACAATTTCATCTAGAATAAAGAAAATATTGAAAAGATAATCGATCATAACAATAAATTTTAAACCGACAAATAGCATCAGTAACTTATTAGTGAATAACAAAGAAATAACTAGAAAATAATGTTTACAAATTGACTTGTAATACATGTGAGGCCTACTACATAGGAAAAACCACAAAGATGTTGAAGAAAAAAATGAAAGAACACTTGAGTAATTTGCGACTGGAAAACAATTACAGAAAAAATTACATTTCGGAAATCATTTGTATGAAACTCTACATGATATCATTGAAGAAAGTTTGAAAATTTTACACACTAAAGTAAGTGACTGGATAATTGACAGGTGTGAAAGAATTGAATTTTTAGACATATATATATATATATATATTCTTTTGAACTTGAGCATTACATAAAAATATAAAAAAGCACTGACGTGAAGTCAGTACTCTTTGGCGCGCGTGTTCACGTTGGCTAATTTGTATTGAATGATGAGGGTTTCAAGCTCAGAGGATAGAACGAGCCGGTGATCTACCCAGAGGTTAGTGGACACCATTCACTGTCGGGTCATGAATTAACAGTGCTGTGTCTAAGCTGGCATAAGGATAGAGTAATAAAGTTGACAAAGAACACAACTGACTCTCCTTAGTCACACAAGCTCCTAGGAGCTTCTGAAGGATCTCCATGGGGAAAACTTGGGAGGGGCAGTATAATCATAATCATGTTTATAGCACGTGCGCCAAAGCAGATTGATCCCAAGGCAATGCTCTTTTAGAACTTTTTTCATTGTGAAGTCAATCTGCAATTGGCGGGCTTGCTATAAACATGATAATGATTATACTAACCCTCCCAAGTCTTCCTCATGGAGGTCCCACAGAAGCTCCTAGGAGCTTGTGTGACTGAGGAGAGTCAGTTGTGTTCTGTGTCAACTTTTTTACTCTATCCTCATGCCAGCTTAGACACAGCACTGTCAATTTATTACCCAACAGCGAATGGTGTCCACTACCCTCTGGGTAGATCTCCAGGTCGTTATATCCACTGAGCTTGAAACCCTCATCAGTCAATTCAAATTAGCCAACGTGAACACGCACAACGAAGAATACCTATTGACTTCAGTGCTTTTTTTATACTTTTTCAAGATTCTTTAACAAATCTGGCTATCGATACAGCCTGGCTATTAGTTTTAACGTAGATCGAAATAAAGAAAAAATGTGGTTGTGGACCCCCCGTTGGGAACGCAATTGCTCAGGCCTATTCTCCAAATCCGAACGTAATATAAGATAGATCCTCCAAATATGGTTATTTATAAATTAGCCCCAGGGTCATGATACAGACAACTCAACTCACAAGAAGCTCTCTCTGTGTTAAAGTTATCAGATCATAGAGATCCTCTATCAATAGGTACAAGTCCTAGTTTTACAAACCTAACGCATATCGTCACAATTTAATGAAGTCAAAACGTTAAGACTCCAGAATCCTTGAAACCTTCGTTCACGAAGTATTCATGGATATATTTCGACTTTGTGTATATTTTGGTGAAGAAGTTCGATTATAATCTTGTGAATACTGATTTCAGGCATCTCCAAATCTATTTCGTCATATTTAAGGGAATCCCGAAACTATCTGAATATATCATGACTCTAATTTCATTCCCTTCATTGTCTTCTAAAGGTTCCATCCTTCCTTGATTTCCAAATACTGTGACTGTATATTATAATAGATGAGCCGTAACAGGCTGGGTGGGTTATGTTCGATTCAAGTATCTCGAACGGAAAGGTACTCGTACCACCTTATTAAATCATTCATGAATCACTTAATACACTCACTTTAGGAAATTATTATTGCGTCAATCATTTATTAATAATTCTTGATTGTTGAGATTGCACCATCTGTGTCTCGTTGATTCATCTGAAGCGGAACCAACTAAGCATAAATGAGAATCCATTATGCTTCGTTAACTTAAAAATTTTCGCAAATACCTAACAAAATGAAATTTCAAAACAAAACTACCATCCAAATAACCTGAATTGACCAAAATCGACATTCGAACACAACCGAATTGACAAACATAATAATTCCCGTACTGTGGCGTTCAGCATATACTACCCAAGGATACAATCCCGTGAAGAAATCCGTACTTCGTATATCCGCGATAAAAAGTCTGAAAAAAAAAAATTGGTTCAAGCACTGACGTGAAGTCAGAAGCTTTTGCGCGTATGTTCTATTGTCCATTCTTCTGTATTGGACACCCATAATCGAATTTACCATGGTTAATTATGTTGTCCATTCTCCTATATTGGACACTCTTATTTCGAATTTACCATGGTACATTCGAATTAAGGTAAATGTCCCAATTATCGACAGTGTCCCAATTATCGACAACTTCCGTTTATTTTCCATAAAACAAGACGAAGAAAATTTCATACAAATTTTAATTCAACAATTATCTAGTTTGTAGTTTCTTGAATGAATTTGTTCACAACATTTATTTCTCTTAAGCATCCTCTGCGAAAAATCAGCTGTTAATTGGCCGAATGTCGGTCTTCATCGAGTGAGCAATGTTTTCCTTGCTATTCTGATAAGTCCACACTCTTCATTTATGTCTCCCCAGATTCAACGAATGCAGGTGAAATTTAATTTTTTTAAGAATAATTAACTTGAGACGAATAACTGTATTCAGTTCTATTAAAAAAAATTTAATGTGTATCATATTTTATGAGAAATTTGTGTGTCGATAAATGGTACTTCTGAAACATATTGTGTCCCAGATATCGACATCTATATGTCGATATTTGAGTCACTGAGGATGATTTTTGATTAACTTTCAGAAACGTTAACTCCATTTTCCTGGATACGATTGTTTCGTTATCCTACCCAGAAGATCCACAATTTTCAGTGTACCAATTATCGACACACTGTTTTCCATCGAATTACATGATAAAAGTACAACAAATTTTGATGTCGATACTACGTTCAACACTATGTCGATAAAAGGTGCAATATTCTGTCGACGGCTGAGACTCATACCATAAGTAAAAATAATCAATTATATGGAGAACTCATTAAACTATTTTTGTTATCTTTTGATAATCAGCTCATATAATATTCAAAATTGCTCTCAGTACTGATCGACATTCGATTGTGGTCCATTTATATGATTTAATCATCCATTTTTTCATGACTGTCGATCATACGCACATTTATGTGGGGATAATTGGTCATATTTAGTTTCCAGTTATCTCATGATTACAAAATGTCTAGAAGACTGCAATGCACACATGAAAAATACTGTGTCCCGTCGGAAGCAACTTCTGACGCAAATAATAATTTTGAATCGAGTAGAATAGAAATCGCTATAACTTTTCCCTGAATTCGTCTCTCTTGGATGTAAGGGAAGAGAATTTGGGTGTAGATTTACTACTGGATTGTTATGACTGTGATTACTCCGACACTGATATAAATGTTTGTGGGCTACATCAAGATATGAATGGTAAGAATGGGGGGATTACAGATTATCTTTTTGAAGCCCAAGTTCTTGGTGAAGCAAGCATACAAAATGCAAAAAATAGTGAATCAAATGAGAGAGCCCTTGAAAATGACACAAAAGTAAATTGAGTTAGGACAGAGGAGAAACACGTAGAATTACCGAGCCTAAAAAGTAAAATGAACGTGGCTTATAGGAAGTATCTGAAGTGAAAACGTTAATTTCTAAGGATTAACCAAAGATCATCAAATATTTTTCATATTGAGCAGAGAATTTATATATCTAAGGTTTTTTTAATTTTTGTGAACATTTTTAAACTGTTATTTTCACTAAATATATCAATATTTCTTTAAATACTAACATATTATCGATGCCAAAATCTGGATTTCCCAAAGTGTCGATATTTGGTGCACATGTATGTCGATGATTGGTAATTCATATTTTTCCGGTGTCGATAATGGGTACATCTGCTTTGAGACACCATTAATTTTTTTTATAATATTTACCCCTTTCAATATGTTCGTTTTTTGTACTTTTATCAAACTAGGGGGTTCAGAGAAGTAGAAGCAGAATATTCCATTCATATAAAATTATTCTTTGAAGTCGAAATGTATCAGACACTTTGAGGAACACGCTATTGTGTCGATAATTGGGACATTTACCTTAAGTGTCCAATACAGGAGAATGGACAACATAATTAACCATGGTAAATTCGATTATGGGTGTCCAATACAGAAGAATGGACAATAGAACATACGCGCAAAAGCTTCTGACTTCACGTCAGTGCTTGAACCAATTTTTTTTTCGTGATTTTTTTTTTATTTTCTAGGGGTGCGGTTCTTAAATTTTTTTTTTCGTCATTTTTTTCAAATTTTCTAGGGGTACGGTTCTTACAAAATTTTAAGCACGTCTTTATGCTGATTTTCTACTACTAGTTGCCAAGCTTCAATTCAATCGAATCTTTATTTTTTGAGTTATCAAGGAAATAATAATCCAGATGGATATAACTCGGAAACCGTTGAACCGATTATGCCCAAAAACAAACTCAACTCTCCTTTTCGGATACGCAACCTACCCTGAAAATTGCATGTCCCTATCTTCTTTCGTTCGAAAGTTATCGAGGCAACGGTCACCCATTTACTGAACTCACACAAGAAAGCTCGAATCTCCAACAATATTCAATCGATTGTGTTAAAACCTGAAACTTGGCAGTAGGGTTAGGTTATGAACGCTCTTGCAAAATTTCAGCAATTTCGAACTAATAGTTACTGATATATAGTTTTTTTTTTTTTTATTTTCAATGATTTATTAAAAATTTTCTACGAATGCTATCCTCACCAAATTTTGCAAACATTTTTGCGTTGGCATTCTACAACTAATAACCAAGTTTGAATTCAATCGGTTCAGTATTTTTTGAGTTATTGAGGAAAAAAAACCACCAAATTTCAGAAAATTTCAGATGGCTATAACTCTAAAACCGTTTGGCCGATTATGCTCATAAGCAAACTCAAATGTCGCATTCAGATGCACAACCTAACCTGAAATTTTCAAGCCGCTATCTCTTTCCGTTCTCAGGTTATCGTGACAACAAAAATATTTTTTAATAATTTTTTTAAAATTTTCTAGCCTCACGATTCTCCCAAAATTTCACAAACGTGCTTAGGTTCATATTCTACAACTACTCACCAAGTTTAAATTCGATCGGATCTATATTGGTTGAAAACAAAATTATTACTCGGAAACCACTAGGCCGATTATGCCCATTAACGAACTTGTCCGTCGTATTGCGATGCGCCATCCACCCTGAAAATTTCAAGTCGCTAGCTCTTTTCATTCTCAAATTATCGTGGCAACGGACGGCCGGCCGGACAGAATCAAATTTGACCTCGAATTCTTCATTGGGGAGTCGAACTGAATCGTTTGAGACCAATTTCGTCGAAAAATTCGAAAGTTACAGACATTTGGGCAAAACTATAACGCGATATTCCCCAGAACATACGCGCAAAAACTGAAGTAAACAGGAAAAATAAACAGATTCAATGAATCAAACAATTCAACAGACGATATATTGTACCTAACTATTCAAAATATCAACCACGTAATGAAAAAAATATAGGAGCATCAAATAACTATAACGTTAATGAAAACAAAGGAGAAAGCCAAAACACAGGAGGAAGTCCCACGTTGGGCACCAATTATTTATGTTACGTGAAATTGCAAAATGAGTGAAGAGCTCAAAACTGTAAAACAAATTTAATTGACCCGGCTTTCGGCGTAGCTCTAAGTGGAGAAGGGGTGGGTTCCTTTGAAGAATAGGGACGCCAAATAGTTTTTGGGCGCATGTTCTAGGGGAACATCGTCCTATCATTTCGTCCAAATGTCTGTAATTTTCGAATTTCGAGCTGAAAATTGGCTAATAGACTAATTCGGACTCCCTGATCACGAATCCGGTGTCAGATTTTTGGGTGCCGTCCGGCCGTCTGGCCGGCCGGCCGGCCGTACTTCCGGCCGTAGGCACGATAACAGGAGCACCGAAGGTCCTATCGACTTCAAACTTTCAGGGTAGGCTTCTGATCAAAATGCGACGGTTAAGTTCGTTAACGGGCAAAATCGGCCGGACGGTTTAGGAGTTATAGACATTTAAAATTTTGAGGTTATTTCCCTGATATTTCAGGAACTAAAGAAGATGTTGAATCGAAACTTGGTAGTCAGTTCGAGGATATAAACGCGCAACTTTTGGCAAAATTCTGTTATGATCGAAATGTTGGTAATTTTTAAAAAAATATTTCTTTTAATTTTTTCGAAAAAAAAATTTTTTTTTCGTGAACTATTCATCAGATTGCAACAAAAACTTGTACTAACGTCAATTGTAGTATTTTGCAACATTGTGCAAAATTTTGGCTCTATACGATTTCAATTTCTGGAGATATAAGACAAAATGTGTCAAATTTCCTGGGTCTCTCTCATTATTTTCATCGATTATTCTATGAACTCTTTGAATTCCACCGAAAACAAATTCAAAGACATAAACATAAAGAATCAAGTCATAGTTTAGACGTCGAAAGAAGGACGATGTTGATCGACTTGAAAAGGTACCTATTTCAAGAAATGCAATAATGTTCTACAGGAATTGATACTAAATAGAAGCTAGATGAAGATTATTGTAATGGAAAATTTGTGTTCCAGAATAATATTAAGGTATTCAACATGATACTGCTTTTTTTCTTTACTGGTCAGTACGGGCCACAAGGAACATGCGCCCAATAGCTCCTGTCCACAGGGCTTGAACCCATTTTTAATTTAACTTCTGAAACGAGTACTTCCACTAATTGGTCAATACGTTCAAAACTATCAAAGTATAAAGGAAGTTATTAAATGATAGTCATTTGAAGAGTTGATCAAAAAAAGTAGATTCAAAAGTTTATGATAAAAATGTTATCCATCAAGAAACATATATCATAATCGACTGAGGATAATAAATCTCACAACTTTAGATGGTAGGATGAAGGCCAGCTTTAATTTACAGGTATTATTATGCAAGAAATATAATTTAATGGAAATATTTCGGTCAAATAATGTCAAGATGATAATTAATAAATAATTCTCCTCACAGGTGATATTCAGCTCAATAAATTGTATGAAAACATGATCCAGTAATTATATCAATAAAAAGAGTTCGTGTTCAATATTTTGAAGGAGAATAAATAAAAGTCTGTAGAGAACTAAAAGAGAAGGGTACTCATCCAATGTCAAGTTCTGTCCTGAAGAGGCCTCAACGTCGCTTCTAGGGGATGGTTTCCCAGGTGATAGACAGATCCTCGAAAAGTCGAAAGGTTTTCCTGTTATTGCATATAACAAACGCCCAAAATACGCAAATCCAATCGTAATTTTATATGATTAAAAAGCCTGAAATTCAATTAAGTTGTTGTATATTATATATTATTGACGATTTCCATAACTTTACCTAAGATGGTGGTCGGCTTTTCTAGAAAATTCTTCCAAAGTGAATATTTAATCCCGTATAAAATGGAAATTCTGTTCGATTTCCAAAAATCAAGAACCCAACAACTCAACAGAATTTTATGAAGTCAACGATTCAAAATATCCGAAAATATGGTGTGACTATAATTTCACAATGTCGAATTTCCAACACTCCACCCAGAAGTAAATATAAATCGTACTGAAAATTCTCGACCTCATATGGCGCAAAGAAGTGAACAAGTGTTTTTTTTTTGTTTCGAAGGTAACCAATGTATTATTAGTTTCTTAATTTCGATTAATATAAGGGTATTCGATTGCTTCCGTAATTTCGAACTATTTAAGGTTACAACGCTGCCAAATATCTGGAACTTTTACAGAATCAAATTATTCCGACAGTTCGACAGCTACCAATCAATTTCTATTATGTCTGGTTCTAACAGGATGGTTGTCCAAGTCACAACGCAAGAGCAGTAACACAATATCTCAGGACGACTTTTTCGGACCGTGTCATTTCTACAAATGGCACGATTAAATGGCCCCTCAGATCGCCAGATTTATCTCCTAATGATTTTTTACTTTGGGGATATCTGAAAAATTTGGTTTATGGGCATGAAATTGATAGAGCGACAAATATCAATGAATTGAGGTTCAAAATAATTCAACTTTGTACCAAAATAGTAACTACGCCGAATCTGCTCAGAGATAATCTGTTTATAATAGATTTGGCTACTGTTTGGCTCAAAAAGGTGGACTATTTGAATAATTAATTTATATTTGTCGACCTTCGATCTTTTAGATTTTTTTCTTATTTTTCTATTTCATAGTTTCGTAGAATTCATTTTATTTTCATACCAGTTATGGCGAAAATGAACCAACTACAAACTCATTTTCTTAGAAGAAATTAATTGTGGCAGATAAATTGCTCACATACAATGGAATAAAATTGTAGTGTCCGACCGAAACTGGTTTTTCAGCCGAAACCGAAACCGAAACCGAACTTTCGGCCAGGGTCTTAGTTTCGGCCGAAACCGAAACCGAAACCGAAACTTCATATTTCATACTGAAATCTACTGTATTTTTTACAATTTCATTCGCATTTACATAAAAACAGTTGAGGAGTGGTGAATAAAATAAAAAGTCAATTTTTTTGACATCTTTAATTATTATTTTGGTATTACCAAGTTATCAAAATAATCAGTCGAAGTATACAGGGTGATTCCAAATCAGACGAGAACTTTGGAGGAGGTGTTAGTACATTTGCTGTGGTTTAAGCCATTTTTATTGATGACCGAAAATCAACAGTTTCCGAGATATTTGAGTTCTGGTTCTGTTGAAAAAGAATTAGTATGATTTGAGAGGGGATTTAAGAAGCAGATAGAGAAAAATAACAAATTCAATATTTTTTTTTGCAACTAAGCTCGAAATTTCATTAGAAAATGTATTCATAAATTATGTTCCACCATTCCATAAGCAAGCACGTGCCGTCTTTCTGATGTCTTCAGTTGTTATTTTCCGCCTGAAATTTACTCACGCTGTCATTTGATACACATTCACTATTTTATATACCAGACATTCAAGAGGCTGCTTATAAAAAATCTGCTGAAACGAAAATAGTTAAGCAATCTAACGAAATCTTTCAGAGAATGAAGAAGGAAGTAGACAGGTTGTTAAAATAATTTTGGCATACCAAATTGTGAAATTCGAAAGTTGCAGACAAATTGATATTAGAAATTGATTTTTCATTTTTTCATATAGCACATTTCAAATCATACTATTTCTTTTTCAACCTATTATACAGCATAGTTTTGCTTTTTTTCGAACATATAATATCCTTTTCTGATAAAAATAAACCAAAATTATCATCAAATTTGCTCAACGTAGAAAAAATTGACGAAATATGAACTAAGTTCAGAAATCTTTCAAAAATCACCCGAACTCCAAAAACTGTTCATTTTCGGTTATTAATAAATATGGATTAAACAACAGCTAATGAGTCATACTAACTCCTCCTCCCAGTTTTCGTCTTATTTGGAATCACTCTATGTAATCTAATCAATAATCATTAAAGTGAATTCTCATGATTTCTCAGTCTTAACAAAGATAGATTACAATAACTTGTACGACAATTATGTAGACCTACTTATAACTCCTGGCCAAACGACCAGGATAATTCACGAACAGTCAAGTTTCGGCCCGGCCGAAAGTTTCGGCCGTTTTGGGCCGAAACCGAAACTAAGGCCGAAACTAGATTTCTTGGCCGAAACTGGCCGAAACCGAAACCGAAACCGAAATTACGGTCGGTCACTATAAAATTGTCGTATTTATTTTCAACCGATATGGTATAACGGATATCACGTTTGGAGTGCGACTGAGCGGCAGAGTGACAGTGAGACCGTGATCCCCGAGAATAGTATCGTTACATCCCCACCCGTGACCAACTGAGCCAAAGAGAGAGCACAGTGTTTTATTCGTTGTCGCATAGCGCTGAAGTTGTGAATGTTCCACTGCACCACTGGATCGTAAACATCGTCTTGATTAACGTTGAATTTCCTATATTTCCGACTGTTTTTACATACCTGTATAACCCTTTAATACATCAATATATATACATACCTAAATCATTTTTGCTCCGTATATGGCAGTCTATTTACTGACTGAGGAAACAAAAAAATAGCAAAAAGAGGCAACTTGGCAGGAATGCTAAGAGATCAGAGCTGTGCCGAGCACTGAAGAAAAGTGCATCGAGCCCTAAGCACTAAGCACTCAATAAAAATGATCCCGAGCCTCGAGCACAAAGCACTTCGTTTTCACAAAAGGTCTGCGATTACTAAGCACTTTATAAAAGTAATTCGATTTTTCGAGCACAAAGCACTAAGCACTTTTAGATGGAAATGAGGACAATCTCCGCGAATTGTTATATAATATTGTATTCAATTGGAGAAACATGTAGGTAAACTAGCAAACCTGCATTGCTCATGTACATCATTGGAGAATAAGAAATAGAGTGTAGCGAAACAAATTTCTATGATACTAACGATCTCAAATTCGTTCTATTCTCACACATATTGAAAAGGTCTTTATTATTTAAGGAAATGATACAATGAATGGAAATATGAATTCCATAAGCGTCCCAGTTTCTGCACATGTAAAATGTATTTCCCTATTTAAAAATGGGACAAAACCCGAAACATATATGACAACAACATAGTATTATATTATGAAACTAAGGCCAAGTATTTTCTTTCCCTTAACAATACAAAAACACTGACGTGATTTCAGTGCTCTTTGGGGCATGTTTTCATTAATACATAATTTAATTCGAATTGATCAACATGAAGTCAGTTTTATTTCATATTCTCAAAATGTCAAAAATATAATCCGCAGAAATCGGATAGCATCATTTTCTATTGTGATTGTAATTATATGCAATTTAGTATTGTAAATAAGATATAAATTTAAATGCATATATCGAATAAATCTGGTAGGTACTCATTAACTGCTCCGACCACAGCGCCATCGTCTATTCGTGTTACGACAAGATTTCGGAAAGGTTTAGTGCTTAGTAATTCTCGGAAGTGCTCGGGAGCACTTAAGGGATTACTAAGCACTAAGGCAAAATCCACCTAGTGGTTTCGGAGTTGAGGCTGTTTTTATTAAAAACGTTTTTTATGAATATTTCCGGAACCGATCACTTGATCTATGTATATGAAATTTAGCATTAAAATGTGGAATCATGACCTTTATATGCATGCGAAGTTTTGAACTGATCGAACTGCCATAAAATGGCAAAAAAAAATCGAAAATTTTGTTTCCATAATAACTCGATAAATACTGATCTGATTGAATTGAATATCAGTAGTTAGATGCAAAAGACCAAAGCCAACAAATTTCGTGAGGATCACATGACATGAAAAAATTCAAAAAATTACTTCTATTCTGCGGAATATTCTGCTCGAAATTCCGGAACCTTTTTTTTGGCGCTCTTGTTTCTCGGAACAGAGTGCTTATCAATTTGCTTGTCTGTAATTTTCGATTTTTTGGCTGAAAATGGTCGTGAACGATTTGGTTTGACCCACTGATCAAGAATCCGTGGTCGAAATCGATTCTGTCCGGCCGTCCGTCCGGCCGTTAACACGATACCTCTCGAACGGAATGAGCTAGACAGTTAAAATTATCGAGCAGGTTTGAGGGATAAATATCTCGGTTAAGTTTGTTATTGGGCAAAATCGGTCTAATAGTTTCGGAGTAACGAGAATAAATATTTTTTTTTTACATTACAACTTTTGAATTCAATTTTTTGTATGCTGCAGTTTCATCATAATAATCCATTGTTATCATTTTCAACTCTAACAAGCTAATACTTTAGGAGATATGATGTTTCAAAGTTTCAATAATACATCGTAAGTCCTATGTATTCACAGAATGTAAACACAGAATCTGTCTGTGATCACTATTCATAAATGTCATCTTTTCTATCTATTAGAGATTGTCAATTCGTAGTCGTTATTTTCTCTTGGTATGCAAGTATTCGAATCTTGAATTTGTGAATATATACAAGACTGTTTTGATGTTGTTTATGGAGGCAATAGGAAAGAAGAACATAATGGAATCATCAAAAGAAATTACTGTTCGTTGAGCACTGAGGATAATATTACCTTTTACTACCTTAAGTAGTGAGATATGTTCCTATATACAGTATTTTCATAATGTTGCTAGCAAAAAAATACTGAAATATGGATCTACATTTGTGTATCAATCATTTATTTTGAGTTAAGGTTCATAATACAGAAAAAAATGTGTTAGTGGTATGAAAATTGAATTTTTAATTATTATGAAAAGAGGATAGTATTTTATTAATATATTTTGAACTATTATTATAATTTGTTCGTAATACACTACCTACTGAAATATCAGGAATACATGAACAATCTGCTATGATTGTCTCCAGCATTGCTCTAGACATTTCGATGATACTTTCCTTGGGTATTTCGAGTTGTGAAAACTACGAACCGAGTGTAAGATGCAACAACCCCACGAGATTGAATCATTGTAGATTGCTCATTTAATCTTGATAAATAAATTTAATGACAACTTTTGAAGCATTAAGGCATTGAAGCATTGTGGATTGCTCTTTTTTTAAACGATAATTTTTGAAGCATTTTTTTAACGACACTTGTTTTAAATTTAATTTCTTTGATGATGCATTTCTATCATAGGAATTCATTGATATAATTCCCAACTCTGAGAAACCAATACTTTCGGAGATATAGTTTGTCTGTTTGAACAAGAGCGCCAAACAGCTCCTGTCCACAGGTCATGCTGCCCCTTCCGGGCATTTTTTTGACATGCGCATGCGCAGATAAGAAGTGATTTGACTGCTGGAGTATTCGTCAGAGAGGATTGGGGTTTTGGCGTGGCGGATGCTTTTCCTCCATAGAATCACCTGGTGAGGGTCCGCGCATGCGTGGATTCAAGATGCGATATCTCCTGAACTATATTTGGTAGATCTATATTAAATAACGTTCAGATTTGGAGAATAGGCTATTGCGTTCCTAACCGGGGTCCCATCACCGCAATTTTTAATTTATTTCGATCTATGCTTAAACTAACAGCCGAACTGTATTGATAGCCAGATTTGTTAAGGGAACTTGAATAAATATAGAAAAGCACTGACGTGAAGTCAGTACTCTTTGGCGCGCGAGTTCACGTTGGCTAATTTGAATTGAATGATGAGTACTTCAATTTCAGTGAATAGAGCGTGCCGGAGATCTACCCAGAGGGTAGTGGTCACAAATCACTGTCGAGTAAAAAATTAACAGTGCTGTATCTGAGCTGGCACAAGGATAGAGTAATAAAGTTAGAAAGACTCTCCTTAGTCGCACAAGCTCCTAGGAGCTACGGAGGGATGTCCTTGGGGAAGACTTGGGAGGGTCAGTATAATCACAATCATATTTATAGCATGCGCGCCAAATGCAGATTGACTTAACTATGAAAGAAAAAGGCTAAAAAAGCATTGACGTGGGGTCAATCTGCTTTGGCGCTTGCTATAAATATGATTATGAATATACTGACTCTCCCAAGTCTTCCCCAATGAGATCCCTCAGAAGCTCCTAGGAGCTTGTGCGACTAAGAAGAGTCAGTTTTGTTCTTTGTTAACTTTGTTAATCTATCATTATGGCAGCTTAGATACAGCACTGTTAATTCTTGACCCCACAGTGAATGGTGTTCACTTCCCTCTGGTTAGATCTTCGGCTTGCTCTATCCACTGAGCTGGTAGTACTCATCATTCAATTCAAATTAGCCAACGTGTACACGCTCGCCAAGAGTACTGACTTCACGCTAGTTCTTGTTTATGTTTTCATGTTTCATTCTCTTTCCAGTACTTCGCCACAATAGGGTGTGAGTTTTCTAGAGCTCCTCCTTCTGTCATTCAGTTATGCCGATGATTGGTAACAGTCATGAAACCATTAACGATCTTCCCTGAATGACACTTTCCTGTTTGGGATTCTTTATTTATTTATTTATTTATTCAACATTGGAATACAAAGAGGCATCCACCCAAAAAAGTATCCACATATATAAAAAAATCATTTCAAACATAAAAAAATTCTTGCATCATCCAACCCATGAAAATATAAACAACTGAAAGGTAGCGACAATCCAAACAAAACAATCAAGTTACAATAAACTACAACCCGGAAAATAACCTAATATTTTACATAAACTTACATTCTGATAAAGTGAACAAGTTACAACAAAAATTACTGCTTGAACAATAACCAAATTATCCGCATAAACTAAGCATCAGAGGACTCAAGATCAGCTTTTATCGCTCTTTTCATCCTAAGCAATGAGTCATGGAATATATCCACGTTGGAACAGAGAGCATTAAAAGTCGATAATAATTAAAATCGACGAATATTTCGCCATGTGTCTTTTAGTTATTAGAAATGAGCTGTAGTTACCTTATTATAAGCGATCAATAATAATTGAACAGTTGGTTATTACAAGAATATTCATTAATTTTACATCAAACATTGGGAGTTTCATATCATTTTGAGTAGAAGATTAAAAAAATCTTATATGATTGTATTAATGATGTAAGAGCGTGAAACCCTAAAAAAAAGGAATCTAGGTAGGGATAATTATTGAAGGGTAGTGGAAAGAAGATTTGAGATACACGAAGAATTTTATAGGTTCAAATTAGCGTCATTAAAATAGTGGACTATGAATTGTGATTCTGACATAATAATATGAGACACTGCCACTTTATTCAGCTATTTTCAGTTCATATTAGCTATGTATATTGTATATAGCAGTATTGAAGTCTTTAATTCCATAATTTGTCAATTGGCCGTCAGTTTCTCAGTGTTCCGTTAGAAATAAATAGATAGATAGATATCAGTTTAGTCAATATAATATATACAAATGTGCATAACTCTGCGAAATAACTGCGAGTTAGTATTATATAACTGTTTACAGTTGTCAAAAATAAATTTGTTTCTAACGGCAGATGAATTATTACCAAGATCCAAAAATTCAAAAAATTAAAAAATTTTCTATTTATAATACATTTTTTGTCACCATTGATTTTTCTGGACATTATCGGACGTCTTGTCGTTATCGGGAATTCTGTCGTTATTTGGTTCTCATTCTCGTCTTGCTCGGGAATATTTGTCACTATCCCATATCTGTCACTTGAATTTTTGCGCGTATGTTGTGGGGAACATCGCGTTATCATTTTGCCCAAATGTCTGTAATTTTCGAATTTTTCACCGAAAATGGCCCCAAATGATTGGGTTCGACTCCCTGATGAAGAATTCAAGGTGATATTTGATTGACTGCTTCCGATTGAAAACTACTTCATTGCAGCCATCAAGGGTTGTCACCAATGTATGAGGACAGACATCCTCCACAAAGATCGATTATGTTGTGACAAATGTTGGCGTGAAGGATTGTAAAGCTGACATTATCATAGTTCGGTCTATAAATTATGTTTAACGTTGTTCTGAAATATGTCTCCTCAAAATCTGATAAAGATAGCTGAAGATATTTCCAACTGTTCTTTCGCAAATTTATATGAAAATTCAGATGTAAATGTTATTTCTCAGACATTTGTTGACACTATAAGGAACTTCATTGAGTATCACAGTCCATTAATTTATAAAACTGTTAGACCGAACATATCAAAAAATTGGACAACAACTAAAATAAGAGATGCTTCAAAATAATTTGAAATCTAGTAAAAAATTGTACAGGGACGTTAAGAGTGCTTACAGCCGTATGATCAAATCAACAAAGTTGAGTTTTTACGGTAACATGATTAGAACATCTGATAATAGAAATAGACTGGTTTGAAAAATAGTGAATATGGAAACTGCTAGAAAATCCAAAAATGCTATTGTATCGAGTAATCAACTTAAATTTTTTATTGATGGTGTGAAATTTTCTGAAGATGTCGATGTGGCCAATGTCTTTGTGCAATATTTTTCTGAAATTGCTAAATTAAGTTCAGAACGGAAATACGGTAATGTACTGAGTCAAATTTGTACAACTTCTCCTACTAGTGAAAGTACTTTTTATTTCCATCCTGTGGATAGAATTGAAGCCATTGGTGCGATAAATCAATTAAAGAATAAAAGATCCTCTGGTCATGATTTGGTTTCTGTCAAAATACTGAAACTAATAGCCGATGATATCTTTGCACACTTTGCACACCTCGTTAATGAATCAGTTTCTAGTGGTGTTTTTCCTGATTGTTTCAGGAACTATCGCCCAATTTCGATATTAAGTGTATTTTCAAAGGTCATAGAAATAATAACACTGAACCATATGATGTCACACTTAGTTAAATTCGATATAATTGCCGAAAGTCAACACGGTTTCAGATCCAGACGCTCAACTGGAACAGCTGTCATTGATTTTCTCCAGTTCGTTCAGTCATCTTTGGATGAAGGTTATGTTGTTACTGGTCTCTTTTTTTACATCTCCCAAGCCTTTGATACCATTGATCCTTGTTTCCTCGAAAGTAAACTTTACAATCTTGGCTTTCGTGGTACTTTCTTGAGGTGGATTGTTAGCTTCATGACCCATCTTGAATTAATTGTTAGGGTGGCAAATACATGTTCTTCAAACTTTGAAACTGAACTCGGTGTACCACAAGGTTCAGTACTGGGAACGTAACTATTTATATTATTCATAAACGATTTACTTGATCACATGAAGATGGCTAAAATTTTAATTTTTGTGGATACCAGATTGTGAGAGCAAAGTGGTTAGGCTAGCTCATTGATCTGTGTGAATTGCTGTTAGATAGCTTCAGATTGTGATGTCAGGCTCACAGACTCATACTAAATGTTAACAAAACTGATGTGGTTAAGTTTGAATTGAGAGGGTGCTCCTCTTTAACTCCGAATTCTGGAAAAGATGTTCTTCGTACCAAAGAATTTAAAAGTTTTTAGGTATAATTATTGACAGCAATTTGAGATAGTGCCAACATATTGCTTACATTAGTAAAAAAATCTGCTGAGGAGCTCGCTTCCACTCGATGCATTAATTAATGTATATTGCCTAGTCTATTCTCATCTATCATATAAAATCATCCATTATTCAATGACGTCTTACACAGCCGATTAGCTCACCCCTACTCCCGGCTCTGGAACGAAGAGGGGGATATCTGAGCCCACTCTAGCGTGTGCGTTAGCTTGCCCTAATGGGTTTAAACAATACTCAAAATTTCGAATGCAAGCACTAACGAGGGTTTAATTTCAGGCATTTGAGATTTTTTTTCAAATATAAAATAAGGACAGTTTCCGCAATTACTCGATTTACCCTTATGGAATACCCTGATGGTCAATTTCTCAAGGCCCGATAAATTTCTTCACACTTGAGATGTTGAATGTTGTTGAGCATTCTGCTGAAGTTTTCACAGGAAGCGAGCAATAAATCGTTCTGTAATGGTCGACCCTTAACAAGAAATTTCAATCTCTGACTAGTTGACCTCTGTAAAAGTATTATTTTCAAGGGTTAGACCCCAGTTCTCTCTAGTGCCAAATATATTTAAGTGTTACAAGCAAACTCCTTGAGAAAACCAAATATACGATTCTCGAAAAGTACGTAACAATCTTTTTCAGCATTATTCTATTTATTTACTCTACAATTGAAATAATATATATTCCAAAATAATATATAAAATATATATTGTTTCGATTGTAGTGGCAACTCCAAGTGCATTCCAAGATACTATAAAATTATAGAGATTGGTCCCGTGACTAAGTTTTGGCGCTCTTGTTTCTCGTAACAGAGTGCTTATCACTTTGCTCAAATGTCTGTAATTTTCGAACTTCTCAATGAAAATGGTTTTAAACGATTTGGTTCGACACGGATCAAGAATCCGTGGTCAGAATCGATTCTGTCCAGCCGGTCCGGCCGTAGACGCGATAACTCTCGAACGAAATGAGCAAGACAGTTGAAATATTCAGAGTTGCTTTGAGGGAGAAATATCTCGGTTGAGTTCGTTATTGGGTTTCGGAGTAACGAAAAAAAAAATTGTTTTTACATCACCACGTTTGGATTAAATTTTTTCTATGATGCAGTTTCATCATAAGAATCAACTGATATCACGTTCATTTCAAACAAGCTAATACTTTCGGCGATATGATTATTCAAAACTTCAATAATACATCGTAGTTCTATGTATCCACAGAATGCGAATTCTATCTGTCTGTGTTCACTTTTCATAAATGTCATCTTATCTAACTATTAGAGACATGTCAATTCGTAGTTTGAAAATATTTTCTGCTGGAAAACAAGTATTCTATTTGTCAGCCTGACTGACTGCGCCTGAAATTTCGGAGAAATACGCAAGCGCCCGGGACTATTTTGTAGACTGTTTCAGGCTTGAAAATAAATAGAACTGGTTCTATTTGTTCCCCCTGAAACGTGGGGATTTCAAGCCTTTTTGTCGAAATGTCATGTCTACCAAGACAATATTTATCTGTCTGACTTGACGTCTTAACATAACCTAGTTTATCCTTTGAATCTCAGCCTTCGTAAATTCAATAATAAATGTATGTTTATTACTTTGAGGGCATAAAATAACTAAACTTACGAGGGCCAGATAATCTGTGATGGCTATCCCCGAGTGATATGAAGTTTTCACCAGTAGCCTAGTATCACAAAGTAATTATTAATATCGTTTATGGAGCAATGCTTTCTGGAATTACAGTGTCTTTTTTCTATAGGTGAATTTGCACTCTATGTAGTAGCAGATTAAACGTTTCTTCAGACATTCTTAAAACACTATGGTATTGCTTTAAAAATTTACAAACAAAACAAGAACTTGAGGTAGGTAGATATGTGAATTTTTTCAATGTTTGCAGCTCTGAAATTACTGCCTGAAACAAGCGCGAAAAAAGCGCGGTGTAATAGTGCCACTCATTCGGGGGGAAATTCAATCAACAAATAGCTATAAAAATAGGCGCAAATATAGATTTGAAAAAGGCATAGTGTAATAAGGGTATTATTATTTTAAATGATAATTTTTGAAGCATTAGAAAGCATTGATTTTTGATCTTTTATTCTTGATAAATAAACTATTATATGGATTGAATTCCCTTTCTGATCGAGTTCTATCATAAGAATCAATTGATAATATCCCCAACTCTGATAAAGCAATACTTTCGGAGATATGACTTGTCAAAGCTTGAACAAGAGCGCCAAAGCTCCTGTCCACAGGGCTTGAACCAATTTGTCTCATTAGGTTGTCTCACCATTGTCGATAAATTTCGAGAAACACCATCATTCGCAATTGGGAGCTGAAGTAATACATCAAGCATTCGAATCGAAATATCGTTGAGGTAAATTCCCAGTAGAGACAGAGATGTGAAATATTTGAAACGTGCATTTTGAGACACTACCGAGTACAAATTTTCAGAAGAATTATTTTCTTATCAGTTTCCCATTTACCTACACTCCTCGTTGAAGTATATTAGGTTGGAGCGAAAAAATAATGTCCGGTTGATATTGATCTAGGTGTCAAAAGTTGTAGGCTTTTTGACTCAAAATAATCCGTATAAAATATTATTCGTGTCTCAGTAATACCACCCGAAACCTCATTGAATTTTTGGGAAGGTTCGTTTATAGACAACATTCTCAGTAGATGTATGGAACTCTGTCAAATTCTTATTTCACCAATTCGTGGTATTATAGTATATTCGCAATTCAAAGCAAGATAATGCATGATTATAACCTAGAATACGTGAAGTGTGAGTGCACGTTATCAGTGAAAAATTTGGAAATTAAGCTTTGTATAATTTGTTATAGAAACATGTAACTCGAAGCGATATTAATTGATTGCTGAATGAAGAAACTGAATAGACTAAATACCTCAGAGACGAAACACTAACTGTTATTCCTCAGTGGCCTCCTGAAAATATTGGAATAATTTCCATTCAGCCTAACGTCTGGGATAAATTGGTGTGAAACGTTCAATGTCTTATTCTATTAGGAGAATTGTGGCCATTGGGGAGCACCCATCCGAAAGAATGAGATGGAGATAACAGGCGAAACGAAGTTATAGAAAGGGAGAAACAATTACTTTGATGCCCATTTACATATTGTTGAAAGCTTTGGGTCTGATAATTGAAGCACGAACATAACACTAATATTTTTTGAGGGTAGGGTAATTTCATTGCGGTTGGCAATTCGCCGAATGCTTTTGCGGTTTCGGAAGGTTAGAGAGGTCGCTTTTCGCCATTTTATGACTGACGTAGGGGATTCATAATCACTTGATACATATCTGATAGTTTTCAATTCATTGACATTGATTTTGAATAAAACTGATGACTGGTTTCCCACAGAATGGAGATAAAGGCTGAAAGGAGTTAAACCAAATGCTATTAGGTCTAAAGTATCAATTGATTTATTTACTTTCACTAAAAATTCTTCTTTTTGGCGCTCTAGTTCCTCGGAACTGAGTGCTTATCAATTTGCCCAAATGTCTGTAATTTTCGAATTTTTGGTTGAAAATGGTCTCAAACGATTTGGTTCGACTCACTGATCAAGAATCCGAGGTCGAAATCGATTCTGTCCGCCCGGTCAGGCCGGCCGTAGGCACGATAACTCTCGAACGAAAGCAGTTAGAGGATTGAAATTTGCAAGGTGGGTTTGGAGAGTAAATATCTCGGACGAGTTCGTTAATGGGCGAAATCCATCTAGCGGTTTCGGAGTTATGGCCGATTTTAGTAAAACACATTTTTCATGAATATCTCCGAAACCGATCACTCGATCTATCGGAGATTTAGCATCAAATTGGAGAATCATGACCTTTATACGCATGTGAGGTTTTGTACTGACCAGGTCACCGAAAAGTGTCAAAAAAAATTTTAAGAATTTTTTTCTTCAATCACTCTCGAACGGAAAGAGCTAGGCAGTTGAAATTTTCAGAGTAGGTTTGGGAGATGAATATCTCGGTTAAGTTCGTTAGTGGTCAAAATAAGCCAGATGGTTTCGGAGTAACGAAAAAAAATTTTTTTTTTTTAAGTTACAAATTTCAAATTCAATTCCTATTTAAGATGCAGTTTCTCCATAAACATCCATCGATATCATTTTCAACTCCAACAAGCTAATACTTCCGGAGATATGATTTTTCTAAATTTCAATAATGAATCGTACTTCTATGTTTTCACAGAATGCTATAATTATTCTATCTAAGCTTTATTATATGATCTGTGTTCATACTCGTACTTGTCATCCTGTTCTATAAGAGATAGTCAAATTCATTTCAGCTATTGCAATTTGATTTCTTCCATGGTGCAGTTCTCATTTTCAGATTGATCATTTAATCTTGATAAATCAACTATTATTTGAATTGAATTTCCTTTATGCTGCAGTTCTATCATAAGAATACATTGATATAATTCCCAACTCTTAGAAACCAATACTTTCGGAGATAATTTGTCTGTTTGGACAAGACCGCCATGAAAGCTCGTGTCCACAGGGCTTGTTTTAAAGCATAAGTAATCAAGCAGTGAACCTGCTTGATTTTTAGGGCCAGTTGTACAATACGAGGCTAGCTCGCATTAAAAATAGTTTATGCAAACACAGGGTTTGACGACTGTTAGGCTGTTGTTTAATCACGGATTAGGAGTTAACCACCAGTTCTCTCTGGATCAAGTTAACTATTTTTAATTGGAAGCTTAACGTCCTGGAATAAACGCCAATTATTTAAACGGTGAAGTTAAGTATGAATATAAACCATTTGTGTTATTTCGATTTCCCTTATGGATATAGGTAATGGAGGAAATAACGGATGATGGAGATGGAATTCATAAATATAATTGAATCTATACGAAAGCAGCCAGCGTCATAATTAGTGGGAATAATTGAACAGGAAAATATTTGAATAGATTTCGTTTACCCAATGAGGTATGTTGCCATGTAGTCTGTTTGATTTCTGACATAATTGAGTCCCCAACGAATCGGTGTGTTTTAGTATTGATATTTTTTTAATTTTCTGCTTGATTGGCTCAGTGACCAAGAACCGGACACACCCAGTTCAATCACGAGGGTAGGAAAGAAAGTTCGGTTTATCGCTACCATTCACTGTTAGGTCAAGAGTTGCAGGGCTGTGCCTGAGGTGGCTCAAGGACACAGTAAGAAAGCCTTCACAGAACACAACTTATCCTTACTCGCTCAAATACTCAAGAGCTTATGAGGGGTCTCAATGTAGAAGACCTAGGAGAAACAGTTAAATCAAATCAAATTCATTCATCCATATGTTCTGAATCCTAATATGAAATAATTAATTTTTTAGCCACGCATTGAAACCAGAAGAAATGGTTCTGCTCACATTGAGATATTATCACTGGAACAATGATGATTGATATTGGTGATTTTATGGGTGTCAAAAATTCAACTTGCAGAATCATTCACAAAGTATCTGTAGCAGTGGATAAATTGTACCCTAAATACATAAAGATAATTTAATCTGAGATTGAAAAACGAGCTCCCAATTTTCATAAATAAGCAAATTCTCTCAATGTATTAGTGCCATAGATGCACCCATGTTAAAATACAATTACCAGGACGACTCAATGCTGAAATTTTCCGTAACCGCAAAGGATACTTCTCAGTGAACATTCAAGCTGTACGTGATTCTTCCCTCAATTTCGTCAATATTGTTTTCCGTTGGTCTGGCTCTAGCTAGGATTCTTCAATTTTCAACAAATTTACATTATGTGCTGAAGTTGAAAATGAAGAATATCGAAATTATTTATTAGTTGGTGATAGATATTATCCCATTAGAAAGTTTTTAGCTACTCCCTTGAGTCAACCCTGTAGTTGACCTGAGCATTTATTCAACGAATCAGGGATACGGACTTGCAATCCAATCATGAGTTGATTTGGTGTGTGGAAGCCTTGATTTCTACTTTAACCATTGGGCTTAAGAGTTGCTTTGAAATATTGTGGAGCAATTATAGTTTCTACCGCAGTTCTGCACAACCAGACCAACAACTCAAGAACTCCCCTGCCAGATGTTGACGAAACTGGGTTGCAAATGATTGAGAATGATCTTAACTTCTGAAATGATGCCATAGAAATACAACCAGAAGTTGGATCGGAATATATAATAGATAATTCTACACGCACAATGTTGATTGAAAACCAGTTTTCTGTGACATAGTTGAAACTAATATAGAAGGTATGGTCTCATAAAACTGAAATGGATTATGTTAACGTTGAAATTAAAAATTGTTACAAATTACAATTTTATTTATGAAGGCTCTGTAATACTGCTCAATGTTTTTCAGTAATAATGATTTCTTGGAGTTAAGCTAATCTTTTTGAGCTTAAATCATCTTCTTTAGCTGCCATTCCTGTTCCATGATATTCATTTTAATTCCATGCTCTAATCTTTATACAGAAATGGTTTGATGACCTCCACCTCCATTTACGGTTTATTTCAATCAAAAATCATGAAACTAACAATTCATTTCACAAATTAGAATGTTAAAGTATGTCAATGAATAGTCCGTGTTCTGGTAATGGACATCATTTTCTTCTTTTTGGTGCTCTTGTTCCTCAGAACAGAGTGCTTATCAATTTGCTCAAATGTCTGTAATTTTCGAATTTTTCGCTGAAAATGGTTTCAAACGATTTGGTTCGACTCACTGATCAAGAATCCGTGGTCGAAATCGATTCTGTCCAGCCTTCCGGCCGTCCGTTAACACGATAACTCTCGAACGAAAGGAGTTAGAGGATTGAAATTTGCAGGATAGGTTTGGAGCGTAAATATCTCGGACGAGTTCGTTAACGGCAAAATCCATCAAGCGGGTTCGGAGTTATGGCCGTTTTTAGTAAAAACATTTTTTATGAATATTTCCGAAACCGATCACTCGATCTATCTGAAATTTACCATCAAATTGTAGAATCATGACCTTTAGACGCATGCGAAGTTTTGTATTGATAGGGTTACCGTAAAGTGTCAAAAAAAATTTTTGAAAATTTTCGAATTTTGTTTCTACAATAACTCTCGAACGGAATGAGCTGGGCAGTTGAAATTTTCAGAGTAGGTTAGGGAGATACGTATCCCGCTATTGGGCAAAATAGGCAAGATGGTTTCGGAGTATCGAAAAAAAATTTTTTTTTCAAGTCACAAATTTCAAAATAATTTTTTTTAAATGCAGTTTCACCTTAAAAATCCATTGATATCACTTTCTCCTCCAACAAGCTAATACTTTCGGAGATATGATATCTCGAAATTTCAATAATGAATCGTACTTCTATGTTTCCACAGAATACTATAATAATTATTCTATCTAAGATTTATTATATGATCTGTGTTCATACTCGTACATGTCATTATGTTCTATAAGAGGGAGTCAAATTCATTTAAGCTATTTTAATTTGATTTCTTCCATGGTGCAGTTCTCATTCTCAGATTGCTCATTTAATCTTGATAAATAAACTATTATTTGAATCGAATTTTCTTTATGATGCAGTTCTATCATAAGAATACATTGATATAATTCTCAAATCTGAGAAACCAATACTTTCGGAGAAATAATTCGTCTGTTTGAACAAGAGCGCCAGAAAGCTCCTATTCATAGGGCTTGACCAATTTTCACATCCAAACTTGTCAAAATATGTAATGATATACATTCTTGAAATCATTGTGCCCAACAAGCTATCGACAAATCTATGGAATGACGAGCTATCTCTTGGTTAAAAACACTCTGGTTACTTCTTCATTGAACAACGCGTAACCTACGGAAACCATTGTTGCAATTTGATACTTGGTCAGAAAACCAGTGGTTTAAACCTATAATGAACCTAAAAGGCGATAGCATATCTAATGGGTGACCATCCTTAGTTTGCAAACGTATTACATACATTTTCCCCCCTTGTGTCCCTTTCCGATTTCACTGTATGTTTCGTTAGTATGTAGCTGTACCACTGTAAACTGGAGTATTCCAAAAAATGTTTTAAAATACGAATTTTCTATTTGATTTCGTTGATTTAGAAACGTTCACTTTCTGTATTGGGATTTTCAATCCACGGGTTAGCACTCAAGCTTCTCCTAGAGAAATTCTGTAACATGAAATCCTTTACAACAAATTTTGAGTTTCTTGTTTCTATTCATCCTCGAGCAATTTTTCCTGCCTTTTTTCTAACGTTTGACTCGAGCCATCAAGGATGGATTCAGCTTTATTTGTTTTTCCATAATTTCTTGGTAGATTTCTTGTAGATACTTGGTCGTAACTAAGCGTTTGAGACCATACTCGGTCAAATTTTCGGAAGTTGGACGGTTGGTTAGACATTCAGTTTACCTGTACATTGCGCCATAGAATGAAAATATTGCAAGCATTGAAACGCCCTATAATAAGCTCTCCACATCATTTATAGTATTATTTTCTTAGAAAATCTCATGTATGATTCAATTGGTATTCAGACACTTACAAAAAATGTTATATCTGTATATATTTCATGAAAAAAATCGGACAATAGAACATACGCGCAAAAGCTCCTCACTTCACGTAAGTGCTTGAACAATTTTTTTTTTCGTAATTTATTGAAGAATTTTTAGGGGTACGGTTCTTACAAAATTTTACACTCGTCTTCATGTCGGTATTCTACAACTAGTAAAAAAGCTTCAATTCGATCGAGTCTATATATTTTTTGAGTTATCGAGGAAATAATATTCCAGATGGGTATAACTCGGAAACCGTTGGGCCGATTATGGCCAACAGCGAGCATACCTACCCTGTAAATTGCAAGTCCGTATCTCCTTTCGTTCGAGAGTTATCGAGACAATGGTCACCCATCCAGCTACTGAACTCACATAAGGCTGCTCGGATCTCCTGCAATATAGATTCGATCGCGTGCAAATTTGGAACTTGGAAGTTAGGTTCGGGCGAATGGTTTCTGATATATAGAATTTTTTTCATTGATTTTCAATGATTTTTTAAAAATATTTCAGTGATACAATCCTGACGAAATTTCGCAAGAATTCTTGCGTTGGCATTCTACAACATATAACCTTGTTTGAATTGGAGCGGTTTTGTATTTTTCGAGTTATTTAGGAAATTACAACCAAATTTCAGATGGGTTTAACTCCAAAACCGTTTTACCGATTATGCCTATAAACAAACTCAAATATCGCATTCAGGTTCACAACCTAACCTAGACTATAATATAACTTTATAACTATGTACGATTGCACTGAAAATTTCAAGTCACTATTATTACGTCTCATGACGTCACATTTTGGGAAACATAGATTTATTTTTCTTACCAAATGAGCTCGCTTGTAAAACGTGAATAGTTTTAGTTGACCATGTATGGTCTCACCCTTGAAAACAATACTTTTACGAAGAGATATCTGCGAGTGGAATTTCTTGTTAAGCTTCGACCTTTGTAGGGTGATTTATTGCCTATTTCCTGTAAAAGAATGCTAAAATGCATTCGACAACTGGAGTGGTAAAAAGATTTTTAACACATTGCCCAGAGCTGGTATTCTTTTTGTCTATACGCTATGGAAACCCCTAGTCTGTGAAAGTTATTTATCAGCTTTCTGCTGATAGATTATATGCAGAAGGCAAGTGAAGTTAGTCCAGATGATGGGAGAAATTCGGGATTTCGAATTCCTAAGATTAAACACCCTAGAAGTTCACTCATTGGTGTTGACATCGGAAATTTAGTATGCAACCCCACTCTTTTTCGTAAACGACAAATGGGAGTATTGCTGTAACATATCAGGGGCGGTGTTAAGATCGAAACTGCAGTCAATGTTAATATTACCAAAATGAAAGAACCCCCCATTTTTCTTCTATCTGGTCTTTTATATACATGTTACACTAAAATAATTCACTACTACAAATATTACAACTACTACTACTACTTCTCTCAGTGCAAGAGACATTACTTACATTTTGCTCGGTCGCGAAACTAATACTCCTTTAGTTCTCCTTCCAAATATGTAGTCACTTCTTCCTTGCTATACATTTTCATATAGAAGGAAGATTTTAGATTGTATAATATTGCATTGTACAATTACTTCGTGCTTGTTATATCATTATCGGTAACAAGAAAATACAGTTTGCTGTTTTGTTTGAAGTGCGTTCGAATCTATCACCACTTCCTATCCTAGAAATTGTTATCATATTGCAAGTAACACTTACGCCGTAATCAACGAGATTACTACTGGGTGCTTAAAGTTGAGTAAACCCCTTTACTCATCCCCCTGATAAAACAATCAGGGTGTATAAATCTGGTCCTTCGAAATAACATTATCCTGCTGAGAGAATCAGGATCCAACATTTGATCCTTCGAACCATAACATCCTGATAAAACAATCAGGATTCAACAACTATCTTTTTCCGTTCTTAGGTTATCGTGACATAAATAATATTATATATTTTTTTTAATTTTATAGCTACACGATTTTCACAATATTTCATGAATGTCCTCGAGTTTGTATTCTACAACTACTCACTGAGTTTCAATTCAATCGGATTAGTATTGGTTAAAAATAAAATCATTACTCGGAAACCATTGGGCCGATTATGCCCATTAACGAACTTGTCTTTCGTATTGGGATGCGCTCTCAGGTTATGGACTTATGGTAAATGGACGGCCGCCCGGACGGCTGGACAGAATCAAATTCTACCTCGAATTCGTCGTCATTTGAGACAATTTTCGGCAAAAAATTACAAAATTATTTGGACAAAATGATAACGCGATGTTTCCCAGAACATACGCGCAAAAATGTATGTCCCAACTTATCCATAGAAGTGGAAATACCCCATATCGCCATTTTAAAAGTACAAAGAATAAAATTTCCCGTTCACGTATGTACTCTCGCAGCCTCCCTTGATCCCGTCCACGGCCAGAATTCTTTCATGAAAGCCGACTCGCCAGCAAGAAGGTCGCAGAAAAGCCTGGAACCCTTTCATTTTCGCTGACACGTGGAATCACACAGCCATAAAAAATATAGGCAAAGTGCTTTATTGAAACTTCAAGTTGACATTTCACCAGTAAAAGGTGACAAGGGTCTTGTCTCTCTGGCGTATCACTCTTCGCTTGAAGCTTTTAGCGGTAAGGCTGATTATTCCGTTTCGAATAAATTTTTGTTCGTCAGAACGAAAGATAATACCTGTTGGGATTCCTCAAATCAATCGTATGTTCTTATGGCTTCTGAGGTTGAATTTTGTGGATTCGAGGAAAAATATGTCCATGGAGCTTTATTTCACTATTATTTTATGTAATATGTGTTACGTCTCATGAGTCACATTTTAAGAAAAGTAGATTTGGTTTGCTCAACAAAGGAGCTCAATTGTAAAACGTGAATGTTTGTCCCTAGATATAACTGGGTTTTAATTTGCTGTGTGAGGTCTCAACTTTGAAAATAATACTTTTACGGAAAGATAACTTGGAGAAGAATTTCTGAAGGTTCGACCTTTGTAGAGCGATTTATTGCCTATTTCCTGTAAAATAATGCTCAAATGCGTTTAACAACTGATGTGGTTGGAAACTTATCAGTGCTGCGGAATAAATCGAGCTGTTGCTGACAGGTTTTATGGAGAACTTAGGTAGAGGCAGTTCAGACGAGTGGGCCATATTCCAGATTTCGAATTCCTAAGGTTAAACACCCTACAGGTTCACTCATTGGTGCTTACCTCCGAAACTTCGGATATATTCCCACTATATTTCATAAACGACAAATGAGAGTATTGTTGTAACATATCAGGGCGATTTTAAGATCGAAACCTCAATCATTGGTAATCCCCCATTTCTCCTATATGAAAAAACCTCATATTTTTCTTCTATGTGTTCTTTTGTATACGATTACACTGAAAATAATTCATTACTATAACTACGACTTCTCTTAGTCCAAGAGACATTACTTATATTTTGTTCGTTCGCGAAACTAATAACCCTTAAGTTCTCGTACCAACATCACATGACACGAAAAGTTAAAAGAAATTACTACTATTTCGCGGAATATTTTGCTTGAAATTCCGAAACCTATGTTTTTGAAGTACCTACATGATGCGCCTTCCTGCCATTTTTCGTAATGAGCATGCGCAGATGAGAAGTGATTTAGCTGCTGGAGTTTTCGTCTGTGAGGATTGGGATTTTGGGGTGGAGGATGCTATTCCTGCATAGAATCTCCTGGTTATGCGCATGTGTGGATTCAAGATGCGATATCTCCTGAACCACTACTGTTGTAGGATCGGAATTTTTGTGATGTGTGTGATTTTGAGGACTTTCAAACACGAGTGGATTGCTCATGCGCAGGGTAGGAGTGACTGTTTTTGGGTTGTATAGGTTATGTTAGGAGTGGTTTAGGACTATCGGTAATGGGTCTGGTGCTGAGCTGGTATTGTGAGGTTTTAAAAGAATATTCATGACAATTATGTGCACGGACAAGTCAATTTGTGGGAAATAGCATTCTTTTCGAGTTTAATTGTCGACCAGGGGCTAGTTTATAAATATCTGTATTCGGAATATCTATATTAAATTCAGATTTGGATACAAGGCATCCTTCAATCCACTGAGCTTGAAACACTCATTATTCAATTCAAATTAGCCAACGTGAACACGCGCACCAAAGAGTACTGACTTCACGTAGGTGCTTTTTTTAAATTTTTGTAATATAATTTTAGTAACTAAAAGGTGTACTAATTAGTGATCCCTACATTTTTCTTACTGAAACAACGTCATAAAAATATACAAGAGGCGTTTAATATTTCATATTTTTGAAAAAAGGATTACACCCTGTTAACCGTTTTCTACCAAATACGAAATATTATTATAATTAATCACGAACAACCTCTTTGTGGATTAAATGCGTACAACATTAGCAGGATGCGATTCAGAGCTATAAATAGTCTGATAAAATCTACAGAGCAGCAGCCCCAGATGAGGTGGGTTATGAATCATTAAGGTTAGTTACTCTTTGATGATTCAAGCCCCGTGTCTACTGTCGATTGGTGAAATACAAATCGCCAATTCTTTTTTGCGCCCATGTTCTGGGGAAAAACGCGTTATTATTTTGCCCAAATGTTGTTTTGGTGGGTTCGACTCCCTGATGAAGAATTCGAGGTCAAATTTGATACTGTCCGGCTGGCCAGCCGTTACCACGATAACTTGAAAACGGAAAGAGATAGCCATTCGAAATTTCCTGGTTAGGTGGCGGGTCCCAATACGACGGACAAGTTCGTTAATGGGCATAATCGGCCCTCTAGGCATTCTGAGTAATAATTTTGTTTGCAACCAATACAAATGCGATCCAATTGAAACTTAGTGATAAAGAAAAATGACGATACCGTTGTTTATAAATCAACAAGTCCAGAGCGTTCCTGGAAATAAGGTCTTCATAATGGCTTCGTATAATTAATATCCTTATGCATATATTTCACAAGTCAAATAAACCCCAGGGGATTTCATTTATTTGCCGAGAAGCAAGAGCAGACGCGTTTCTGGCTTCTTGGCCTCTCTCAGTACTCTGTAGCTTCCCAACAAAATCAACTAAACTGAACCGTCTTAAGCCTCTCACAGCAGTCCTGAGCAGTTATAGATAAACGCCCACTGCAACTATGAGACAAAACAATTAATTCAGCATTTCCCCATCAGTGAAAATTTGAAGCGTGAAATCATATGCCACCACATTCGCTCGATTTCAATCGATATTTGCTCGAATTTTCACATTTAACACAAAAATTAACTGGTGATGAAATTGAACTAACGATGGATATTCATGACAAAATACTATTTCATTCCACAATTTAGCTATAACTTGGCATTTTGCAGCAAGATTTGAATTCTTGAGATTCTCAGAAGTGAATTGAATGTGCAACTTTGTGCTATAGAATGAAACGACGTTTCAAGGAAAACTCAAAAAAATGGTGAAAAACCAAGTTTTAACAGAATATTCAAGTTACAATCATATTCATGCTGACACTAATGTTGTCTTAGTCACCAATCAAAATCCGTTAGATTATTAACAAGTTTTGAAAGCGTTATGAGCAACACAAGAAAAAATATTTTTCATGAATTCCTGAATTTTTGCACATTGAAAAAATACAAAACCATCGAATTCAAATATGGTATTAGTTGTAGAATGCCAATGCGAAAATTCTTGTGAAATTTTGTGGGGATCCTATGACTAGAAAATTAAAAAAAAATCGTTGAAAATCATTGAGAATGAAAATTCTATATATCAGAAAGTATTCGCCCGACATCGCTGGAATTTTGCGAGAGCCCTCAAAACCCAACTATCAAGTTCCAAGTTTGAACGAGATCGGATCTAGGTATATTGTTGGAGATCCGAGCAGTCTTGTGTGGGTTCAGTAGCTGGATGGGTGATCGTTACCTCGATAACTTTCGAACGAAAGGAGATAGGATTTTTCAGGGTAGGTTGCGCATCCGAATGGGATAGTTAAGTTCGTTGTTGGGCATAATCGGCCCAACCGTTTCGGAGTTATTCCCATCGGGAATATTATTTCCTAGATAACTCAAAAATATAGACTCGATCAGAGTGAAGCAAGATAACTAGCAGTAAAATATCTACGTAAAGACGTGTGTAAAATTTTACCATCTCTTTCTGTTCTCAAGTTATCGTAAGTTGCATAATATTTTTTCATAATTTTTTACAAATGTTCTAGAGTTACGATCCACACGAATTTTGGAGAAAATTATAACTAATTACCATGTTTGAATTGAATTGGTTTTGTATTTTTTTGAGTTTTTGCGGAAATAACAACAAAATTTCAGATAGCTATACCCTGAAAATTCCAATTGGCTATTTCTTTCCGTTCTCAAGTTATCGTATCAACGGCCAGCGGGCAGGCCGGACAGAACCAGATTTGATCTCCCAATTCTCCATCAATGAGTTGAACCTGATCGTTTGAGACCATTTTCGCCAAAAATTATAACATTACAGAGATTTGGGCAAAATGATAGCACGCTCTTATCCAGAACATGCACGCAATGAAAAATCAATCTTGAACGGCTATATATATAGCCGTTCAAGATTTACAACTTCTTACTTATGCGTAGGGGTCGACAAGACAAGAATGCTTGTCATGATAACAACTTCTTGTCTTGTCTTGAGATAAAGTCAAGAAATTTAAAAAAATCTTGTATTGGCGTTTTCTTGGCGTGTTATATCTTGTCTTGGCTCAAGAAATTTCAAGATCTTGAAATTTCTTGAATAACCGGTGATTTCCCGGCGAACTTCTCCGATCTTTATTTGTTTTCTGACTCAAATGACGTCGTGCAATTGCTCTGTTTACACTCTAATTAGTTAAGGGAGGTTATTATTACAAAGTGGTAGTCATAGAGAAATAGAAAAAATAAACTAGGATGTCTGGTGGTAGTCTTATTTCACCATGAGACAGTGACTTTTCAATTAACAGAGTACGTCTGCTGAGCAATTTGGCTCCGATTCTGGCTCAAACTATTTACCAACAAGCAATTGACAGAAAGGTAATCGTTACGATTTTAATAAATAATAAATAAAATGATGAGTGAGACTAACGTGACTACGACTAGTGCCTGTGGGAATGACAGAATCTGAAACCGTAGCCGTCAGCGGTAGCGGAAGGAAAACTCAGAAGCGTTCGCCAATTTAGGATAGTGGTAATTCTGACCGAAAGAAATTCTGTGATGTTTTCGAAATTGCGGTGATCATCAGTACAAACGGCAAAAACAAAAAAGGATAAATTAGCCAAATGTTTACCATGTTTTCACAAAAATAACAAGTGTTTACCTGAAAATTAAAAATTCCGGGTTCAAAGTAAAGAAAATGTAATTTGTGATTTATTATAATAGTTTGTATAATACTCACTTTTGTGCACGTCGCATGTTACAGAGCCGTTAATAATAATTACCAGAGAAATACAAAAATACTCTACCAAATTATGGGCACAAACTTCCCACAAATTTTTTTGTTTTGTTTGTTTTACTTCAAATGACTTGAAATGATCTAAATTATACAAAAACATCATTTGAGTAGACAAAATTTTGTGTCCGATATTTTGTGAAACAATACAATTTCACGATTAACCTCAAATAACAATCAACGTATCTCAATATGAAACGGCAATACATCAGTTCATGATATTCTCAGAAGATTACTATAAACCGCACTCAAATTTTGCCATTTACTGTAGAATTGATATTTATATAGATCATTTTGCTTATATTCTATCGTTAGCCTACAACAATTATTTAAGGGTGAGTTTCCAGTTTCTACTAAATGCTAAAGATTTTGTAATAATTCATTGTATAATTCTAGCTGTGAAGAAGTCCAAATATAAAGACGAAACGTAACATGATTAAGATTTGTATTTCTTGAAATGTTGACCTAATCCCATTATACACTATCTATGTAACATGATGAAGCTAGTGATATTGTATTATGGTTAAAAAAATGTATTCTCTAGGCAGGTCAGTCATGTTTCCTCGTAAAAGCTGTGTATATTAAATTTAAACATTTCAACCGACAGTCAGATATATTAATCGGAACCATTTTTTTTTCCGCTCGAGAGGAAAACCTTTTTTAGGCCTGCAATTATAGATATTCCACTAAAAAATCTCTCGCACGTTCCTTGGAGTAGTTCGTCGTCCTGCCCTTACAGCACCCCTTAACAAAAGATATGGACTACAAACGGCATTCACAGTTGATGAGACCTGATAACTCGAAGTGATCAAGCAACACTGCTTCCTGCATTCTGTGTACCAATTCCTCGGCCAGGCATCTATAGTCCGGAATCATCCGCAACTCTGCCACGTAGTTTGCTCTCATTCCGCCTAGGCATCCTATGAATAGAACGACCATCCCAGCTTTATGCCTTGTGTGCAGGATTCCCAGTTCAAACATTAAATCCTTGTATTTTTCCCTTTTCTGTTATTCTTTCTTCACCAAATTATTTTCAGCGGGGGAGTAAAATTCAACGACAAATAATTCCTTGAGTTCTTTGTCCAGCGGGACTACATCTGGCTTTATGGCGTGGATCTGCTGAGTTGTTGGAATCGCATAGTTCCAGTACTATACCGTAAACCTCTCTCAGGTGGAAATAGTGAATTCGGAGTGCCGCATTGTGTCTTTCCACATTTCCTGATGGAGCATGGACTCTGCAAGCGGACACAATGTGCATAACTGTTTGCTGTTGGTTATGGCATGGTCTGCACGTTGTGAGTGTGTCCACTTTCATGATGTTCTTTTTATACGATCTGGTATTTATCACCCCATCTTGACAAGGCATAATAAATCCCTCGGTTTCTGACTTGAGCCCAGCGGACTTCAAAAAGGCGATGTATAGTTCTTTCGACAGGCCCTGATCTTTCAAATTCAAATATATAGAGTGCAGGTGCCTACTCATGTGATCTTCGAGTATTGTCTTCAGTTGTGCCTGTCTTATCTCTCTGCCAACTGTTCTTTGGTCTGTTGGCGTGATAGGTGTTGCCGCTAGCTCACGATCGATAGATATTCCAGTTATACTGAGCTTCTCCAAAGCTCTCTGTCCAGCCCTAAATAGAAAAGCTCCTTGGTTCCTAGTTTCATGATGAGCCACCATTTTCAAAAGCGGAACCATAATTATTTTGATCCCCCGAATCAGAAATCGTCATCAAATCATCCGCGGTTTCAAAAGCTTGAAGCTTCATGCGTGGCTTCATAACTTAATAAGATGTCATAAAATGTATCATTCAGATATCATAAGACTCAGTGAAACTCTCAGACCACATTCTGATCGACACAGCAACCTCAAATCTTTCAGAATATTCAATCGATCAATAATCAATTATCAACGATTGAAGCACCATCATCCCAAGCTCTCCGTAAAAGAACCCATCTCAATCCAGAAGTTGTAATTCTTTCTTATCGTGTTCACCACCGTATTTCTCAATTCCCGACAAGAACCCTAATTTCAAGATTGCAGACTAGCCGGCGGGCACGTTGCTAGAGCCGGAGCCCCGAAGCGGAATTAGGGGTTTCCAGGACTGAATACAAGCGCCGCATTCTTATCAGCCAATTAGACCCCGTGCAACTTTGCCCCGATAATATTTCGGACCGAAGGTGCCGAGGCTCGGGTGTTTATCTTGTTTTATAACAAATAATATATCGATGACCGTACACTCTCCGGTTCCGGGATTAGCGTTCCGAGCTGCAATCCAATCGCAATTGAATTTAATTAGCTAGAACTGAATCGGGATCTCGATTAGATAGTGCTCACTCCATTAACTTCCTGGCTTATACCTGTTCTGAAATTCGTATCAATAAGGAAGTCACTGACTTGAACACTAAGATGCAATTATTAACCAACATGCGTGCTTCCGAGCTTTATTGACTAGAGTTTCAGTTTGAATTGATACATATTATGTCTTCAGCTTCTAGTTGTGAATTCGCTTTGTTTGAATGACCTCGGGTGGCTAACGATGCTGCAAATTATGTCGAACCAAATTATATGGTTTTAAATGATTTATTGTTAGACGGCTAATGGTAAGGTAGGTAGGTAAAACAAGACATGTAAAATGCAATTTTCAATTCGGAATTTGTATGTATAATTATACAGGGTGATGCACGAATACCGTTCGTTAGAATATTTCAAAGAAAGACTGGAGATGAACACTTGAAATTTTATAGTTCAGCTTTGTTCTGAAAGATAAATCCTTGAAAAAAAATTCAGATTCCTTCTACTTCCAGTTTCACCGGAAATGACACCAACTTTCGTTTTTTAAATGTAATACTACATTGTCTTAATGTGTCACCTATATATTATTCTCAGAAAATTCGTGTGAAATCTGAAATAAATCCTTTAAATTTTCTCAAATAGGGCTTCATTCGAATGTTGATAACTTGTAGATTTTAGCATGAAAATTCTAGATTTTCTAGCTTCTATCAGAAGACATACCAATTCTTCTCCTTCGTCAATTTAGAATTCAATTGAAGATACAGGTTGTTCTTATTTCAATGGCAAATTCAGTCATGACAAAAACTTAAAAACTCATTTTTTTTCAAATGAGAACCAATTTTTTGTATTGGTCCGCTGGAATCTACTTTGAAAAGTAGCAACAAGCTTATTCTTTAGGAGATATGATTTTTCGAAATTCCAATATTGAATCGTACTTCTATGTTTTCACAGAATGCTATAATTATTCTATCTAAGCTTTATTATATGCTCTGTGTTCATACTCGTACACACAGAATATATCGTTAGGAGAAGTGAAAGCTATGGTCTAAAATTGGAAGTATATTTTTGACGTTATATAGTTCGCACCCGGCTCTTAGATGGAACTTCGAGCATTATTCTTCAGGATACAGGATCCTTGTTTACCAATTTTACCATATGTCAAATAAAGTAAATAAATAAATGTATGGTTATGATGGTTGTAAAATGTAAAAGTATATACGAATACTTGTTTTAGGTGAGTATTATTCATAGAGAGAATTAACTTTATTAGCATACGACCGAAGTCTTCCAGCCTTATTATTCATATTTAATTAAGAATTCAATTAAAATTTATATGAAATTGTTTTCAGTAATGAGACAACTATAAGGACCATCTAAGACTTACATGGACAGGATAGATCGATCAAAGGAGAAAAGCTTAAGTATACTCGCTACATATAAAATCTCATTAACAATATGCTTGTTGGGACACCAAAGTATTCTTGCAATTACCCTACTTGCAAGAATCAATACTATGCTGGATTGAGTGGAATGCACTTTTTCAAGTTTCCGACGAATGTAAGTGGCCAAACTTGGAAACAATTTTGTTTGATTCCAGAATCCACAAACTGTTTCATTTTGAGATTGTTTAAGATCACTGTGTTGAAAGTGATTTTTATAACACAAGTAAAGTAAACCAAGGTTGTTAAAAGGAGCCTGCCCATCAATGCCTCCTGTAAATCATGCTTTCACTCCAGATCATTATTATTATGCACAGCACAACTTTTCCCCACAAGCATGTTCTGATGGTCAAGAATATGTTCAGAATGATCATGTCAACATCTTAGGTTTTCATGATCATTCATATTAATCAAGAAGAACACTTTCCTGATTTTGAAATTTCTGATATAGAGGCACCATGTTCCTCCGCTGCTTCAGATAAAAACAATTCTGGTGATTTCAATTTTTTGACAGATTATAATTTACCTCCAACTGGAAGACATGGAAAAGATTAGAAGGAATGGAAGGAAGACATTTGAGTTATTTTTTATATATTGTTTATAGAAAAGTTTTTGTTATATTGACTGTATGACCTCTTGAAAATATTTTTCCTTTTCAGAAATAAACTGTTTTACTGCTTGTTTCTCATTCAACAATTATTGTTTAATTAATAAATTGATTATAATTGATAAAATTATTTTCCCAAAAAAAAATTCAGAATAAGGTGTTATTTCTTCATTTACTTTTGCAATTATTTCTTTTGAAGAACTGTTATCTTCAACGATATTCCAATTATCGTTGAAGAAAACAGTTCTTGGAATAATAGATTTAAAATTGTAGTGAAACTGTAAAAGGCGCCACAGTTTAAATTTGGCGCGTCTGACGTTTAGTTCTGCACCCGGCTCCCTGGGGTCGCTTTTTACGCTTCCAATCCAACTCTATGTAGCTCTCACTTCTCCTAACGATATGTTCTGTGCTCGTACATGTCATCCTGTTCTATAAGAGAGAGTCAGATTCATTTCAGCTATTTTAATTTGATTTCTTCCATGGTGCAGTTCTCATTCTCAGATTTCTCATTTAATCTTGATAAATAAACTATTATTTGAATTGAATTTCCTTAATGATGCAGTTCTATCATAAGAATACATTGATATAATTTTCAACTCTGAGAAACCAATACTTTCGGAGATATAATTTGTCTGTTTGAACTAGAGCGCCAGAAAGCTCCTGTCCACTGGGCTTGTTCAACCCTGATTTGGAATGTTCGGCCCGTGAGGTAGTATTATTTGATTTTGCTTATGTGTACTGGGAGTTTGGTTTGAAGGAGCTTAAATATGGGCCCTCGTGCCAACAAGTATTTAGCATTCCACGATATCTAGATTGAGCATTGCTGTGACTCTTCGGAAATTGTACATTTTGGTGATTTGGTAATAGTGGCCACTTGGAGTGTTGAATTGTGGGACGATCTGAATCGGAATTGTTCATCAATTATTTCATTGTCAATTTTTTCGTGATCTTTAGTTTCGTTTGAGATTATTTTCGAGTAGCTTTCACAATATTGGTCAAAAGCTAATAGAGTGGTAATTTGTCGTCTATTGTCCAAAAATGATGATATTTATTCAGTGGCGGCTCGTGGGTGATAGAAGTAGGTATTCTGCATTCGAATCGAAAGGTACCGAGTCAGTATGATAGAGTGAGTTCAGAGTAAGCAGATATTGAGCTACGAGGAACCAACTCAATCCTTTTAAAATAATAAGAGAAAGTTTTTTCTGTTTTTTTTTTATCGTCGGCGACACCGCAAAACCAAGTAACTGCAAAAACCAACATTTTCAGAAGGCACTAAAAACTTCATAATTTTGGATTGATGAATTAGTTTAAATTCAAAATAGTTACAAACCACTTGATATTGATTGTCTCAGGGTCTGTTTACTATTTGAAAAGAATTTGCACACCTGTCCTTACAAATACAATTAAATAATTACCGCCGAAATCTCATTTTTGAATTTTTATCAGTTACTTGGTTTTGCGGGGTCGCCGACGAATATTCTTCACGATTGAGAAGGTGACAAATTCACTTATTACGCGAACATATTTCCATATTAAACGTCATTTTGCGTGCTTTCATTTTGCCCAAATGACTCTAACTTTCGAACTGAATATGGTCTCAAACGATTAGGTTCGACTAACTGATGAAGAATTCAAGGTCCAATTTGATTATGTCCGGCCAACCGGTCGTTCGTTGCCACGATAACTTTCGAACGGTATCTATTGGTGTCACCACAAAAATGTAATCAACAAATTTCTTCATAAAAGGTATCTCAAAATTCAACGCAAGTTATACAGTGCCCAACAAATCATCAACCAGCATTTGGGAAATAATCAGAAGAATATCTGCTCCCACAGGAGTGCTTTTAATTTGTTTGTAAGCATGATATTGGAACTGACAATAAGTTGTGTCTAAATTCAACTTAACTTATATAATAAAACTTACTATCGATGAAGGAGAATGGGTCCCAATGTGATCCGAACGTTTCTCGATGCATCTAATTGACAATTCCATTGTAACATTTGTGAACAATGAGGACACATCTAAGCTAGCCATGAGGTGATTCTATGGAACCAGCAAATGATACAATTCATTATTAAGATCAAAGAGGTCTTTAATGTAATACCTATTTTCAACATTATATGAAGTAGAATGTCTTCAATGAATTTGGAAATTTTTGTAATTGGTAAGTAAAATCTTGCGATAGTCAGGAGAAGCGTTGTTTTCTGGAAATGTAAGGATCCAATTCAATAGTAAATACATAAATGTTGTTAGTGATGTAAGATGCGTAAGTTCCCTCTACAGTAATTTGTAGCATCGCAAAGGGAAATAAAAGTAGTGATAGTAAGAGGATTTGATTTTGATGGTGTGGTTTTGATTTTTATTTTTTCCTTAATTGTATTTGTTTTATACTTTGCAATAGTTGTTAAACTATCAATGTTGACAGACCTTGAAGTTCGTTTTCTTCTTTTTGAAATGAAACTTCTTATGCGACTTCCAACAAGTTTGCGTTAAACGTTTAACGCTACCATGGAGGGGGTATGAAAACACTGCTGCGTTAAACATTCAACGCTCCTGGAGAGGGGGAATAGAAAGAGACAGAGTGAGAGTGACTGCATAGCACTCGAACGCATGCGCGTGCCCTTCCTATTTTCATTTCCACATTACGAGGTTTCACTTCTTTCGAGCGGAGGGTACTAGTTTTTTTAAATTTATTGTGTTGAATTATTTGGACATTATTCTATGACTTATAACCAGTTTTCTTCAGTTGTCAATTCTACTCAGTTATGTTTTATTTTTGATAAAAATATGTTTTCTTGATAGAGTCAACAATTATTGTTCCATCCTATCATTTAGTTTAATTGATGGTTTTCCAAATCATATATAAAATTAAATAGTCCAGAGTATAATGATGCAACTAGTTCTCTGCTTGTTCTGGTTTGCGTATACTAGAATGAAGGATAGTTTTGTAGATAAGACTAATTTCACATTGAGCAGGTAAGTAAATGTTTTGAGTGGTTTAACTGTTAGATTACATGGGTGATGTGTTTACTTTCTAGACTACACAATTATGGGAGAAAGCTTGGGTTAATACAATAAAGAGTACCTAAGACAACTTGGCTATAGTAACTCCAGATAAACCGGATAACTTTAGCGTCTGGATGTTTTAATGAGTCGATATATCCTACCTACTATAGTTATTTGAAAGGTTTGGCATTTCATCGATTCGATAGAATAACAGTAACAAAATAAATTTTGTTGCAATCCTTTTTTCCGTGTATATTTATTGGAAATGATATCTCTCACGCCATTGGAGACATAATGGAATTTATCAGCTCTTTTATTATTAAGTATTGAGTATGTCGTAAGAGAGATTGATTCTGAAATCGGGACTCAATATTTCAGCGACGTAGTAGTAAGATAACTTCCTACAGTGTAGAATATAAAGCGCTCCAAATAATGGAACTTATTTTTAATCAATACATACACATTCTAAGCCTTTGAGGAGATCGCAAGATAATCCCTTTGAAGTTCTTCCTGAACAGCATAGGTTTAAAGCAACCTTCGGCATCTTTCATCCATACAGAGCAGAGGCAACCGGATAATAAAAAGGAGAAAAATTTAATCATGAGTAAACTCTTTATAAATAAGAAAAGCGGCTCGCGTAAATTCGCAACTGAAAATACCTCTTTCCATTTTCTCCATCTACCTTCATTCCATATCAACGTTGGGGGCCTCCCGTGGGTTTCATAATCCTGTAGGTACAAGGATCGTAAAAAGGAAGGGAGAAGTTTCCCGCAGATAAAACTAAATGAAAACGTGGAAAGGGGCTACGACGAAAATGTCTACAATAGAGTAGCATTTGTCCCAAATAAGCTAAAGGAATAACTTTGAAATTCATACACGTGTTTTACCGTTCGATCCATCTGCACACTCAGCGAAGTATGATGCGAAAATATTCTGCATTGAAGAAGGATCGACTCACCCTTCTCGCATATCTCGCGGTATCTATTAGGAGGATAACATCGAAAATTTGAGATATTATGGGTATCGAAAAATTGGCCATAACTTCTGATTTTCAAACTAGAACCCTATTTTTTTGTGATTGCGTTGGATTCTGCGGTGAACATTAATGATAGTTTTCTGATATGATTATGCTCCTAAATTCAATACTGTCTGACTTATTTGAGATTTTCTGGATTTATGGCTTAGAGTCAAATTCCTCGAATCTGTTTCATAAGGATATTCTGTGACCATAGAAATCAATCATCGCTATTCTAAGAATGAGATTTTGGATTTATTTCTCATAAAGAAGTAAATCTTTGGAACGGAAAGAGATCACGGCTTGCGATTTTCAAGGTAGGTTGCGCATCCGAATGTGATAGCAATTGCGTTAGTACAGTTTTCGCATTATAACTATATGAAATTTTGTTGTCATTTACTCAAAAAGTAAATAACCCAACCAATATAAACTTGGAAGTTAGTTGTATAAAACCGACGCAAAAATTCTTTCGTCATTCTTTATGGATCCTTCCACTAGAAAATTGAGAAAAAATCATGAAAAAAATTTCTTCATTTCAGAAAGAAGAAATTGTCGTCCGATATTGATATTCGATCGAATTGAAACTTTGTAGATTATTAAAAAAATTCTGTATCTCAGAAATCATACTTCCGATATTATTATAAAAATATAAATTTTGCGAAGGCCTTGAAACCCTAATTTTACAGTTCTAAATTTGAACATGATCGGTTCTATATTGTTGGAGATATTGAGAAGATATTGGAAGCGGAGCAGCCTTGAGCAAGTTCAGTAACTTGATTGGCCACAGTGAAGTTCGTTAATGGGCATAATCGGATGAACGCTTCCGCAGTTATAACCATCTGATATATGTTTGTTATTTCCTTAATAACTCAAAAAATACAGATCCGGTCCAATATAAACTTGGCAAATACTTCTAGAATGCCGAAGCATTTTTCAGAATCTTCATGAAAATCACTTGTTCATTCAGAGTGCTAAGTCACGCTGATGATTGATAACAACCACGAAACCGCGGTTCGTGTCTGCCCTTGAATGACGCTTTCCTCTTTGGAGGAACACTGAGTGATGGGGTGACCTAGCTCGGCTCACGCAAAATATTTGTTGATGGTTAAAATCAATGAATATTCCACGAATATTTCATGTGCCTTCTTTAGCCTGCATAATCTGGGAGAGACTACGGAAGTACGTTTTGAGAACGCTCACCAGTAAAGGAAGGGTAAGAAAGGAGATTCCAACCCATGGTTTCATGCACAGGTTTGATAATTTGAAATACTCAACCACAACGTCTAGAAAATGCCAAACTTTGGTCCAAAAAAATTGAGAAATTTGTACTGACTGCGCTGAACGTCCACCCATGCGTAATATAGCAACCGGAAATGGAATAAAAACAGATTTCGCTTTTTCCACGGAAACCAACCATTACACCAAAATGAATAGAAATGATTCGCAAAATATGGAATCCTCAGGTAAAGGGGAACCGTTTTCGGATTCGTCATAATTTATCTGTTTCGGAATATTTTTTGTTCTCCCTTTCGGTCAAATGAGTATATCCCTCCTCGCAAAGCGGAAATGTGTAGAATGCATAATGAAGAATTAGTCATCAGGATGATTTAATAACAGTGCCGTTCCCCTGCTTGTAAGCGAATACCGAAAGGGTTGTGAGTCGGTTTGGCTGCGAAATGTCTTTCAAATATTGTGGAGCTCATGACAATTCAATCCGATGTAGTTAACTTGTTCCCGGCATATGCCCCAATTTGTATCAGTTGGGGTTCTAATTGGGAGCATTACAAGAGCGAGATATGGGGTGTTCGGAAGGGTTCAACTTATTATTATGATTTTGAAATGTCTGGGTATCTGAACCTTTGGATAGGCCTCACAGTATGCAATTTCCATTGCGAGTATTTCAGTGCGATTCATTGAATTCTTGGGTGGGAATTATTTGAATATTGTCCGCAAGTGTGGAATCCGATAGCTCTTTCAGATATCTAGATTTCGGTTAAAATATTCTGCATTCTTTTACATTGGCGGAAACCAAAATGTGAACGACGGCTCCATCCATATACATCTATGGCTATATCGCGCAGTCTTTGACCACCAAAAAGTCAAAATTTATCGAGGTAATTTCAAACAAACGGAAATTATTGTAAAATGTCCCGACATTAAAACGATGGTGAGAAAATGTGGACAATTGCTAAACTGGAAGAATTGGTTGCTAAGTGCGACAGAAGAAGCCTCAAAGTCAGTAAAACTTGTATTTTCAACTTGAAGTGATGTTGGCAGGAAAGGCGCATTCAACGTCCGATCCGAATTGGAAGTATAAGAATTTATTATCAAAGCGTAGACAATGCGCTTATCGATTATATTAAGGAACAGCCATTCACTACTGCTATTGGAGTGTGTCAGTTCACTGATTTCCCTGCATCCGTAAGAAAAACGCGAAATAGAATCAAGGAAGGTAACAAAAACTATTCTGCAGCAAAGAAAGCATTCTTAACAAAAGACCATAAAATGAAGAGACTGCAGTTCGCAAATGAATATTTAAATATAGATGAAAATGTTTGGAGTACCGTAGTTTTTTCTGATGAAAAATTATATCCACTCTGTCAGAAATAGTGGCCACTTTTCAGTGAGTGCGTGGGCTTGGGTAAGCATCTATAGAACTGATGTCTGCTGGAAAATAGATGGGAGCTTAACAGGTGGACATTACGAAGAAATAGTTAGAAAATGTAATGAAACCCTCGGTTACACCGGTGTTCCCTGAAAACTTTATATTTCAGCATAATAATTCTCCCCTTCACACTTCGAATATAGTAAGACAATGGATACAGGAAAAAAAATAATCGTATTACCTTGGTCTGCAAGAAGTCCGGACTTGAACCCTATGGAAAATATTTGGGGGCATATGGTAAAATGAATGTATAATCGAAATTTAATTTCACCAAATGCCCAAGAATTATGGGAATCCATAGAAAATGTTTGGGAACATATATCTGATACGTATGATATACGAGGTCATTAGTTTCATCCATGAGGAGTCGCCTGGAAGCTGTTGTAGCAGCCAATGATGCTTCTTGCTATAAATTATTGATTATGTTGTATCAATAGATATAAAATATTCAGAACTTCAGAAATTTTTGTCCAACAATGTAACCCCTACATTTGCCAGAGTAAAAACGTCAAGGAACGTTCCATCGAACGACAGTATAGCCCTAGAACGATAAATAGTGAAGGACAATATTCGAAGGCACTATGGAAAACTCATTGAAATTAACTGCAAGCTTAAGAACAAATACGATGACCTGAGGGAGAATGTGAGCTATGTGGAACTGAATAGACTACTCGAGGTCTCAGCTTGTGTGCGGGATAGAATTGATTCCAAGTTCAGAAGGGTAAATAGAAAGCTGAGTTTTCTCATTGAATTTTATAATGGGAAAAAAAAACTATCAAAAAATGAATACTCTAATTTCAAGTTTCATGAGCGAATCAAAAACCCTTCTACCGTTCAGTTCAATGAACACGAGCTTGAGCTTTTGAATTTAGGTCTGAAGTTCTCAGTTGATAACCGCTCTACATCATCAAGGTATATTTTTCAACTAAAGGAGTTTGCGGTTGAACTTGACATAATTATTGAGGGTGTTTGTAATGATGAATTAAAAAAGACTATGGTAAGAAATGATCTATTTCATCATTTACATAAGAATTTTTCAAGAAAATATCAGAATACTAGTTACAAGCAATCCTAGAAATCAAAGAAACTAAATTTCAAGTGCCAAAGAACCTTATTTCAGGCAACCCAAGCATTCCCAAGCTTGATGGCCTGTCTAAGATTCATAAGTTGGACATTCCAATCAGACCGGTAGTTAGTTGTGTCAACACACCATCTTATACTTTAACAAAGTTCATCTTGGGTGTAATGAAAGACCTCTGTAATTTCAAACCAAATTTCACATTTAAGAACTACCTACAACTGGTAGATAAACTAAAGAACCAATAATTTGGCAGAGATTTCAACATGGTTTGATTTGACGTGACAAACTTGTACACTTGCACCTCAAAGAAAGAAAGCGTAGCATGATCAGTAGACTTTTAACCCCTCGACAAATCCCAGAACACACAAGAATGGATCTGTTGACACTTCTAAATTTCTGTCTTGCTGAGGATTATTTCACTTTTAACTGTGCATTCTATGAGCAGGAGGATGGTATGTCGATGGGAAATCCCTTGTCTCCATTTTTGGCTGATATATTCATGGACTCTATAGAACAAAAAATCATGATTGATACCAAAGACAAAATTTTGAGCTGGTCGCAATCGTCCACATTTCTGGACGATTGTTTTATCATTTTAAAAAAATGTGGGAGAGCCCTGTGGACAGGAGCTTTGGCGCTCTTGTTAAGACTTTGAAGAATCATATCTCCAAAAGTAGCTCCTCAGCGTTGGGAATTATATCAATGGATTCTTATGATAGAACTGCTTCATGAAATAAATTAAATAAGAATCCATTGATATCATTCTCAATTCTGAAAAACCAATACTTTCGGAGATATGATTTGTCAAAGTTTGAACAAGGGCGCCAAAACTCCTGTCCACAGGGCTTTCCTACTTTTTCAATTTGGCTTCTGTGTATCAGTTTTCAAGAATTTTCGCAATTGAATTCAAAACGTAGGCCTATGAATCATCTCATGTTGGATTTACATACATCAGCAAATTATAATTAGAGTGTTCTATGAAATCCTATAGAATTATTGAGAATAATTATTATTGAAACATTGAAAAAACATATCTCTGAAATGATTAGTTTGTTAGAAATGAGAATGATATCAATGGGTTCTTATGATAAAACTGCATCTTAAAAAAATAATTTGAAATTTGTAATATAAAAAAATTTTTTTTTGTTCCTCTGAAACCTTCTGCTCAATAACGAACTCAACTGAGATATTTATCTCCCAAAAGAACTCTGAAAATTCCAACTGTCTAGCTCATTCCGTTCGAGAGTTATCGTGTTAACGGCTGGACGGACGTACGTCGAAAGGCCGGACAGAATCGATTTTGATCATTGATTCTCGATCAGTGAGTCAAACCAAATCGTTTAAGACCATTTTCAGACAAAAATTCGAAAATTACAGACATATGGGCAAATTGATAACCACTCTATTCCGAGGTACAAGAGCACCGAAAACGGCCCAAAAGCACCGTCGGATTTACTATTAAAGATAAATAAAGTACACCCTAACATCAAGTTCACTATCGAACTAGAGGAGAGCAATCGGATTAACTTTTTGGACATTACTATCGGAAGAGTCGACAACAAATTTTCCATCGATATATATTGCAAACCCACGCAAACAAACCACATCATTCATTGATCCTCCAATCACTCCAGACATCACAAACTGGCAGCTTTTCACTCCTTCATTAATAGGTTAATATCGGTCCCATTATCCACGATCAATTATAGCTTGGAATTGAATGGGATTAAGCAATTGGTTATCAATAATGGCTTTAGTCTCACTGTTGTTGAATCATGGTTAAGGAAGAAACAGTTAAATAATCTGGTAAACTCTGCATATCCTACAGTTGTCAATGGTTAAAAAATACTTTTCGCTCCCACACATCGAGAATACTCTCTGTCAAAAATCAAACGCTTAAAAAAAGTATTTTGATAACATAGAAGTCTCCACGAGACCCATTAGCACTCTGGGTAAAAGCTTGGTCAACAACAAGGACCGAACTAGCGTTCTGAACAAGAGTGTAATTTATAGGGTCGGTTGCAACAGTTGCGGAGCTACCTATGTTGGTAGAACTTGCAGACCCTTGAAAGTCAGAATTCAAAAACATCTAAAGAATAAAGACAAATCAGTTTTCAGTCATCACTTGGCTTTTAATAAGCCCTCAGAAAAACTCCAAGCTCCTAATACAGACAAACACACAGAATTTCACAAAAATGGACTTCTTGGAGAACATCTTCATAGACCATGAAATATTAAATAACAAAAATTGTCTCAATATACAGACCAATCTAAACATGGGTAGAAACTTTACTCGCCTGTTTAAAATACTATAATCTTTAATTGTATTTCAGCTTCCTATTTTCCTTTTGTTTTATTGCTTTGTTTTGATACTGTTCATTCGCTAATAATGTTCAGGTTATTAATTGTTTTTTTCTCTCTGGCCGATTTGCCACACGTTGGCCCCAGCTGTTTGTCCTTTCGTGTTGCTATTTGTAGATTTTGTTCAGTCGCCCATGCATTTAGTTGATAAATTCTGTTTAACGAGTAGGTGGTTAATTTCCATTTGTAAGTGACCGTTATTAAGCCTTCTACTTTTCAGTGGTAGTTATGATGGCATTCTAGGCCGAAAGCGCTCTACCTGCTATTTTCAATAAAACTTACTGGAGATTGAATACTCTCATTACTTTCGAACCAATTATATTAATCGAGTACACAGCCACGAACCACCCTAATGAAATATTCAATCTGGTTGACTAGTTATTTTGAAAAAAAAAATTAAACAGATAAATAAATGCCAGTGCTATGTTTGTCAATGAAAATAGTATTTTACAAGAAGTCCAGCCACGGAAATTTACTAGTATTATTACTCCACCTCAAATTACTTGCCGACTCTGGTTTAAATGAACCTCCGAAGCGTTTGGGTTTGACATTTTCATGGACTAGCAAAGCAAAATCACAAAATAGAGCTACTCTGTGTCAAAGCCTCATTTAATAAACTGAAAATAGCCAAATATGCTCTGTAGAGTCGTTCACTTTTAGGTTTCCGGCACTGTAAGTCGATAATACCCATAAATATTAAGGTTTATTAATCCTGTCATATCAATAAAGTTTATTATTATTAAGGTTTAATGGATAAAGGTTATCGGGATATTCTGTAGTGGAGCAGGAAAGAACTTGCTGTTGGTACCTACTTGCCGTCACATGCTTCTGTGTATTGGCTTCTTCAGGGCAAGGCTGCCAAGAAACCAAGGGAAATATGGAAATGAAATTGCAAACATAGGTGGCACCACGATAGGTGCGAACAACCAATTTGCATCTTCAGCTGTACAAGATGGAGGTCCTAGTCCTCCATTTTGGAGGAAAAATGGTATAGACATGGAGGAAGCATAGGCGAAATGTGTGATGACTTCGACCCGAGGTTATGATAATAAGAGAGACTGGATGACGCGGATATGCAAATTTAATGCAGAAAGTTAACACAAAGGATCAAGAAAAAATTTTGTAGGTGCTTGACGACATGTGCTTCTGTGAATTGGCTACTTCAGGTCAAGGCAACCAAGAGCCCGAGGAAAATATAGAAATAAACTAAAGTTTTATTTCCATCCATAAATCTGAAGTTTTATTTCCATATTTCCCTTGCTGCCTTGGTATCAGAGACCCCACTGAGCACATCCTTGGTGGTGGAGAACTACAGCTATCTGCAGTCCCCCAGAGAGGTCACAAAAGACTTCACATTTTCTGACAAAGAAGTCGCTGATATATCTCTGATTGCTGTCGCTGCTGCCGTGGAGCAAATGGGGATATTCCGCAAAGGAGCAGGGAACAAATATGTATGTGTGTTGCTGATTATTGTTGTTAGTTTCTTTTCTGCTTTGTCCTGTAGAGGCCTATAATTTTTCGAGGCGAGGAAAGTTTGAAGCCAAGGGACTGATGGATGAAAATGAATTTTCCTTTCATTATCTTACCCAGATAATGCGAGGATATTTTTATTACCTCTCTGTGGAGCCTAATAGAGCTCTATTTCCCATCCGCCACCTGGGATGAGATCAATAAGGACACAATCACTGCCTTTGGCGAGCTTCTTGGGAAATTTTCATTCACCTTTGCTTATTAGCTCTCGGATAACCCACATAAGGTAGATTACAGGGTGTCCCAAGTTCGAGTGCCTAATAGACGTTTCTGGATAACTGGACATATTTGGAATCTGAAAATAGGGATTTTGATATTGCTTGAAATTCTCTACAGAGCTAAAATATTTTTGAAGCCCAATCATTTCCAGTTATACAGGAAGTGGAAATAAATTTGATGAAAACATTTTGAATTCTTTTGAATTTCAGAAATATCATCACAGGGTGTTTCAAATTTTGTGTCGAAAATTGTGATCAAAAATTGGCCATAACTTCTGTTTTTCAAATTTCAACCCTATTTGATTGCGTTGGATTCTGCGGCGAAAAATAATGATAGTTTTCTAACATGATTATGCTCCTAAATTAAATAATTTCAGATTTTTTTTTTTTAATTTAGGAGCATAATCATTTTAGAAAACTATCATTATTTTTAACCGCAGAATCCAACGCAATCATAAAAAAATAGGGTTCTGATTTGAAAAACAGAAGTTATGACCAATTTTTGATCACAATTTTCGACACAAAATTTGAAACACCCTGTGATGATATTTCTGGAATTCAAAAGAATTTTTCCAATGTCTGAAAACTATTCGAATGAATACAATGGTTTTAACAGAAATGTATTCAGCATTGAATACTTGATCATAACAGGAATGCAAAACTTGAAAAAAATATTTTTCATCAAATTTATTTTCACTCCCTGTATAACCGGAAGTGATTAGGCTTTGAAAATATTTTGGCTCTGTAGAGAATTTTAAACAATATCATAATCCCAATTTTCAGATTTCAAATATATCCAGTTCTCCAGAAAAGTCTAATAGGCACTCGAACTTGGGACACCCTGTATGATCTTCTCAATGTCTGCCTACGGTGATCAAATCAGGAAATTTATTTTTATTTCACATGATATTACTGATAATTTCTTTGAGGAATATTATTTAAATTACTTGAATTATTCATTATTTTGTGGAAATTTTTTTGATATCTCAAAATTTTAAATTTATTTATTTATTTATTTATTACACTGGAACCCATACAGGACACAATCCCAAGTACAGTGTTCGCTCAGTTACAAATTAAACCACATTTTTACATGAATTAATTAAAAATTAAAATAAATAAATCATACATGACAATTATGGAGTAACTTAAAAATATACAGAGGGAAAAAATTGTACATAATTTTCACGCAGATCCCAAAAAAAGAAGGCGACGTTTCAGCCGCTTCTTGATAGTCACCAAAGAAGAGCAAAAGAAATCTATGTGAGGGGCCAGTAGGTTGGAAGTGTTCAGCATTCTCATGAGTGGGGAATTCGCGGTATAGTTCTTTGGTCTCAAGACAACATGGAATATATCACTGGATCTGAGCCTAAGATCAGGAACCTTGAAGGAAATCATCTCCAAAATGCTAGGATCAACCCTCAAAACATTCAGGAGCTTTTTGCAATAATGTTTTTCGGTACGTTTTCCAATTTTGTTGGCACCCGTGCAATGGATGTAATAGCACCGACAGGAATCTTGTGGCCAAGGAAATCACATATTTTATCCATGATATTATTTAGATTCTCGTTCCTTTTCTTCGGGATGTTCATAATTTCGACATTATTATTTCGAGAATTTTGCTCAATTTTGTCTAATCGATCTTCTCTGGTTGTTATCTCACGCCTTAGAGCATCATTCTCAGACTTTAGATCATCTGCGATTTTAGCAATAGTGTCAACCTTTGACAATCGCGCCTCGCAATCTGTAACCTTATCAGAGCAAAAAGTATCGGACGTCTGCAGATCTCTTATTTCCTTCCTCATCAGACCAATATCTGCTTTAATGGAATTCACCAGTCGAATCAAGGAAGAGTTTGGAGGCAACTCACCATTCTCCGGAACGCCACTCTCCTCATCGGCAACCAACTCCGCACCATCAATGACCGCCACTGGACCACCTCCACGACATCTGACATATTTCCAGCTGATGCCCGGTAACTTCGAAAACGCCGACATTTGATTTCTTGTGATATCGGAGCATCTAGGGTTGGCATGATAAAAACCACGACAAACACCCGCACATTCCAAACCGGGAGATCTCCTATTGACCGAAGTCGTGCAAATTACGCAAAAAGGCATAGTTCCGGTAAAAATTAACAAAGACAAGAACAGCTTTTAAATTCCAATAAATGTGATATGATTTTCCAGCAAAAAATCGAATAAAATATGGCCAAAATTATTGATTATCGGAAGAGCGATAAGAAAGACGTGCAATCGGTTCGAACTTTTTGGTCTTCTTGACCATCATTATGTCATGAATATATTCAATATCTACCTATTGAATATTTTGTATCGAATACACGTTTTGGGAGTTGTTTGAAATGAAAATTTTGTGAGAATGCACCAATCATCAATCCAGCAGTGGTCTAGTAAATGTGTTTTCTTATATTTGTACAATACAATATTGCATAGTGTTCATCTCCCTATATTTCTTCGGGGGCAGTGGCATAGCGAAACCTGTGAAAACATTCCGTTTGTTTGTCATTCATATCCAATGCAGTTGTAGTGCATCTAGAAAATGATCATATCATCAAGTATCATAATTCCATTTATCATATTATGCACACCCAATTGTTGCTTTGATAATTTGTTTCAATGAATAGGAGAAAAATATCTCAAAGATTTAAAAAAAGTTTATTTAGTATGGAATCGAATACTACAATTAGAAATATTTCATCAAAATCATGAGTCAATAAGCCGGTTTTAGAATGAGTTTTAGAATGAGTCCCAAACCGGATCACCGAAGCTCAGTCGAGTATTAATGATGAAAATCCTGGACTGAATATGAGCCGTCCAGTTCCGGACACATTCCGGGTATATTCTCTTTAAGTTCACTATAAATTCATAATTTTTCTACAGTAATACTGTTGAAAATTAATATATTTCTTCAGCCCATCTGCACAACAAAGACCTACAACAGATGTTACCTAAAGGCCTGGTTTCGCTAGTGCGTCGGCTGCATGCAGTGACTGCAGAAAGTTGCTGCACCGTCTTTCGAATAGACTGCTACTTCGGAACTACGAAGAAGTGGTTTCGCTTCGGCGTCCGACGCAACAGCACTGCAACAGCCAAACGGCTGACTGCTTGGGGCACCAGTCTGTGCGACGTCGCTGCAGCGAAAACAAGAGAAAATAAATGTCGATAAATTCAAAAGGGACGAAGATATTAATCTCATTGAATTAGTTTCGCAAAATAGATGCATATATGATGCATCTCGTGATAATTATAAAACTAATAATGTTAAAGATCTTCTTTTTTTAGTGCCATGCAGATTCTTGCGTAGGCGTTCATCCTCATCTATTCCCATCATATGTTTCTATTGAATGCAGCATTCTGCAATGTTTGGAAGTCCTTTATCCCCGTGCATTGAAGGATATTTCTAAGACATGATAACTTTCTTCTGTCCATTCCTCTTCTTCCTCCCTCAATTTTACTCTGGAGAATGAGACGTTGAAAGTGGTAGCGTTCTCCACGCAGTATGTGTCCGAGGTATGTTAAAGATAACATATGGAAAATGATCGCGACAGAAATGAAGAGAAAACAGTTGAAATGAAGTTATATTTTAAAAAATTTTTATTTCCTATGCTAATATGAACAGTTTTGTACAATTTTATATTCATAATTTCGAGCTCTACGTTCTTGTTGGAGTTTTTGCGCGTATGTTCTGGGGAACATACGCGTTATAGTTTTGCCCAATGAAATTTAATTCTGTGGTGCCGTCCGGCCGTCCGTTGACACGATAATTTGAGAACGAAAAGAGCTAGCGACTTGAAATTTTCAGGGTGGGTGGCGCATCGTAATACGACGGATAAGTTCGTTAATGGGCATAATCGGCCCAGTGGTTTCCGAGTAATAAATTTGTTTTCAACCAAAATAAATCCGATCGAATTTAAACTTGGTGAATAGTTGTAGAATATAGACCTAAGCACGTTTGTGAAATTTTGTGAGAATCGTATTGCTAGAAAATTATTAAAAAATTATTAAAAAATATTTTTGTTGTCACGATAACCTGAGAACGGAAGGAGATAGCGGCTTGAAAATTTCAGGTTAGGTTGTGCATCTGAATGCGACATTTGAGTTTGTTTATGAGCATAATCGTCCAAACGGTTTTAGAGTTATAGCCATCTAAAATTTTCGTCGTATGATATGTTGTCTATGGTCGTATTTTTGCGAGAACCTTCAGTTCAAAAATAAAAATATGAATGTCATGATGACATATCTTTTACGCGTATGTTATGGGAAAATCGTATTATGTATTTCATCACAAATCTATGGGAGATGATAGCCCTACATCGCATGCGCCCCGTTTTAACCTCAACATCGAATCTGTCTCTGATCTGAATGTGATCAAAACACAAATACAAAACGTAAACAAAATATTCTCAATCCACGAAGTACGAACGAGTATTCCTTCTGTTGAAAATAATCGAGATTACCTTGTATTTGAAGATTGGAGGAATCTAGAAATATTGTTTACGTATGTGAAAGAAATTCCAAATTATGGAGAACTGTGGAAAAGTTGTTCAGAAAGAAGATATCTGGTATATGTCCTTCAGGATTTCTGGCTAAAAATCAGCAGTAAGTAATAGAAGTGAATTGAATGAATTACTTTACTCAGAGAAATCCAAGTCTTAATATTTTCTTTCAGGTTGAAATGAATTAAGGTCCAGTTGACGTAGAGCAAAAAAGTAATGCTTTTCGACAAATAGAATGCATGAGTTACTCTTGGAGTTACTGCAGATAGAATTCTTAAAAACAAGGTATATGGAACTTAGTCGATTGAATATTTGTGAAGATTAAGTATACCTCATGAGAAAATTTAATATTGATAAGAGGCAACCAAGATGACATGAACACTAATGGCGTATTCCATTGGTAGAACTCGTGCGCACTGAGTGCATGAATCGTATTCCATTGGGGAATTACGTCAAGCATTTTGACACATTTTGACGTCCAGTGCAACATTTTTTGCACTCAGTGCGTGCTCAGTGCAGCACTGGTGCTGCCAATGGAATACGCCATAAAATTTCTGCACCTACCCTATTATTCAGATTTGGCCCTTAGCTACTTTTACCTGTTTACACATAACATTTGCATAATACTATTGCACAAAAAAAAACAGTTGAATTACGCTTAGACCAGTGAATTTTGAACACTTTTCTGTTTTCCTGATATCATGGGTCTCTTACGATCCATCATCAGGGTGTGTGGATGCCAGCGTGTACCTATATAATAGGAATCTTAACAAAACATTTTAATTTTTCTAATTGCAGAATATTTTAAAATATGGGAGTAGAAGGTGATGCAATATAACATGTGTGTAGGTATGTGCGATTGGCTCAGTGGTAGAGTAATTGACTTGGGAGCGGAAGCCCCAAGTTCAATTCAGAGGCTAGGAAAGAAATTTTCTAGTCACGGTAATCGCCACCATTCGCTGTTGGGTCAAAAATTAACAGTGCTGTGCCTAAGGTGGCGTAAGGACACAGTGACAAAGCCTACACAGAACACAACTGCTTCTCCTAACTCAGGGCAAGCTCTTAGAGCTTATGAGGGGTCTCCTTGTGGAAGACCCAGGAGGATCAGTATAATAATAATAATATATTATGTATATTGTTTTCCCGTGGAACTTCAGGTATATGTTTCTTAAATGCTTGTTGCTTAGCATGCTTAACAATGAATACCTCTGAAGAAAAGATTTTACTAATATTATAATAGAATGGCTTGATAATTCAACGCTAACTTTGAAAATGATGTATCCTAGTGTTGCGGAGGAAAATCCAAGTATATTTTACAACGAGAAGTAGTATATAAGGAAATGGAGAAAGTCAGTTATCATATTTTAATAATAATCTATATACAAGTATTTATCCTCCCTGCAATGTTTCACGAATCCTCCATGATTATGTGGGCAGCAGTGGTCCAAACTCGAAAAAATGCATTGCATGCTGCTTGATGTAGAATTGAATTTTCAAAATGAATGTTATTCTTGATCTCTCTTGAAGTAAATAATCGAATATGTTAATAGAGTTTTAATCGAAATTATTTCCTTTGTTTGTAGTACGACTTCAGTGAGGTATAAAATTTTTTTGTTCACTGAGGGCTGATATATTTTACGACCTGTAAACTGTCAAGTAGCCTTACCGAAAGGAAAGTAATCTGTAAATGTTCACTTTAAAGGGGATCAGTAAATTCAACGAGCACATAGTTGACGAATACTTTACGGAGAGGTTGAATAAATCGGCCCTTAGTAGATAGTATAAAACAATATATAGATTGGTATCTAAATAAATGAATCTTATTTTCACAATAACTCTTTTCCCCTAACCCATGAAAACAAATTTTCACAGACAATTTACATGAATCATTAGCTTCAAACGTTCATTATCTTGAAATACAAATGAATAAGTGGAAATTTAATTTTAATATTTCAATATTGAATGGAATATTTAGAGTTTATCTATAATTTCAGATATCTCATCTCATCAACGATTGACAAAAGTATTGAAATTGATTATGCATTAAACGATGTGTTCAAATGTCAAATTATTACCATATTCCATATCGACAGACATTCTTGTAATGATTATGAAGAATTAAAGAGGTTTTTTTATTAAATATTTAAAACTGTAATTAGTTCTTTGAAATACCATTGAATGAAGAAATTCTTGTAAGTTAACAAAATATCTTTATTTGAACAATAAAAATGCATCATTTTATTAAAATGATAGTTTGACTATCCAATAATTGCTTATTTTCTTTATAATATTTTTGCTGTAAGTCAGTATAGCTTAGAACTTTCAAAGTAACGTCCAACAATATTAATTTAAATGATATTATAAGTAAAAAAACAATATACCTACTTCAACAATGTTCCTTGAATTATAGACTTTACAGAATAAAATAGGTAGGTATACTTCTAATAGCGTAGAACTTTCAAAGTAACGTCCAACAATATTAATTTAAATGATATTATAAATAAAAAAAAATTGGTTCAAGCACTGACGTGAAGTCAGGAGCTTTTTGCGCGTATGTTCTATTGTCCATACTCCTGTAATGAACACTCTTCTTAATCGAATTTACCATGATGAATTCTATTGTCCATTCTCCTGTATTGTTTTATGAATATTTCCGAAACCGATCACTCGATCTATATGAAATTTAGCATCAAATTGTAGAATCGTGACCTTTATAAGCATGTGAATTTTGTATTGACCAGATTACCGCAAAGTGTAAAAAAAAAAAATTGGTTCAAGCACTGACGTGAAGTCAGAAGCTTTTGCGCGTATGTTCTATTGTCCATTCTTCTGTATTGGACACCCTTAATCGAATTTACCATGGTTAATTAAGTTGTCCATTCTCCTGTATTGGACACTTAATTCGAATTTACCATGGTAAATTCGAATTAAGTGTCCAATACAGGAGAATGGACAACTTAATTAACCATGGTAAATTCGATTAAGGGTGTCCAATACAGAAGAATGGACAATAGAACATACGCGCAAAAGCTTCTGACTTCACGTCAGTGCTTGAACCAATTTTCTTAATTATCTAGAAGATGTCTCGTTATGAGGTTATTGAAGATACCTTCCTCATCCCTGTTTTGATACATTAAATGCACAGGTCACCATTTTTAATTTTTTTGCTTCAGATATTTCAAAATCAATTCATTCTCTGCTCTTCTTCCAAAATATGGAGCGCAAGTACATACTCCATTGCTAACCAATTTTCACTGACGACTCACAGAACACAAATAATAATGCCGGCTGCAGTAGTTCCGCTGCACCTAATGAAACCACTCCGACGACGCAGCGGACGCAAGCATTCGCTGCACGCAGTCACTGCATGAATCCGACGCACTAGCGAAACCAGGCCTTTAGACAATCTCAGGTTTTTATCTATGCAAAAGAAGTAATTTGAACAATTTACTAATATTTGCACTATTAGTAAATATACAGACTAATCTGACAGTTACGGAGACACTCTTTTGAGTTTCAGAATATACATCCAATTAACATTGATGGAATGAAAACAGAATTATACCATTGTTCTATGAGATAGGAATGATTTAAACGATATTCTACTTTTTGGCGCTCTAGTTCCTCGGAACTGAGTGCTTATCAATTTGCCCAAATGTCTGTAATTTTGGAATATTTCGATGGAAATGGTCTTAAACGATTTGGTTCGACTCACTGATCAAGAATCCGTGGTCGAAATTCATTCTGTCCGGCCGGCCGGCCGGCCGTAAGCACGATAACTCTCGAACGGAATAAGCTAGAGAGTTGAAATTTTCAGAGTAGGTTTGGGGGGTGCATATCTCGGCTAAGTTCGTTATTGGGCAAAATCGGACATATGGTTTCGGAGTAACAAAAAAAAAATTTTTTTTTACGAAACAAATTCCAAATCAAATTTTTTTAATAATCAGTTTTATCATAAGAATCCATTCATATCATTTTCAACTCTAACAAGCTAATACTTTCGGAGATATGATTTTCTTAAATTTCAATGTAAATCGTATTTCACAGATTGATATAATTATTATTCTATGTATGAATTCTCATAATCTCAACTTGACAGAAGGGAATATTGTAACTTCAAAAATATTGGGGTTGAAATACTCGTATTTCAGCGATGGACGGTGATGGACGGGGACCTCACCCGAAAATGTTTGAAAATATTACGTAAATATTGAAAGCATAATTCTGTAGTTTGGTGAACGTAGATCAGGAAATTTTTGATCGATTACAAGGTAATTTTTTATTATTACTTATCTTCTTTCATATTTGTTTTATGGAATCCCTACTATTTGTAGGTACTTTAAACCTGTTTTGGGCAATGGTCATATGAAACTTGTTTTTTTGGCGCTCTAGTTCCTCGGAACAGTGTGCTTATCAATTTGCTCAAGTGTCTGTAATTTTGAAATTTTTGGCTGAAAATGGTCTCAAACGATTTGGTTCGACTCACTGATCAAGAATCCGAGTGCGAAATCGATTCTGTCCGGCCGGCCGACCGGCCGTAGGCACGATAACTCTCGAACGAAAGGAGTTAGCGGATTGAAAATTGCAAGGTGGTTTTGGAGCGTAAATATCTCGGACAAGTTCGTTCGATCTATCTGAAATTTAGCATCAAATTGTAGAATCATGACCTTTATACGCATGTGAAGTTTTGTATTGACCAGATTACCGCAAAGTGTAAAAAAAAAAAATTTGAAAATTTAAAAAAAGTTTTTCCACAATAACTCTCGAACGGAATGAGCTAGGTAGTTGAAATTTTCAGAGTAGGTTAGGGAGATGAATATCTCGGTTAAGTTCGTTATTGGGCAAAATTGGCCAGATTTAATTCGATTTCTTCCATGGTGCAGTTCTCATTCTCATGATTGCTCATTTAATCTTGATAAATAAACTATTATTTGAATTGAATTTCCTTTATGATGCAGCTCTATCATATGTATACATTGATATAATTCCCAACTCAGAGAAACCAATACTTTCGGAGATATAATTTGTCTGTTTGAACTAGAGCGCCAGAAAGCTCCTGTCCACAAGGCTTGAACCCATTTTTTATAAGCTATTTTATACGACTAAAATCCTAGTTAGCATTATAAAGGGCAAATGAAATTCAATCGATGATTAACTTATTTTCGAACTGTCAAATCATTAGAAATTATACTTGACATAAGAATTAACTTTGTATCCGATGTTTGGTTGAACAACGTTTCAGAAACCTAGCATTCGTCTACTTAAATCTACTAATTCATTAGAATTTTTAACATGTCATCGGATTGATCAGTGGATTTACGATGAATTTTGATGAAGTCACGATAATCGTACTCTCAGCGCCTATTGAATCCATCACAAAAGGTGATGAACATAAAACTAAAAATTGGTTCAAGCACTGACGTGAAGTCAGAAGCTTTTGCGCGTATGTTCTATTGTCCATTCTTCTGTATTGGACACCCTTAATCGAATTTACCATGGTAAATTCGATTAAGGGTGTCCAATACAGAAGAAAGGACAATAGAACAAACGCGCAAAAGCTTCTGACTTCACGTCAGTGCTTGAACCAATTTTTTTTTTCGTGATTTTTTTGAAATTTTCTAGGGGTACGGTTCTTAAAATTTTTTTTTTCGTCATTTTTTCCAAATTTTCTAGGGGTACGGTTCTTACAAAATTTTAAACACGTCTTTATGTTGATTTTCTACTACTAGTTACCAAACTTCAATCCGATCGAATATTTATTTTTTGAGTTATCAAGGAAATAATATTTCAGATGGGTATAACTCGGAAACCGTTTGACCGATTATGCCCAAAATTGAACTCAACTCTCCCTTTCGGATACGCAACCTTCCCTGAAAATTGCAAGTCCCTATCTCCTTTCGTTCGAAAGTTATCGAGGCAACGGTCACCCATCTACTGAACTCACACAAGAATGCTCGAATCTCCAACAATATTTAACCGATCGTATTTAAACTTGAAAATTGGCAGAATAGTTAGGTTATGAAGGTTCTTGCAAAATTTCAGCAATTTCGAACGATTAGTTACTGATATATAGAACTTTTTTTTTTTATTTTCAAAGATTTATTAAAAATTTTCTACAGATGCTATCCTCACCAAATTTTGCAAAAATTTCCGCATTGGCATTCTACAACTGATAACCATGATTGAGTTCAATCGGTTCAGTATTTTTCGAGTTAATGAGGAACAAAAAACCACAAAATTTCATAAAATTTCAGATGGCTATAACTCTAAAACCGTTAGGCCGATTAGGCTCATAATCAAACTGAAATGTCGCGTTGTGGTGCACATCCTAACCTGAAAAGTTGAGGCCGCTATCTCTCTCAGTTCTCAAGTTATCGTGACAACAAAAATATTTTTTAATAATTTTTTAATAATTTTGTAGCCATACGATTCGCACAAAATTTCACAAACGTGCTAAGGTTCATATTCTACAACTACTCAACAATTTTCAATTCGATCGGATTCATATTGGTTGAAAACAAAATCATTACTCAAAAACCACTGGGCCGATTATGCCCATTAACGAACTTGTCCGTCGTATTGGGATGCGCCACCCACCCTGAAAATTTCAAGTCGCTAGCTCGTTTCGTTCTCAAGTTATCGTGGCAACGGCCGGACGGCCGGACGGACAGAATCAAATTTGACATCGAATTCTTCATTGGAGAGTCGAACTTAATCGTTTGAGACCATTTTCATCAAAAAATTCGAAAGTTACAGACATTTGGGCAAAACTATAACGTGATGTTCCCCAGAACATACGCGCAAATATTAGTATTATAGCATCCCATGATGTTTCTACCCTAAAAGTCATTTCTGTATTCTGACACCGTTTATCTTGAGAAAATATTGGTTGTATCAATAAAAACTTGGTTCAAGCCCTGTGGAAAGGAGCTTTCTGGCGCTCTTGTTCAAACAGACAAATTATATCTCCGAAAGTATTGGTTTCTCAGAGTTGAGAATTATATCAATGTATTCTTATGATAGAACTGAATCATAAAGGAAATTCAATTCAAATAATAGTTTATTTTTCAAGATTAAATGAGCAACCTGAGAATGCGATCTCCCCTTGGAAGAAATCAAATTGAAATAGCTGAAATGAATTTGACTCTCGCTTATAGAACAGGATGACATGTACGAGTATGAACGAAGATCATATAATAAATCAGAGATAGAATAATTATAGCATTATGTGAAAACATAGAGGTACGATTCATTATTGAAATTTCGAAGAATCATATCTCCGAAAGTATTAGCTTGTTAGAGTTGAAAATGATATCAATGGATTTTTATGGTGAAACTGCATCTTAAAAAAAATTATTTTGAAATTTGTAAGTAAAAAATAAAACTGTTTTCTTTACTCCGAAACCATCTGACCTATTTTGCCCAATAGCAAACTTAACCGAGATATTTATCTCCCTAACCTACCCTGAAAATTTTAACGGCCTAGCTCATTCCGTTCGTGAGTTATGGTAGAAAAAAGATTTAACTCAATGAAAAATTATATACGATTTACACTTATTTATTCAATATTGTGACGCGTTTCGTCGACACAGCGACTTCATCCGACTACATCATACTAAAATTGTGTCGACGAAACGCGTCACAATATTGAATAAATAAGTGTAAATCGTATATAATTTTTCATTGAGTTAATATGGATTTGCATCAAGTAAAAGCCACAAGCATTAAATTAAAAATATTTAAAATTTTCAAAATTTTTTTTTTACGCTTTACGGTAACCCGATCAATACAAAACTACACATTCGTCTAAGGGTCATAATTCTACAATTTGATGCTAAATTTCAGATACATCAAGTGATCGGTTTCGGAAATATTCATAAAAAATATTTTTACTAAAAACAGCCTTAACTCCGAAACCGCTTGATGGATTTTGCCCGTTAACGAACTCGTCGGAGACACTTACGCTCCAAACCTACCCTGCAAATGTCAATCCTCTGAGTCCTTTCGTTCGAGAGTTATCGTGTTAACGGACGGCCGGCCGGATGACCGAATCGATTTCGACCATGGATTCTTGATCAGTGAGTCGAACGATATCGTTTGATACCATATTCAGCCAAAAATTCGAAAATTACAGACATTTGGGCACATTGATAAGCACTCTGTTCCGAGGAACAAGAGCGCCAAAAATCGCATGTTCTTGGGAATAGCGTGCTATAATTTTGCCCAAATATCTGTAAGTTTCAAATTTGTTGCAGAAAATGATCTGATGATTCGATTTACTGATGAAGAATTGGAGGTCAAGTTGTATTCTTTTCGGCGAACCAGTCGTTGTTACGATAACTTTCGAACGGAAAGAGAAAGCGACTTGAAATTTTCAGGATAGGTTGTGCTTCTGAGAGGGACAGTTGAGTTCGTTTTTGGGCATAATCAGCAAAACAGTTTCGGTGTTATACCCATCTATAATATTGTTTTCTCGATAACTCAGAATATACAGATCCGATCGAATTGAAACTTGATAACTAGTTGTAGAATACTGACACAAAAGCGTATTAAAAGAAATCTAGAAATATCATAAAAAAATATTATGCATCTCACGATAACTTGAGAACATAAGGAGATAGCGACTTAGAACATTCAGAATAGGTTGCGTATCCGAATGCAACATTTATGTTCATTAAAAAAAAAAAAAAGCACTGACGTGTAGTCAGTACTCTTTGGCGCGCGTGTTCAAGGTGGCTAATTTGAATTGAATGATGAGTACTTCAAGCTCAGTAGATAGAGCGAGCCGAAGATCTACCCAAAGGATAGTGGACACCATTCACTGTCGGTTCAAAAATTAACAGTGCTGTATCTAAGCTGCCATCAGGATAGATTAACAAAGTTGGAAAAGAACACAAGTGACTCTCCTTAGTCGCACAAGCTCCTAGAAGATTTGGGAGGGTCAGTATAATCCTAATCATGTTAATCGCACGCGCGCCAAAGCAGATTGACTTTTTACACTTTTTCTTTCATTGTTAAGTCAATCTGCTTTTGCGCGCGTGCGATTAACATGATTAGGATTATACTGACCCTCCCAAATCTTCTAGGAGCTTGTGCGACTAAGGAGAGTCACTTGTGTTCTTTTCCAACTTTGTTAATCTATCCTGATGGCAGCTTAGATACAGCACTGTTAATTTTTGAACCGACAGTGAATGGTGTCCACTATCCTTTGGGTAGATCTTCGGCTCGCTCTATCTACTGAGCTTGAAGTACTCATCATTCAATTCAAATTAGCCACCTTGAACACGCGCGCCAAAGAGTACTGACTACACGTCAGTGCTTTTTTTTTTTTTTTCAAGTTCCTTTAACAAATATAGCCATCAATACAGTTTGGCTGTTAGCTTTACCGTAGATCGAAAAAAAATGCGGTTGTGAGACCTCCGTTTGGAACGCAATTGCCTCTTCTCCAAATCCGAACGTATTTTAATATAGATCTACCGAATATAGTTATTTATAAATTCGCCTCAGGGCCACCATACAGACATTTCAACTCGGAAACAACGCTATTTCCCCCAAACTGGCTTGTGTCCGTGCACTGAATTGACATGAATATTCTTTTAAAACCTCACAATATCGGCTCATTGCTTCCAACATAACCCAAACAACCCAAAACCATTCACTTCTCATCTGCGCAAGCGCAATATACTCGTGGCTGCAAGTCCTCCCAAAATTACACACCTCACTAAAAACTCCGATTCTCCAACACTAGTGGTTCAGGAGATATCGCTTCTTGAATCCACGCATGCGCAGACCCTCACCAGGGGATTCTATAGAGGAATAGCATCCGCCACCCCAAAATCCCAATCCTCTCTGATGAAAGCACCAGCAGTTAAATCACTGATGGTCTGCTCATGCGCATAACGAAAAATGCCCGTAAGGGGTAACATCAATTTCGAAATTAGCCCCAGGGCCACGATACGGACACTTTAACTCGGAAACAACGCTACATCCCCCAATCTGACTTGTCCTTGCACTGAATTGCCATGAATATTCTTTTAGAACCTCACAATATCGGGTCAGCACTCCCAACATAACCCATACAACCCAAAAACAGTCACTTCTCTTCTGCGCATGCGCAATCTACTTGCGGCTGAAAGTCCTCCCAAAATCACACACCATACAGAAAACTCCGATTCTCCAACACTAGTGGTTCAGGAGATATCGCCTCTTGAATCCACGCATGCGCAGACCCTCACCAGGGGATTCTGTAGAGGAATAGCATCCGCCACCCCAAAACCCCAATCCTCTCTGACGAAAACTTCAGCAGTTAAATCACTGATGGTCTGCTCATGCGCATAACGAAAAATGCCCGTAAGGGGTTACATCAATTTCAAAATTAGCCCCAGGGCCACGATACGGACACTTTAACTCGGAAACAACGCTACATCCCCCAATCTGACTTGTCCTTGCACTGAATTGCCATGAATATTCTTTTAAAACCTCACAATATCGGGTCAGCACTCCCAACATAACCCATACAACCCAAAAACAGTCACTTCTCTTCTGCGCATGCGCAATCTACTCGCGGCTAAAAGTCCTTTCAAAATAACACACCTTACAAAAAACTCCGATTCTCCAACACTAGTGGTTCGGAAGATATCGCATCTTCAATCTACGCATGCGCAGACCCTCATCAGGGATCTGGATTCTATGGAGGAATAGCATCCGCCACCCCAAAACCCCGATTCTCTCTGACGAAAACTACAGCAGTTAAATGGCTTCTCATCTGCGCATGCGCACAACGAAAAATGTCCGGAAAGGGCAGCATGAACCTCAAAAAAATAGGTTTCGGCATTTTAAGCAAAGTATTTCGCAAAATAGTAGTAATTTTTTTATTTTTTTCATGTCACGTGATCTTCACGAAATTTTGCAAAAGTGTTTGCATTGGTCTTTTGCATCTAACTACTGAGGTTCAATTTAATCAGATCAGTATTTTTCGAGTTATCCTGAAAACAAAATTTTAAAATTTTTGAAATTTTTTTTTGCTACTTTAGGGCCGTCCGATCAAAACAAAACTTCGCAGGCATATAAAGGTCATGATTCTACAATTTGCTGCCAAATTTCAGAAAGCTCGAGTGATTGGTTCCGGAAATATTCATTAAAAACGTTTTGACTAAAAACGGCCTTAACTCCGAAACCGCTCGGTGGATTTCGCCCGTTAACGAACTTGTCCGAGATATTTACGCTACAAAACTACCCTGCAAATTTCAACGCTCTAAGTCGTTCCGTTCGAGAGTTATCGTGCTAACGGCCGGCCGGCCGGCCGGCCGGACCGGACGGACAGAATTGAGTTTGACCTCGAATTCTTCATCAGGAAGTCGAACCTAATCGTTTGAGACCATTTTCGAAAAAAAATTCGAAAAATACAGACATTGTGACGAAATGATAGCACGCTGTTCCTTGCGGAACACGCGCGCAAAAAGTATAATGTGCCATATGGTTCTGAGGCTATACCCACCAGAAATTTTGTTGTTATTTCCTAAATATCTCAAAAAATATAGAATCAATTCAATTCAAACATGTTAAGTAGTTGTAAAATACCGACGCAAAAATTTGAGCGGAATTTCGTGAGGATCTTATCACTACAAAATTTTTAAAAGATCATTGAAAACAATTCTGAGTCTCAGGAACTATCCGTCTGATATAACTGACCCTACTAAACCTAACTTTGTAGCAAAGTTACAAATTTTAACATGATCGGCTCTATATTTTCGAAGATTCGAGCAGCGTTAGGTGAGTTCAGTAGCTTGACGGGTCACCGTTGCCACGATAACTTTCGAACACTACGATGCCTTCGAACTTGCAATTTCAAGGATAGGTTGCGCATCCGGATGGGAGATTTGATTCCTTTTTTGGGCATTATCGGTCAAATGGTTTCGTAATGATTTCCATCTTAAATGTTGTTGTTATTTCCTCTTAAACTCAAAATATACAAATCCGATCAAATTCAAACTTCTTAATCACTTTTTGAATGTCGTCTCGCTAATTTTCGCGGAATTTCGTGAATATCGTATTACCAAAAAAAAATTCAAATAAATTTCAGAAACTATACGTCAGATTCAGCTGAATCAGCACATACCTTCGAGCCCCCATTTTACAATCCAGTACCTAATTTCAGTTCAATCGGCTTAATATGAGGCGTGCATATACAAAGGAACATATTCGCAAAAGCTCTTGAAGTCACATCAGTGATTTCTAAGAATTTTATTTCAACTATTTGGAGAACTCCTCGTGAGGCATTCCTTGAAAAATCCTCCACATAACATTTTCATTCGAGGGGAACTGATATTAGAGTCCTCATAAAATAAGAGGTAGGTATATATGTTATTCTAAACTTTGAGCCTCACATTCTTTCATCTAACGATAAGGCATTTTATGAAAACAGTAGATATTATCAGAGGTTAGTGTAACGGGGTACCATACAATTCGATGTATGATACAAGTGCTTAGGGAAAAACCTCAGCAAAATAAACCCGTCTCCCCGTTAGTATTGTGATTTATGAAAATTGAAATTGTTGACAGAATATGCTGACATATCAAATATTGAAGGGCATCTTTTTCATCACTATTGATTCTTCTTTGAATAAGCTATGAGGTTTCTCATAGGTACCCGAAACTAAATCTGTAAAAAGAACAGACAAAAAGAGAAAACGAATAAATTAAAAATGGAATATTCCATGTTTCATTAAATAGATTTGAAATTTACCACCCATTCCAATAAAGACACAGAAACATTATGAATAGCCCTAAAACCATCCTGGAATCTATATATGGGACAATTTTTAACTAAATGATCTATCGTCTCCTCTGGTTCCCCGCATTCACATTTAGGATTCTCAACAGAGTTCCATCTGAAAAGCATGCTGTTTCAACGACCATGACCCGCTCTTAAACGATTCAGAATAGAAAGCATTTTCGTTTGGGAGATCAAACCTTGTTACTATCTTGAAAGATCAGAAATTAAATCTTTGTTAAATAAATCGCAAGAAATCCATTCAGACCGCCAAACTTCCTTGTCGCTTCTATTCCAATTGAGAAAATAGTTGGACCATACAGGATAACGTGACTTCAATCTAGTAATATTATTGCCTGGAATATAGAGAATCATAAAAGAATTCGGAAAAGAATTAAATTTATTCCAACAATTCAAAACAGCAGTCTGTCTGCGAATGCGCGGCGGAACAATGTTTGAAAGAACTGATAGCCAATGAATAGGTGTAGATCTAATAGTTCCAGTGATGATCATCGTAGATGAATTCAGCTGTGCATCAATTTTTTGCGCATGAACACTGTTAAACCAGACAGGGCAACAATATTCAGCGGCAGAAAAAACCAAGGCTAAGGCTGCTGTAAGAAGAGTAGCTGCATCAGCACCCCAGGAAGTACCAGATAATTTCTGCAGAATATAATTCTTTGTTTTCAACTTCAGACGCAAGTCATCCAAATGAGCTTTAAAATTCAAAGAGGCATCCAGTTTCACTCCTAGGTATTCAGGATTGAAATTATGTCTCAAGAAAGAAACACCGAAAGCTACACTCAATGTTCTATATTTTTTACTATTGTTCAAATGGAAGTAAAAACCTCAGTTTTATTTGGATTCGGTCATAATCACTACTATTATTATCAACAAAAACACGAAACCTTCTATCTGTCAATATATTTTCGAGTAGATGAACCATTTTTCTGCACTTTAAATGGTTACAAAGTTTGAAAATCAAACCATCTTTCCAAACTGTGTTATATGCTGCCGACAAATCCACAAATGCTGTTCCTGTTTTCATATTATTATTGAAACCTGTTTCGAAAAAAGTAGTAAGAGTATGAAACTGATCACAACAATTCCAATTTTTCCTGAAGCCGCCCTGAAAACGTCTTCTACAGACGATTCAATCCTAAAAAAAAATATTTTGAAAGGAACACTTAACAGACTTATGGGTCGATAACTGCTGGGATCAGAAGAATTCTTTCCACGTTTCAAAATACTTATGACTTTCGCTTTGTGGAATTCTTTTGCAATATTTCCAGTATTCAGTATACTATTATAGAGTGATAATAGACAATGCCTTTTTGCCCAAGTCTTTGATGAATTCGGGGTAAATTCCTTCAAATTCTGCTGCTTTTCGAGATTTAGTACATTCAATTGAAGATTTTAATTCATACAAGTTGTATGGATGCGAAATACTGATTACAAATGAAGGCGATGTCCCAAATTTATGCAAATTATACTTCATATTTTTGCGCGTATGTTCTGGGGAACATCGCGTTATAGTTTTGCCCAAATGTCTGTAACTTTCGAATTTTTTGACGAAATTGGTCTCAAACGATTTAGTTCGACTCCCTGATGAAGAATTCGAGGTCAAATTTGATTCTGTCCGTCCGGCAGTCCGGCCGTCCGGCCGTCCGTTGCCACGATAATTTGAGAACGAAAAGAGCTAGCGACTTGAAATTTTCAGGGTGGGTGGCGCATCGCAATACGACGGACAAGTTCGTTAATGGGCATAATCGGCCCAGTGGTTTCCGAATAAAAATTTTGTTTTCAACCAATATAAATCCGATCGAATTGAAACTTGGTGAGTAGTTGTAGAATATGAACCTAAGCACGTTTGTGAAATTTTGGGCGAATCGTATGGCTAGAAAATTTTAAAAAAATTATTAAAAAATATTTTTTTTGTCACCATAACCTGAGAACGGAAAGAGATAGCATAATCGACCAAACGTTTTCAGAGTTATAGCCATCTGAAATTTGGTGGTTTTTTGTTTCTCATTAACTCGAAAAACACTGAACCGATTGAATTCAAACATGGTTATTAGTTGTAGAATGCCAACGCGAAAATGTTTGCGAAATTTGGTGAGGATAGCATTTGTAAAAATTTTTAATAAATAATTGAAAATTAAAAAAAAAATTCTATATATCAGTTACTATACGTTTGAAATTACTGAAATTTTGCAAGAGCGTTCATTACCTAACTTTTCTGCCAAGTTTCAAGTTTTAACACGATCGGTTGAATATTGTTGGAGATTCGAGCATTCTTGTGTGAGTTCAGTAGATGGGTGACCGTTGCCTCGATAACTTTCGAACAAAAGGAGATAGGGACTTGCAATTTTCAAGGTAGGTTGCGTATCCGAAAGGGAGAGTTGAGTTCGTTTCTGGGCATAATCGGTTTAACGGTTTCCGAGTTATATCCACCTGGAATATTGTTTCCTTGATAACTCAAAAAATAAATATTCGATTGAATTGAAGCTTGGTAACTAGTAGTAGAAAATCAACACAAAGACGTGTTTAAAATTCTGTAAGAACCGTACTCCTAGAAAATTTGAAAAAAATTACGAAAAAAAATTTTAAGAACCGCGCCTCCAGAAAATTGAAAAAAAATCACGAAAAAAAAATTGGTTCAAGCACTGACGTGAAGTCAGAAGCTTTTGCGCGTATGTTCTATTGTCCATTCTTCTGTATTGGACACCCTTAATCGAATTTACCATGGTAAATTATGTTGTCCATTCTCCTGTATTGGACACTCTTAATTCAAATTTACCATGGTAAATTCGAATTAAGTGTCCAATACAGGAGAATGGACAACATAATCAACCATGGTAAATTCGATTAAGGGTGTCCAATAAGATAAGAAGTTTATTTAGCATTTGTGCTATTACAAAAAACCAGGAAAAAACATAATAAAGTAAATATACTTCAAAATGAATATAAAATTGAAATCAAAATAAAATTTCTCTCCTCAATCTCCGCTTGAAAAGTTGTACCGTCGGTGCTGATCTTATCTCCATAGGTAAGTTATTGTAACCATCAAGTCCCAAGTTGAAAGTTGTCTTCTGAAACGCAACAGTCCTACACCTGTCTATGTGAAACCTTTCTGCTCCTCTTAGTAAGTACAGTACAGAAGAATGGACAATAGAACATACGCGCAAAAGCTTCTGACTTCACGTCAGTGCTTGTTGATTTTTGTTCTTGAAATTTCAACCGAATTGGAAACATCAACATTGGAATCTTAGAGGTACAATGTGGGGATAACCAACATTAAGATATGACATAACGATTTCTTTTGCCGTGTGATAATAGATACTACTTGGGATGAAATACGTTCCTTCCTGAAATTGATTTATATTCGTTCCTATTAGATTATCTCAAAATTTTGATCATTCCGGAATATACAGGACTCCTCACATTCCTTTCTCATAATTACTTGCTAGGCAGAATAGAACAACAAAAAATATCATTAGATATATATATATATATATATAGTGTAGGTGGTCATTTTGAAGAATCAAAAAGTATATGTTTGTATATACTTGTATATACTAGTATATACTCATATCAGGATTTGGTCATTTTGGAGAGCTCATCATTTGTACTGCAAAATTTATAATATAACACGCTCATTTTCTCCTTTTACTTTAGTTAGAGCAATAAATAAGTTTCTGAGAAATTATAAATTGAATATGTATCCGATTCACACGGAAAGATTTCGCGAAATAATTTTTTTCTGAATGCTCCAAAGAGCTAATAACATAACAATTCTTCATTGCTCAATAATTAAAAATCCATGGAACATTGTACAATGAAATAATTGAAGAAGCCAAAGTACAGGCTAATCATTTCAACCGTTCATTCGTTTGAACTTGTCACGGAGCTATTAGAGAAAATGAAGAAATTTTCAAAATATTAATAATTTGCTAAGTTTTAGTGTATAATGATGAAATTTGAGAGTATTGTTCGTGGATGCATATAGGATGGAAATTCAATGTCAAATAGTTTGTGTAGATCCTAGGAGGCGGTGACTAGGGGCAGTAAAACCAAAAATGCCATGAATCGGTTAATACGAAGTGTTCCAAGATAAGCTTTGGATAAGTTCTTCAGAAGGACGTCAAGAATGAGGTGTAGTATGTCACATAGTTAGTGCGGCCGTAGGGGGGTGGTAATTGGGGGTGGCATATCGAATAATGCCAAAATTGGAAAATGGGAGTGTTCCGCAATGAGATATTGCTCAGAATGGCCTATATATTAAGACGAAGAATGTCACGTGTTTTGTGCGGCTATACGGTGGCGGCAATCAGGGGCGGCATGCCGAAAAATTCTATAAGTCGTTAAATATTGAGTGTTCCGCGATAAGCTTCAGATATGGTTTAGGGAATGGCGAATATACTAAGATGTAGTTTGTCACATAGTTTCTGCGGACTTAGGGAGGTGGTAATCGGGGCTGGCATATCGAAAAATGCTATAACTCGATAAAATTGAGTGCTCCACGATGAGTTTTGAATATGATGTAGCAAATGACAAAAATACAAAGATATAGTAAGTCCCACAGTTTGTGCGGCCGTACGGAGGTGGTGAACGAAATATCGAAAACACTGAATATTTAAAGACTTTTCCGATATGCCACCCCCGATTACCACCTTTCTACTGCTGCACCAACTATGCAACATACTACAACTTCGTATTTATGCCATTCTTGACAACAAATCACAGGATCATCATGAAACACTCAATATATAACGAGTAAGAGCATTTTACGCCATTAGAGATAACATATCCAAGACTCATCTTGGAATACTCAATATTTAACGAGTTATAGCATTTTCCGATATTCCGCCCCCGATTACCGCTCCCTAGGGCTGCGTCAACTATGATACGTACTAAATCTTTGTATTTACGCCATTCTCTAAAACATATCCAAGGCTGATCGTGGAATACTCAACATTTAACGAGTTAAAGCTTTTTTCGATATGCCACCCACGATTACCGCCTATATTTACGGCCGCACAAATTATGTGACATAATTCATCTTAGTATATATGCCATTCCCAACAACATATCCAAAGCTCATCGTGAAACGCTCAGTATTTAACGATTTATAGCTTTTTTCGATATGCTGCCCCCAATTACCGCCTTCCTACGACCGCACAAACTATGTGACATACTAAATATTTGTATTTACGCCATTCTCCATAATACATCCAAGGCTCATCGTAAAAAAAACTTATAAAATGAAATAGTTATAGCATTTTTCGATATGCCGCCCCCGATTTCCACCTCCTTAAGGCCGCACAAACTGTGCCACATTCGATATCTTTCTTTTTACGCTATTCTCGACAATATATCCAAGGCTCATCTAGGAACACTCAATAGGTAATGACTTATAGCATTATTCGTAATGCCTCCCACGAATACCGCCTGCCTACAGCTGCTCGATCTTTTTGACATAGTACATCTTTGTATATACTTCATTCGCAACAACATATCCAAAGCTAAACGCCAACCTGATGGCCGGTTATTCGAAACCAAGTATCACATGTTCTATTACTATCCATCTAGAACATATTTCCAAAATTTCTAGGTGACAGGATTCTTAATAACAATATTGCTGAAACATTTGCCATCCCCAAAACCACCCAGCTTGCAGGTTATTCGAAACCAAGTATCACATATTCTATTAATATCCATTTAGAACACATTTCCAAAATTTCAAGATGGCAGCATTCCTAATAACAATATTGCTTAAACATTGCCAACCCCACCGCCATCCTGATGAGCGGCTATTCGAAACCTAGTATCACATATACTATTAATATCCATTTAATACACATTTCCAAAATTTCAAGGTGCAGGATCCTTAATAACAATATTGCTGAAACGTTGCCACTCGCACCGCCACCCCGACGGCGAAACCAAGTATAACATATTCTATTAATATCCATTTAGAGCATGTTTCGAAGTGGCAGGATTATCAATAACAATATTTCTGAAATATTGCTACCCCCACCGCCAACCTGACCGCTGGTGATTCGAAACCAAGTATCACATAATCTATTACTATCCATACAGAACATATTTCCAAAATTTCAAGGTGGCAGGATTCTTAATAACAATATTGCTGAAATATTGCCACCTCCACCGCCTCCATGAATCTCTGTTATTTAATACCAAATATTGCATCTTCTTCTACTAACTACATAGAAAATATAACGATAGGTTTACCACTGTTCTCGGAATTACACATCATTAGTGAAATGAAATGGCATCATAATTATACTCTAAAAACTATAGTGTAAACTTAAAAACACAATAAAAATGAATAAACATAAGCAAATTAAACGCTAATGACATAATAGTTTTTGGCGCCCTTGTTCCTAATGAAATTGATACTTCATCCGACTATTTTTTTCTTGAGTCAAAACATTGAAAATAAAATATTCAATTTTTCAAAGCGGGTGTCCTTTTTGTGAAATAAACTAGTTTTTTCAACGTATCTTGAATGCGGATTCAATCACGACAATTTATTACTCCTTTTTTTCGAACGACCTATAGATATGAGTAGGTATATGGTTTTCTCAAATATAAGATTCGACCAAATGTTATCGATAGATCTACAGATGGAGCCTTTCAAATGATAAAGTGTAAACCTCATTGTATATAGATCTAAATGTAATGCCTCAATATATTCTGAAGTCAATTATCACACAAATATTTCCATAGATGGCGCGAGCGAGATTCATAACCTCCCGCATCCGCCAAATATATAGCCGCGAAATAAAGTAGCTAGAAATTTGAGCAGGTGTCGCTGAAATAAAATATGATCTAAAATTATGTTTCAACATAACAAAATAATGTCTTCAAATTAATCGAGCTATAACGCGAATGCATCAAGATATGTATTGTGTTGCCTTTTCGGAACATATATATATATATATTTGTCGCGCTTGTTTCCCTGGACCTAATCATATCAATTAGCCCAAATGTATTTAATTTTCGAATTTTTGATCTCAAAAGTTTAGTTTCGACACATTGATCAAAGAATCCGAAGTCTACCTTAATTCTGGCCGGCCAGCTGTAGGCACGATTAGTCTCGAACGAAATGAGTTACAGAATTCACATTTGCAGGGTCGTTTTGGAGTCCAAATACTCCGTTTCGTATTTTTCAAACAGTAAGTTGCGTTCGATGTCCGCTTTGCGAGGTTATCACATTTGTGATTGTGCATGCATCGATAATTGCTTCATTATAAACTTTGAAATTATGTCATTAATTTTCCATTGTTATTTTCAATTTTCAATTTTCAAATTCAGCTAATAAGCTAACATAACATTTACTGATTCTGAGGCGGTACGAAGTTCGCCGTCCAGCTTGTGCAGATATAATGTACCGAGTAGGTACCGATTTTGCAGTAACGGACTACAATGGTTAGAAATTAATAGTATTCTACTAAATTGGATGGAGTACATCTAATCATGCCAAAAGTTGAGACTGTCTGGGAGAAATGTGCTAGCCAAATTTTTTGATTTAGTGATAAAGACTTGGTTAATATTGGCATGATTTATCTTCGTTACCAGCATTTGTAATTATGGATATCGAAAATAGGGTCATAAAGAACGCTTGCACATGTAGTGAACTGGATATTTTTTAGCATATCTGCTGAAGATTACTGGGTACGAAGAGTAGAATAAGCTAGTAAACAATGATTCCAATAGGTATACATGTCAACAAGACTTCACATCAGTTGTCAATTACATACCTATTATGACGCAAGTATATTAGAAAGAAATCGTATGATACGGCAACCTTAAGTTTCCCAGCAAATTAGTTTGCAATGTATTTTATTGCTTGTCTTGTCATTGCAATGTTGTGTCAGCGATTTAATTAGTAAATATGGCCGACATGTATGTTGTGGGAAGAATAATAAAGAAACTTCAGAGTTTTGGAAAAGAAATCCCAGAAAGGAACCTTTTAATATTAACGAGATATTTTAATTTGTCCGATATAGAGCTTATATATGCAACCTGTATATGATTCTTACTAAAAACTGTTATTACGTTTAAGGTAGTATTTAAACATATTTCGTTTCATATTCCATACAAGTTACTCAAAAATTGTTCTATGAATTGATATATCATTTGGTGCTATACTATGATCTAATATGCTGACGTGGTATGATGAATGGGAAATACAAAAATCTAGCTCCTTGTGACTTTGCTGAATTGGATTACTGCGAAATAGTAATACAATGTTCATTCATTTTTTGCGCTCTTGTTCATTAGTCTATTTTATATTTCGCTAGGAAATTCGAAGGAATTTTTAATCCATAATTCCCCTATCTCAAATGCTGTAGCCGGACTATTTAGGGAATTCCAAAAAATGAAAGACGTGTAAAGACTGCTCTGAACGAGATAACTAGTTTTTGTGAGAAACTTGTACATAATAAACATTGTCATGTTTATTAGATTTCTATTGAAAAAATGGGTTCAAGCCCTGTGCACAGGAGATTTCTGGAGCTCTATTTCAAACAGACAAATTATATCTCCGAAAGTATTGGTTTCTCAGAGTTGGAAATTATATCAATGTATTCTTATGATAGAACTGCATCATAAAGGAAATTCAATTCAAATAATAGTTTATTTATCAAGATTAAATGAGCAATCTTAGAATGAGAACTGCACCATGGAAGAAATCAAATTAAAATAGCTGAAATGAATTTGACTCTCTGTCAACTCTCTGAGTATGAACACAGATCATATAATAAAGCTTAGATAGAATAATGATAACATTCTGTGGAAACATAGAAGTACTATTCATTATTGAAATTTCGAAAAGTCATATCTTCGAAAGTATTAGCTTGTTGGAGTTGAAAATGATATCAATGGATTTTTATGGTGAAACTGCATCTTAAATAAAAATTGAATTTGAAATTTGTTATTAAAAAAAAAATTTTTTTTTCATTTCTCCGAAACCATCTGGCCTATTTTGCCCACTAACGAACTTAACCGAGATATTCATCTCCCTAACCTACTCTGAAAATTTCAACTGCCTAGCTCATTCCGTACGAGAGTAATCGTAAAAAAAATGTTTTAAATTTTCAAAAGATTTTTTTGACAATTTGCGGTAACCTGGTCAATACAAAACTTCACGCATGTATGTAGGTTATGATTCTACAATTCGATGCTAAATTTCAGATAGATCGAGTGATCGGTTTCGGAAATATTCATAAAAAATATTTTTACTAAAATCAGCCATAACTCCGAAATTGCTCGATGGATTTTGCCCATTAACGAACTTAACCGAGATATTCACGCTCCAAACCCACCTTGCAAATTTCAATCCTCTAACTCTTTTCGTTCGAGAGTAATCGAGCCTACGGCCGGCAGGCCGGCCGTACCCGCCGGACAGAATCGATTTTGACCTCGGATTCTTGATCAGTGAGTCGGACCAAATCGTTTGAGACCATTTTCAGCCAGAAATTCGAAAATTATAGTCATTTGGGCCAATTGATAAGCACTCAGTTCCGAGGAACTAGAGCGCCAAAAATTCAAATTTTTCGTTATTACCCTACAGCTACTAAAAATTCTGTTGGCTATAATTTTGATTCAATTTAACAAACACCTCTACCCTACCCAATGTGTGGTAATTCGATTAACCAGTTCTCGAGCAATGAGTTCGACAAATATCTAAAAAAAATCAAAAAGCACCTGTATAGCCGAAACGAAACGCTTCTCGAATTCAAAAGTTCAGGATCGGACTCCTCATAGAATAGCCTATTTTTTGTTCAACCATGTATAATCGATCACCGGACACTTTGTTTAATCATAGGAAAATTCAAATTTGCTACTTTGAACACTATAATAACCACCTTATTTATGGATTTGCACCAACAAGAACATGAATTATGTGGTTGACAAGAGTACTTAGGTAAAATAAAATTAACTCCTCGACTTCACCTGAGTACTCTCCCGCATGCTAACCTGTTTTAAGCAGATTTTCTATGAATATGTCCCAATAAATCCCAAATATATCATTCACATCGTTCTATACATTTGTTCCAACGTAAAAAATACTACAAAATATTTATTCAAGATATCTAACGAATTTATATTAGGGAATTATTCGGTCATATTTGTAAAAAGCCTTTAAATATTTTATGATTATTCGCGCTTATTCTCCGGCATATCGTTTGGCAGTATTTTTTCTTGACATATTATCTGAATAAAATAGAAGAACCAGAAAATAATATTTTTTGTGTGCAATGCCGCATTTTTCATAGTCTCCCAGGGTGGCTCTTAGGGTAAATCCGAACCTGGGGATCGGTCGAAGTAGGTACCTGCTGTATACTGTGAAAGAACTAATGGAAACCAAATTTGTGCGTCCAGTCGCATGCCGTACAACAAGATAACTTTCGAAAAGTACATGTGGAAGACATATGGCTGCTGCGAGGTGGGTTAATGCGTTAACACCGAACTTTCGGTGTCACCGGTTAATGTCGAAATGCTGAACGTAAATCGGCAAAATCCGCCAATTGTTCCAGAGTTGGGCTGGGAATCATTAATGAATGATTTGAATACACAAATATTCATTGAATACTTATTGACTGCATTGTGTCTCATTTATGAAGTTACGAATAGATGTTTGAATGATAATTTAACCATTGTATTTAACTGACTATTCAGGAATAATTGCAAATTGTTTGATGCTCAAACTTTATAGCTGCACTTCAGAATTTTCCTTAATATTCAGACGTCTGAAGAGTGATAACCAAATAACGAAGGTAATAAATTTCAGTACCTATCGTAATATCGTAATATATATTTCGATACATTTCTGGGTAATTTTTCAGAGCTAGATAGAATTAATATTGATTTATAGATAACGAATGGATCTATGTTGAGCACCATAGAAGGTTTTACTGAGGTACCCCTGGGGTAATTTCACGTCGGTCAAAGAAAAAAAGTCCTTTTCTTCTTTGATAATTAAAGAGTCTGAAAATGATCGTATACAGGAAACCCAAGTAGAGTTCTGAATACTGTTAAACACTACCTTTTAGACACCATTAGCAGCATTATTAAATGTTCTTTTATGGGTTTTCTCTCCGAAACGTTGATGTTGTTTCATTGTTAGGCATCATTGTTCTAAACATTGCTTCTGACAAATATCTGTTTTTCCAACGTAGAAGAAAAATTAGATATATATATAAATATATAAAGGAACCATTTAATAATGAATGAGTCTACAAAAGTACCTATCATTTAATGATTACCATTAGTAGCTTCTGATGAAAATAATTGATTGTAAAAATTAATAAGAATTGAAAAATTACTCATATCGGTATTCCTTGGCGGGAACAATGAATTTATAGCATCGTCACTAAGAAAAAAAATCGCAGCACTTTTGAAATTTTCTGAGATTCAAATATTCTGAATATGCGAATCTTTATAATTTTATTCAATCAGAACTGAAGAACAGAACTAGTTCCTGTGTAACTGGAGATAAAGTATGTATTTCAATGCATTTTGATGTTGAAGGTAAAATATAATTTGTTAATGTTCTTAGGGATCACATTTTTCCACATTCATAATTTGGATTAATGGAAATAGTAATCGAGTCACTAAATTATTCGAAAATTTGGTTATCACATTACCTCTTGCTCAAATTTTGTCTTTGGACCAGTGAAGAAAAGAAAACTATAGAGAAAGAATTTCATAAACATTTACAGGAAGTAGGTGGTAGGTTGGTTTGGAACCGTGCAAAAAAATTCTGAAACATTTTTCAGAATTGAAGAATAGAACTGTGGAAATGGTAAAAGCATGGGTCAACAACGTTTTTAAATTCGCTAAATTATATCTGCATTATAAATCGATTCGAATTTCCAGCTTACGGTGGCGTATGAGAATGTCCCAATAAGTAATTTCCAAATATTCCAAATACAATAGAGAGTCGATTATTTGGCTCTCATTTATATGGATTCGTGATTATCCGGTTTACAAACCAAGCATGGTAGACTAGTACATAAATACATAGGTGCGTACGTAGTGCGTTTGAAAATGTACCTGTTAATAATATCTTAATAATCATTGATTTTTGTTGATAAGTTTAATTTGTTTATTAGCTTTTTTCGATTATCTGTATTTCCCAACGACAACAATTAGTCTGGTTAATCGAGCTTCCGCTGTATATCATTCACCTCTCATTATACCTGCGTTAGTCCCAACTTGAAATATATGTTCTGGAATTATTGGGTCATATTAAGATGATATGAATATGATCAAGCTCAGATGCTGATTAACTGTACGTCAGTGCTCTTCCAATTTTTGCGCCATTATTTTCAATTCAATAACTGACTTAAATAGAAGAATCCGAAAATTTTGAACATCTGAGTTCTTCCATACGCCTTAAATGCATATTTTTTTCTTTCGTTTGATCAATATAAAATTACATAAGGAATACGAGAAAAGTATTCAAAATAGTCGAACGTTGAAAACAAACATCAGAAAGAAAATATATATGTTGCAAAAATGCAACACAATCCATTTATTGATGCATTTGCGATATTTGTGGATTAATTTGAAGTAATAATTGTTGCTATTGACACGAAATTTTACGTCTCATTTCATGTCAGGGAATCCTGCAAAAAGTATTTATTTCGTAGTTATACATTTGGCGGATGCGAACATCATGATTCTCACTCGTGCCATCTATGGATATATTTTTGTGTTATATTTCTTCAGAATGCAGTAAAGTATACGCTTTACTCCTTTTCTAGAGATATTGGTAATCTCAGGTTCGCGTAATAACAAATTAAAGTGATAGCATCCACTTTCAAAATGCAGGGTGTTGTATAAAATTGTGTACTCAAGGGAATGGAGGAGATTTTGAACACTTAAAACAGATTAAAAATTTTATGTTTGTAGTGAAATTGATTTTAATTTTCCTCTTGTGATTCTGTGTTCAATTAATAATTTTAGCAGTAATTTATACCAGCTCCAGAAACTACTTCATGAATTTCAAATCGAAATATTCGAAAAACGTTACGCAATCCCTACCAAGTTTTACCAATAGTACATTTTTGGTGTAAAATTGAAGGATGGTAAGTTCACTTGAAATAAACCTAACCTCAAGAAAGTTAGACTTAAAAATACTTGTTTGGATCTGTCTAACTAGCGCCTTCTATAACAGTAAGATATAACATGAAATTCATATGAGTGTCCGAAGAGTATTTTGTACAGCATTTTCGTACAATTTTGCCGGTAGGATCAAATATATCCAAAAAAATTTTTCACACATTTTTCCAAGTCACGAGCCGAGTTTATTTGAAGCTTTCTGTATATATGGATTAATTAAATGTCATCCTTCAAGATATAGACCTCACCCAAGGCTGCGTTGCGTTAATTTGAAAAAAACTTCAATAGAAAGTTTTAAGCTTAAGAATTCATAAAAAAAAAATTGCGTTGTGTTGTATTTTCATTATTTAAAATTTTTGGATGTCCAGCCTTTTTTTTAACAAGTTCCAATGAATTTTAGAATATATGTATTTCCAAAATTTCACGGAGGTCGTTTTCGTAATATAAATATTGCTAAGACAGTAATGTTCCAGTATGACACATAGCACGTTCCACCTCTAACATTGCTCTGACAGGCAGGATTCTTAAAAACATATTTTGCCGAAACATTGCCACCTCCACCGCCACCCTGATGGCCGGCTATTCGAAATAAAGGATCACATTTTCCATTACTATCCGTTTAGAACATATTTCTTATATTTCAAGGTGGGTGGAATCTTAATAACGATATTCCTGGAATATTGCTACCCCCACCGCCACCTTAATGACATCTTTTCCAAAACCAAGTATCCCAAATTTTATTACTATCCGTTTAGAACATATTTCCAATATTTCAAAGTGGCAGGATTCTTAATAACAATTTTGCTGAAACTTTAGCACCCGCATCGCCATACAGACGGCCGGTTATTAGAAACCAAGTATCACATACTATATAACTATCCATTTAGAACGTATTTCTAAAATTTTAAGTTGGCAGGTTTCTAAATAACAATATTGCTGAAACCTTGCCACCCAGGCGGCCGTTTATTCCAAACCAAGTCACATATTCTATTATTATCCATGTAGAACATATTTCCAAAATTTCAAGGTAGCAGTATTCTTAATAAAAATATTGCTGAATCATCGCCACCTACACCGCCACCTTGAGGGCCAGATATTCGAATTCAAGGTTCACATATTCTATTCCTACCCATGTAGAACAATATTGCTGAAGCTCTGCCATTCCCAAAGCCATCCTGACGGCCGGATATACGAAACCATGGATCACATATTCTATTACTATTCATGTAGAAAATATTTCCAGAATTTCAAGTTGGCAGGATTCTTAATAACAACATTTCTGAAACTGTATCACCCACACCGCCACCCTGATGCCCCGTTATTCGAAACAGTGGGTCACATATTCTATTACTATCCATTCAGCACGTACTTCCGAAATTTCAAGTTGGCAGGATTCTCAATAACAATATTGCTGAAACTTTGCCACCCCTACAGCCACCATGAAAGCCAGATATTCGAAACCAAGAATCACATATTCTATTTATTACTAACCATGCCCAACATATTTCCAAAATTTCAAGTAGGCAGGATTCTTAATAACAATATTGCTGAAACTTTGCCTCCCCCACCGACACCCTGACGGCCGGATATCTGAAACCATGTATCACATATTCTATAACTATCCTATTAGAAAAAATTTCCAAAATTTCAAGGTGACAGGATTCTTAATAAAAATATTGCTGAAACTTTGCTAATACCACCGCCACCCTGACGGCCAGATATTCGAAACCAAGTACGACATATTCTATTACATTTAGAACATATATCCAAAATTTCAAGAAAGCAAGATTTTTAATAACAATATTGCTGAAAGTTTGCCACCCCCACTGCCTCCCTGACGGCTGGATATTCGGAACCAAGTATCACATATTCAATTATTATCCATATGGATAATATATCCAAAATTTCAAGTTGGCAGGATTCTTAATAACAACATTGCTGAAACTGTACCACCCCCACCTCAACCCTGACGCCCCGTTATTAGAAACCAAGGATCAGATATTCTTTTAGAGTCCATTTGGAACATATATAAAAAAAAATCAAGTTTGCAGGATTCTCAATAACAATTTTGCTGAAACTTTGCCACCGCCACTGCCACCCTGACGGCCCAATATTCGAAACCAAGGATCACATATTCTATTACTATCGACGTAAAACATATTTCCAAGATTTCAAGTAGGCTGGATTCTTAAGAACAGAATTGCTGAAACTTTGCCATCCCTACCACCACCCGGACGGCTAGATATACGAAAATATGTATCACATATTCTATTACTACCCTTTTAGAACTTATTTGCAAAATTTTAAGATGACAGAATTCTTAATACTAATATTGCTGAAACTTTGCCACCCTGATGGCCGGATATTCGAGAGCTAGTATGGCATATTCTATTACTATCCATATAGAAGATATGTCCAAAATTTCAAGGAGGTAGGATTCTTAATATCCATATTGCTGAAAATTTGCCATCCCCACTGCCTTCCTGAAAGCTAGATATTCGAAACCTAGTATGACATATTCAATTACTATCCATTTAGATCATTTTTTCAAAATTTCAAGCAGGCAGGATGCTTAATAACTATATTGCTGTAACTTTGCCACCCCCACCGCTACCCTGACGGCCTGTTATTCGAAACCGAGCATCACTTATTCGATTACTACCCATGAAGAACATATTTCCAAAATTTCAAGGCGGCAGGATTCATAATAACAGTATAGCTGAAACATTGCCGCCTCCACCGCTACCCTGATGGCCGGATATTCGAAACCAAGGATCACTAATTCTATTACTACCCATGTAGAACATATCTCCGAAATTTCAAATTGGCAGGATTCTTAATAACAATATTGCTGAAACTTTGCCACCCTCACCGCCACCCTGACGGCCGGATATTCGAAACCAAGGATTACATATTGTACACACTGATGAAACCTGTTATATTTATCTTAAGTATATTCCTTTTATCACTCAAATTTAGTTAATATTTATTTATTCGGACAACTCCTTGAATTCACCATTAGGTCACTGATAGGTCATTTCGAGGAGTTCTCGCCAAACTACCCAGCTATCATATAAAAAATCCTCAAAATAACCATCTTGTTACTGGTTCCTCAAACTTACCACTTTATATCCGAAAGTTCCTCGAAATGACCATTTCTCTATTTTGTATATAGTAGTCACTTTGACGAGCTCCTCGAAATGACCACTAGTTCCTCAAAATGACCATTTCACTAAATTTTTTCTCTTCGAAATTACCACCTACACTATATATATATATATATATATATATATATATATATATATATATATATATATATATATATATATATATATATATATATATATATATATATATATATATATATATATATATATATATTTATATATATATTCTTTTGACTGAGAGCTATATATGTGTTAGCAGAGGTTGGTGATAATATATACGGACTATCATTTTGGATTTCAAGACAAGCTTGAATATGTAGATAACTTCTAGTGGCCAACAATAATTTAAGAAACAAGGAATCTAGTAAAATATTCAAGCATTCCACTTAAAAAGCGTTCACTAAGTCTTTCCGACAGGTTCACGCCACTCGATAAATAATTCGCCACACTATTAAAGTAAGTCCAAAACATGCACATCCTGAAAACTCAGCTCAACCCTTTCGTGTCTGTCTCTGAACTGAGGAGCAAACGGTAGTTTCGTGTGGAAATCAACAGTGGAAACTGTAATTGTTTTGAGGCATTTCCTATACAGAACAATTTGAGTTTGGCAACTCCGCTTTATTGTTTCCGGTGCCATTTAGCCAGTCACTAATGAAATTGCACAAAGGATAGACATATACTACAAGTCATGAACGATAAAAGAAGTCGTTTGTATCGGGTGAGTTTAATCTAGAAGTATTATAGCTTTTCCACATATGAGGGTGCGCTGCTGATAACGTTTATCCACGGATTGATCGATTATCTGTTTCACACTTAAGCAGATATAATGAAACTATCATGCTTTTTGGCGCTCTTGTTCCTTGGAACAGTGTGCTTATTAATTTGCACAAATGTCTGTAATTTTCGAATTTTTGGCTGAAAATGGTCTTAAACGATTTGGTTCGACCCACTGATCAAGAATCCGTGGTCGTCATCGATACTGTCCGTCCGTCCGGCCATTTAAACGATAACTCTCCAACAAAAAGAGTTAGAGGATTTGAATTTGCAGGGTAGGTTTGGACCGTAAATATCTCGGACAAGTTCGTTAACGGTTAAAATCCACCAAGCGATTTCGGAGTTATGGCCGTTTTTAGTAAAAACATTTTTTATGAATATTTACCACCAAATTGTAGAATAATAACTTTTATTTGCATGCGGAGTGTTGTTTTGATCGGGTTGCCGTATAGTGTCAAAAAAAAAATTTGAAAAGTTTTTGAATTTTGTTTCTACAATAACTTACGAACAGAATGAGCTAGGCAGTTGAAATTTTCAGAGTAGTTTTGGGAGATAAATATCTTGGTTGAGTTCGTTATTGGGCAAATTTTTTTTACTTTACAAATTTCGAATTATTTTTTTTTTCTAGATGCAGTTTCACCATAAAATACACTGATACCATTTTCAACTCTTAAAAGCTCACACTTTCGGAGATATGATTTTTCGAAATTTCGATAATGAATCATACTTCTATGTTTTCACAGAATGCTGTGCTTGATTATTCTATCTATTAATTATGATATGATCTGTGTTCTTACATGTCATCTTATCTCCTGTTCTAGAAAACAAAGTATGATTGAATGCAAATAATGCAATGAAATAACCTCAGATATCGAAGAATTATGAAGATGATATGATATTTTACTTTTAAGGTGATACCTAATATATTGCCCGTGGATAATCCATATGATGATAGAAATATATTCTTTGGTAAGATACATAATCAAATTGGGTTCAGAATATCTCCAGTAAAAACAAAACTGCAATATTGTCTAAGTTTCAATTGATATAATACAATTTTCAGAGTAATTATTGTATTGAAGAGAATCGGTCTGTTCGAATTTAATTCCTTTCATGTTGCAGTTCTATCGTAAAAATCCATTTATATCATTCCCAGAGACCAATAAATTCGGAGATTTGATTTTTCAAATTTTGAACAAGAGCGCCAAAGCTCCTGTCCACAGGGCTTGAACCAATTTTTTGTTTCGATATTTTAGCAAATCCTTAGAAGAAAAGTTGAAATAATTCATTCATACTGCTTTTATAAATTCATTCATTCAAATAGATGTAGTAGCGAAAAAAATTGAGATCTAGTTGTTCGTTAACAAAATTGTATGTTTTTCTCAATTTATTTTTACTATTTCCCAATATTCTAGTCGAGCACCTTTATTTGAATTTTATAGGAGTTTTAAATCAAGGTTAAACTCATATATGAAGGGTAAGAATAATTCAAATTGACTTTGATATATTTGTTGATAGTTTTTTGATAGAGTTTCTATTTCTTGTTCTAAAATATACTGAATGGAATAAAATATTCCGGTTCAGCTGTAAACAATGAAGTGAAGTAAGAGGGGTGAGATATACAATTATTCCAGAAATACATTGATACGAAAGTTTCACAAAAATGAGGTTCCATAAAAAATATAGAATGGAAGAAAACTAGATGATATGTGATTATGAAAATTGTGACGTGCCCCGACGAATGGTACGTTGATGAAATCAGATATTATTATTCATATCAAGAACACAAAATTTCAAATAGACATATTCTCAAAATTGGTTACAAAATACATGTTTTGATGTTGTAAATTTCGTTCTTTAGACTGGGAGAAATGTTAGCGTTAATCATTAAATAATTATTCTTTCTTTTTAATTTTCTTATTATATTTCATTTGTTCTACATTAATTTTATTAATTATACAAAAATATTATTAATAAGAAGGAAAACTTGATTTTAATCTTATTTGTCAGAAATATTTATTTAGTCAATATTCATAAATTATCAGAAAGGGTTATTATCAGTAAACAAATCTAATACGGATAAGTCATATTCGAAAATAACTATGCGAAAATAATTAATTTCCAACAAAAAAAATCTTATTTTGAGTAAAAACTTCTTTTATTTCTGTCCAACAAATATTCATTATATTATCAGTAATATATACAAACCCCCTGCCACACCTGACACACTGCCCCTCCTGCCCCATCCAGCAGTTTATGTTGGAGACTTTAACAGCCACCATACACAGTGGAAATATAGGACCAACGATAACAATGGGAAACACTGATGAACTGGGCTGACGAGAACAACATATACTTAGTATTTGACGCTAAAGGGAGAGGTTCGTTTGAATCAGCAGCTTGGAACCGAGAATACAATCCTGACTTGTGCTTTGTAAGTAAAGATGATAATAACATACCATTGCAAGGGTTCCGCAGAATACTAACAGACTTCCCACATAGCCAACACGGACCAGCTCTAATTGAAATAGGAGTAAAAATCCCTCTGATCAAGTCCTTTCCCCGCCCGAGGTGGAACTTCAAAAAGGCTGACTGGAAGAGTGTATCCAGTCACCTTGATAAGTGCCTAGGTTGGGTAACACCCATGATTGAAAACTGTTCAAGGTTCACAAGGGCGGTGATTGCTAGTGCAAAAAAGACCCTACCAAGAGGCTTCCGAGAAGAGTACATACCGGGATGGAATGATAATTGTGAGGAACTATACCAACAATTCCTTAATGGTGGAGACAGATAAATAGCCGACGACCTGCTACGAAGATTAGATCTAGCGCGACGTGAAAAATGGACAGAAACAGTAGCGAATCTGGATTTCACAAGATCCAGCAGAGAGGCCTGGTCGCTCCTAAAGAAATTGGGTGCAAGCCCCAAAACTGCGGGAGGAGATGTGGCAATACACCCAGATAAGATCGCGTATCACGTTGTGTCCACATCAAGAACTACACGGGATAAAGCACATACAACCAATGTCAAACACGAACTCAGAGCATTACAAAGAACTTCCCAGGATAAGACTCTATTTTCTCTCCCCTTCAGAGACGACGAAATAACAGAAGCACTTGAAGATGTAAAACCGGGCAAGGCGCCAGGGCCTGATGGGATACATCCCGCATTCCTCCTTAACTCTGGTAAATACACCAAAAAATGGCTAGCCAAGCTCTTCACAGATATCGCGCAGAAGGGAAGACTCCCGAGTGATATGAAAAAGTCTAACGTCATTGCTGTTTTAAAACCAGGGAAACCAAGCAACGATCCGAAGAGCTACCGTCCAGTTTCCCTCCTAAGCTCAATATATAAACTACTGGAAAGGCTTTTATACAACAGGATCGGAGCTGTAATACTTGAGAGAATACCAATCGAACAAGCTGGCTTTCGCCCAGGAAGAAGCTGCATAGACCAGATAATGTCACTGACGACCTGTATAGAAGCAGGCTTCCAAAAGAAACTTAAAACAGCAGCCGCATTTATTGACCTATCGGTGGCTTATGATACGGTCTGGAGACACGGCCTGCTTTATAAACTTATTCTGAAATCCCATGCAGAAACACTATCCAGCTCATCGATGATATGCTTGCTGGTAGATCCTTTAGAGTCATCCTGGGTAATACGATAAGCTCCTCAAAGCAGCTAAACGATGGACTACCTCAGGGGTCTGTTCTCGCTTCAATATTGTTCAGCCGTTATATCTGCGATATGCCCCCAACCACATGCCGGAAACTCGGATATGCGGACGACTGGGCACTGACGGTGGGACGTCGTACTTTTTGGGAAACGGAAACCATTTTAACAACTGATTTAGCCATAGTGGGAGCATATTTTCGGAGATGGAGACTGAAACCAAATCCAACTAAAACTGAACTGGCCTGCTTCCACCTGTGCAATGAAGAGGCGAATAGACAACTCCGGGTCTACTTTGACGACAAATTGCTACTCCACAACTAACACCCAAAATACCTTGGGGTCACAATGGACCGTACACTGTCATTCAGGCGACATCTAGAAAACTTCCGCAAAAGTAAGAACTAGAAATAATATTATCCATAAACTGTGCGGAACGACGTGGGGCTCTACGGCTGATACTCTACGCACTTCAGAACTTGGCCTGGTCTACTCCACTGCGGAATATGCTGTCCCGGTGTGGCTCCATAGCGCGCATACTCATAAGCTAGTAGCAGAGTTAAACAATACCATGAGAATTATAAGCGGTACTCTACGATCGACCCCTACAGATTGGCTACCCACACTGAGCCACATTCCTCCTCCGGACCTGCGTCGAAAAGCAGCTCTTCTTCGGGAGTATAAACGCATCCAAAACAACCCCCAACTCCCCGTACATCCGGACGCAGACATACTGGACAGAAATAGACTCCGATCCAGAAAACCACCAATGAAAACTGCTGCAGAATTGTCCCATTTCAACTTGATTAACTTATTGGAACGAAACTGGATCCAGAGCTGCCACAACATTGCCAAAACCTGCCCTGCATAAGAAGTGAACCTTTCTTCCTTAAAAAAATTAAACACTCTCATGCATGAGCAAATCGCTAAAATTTGGTATGGTACATAATAATTATACTAGTAATAATAAGACTATCTCTGTAAAAAATGTGTAATTACGAAAAAATAAGCCTTAATAGCCACACTCAAATACGAATTTAAAGAAGATGTTCGAAGTAAAGGAAAAAAAAACTTTTTTTTTCTAATAATTTTAACACCCTGTATCTCGGAGAGGAAACATTTCTCGACATATGTTCATATGACAAACTAGGGCTAATTTTTGATGTAGAATACGTGGTTAAAATTTCTTGGTTAAGATCTGGACCACCCTGCATAAAACAGATACATCTGTTGCAACAAATTTAGGTTATTGTTGATGAGAAATACTTTATAATGGATATCTATTTACTATCAACTTGGGAATTTCAATGTTTCTTTGATTTATCAAACATGTTATTCAAATATCAATATATGTTTATTAAAAATAAACATAAATACATTTCTTATATTTCTTGAAAATGTATGTAGCCAAATTCCTTATTGAATATTTATAATTTCCAGAAAATCAGTTCTTTATTTCAATGCTATTTTTTTGCCCGTATGTTCTGGGGAACATCGCGTTATCAATTTGCCCAAATATCTATAACTTTCGAATTTTTTGACAAAAATGTTCTCAAACGATTTGGTTCGACTGCCCGATGAAGAATTCGAGGTCAAATTTGATTCGTATAGCTAAAAAATTAAAAAAAAATTATTAAAAAATATTTTTTATGTTATGTTCAAGTTATCGTAACTTCAGAACGGAAACAGATAGCAATTTGAAATTTTCAGGTTAGGTTATGGATCTGAATGCGACATTTGATTTTGTTTATAAGCACTATCAGCCAAACGGTTTTGTAGTTATACCCATCTGAAATTTGGTTGTTATTTCCTCAATAACTCGAAAAATATATAACCGATCCAATTCAAACATGGTTATTAGTTGTAGAATGCCAACGCAAAAGTTCTTGCACATTTCGTGAGGATCGTATTACTAGAAGATTTTTAAAAAATCATTGAAAAAAATTCTATATATCAGAAAGTATTCATCCGACATGGCTGAAATTTTGCGAGAGCCTTCAGAACCTAACTCTACAATCAATTTCTAAATTTGAACATGATCAGATCTATATTGTTGGAGATCCGAGCAGCCATGTGTGAGTTCAGTAGCTGGATAGGTGAACGTTGCCTAGATAACTATCGAACGAAAGGAGATAGGAAATGGCAATTTTCAGGGTAGGTTGCGCATCTGAATGGGAGAGTTAAGTTCGCTGTTTGCCATAATCAGCCCAACGGTTTCGGAGTTAAATCCGTCTGGAATATTATTTCTTCGAAAACTCAAAAAATATAGACTCGATCGAATTGAATTTTGCTAACTAATTGTAGAATATCGATACAAAGACGTCTTTGAAGTTTTGTAAGAACCGCACCCCTAGAAAATTTCAAAAAAATTACGAAAAAAAATGTTTTGTAAGAACCGTACCCAATAAAATTTCAGACGTGAAGTCAGGAGCTTTTGCGTGTATGTTCTATTGTCCATTATCCTGTATTGGCCACCCTTAATCGAATTTACCATGGTGAATTCTATTAAGAGTGTCCTATACAGCAGAACGGACAATAGAATTCAACATGGTAAATTCGATTAAGAGTTACCAATACAGGAGAATGGACAATAGAACATACGCGCAAAAGCTCCTGACTTCACGTCAGTGCTTCAACCAATTTTTTTTCATATTGGAGTCACTAAAAACATAAAACCATTCAGGATATTTTTGTTGGAAATGTAGGTTGGATGTTAACATTTTTCAGAAAAACAGTTTCGTTATTTAAATGTAATTATTTATTCATATAGAAACTTGAAATAATACTTGGGATTGAAATATTTCTTTTTTTATGATGTTCCAGTAAATGCTCCACCATTAAAATGATGATTCGATAGATCAGGCATCCCAGAAACCCTCTCCACAATTCTTCGAGCAATGGAATTTTATACTATCGAGATTTTGACTGAATTCTGAGCCGATGAAGATCCGGAAAGAATACTACATGGAAGAAGTTATTCTTTTTGCGCGCGTGTTCCGCAAGGAACAGCATGCCATAATTTCGTCACAATGTCTGTATTTTTCGTTTTTGTTTCGGAGAATGGTCTCGAATGATTCAGTTCGACTCACTGATAATCCGGGGTCAAATTCAATTCTGTCTGTCCGGTCCGGCCGGCCGATAGCACGATAACTCTCTATCAGACAAGTTTGTTATTGGGCAAAGTCCACCAAGACGTTTCGGAGCAATGGCCATGTTTAGTTAAAACGTTTTTCAAGAACATTTCCGAAACCGATTACTCGATCTATCTGAAATTTAGCATCAAATTGTGGAATCATAACCTTCATATGCCTGCGAAGTTTTGTATTGATCGGATAGCTATAAACTAGAAAAGAAGTCAAATATTCAAAAATGAAATGGAAATTTTGTTTTCACTATAACTCGAAAAATAATGATGCGATTGAATTGAAGCTCGGTAGTTAGAGGCAAAGTACCGACGGAAACACTTCAGCAAAATTTTGTATGGATAGGATGAGTGGAAAAAATTTAAAAATGTTCAACTATTAGCGGAATATTTTGCTTGAAATTCCGAAACCAAATATCGGATTGAGTTCAGTTTTGGCACTTCGGTGACCAATGAAGACGTCTTGGGGTGTGTGAGATTTCAATGACAACAAACCAGTAGGAGCCAAAAAAAAATTGATAATTTTGAAGTTCCCAACTGGACAAATTATCTCAGTTCGAATTCCAACGTGGAATAGGAGTAAATAACATCTGGTGAACATAATTTCGACCTGTTTTTTGCGCGTTCATCTGAATCAATGTGATGTGTACGAGGGCAACTGATTAAAATATGGACCAGTAACTAGCGTGGCAACGATGTGTGGAATTTTGAATTGGTTTTCAAAATTTGTCTGAACGGTGAACGACTGGGGGTGTAACTGCCTCTTTTGGGCATTTTTTGTTATTCGCATAAGCAGGGGAAAAATAATTTAACTGCTCGAGTTTTCTTCTGGGAGGATTGGGGTTTTGGGATGGAGGATGCTATTCCTCCATAGAATCTCCTGGTGTGAGTCTGCGCATGCGTGGATTCAAGATGCGATATCTCCCGAACCACTAGTGTTGGAGAATCGGAGTATCTTGTGAGGTGTGCAATTTTGAGAGGACTTTCAGTTGTGAGTGGATTGCGCATGCGAAGAGGAGAAGTGGATCGTTTTGGGTTGTATGGCTTATGTTGGGAGTGACTTGCGTCTAGTGGTCATGGATTTGGTGCTGAGCCGATATTGTGAGGTTTTATGATAAACTTCATGGCAATTCTGTGCACCAACAAGTTAAGTTTCGAGGAAACTGAGTTATTTCCGAGTTGAATTGTCTGTATCCTAGCCCTGGGACAAATTTATAAGTATCTATATTTGGAAGATCTATATTAAATACCGTTCAGATTTGGAGAATAGGTGTAAGCAATCGAGTTCCCAACGGGGGTCTCATAACCGCATTTTTTTTATTTTGATCTACGGTAAAACTACTAGGCAGACTGTTTCGATTTGTTAAAGGGACTCGAAAAAATATAAAAAAGCACTTACGTGAGGTCAATACTCTTTGGCGCGCGTGTTCACGTTGCCTAATTTGAATTGGATTATGAGTGTTTCAACCTCAGTGGATATAACGAGCTGAAGATCTACCAAGAGGGTAGTGGCCATCATTCACTGTCAGGTCATAAATTAAGAGTGCCTTGTCTAAGCTGGCATAATGATAGGGTAACAAAGTTGACAAAGAACACAACTGACTTTCCTAAGGCGCACAAGCTCCGAGGAGCTTTTGAGGTGTCTCCTTGGGGAAGACTTGGAAGGATCACTATAGTCATAATCGTGTTCATAGCACGTGCGCCAATTGCACATTGACTTCAGGTGAATGAAAAAAAAAGTCAAAAAATCAAAAGAATGGTTTGATGAAAATACTAGAAATGCCATTTATGAACGCAACTCGGCTTACAACAAATTCATCATAACTAAGAATGAAACAAACTGGGTTGAATATACACAAAAACGAAATAATGTTGTGAACGCGATTCGAAATTCCAAACAAAGATTTTATGAATCTTCGATTGATAATGTTAAAAATAACTCAAAACTGAAGTGGAAAACACTAAAGTCATTAGTAAGCACGAATTGTAAAAACAATGTATTGAATATACTCAAAGATAATAATAATAATAATAATAATAATGGAGTTGAAATTTCAGATGATATTGAAAATGAATTTAATGAATACTTCGTAGAAAGTATCGATAATATGGTAAGTAACGAAAACTTCGATGAATTTGTTGTAAATATTGATGCACTTTTCGTTAATCGGGACGGGCATCTCGGTGATGGCATAAGCTATTTTAGTGAAATATCACTATCAGGCCTAGAATCAATAATTTTTAAACAAGAAAATAAATTCTTAGAGGATGAAGTGATTTTCAAGTTGATAAAAAATACATTCGATACAATTGGCTATCCTCTGTTGCATTGTATTAATATATCGCTAAGGAAAGGTTCCTTTCCTGATAATTTAAAAACATCAGTTGTAATTCCCATACCGAAAGTAGCTAGGACTAAAAATATTGAAGGATACAGACCTATAAATACTCTGCCATGTGTAGAAAAAATACTGGAATTGTCAGTTTATGAGCAATTCACAAATTATCTTGATGAAAAAGGGTTATTGGGTCAAAACCAGTCAGGATTCCGGAGTGGATTTTCATGTGAAACTGCATTGCAGAGGGTTATAAATGATTTCAAGTTTGCGGTTGACAAAGGTAATATGGTTGTAGCAGTTTTTTTAGACTTGCGTAGGGCATTTGAAGTTGTCGATACAGAAATTCTGCTAAAGAAACTCAATATCTACTTTGGCGTAAGTGGACATGCCTATGAGTGGTTTGAGTCGTACCTACAAAATAGGTTCCAAAAAACTAAAGTTAATGGGAATATATCTAATGCAAAGGATGTAATATCTGGAGTACCTCAGGGCAGCGTCCTGGGCGCATTACTTTTCATATGTTTTGTCAATGACATACTCGGACTGGATTTGGGTGAATGCAATATTCATTTGTTCGCCGACGATACTATAGTTTACATAATGGGTAATGAAATTTACAGCCTAATAAGAAAAATAAATAGCAGTCTCTTGACCATTAGTGAATGGTTCAAAAAAAAACAAATTAATAGTAAATACAAATAAATCTAAATACATGATTGTCAAAAGTAGACGACATTTGAACAATACAATTGATGATAATATTAAATATAATGGTCTTGACCTCGAGCGTGTTAAAAGTATGAAATATCTGGGCATTGTCATCGATGAAAAACTATCCTTCGGCGAACACATTGACTATATCTCGAAGAAGATCTAAAGGATTGGATTCGCATATATAATAAGCAAAAATCTTACTCAGTTCAGTAGACATATGATATACAACAGCATAATAAAGCCCCACTTTGAATATTGTTCTTCTATTCTATTCATGTGCCAAGACACAGACATTCAAAAACAACAAATTTTGCAAAATAGATGTATGCGTTTTATCCTGGGGTGTAATAGATTCGAAAGTATAGGGCGTATGCAAGTATATCTTCAGTGGATGTCTGTTAAGAAACTAATACAATTTCGAACGTTGATCTTTATTCATAAACTAATCAATAATATGCTTCCTGATTAACTTTCAAGGAACCTACATTTCCGGTCTGATGTTCACTCATACAACACCCGTCAATGTAACCATATCCATATAAACCAAACTAAACTTATGTGTACAAAAAAAAGCATTTTTGATGTGGGAGTTGCAGCCTACAACAAGTTACCAAATGCGTTCAAATGTTATAAGTTGGGGGCATTTAAATTACACTTGCGGCAATATATTATGCAGATCGATGGTCTTGGCTGATTTTTGTATGGTGTACAAGTAATCGTCATTATATAACGGCCAAAGGTACTGTTGATCTTTCCTGTGATCATGAACTTTTTAGTCAACCATTGTGATATTTTATCTCCTTTTTTAATCATCATTTCAATAATTTTAGAGTATTCAAATATTTAAGAACATAAGTGTCTGTATTTATGTGTACTTTTGTGTAAATTTTCTGTGAGTTACTTGTGGTACAACTAGTGAGTAAGACTCCATGTAATGATTGCACTAGTCTTTGACTAAATAAATGAAATAAATAAATCATAATGAAGCAAAAAGGCTAAAGGAGCATTGACGTGGGAGTCAATCTGATTTGGCGCGCGTGCTATAAACATGAGTATGACTATACTGACCCTCCCAAGTCTTCCCCAAGGAGATACCTACAAATTTTGTGATAATTGTATCACTAGAAAATTGAAGAAAATTTTTTTTTCTTAATATCATTTATCCCACGATAACTTCAGAACGGAAAGAGATAGCAACTCGCAATTTTTAGGGTATATTGCGCATCCGAATGCGACATTTAGTTAGTTAATCAGCCAAACAGTGTTGGAGTTACACCCATCTGAAATTTAGTTGTTATTTCCAAAATAGCTCAAAAAATATTAATCCAATCCAATTCGAACATGGTAATTAGTTGCAGAATGCCGACACAAAAATTTTCGCAAATTATTTTCGGTATTACAAGGAAATTGGAAAAGAATCATTGAAAATAATTCTATATATGAGAAACCATTCGTTCGACATCGCTGAACACGAGAGAAAGCCAGGCGTCAAGTTTGAACATGATCGGATCGCGGGTGAGTTCGGAAGCTGGATGGGTGACGTTTGCCTCGATAACTGTCGAAAGGAAAGAGATAGGGACTCTCAATTTTCCGGGTAGGTTTCACATCGCAATGGGAGAGTTGAGTTCGTTGTTGGGCATAATCGGCCTAACGGTTTCTGAGTTATTAAGTTGTACATATGATATAATTTTGTTTTTTTAGCCAGAAAACTAATATCAAATGCATATTAGTTTTCTTCATTTGATCCATAGTTATCATAACTTTTTTAGAAAAGTTCAAGATCTTGCAGGCAGTTGTGAAAGAAATAAAGTAACTCATGATAATACCTAATAATACGTTCAGGTTGCGAACAGAATGATCAGCTGCAACAGACCAACAGAGATAAAATGTCAACGTTTTTCCCGTCACAGAAAGCATACAATTTCTAAATCAAATCCCTGTCAGACTTTCGAATTTGGGAACTCCCAACAGAGACTAGAGAACAGCAATAAACTTCTAGATTGTCCTCGCATTACAGTAATCCCCAACCCACTCTGATAATGCCTGAAAACTTCTTCGTTCTCCAAAATAATAATTCAATAACTGCGATCCCGATCTGATCACCGAAAATACAGAATCTTGGCCTGATGCCAACAGTAATATATTCGATTTCGTATTGTTCCGTATAACGCGATTTATTCAAATCGCAGCCCGACCGTTTTCCGATACGGTAAAAATATTAACCTCTTTTATCGGTGGCCGGTGGAAATTGCAGACGATTCGAAAATCTAAGTCAATCGATCCGCGATAAATTGGGGCGAACCTCTGGGACCAGGTCCCTGAGATTCATGCCGCAAAATAGGCGCATTGCAGGACTTCTCCGAACTCTCCCCTGGATTTAATATTATCGAATTTTTACGGGGGATTATTTACATATTTCAGCTTTGTTCTTTTTCTGTCCTTAACTGTGTATGATTGAAAATATGCGCATTATATAAACTACTAGCGGCCCGGTACGTGCTTCTCTACGTATAAAGTGAAATAAAAAAAGAAATTTATTGGATCAAATTCACTTATTCAAACAAAAAAATATTTTATTAATTGCTAGCTATTTAAAAACCTAATCCGAAAGATTTGGATAAACAATATTTTTTGTTTTTCCATTTTGAGCACGAATAAACAAAGGGCTGAGGGTTTTTCATTTTCGACCATTTTCTGCTTAATGTAAGAATATTTTGAGTAATTTTATTGCAAAAATCCATCCGATCGAACGGATATTCATTATAGATTTCGTAACTCAACGAAAAGATCCAAACCCCAAGATGCGTTTACTGGACCAACGCCTTTTCATTGGGTAAAAATAAAAAAAAATTAAGGTAAAGCTATTTCGGACGCTCCGAGATTCGATACCGCCGCCCCGCGAGGCTCGGGAGCTATAAATTCCCAATCCAACGCCTCAGCTCACTGGACCACGCGTTGCCTACATGAGTTAACTCCGATTATGTACCAAATAAAGATTTTTAGTACTCGGATGATTTCCTTCTTTCGATTTTCAGGATATCGTCAATCCTTTCAAGCGATCGATCGAAATCAGTTACTCGTTCATATTTCTCGCAGTTTTTCTAGACGCTTCCAAAATTTTCGAGTAATTCCGTTCGAAATTCAAATTCGATTTGACATTTCTCGTCGCTTACTCAGACCGAAAACGTCGACCTTTAGACTAGTCAACAAGTGCTATTTGGACCAACTTTTTTCAGCAGTCTCCGAAAATTATGTATGAGGCGTCATTCGATTCGGAATGGCATCTTGATGATTTTTGAAAAAAATGAAGTTCCGCTTGCAAAAATTGTAAAAGTTATCAACAATTAACTAAAAAAAAGGGGGTTTTAGTTTTTTGTAAATAGCTCAAAAACTAATAAAGATTTTTCAAATCTGAAAAAAGATTCAAAAAGAGGAGGAAATGTCCTAAAAATAGTTTTGACTCCCGAAACTGTACGATAAATATTTATAGTTGTTCCAGAGGGATGAAAATACGGCCGAAAACGGGTACTCTGGCTTGGAGAAGCCACGTCCACTTCGGGCACTTCAACATTAAACATTTTTTAAACATAGTAAATATGAAAAAAAAAAATTGAAAAAATTCAGGCAGCAACTGAATAGATGAGTGAATAATAATCCGGCTGAACAAAATTTTTATAATAATTTTTCATTTAGTTATTCAATAGTTAATTAATAACTTCTTTCTGCTTGCACATTAACATTGCAAGTGTGATAATTACTAAACTATAAGTTTCAGATTTTTTTCCCCTCTTGGAGCAATTCTTCAAAGGCTTAAGAATAGAATCCTGTTGGGAAAATTAAAAAATGTGTATTTTTCAATTTTTTATTAATAATTTTCGTTGTTGCAAAATTAAAAACTTAAATTAATCATCGAACAAAATTTTTTTTTTTTAATATTATTAACGATCCGTTTTTATGCATTTCTGCTTTTGTGACAGAAAGTAGAATAGAAAAAAAAATAAAAGGTAAAAATTTATTTGTTTATAACAAATTGTTTATTGCATAAACAATGAAAAAATCAATAAAATAAAAAATTTTTTTTTATATCGAAAAGAAAAATGAATAATGATTTCAAAAAAAATATCGTTCCTTAATATTAATTAGAAGTGGGAGAAAATAATTGTTAATTATAAATGAGTTTTTAAGCAATAAAAATTTTTTTTTAAGGAACAATTTTTCTTTTAAAAATCATTATTTGTATCAAAGATTGAAATTCCAAAAAAAAATTTTCAATTATCTTATAAACAACGCATTTGTTTATAATAATTTTTTTAACAATTAGAGATAAAAATTTGAAAAAATTATTTCTATGCAGTTTCTAATAACATAAAAACGGATCGTTAATAATATTAAAAAAAAAAATTTTGTTCGATGATTATTTTAAGTTTTTAATTTTGCAACAACGAAAATTATTAATAAAAAATTGAAAAATAAACATTTTTCAATTTTCCCAACAGGATTCTAGTCTTAAGCCTTTGAAGAATTGCTCCAAGAGAGGAAAAAAATCTAAAACTTATAGTTTAGCAATTATCACACTTGCAATGTTAATGTGCAAGCAGAAAAAAGTTATTAATTAAGTGTTGAATAACTAAATGAAAAATTATTATAAAAATTTTGTTCAAGCGGATTATTATTCATTCATCTATTCAGTTACTGCCTGATTTTTTAAAATTTTTTTTTTTTCATATTTACTATGTTTAAAAAATGTTTATTGTTGAAGTGCCCGAAGTGGACGTGGCTTCTCCAAGCCAGAGTACCCGTTTTCGGCCTTATTTTCATCCCTCTGGAAAAATAATAAATATTTATCGTACAGTTTCAGGAGTGAAGACTTTTTTTTAGGAAATTTCCTCCTCTTTTTGAATCTTTTTTCAGATTTGAAAAATCTTCATTAGTTTTTGAGATATTCACAAAAAACTAAAACCCATTTTTTTTTTAGTTAATTGTAAATAACTTTTACAATTTTTGCAAGCGGAACTTCATTTTTTTAAAAAATCATCTAGATGCCATTCCGAATCGAATGACACCTCATACATAATTTTCGGAGACTGCTGAAAAAAGTTGGTCCAAATAGCACTTGTTGACTAGACTACTTGAAGGAGCCGCGTTAAAATTCGCCACAGAAATACGTGAAACGTCAGAATTTTGTTGATTTTCGCGAAAAGTCAATTTTTCTATCGTTCTTCCGGGAAAACGAATGAGAGGATCTAAAAAAGGGCTCTGTTGCGGTATAATTTCGAATCACGTCTTCGCGTTCCCGCAAATACCGTCGTTCCGAACGCCACCGTTCCTCTGAATTCCTTTCCACAATTTTGCTCCTTTTGCCAAAAGCGCCATTTGTTCGCCTTTACGCGATTTTTTTGAATTACACCCCCATCTTTTAGCTTCGAAAGAGCGAAACTCAACGAAACTTTCGAATTTTTCCTCGATAAACCCCTTCGAAATTCCCCCAAACCCCCCTCCTAACAACCAAAAAATATCACGTTTATAGTAACATTTTCAAAAAGTTTCCTTTGATAAATGAAGAACCGATTTTGTGCAAACTTCACATAAACCATCTACTAAATAGTCCGAACAAAGGCTAAACATTTGGTTTGGATAGGTGGGCCCGGTCTTGAGTTATAAAATTACAACGAAAAGTGACATTGATTTATATATATATTGATTCCGGGTCCTATAGCTTGGAAATATTTTTAGTCCTAAAAAACAGCTAATTGCCAAAAATGTTTTCTACAGGGTGGCACTATACTTCTTTTATCATTTCAATAGTCCACTGAATAATAATAATAAATAAATGAATCGATATCGTCCTAGTACCTCCAGAGCGGTTTTCTACAGGATTATCAAATTTACGTTGTTTTGTCTATTTATTGGTTTCGCGTTGTACTTCCATTTTTCCTTTGATTGATATGACTGCATCAAATTACTGTACGGACGCCCATGCAGTTACAAAATTATTTTAGTACTCAAAAATATTCGTATATACAGGCGAGGCGATAACACCACTAAAACAAACAGTCAAGACAACGACAAACCGAAAATGGTCTCAAACAATTAGGTTCGACTCCCTGATGAAGAATTTGAGGTCAAATTTGATTTCGTCCGGCCGACCGGCCATGATAACTTGAGAACGGAAAGATATAGTGACTTGCAATTTTCAGGGTAGCGTCCCAATACGATGGACAATTTTATAATAGGCACAATCGGGCCCAACGGTTTCCGAGTGAAAATTTGGTGAGCAACTAATACAGATCCGATAGAATTGACGATCGAAAATCATTGAAAAAAATTCTATATATCAGAAACTATTATATATCATATTTATCATATTTATGAATAAAGTTATGTTATGTTATGTTTGTTATGTATTGCTGCTGAAATTTTGCCAGAGCCTTCCAAACCTAAATCTACTGCCAAGTTCCAAGTTTGTACACGATCGGATCTATATTGTTGGAGATCTGAGCAGCCTTAGGTGAGTTCAGTAGTTGGATGAGTGAGCGTTACGTTTATAACTTTCGAACGAAAAGAAATAGGGACTTGCAATTTTCAATTTGCGCATCCGAATGCAACATTTAAGTTCGTTAATTGGCATAGTCGGCCAATATGTTTTGGAGTTAAGCTCATGTGAAATATTAAGTAATCATTAAATGATACCGTGGGAGGTATAATCATTATCAGAAGGTTTCTTTCTGGGTTTTCTCCCCAAAAACTCTGAAAAATATCTATAAAAGAGGAAACCACACCAAAAGATGTTCTGAGATCTTTCCTCATGCCTGAGACACAATAAAAAATTACTAAGAGAAGACAATCTCTCACCTACCCAAGATTTCCTTCGACTGAGCCGAGATCAAATAAGATATGTCACTGACTAATAACAGGCCACTGCTATCTAAGCTAACGCATGCACACTATTCGTATGTCCAAATAAGAACCACTGTGCAGGTTATGCAATGTGGAGAAAGAAAGGGCCTCCCAAGGAAGCCACATTCTGATGGGGACAAAACAACCCAATAACGAAAGGGACTCCGAAAGGAACCCAGTGAAAGGGCTGTGGGATGTCGTTAAGACACATGAACCTTTCATATAACATATCACCAGCGGGACCAGGATAACATAATAAGTCTCATAGGCTCCAATATTTTGCGTACAAGTCTCTCCCTTATAATGACTCTGATAATCTGACAATCTACAACCCAACAAATATCATCAATCTTTACATATTATAAAACAAAGTCGCTTCCCGCTGTCTGTCTGTTCCTATGTATGGTATGGTATGGTATGTAAGGTTTATATGTATGGTATGTAAGGTTTATATGTATAATACATGCATAACATGTTAGAGAAACACTGTTAATTTTAGAGGTTTCTAATGTGATGTCGTAAATAACACATGTTTTGTGCTTACATTGCAAACGCTGGCTGAACCCTACGAGATAGATCAAAATAATGTTGTACAGTATGGTACACCATAAAGAGGTCTACAAAAAATAACCCACAATAACCGTTTTGTATCCTTTAAGAAATGAGAAATGATAGGCGGATTACGAAGCGATTTTAAGGAATACAGCATTGATCCTTATCCAATTAAGTACCTTAAATGCATTGTGCATTTAATACTGATCAATATGGATCCTTACAGCATGTAATTTGAATGAATATTTCCGAAGATATTGCAGATTCAACATGCAGGGACATAGCGGTTGCGGTGGTACCGAACGGTGGGGCGGCACAGCCAGGATAGTAATTGAAATCGAATACAGAGAGCCAGAGAATCATCTGTAGAGCGTGAGGCTCGGCTCAGCCATGATAGATGTATTGATTCCCCGAATTCCTCTGATATCATCGGATTTACTGATCCAATTTGAACGCCTACAATTTCCGGTAAAGATGTATTTCGCAATGAACATTAATAAATATTTCAACGCTACAGGATTATATTTGAGCGATGAGTATTTTTCATATAACCAATTATATGTCGCTCTTTCAAGAATGACCTCTAGTAGGTAGAGAATGTATGTGCAAGGGTACAAAACCGGTTTTGGTGACCTTGACCATATATGGAAATTACCTATGGTCAAGGTCACCAAAACCGGTTTTGTACCCTTGCACATACATTCTCTATAATCCCCACTCCCAATTATTTCCATTACTTTCATTGTCCCCCACCCAAATTACCCCCACTTCACCCCCCCACTCAAACTGGTGACCAAGGACGTTACCCCCTCCCCTTCATAGTTCAAGGTCAAGGACACTACCCCACTCCTATCCCCACTATCATGCAAGGTCAAGGACACTCCCCCCACTCCTATCCCTACTATTAATTCAAGGACACGTCTATCCTCAATTTTTAGAACATGGTAAAGGACGTATCCATACATATATAAATCAGAAATGAAAGGTATGCATCTTGAATTCGAACACGTAAATATATTTCAGTTATAGTTGAGTCATAGTTAAGTTAAAAATCATATAGTTTTGGTGTGACTTCATAGTTTCAGTCCAGTGCAATTTATAAGTGGTGCTAGAAAAATGACGTTCATTGTGGATTTCCAAGGTTTTCAATATAAATACGGTCCATACTACATCCGGGAAATCTGCATAATTAATATCGCTACTGAAGAGGTTCATCATAAACGGGTAAAGTTACCTTTTGACGTTGAAACCGTATCTTCAGATTTTCGGCACCATTTATCATACGCAATGCTGAATGTACATGGGCTGGATTATGATTCATATTATCCGGATGAAGACATTCATTTTATGTGTTTAGCGGACTTTCTTAAAGACATTTTGTGTAGGCAAAACTCTAGTGTATATGTAATGGATAGCGAAAAGGGACGTTTCTTCCGAGATCAAATGTGGCAAGTGAATAGTGACTATGTTTGTAAGGTGGTTGAACTCAAAAATTACCCAAAAATAGAATAATTGAAGTGTAGATTCACTCCAGAAGGAACTGATTCCTTCCATTGCAATTTACACATGAGAAATGGACTACGATGTGCGCGAGAGAACGCTTTTTTAATTTTTAATTGGTTCAAGTTTAGGTTTAATTAGTTTTTTAGTTATTTATATATAGAGTTAAGTTATTTATTATAGAGTTGAGTTATTTTGCTTCAATAGTGTAAGAAAAGTAAATCATTCTGTAAATATTCTTTCAATAACCTTCCATTACAATTTACATATGAGAAATGGACTACGGTGTGCGTGAGAAAACGCTTTTTTAATTTTTAATTGGTTTAAGTTTAGGTTTAATTAGTTATTTATATATAGAGTTAAGTTATTTATATAGAGAGTTAAGTTATTTGGCTGTGTGTAAGAAATGTAAATCATTTTGTAAATATTCTTCTAATAAAAATATTAAATGAAAATTCACAAACTAATCAGTTTCTATATCCAAATAATCATTTGGTTGCTAATTCAAGGATAACATACCCCCCACTATTAATTCATGGGTATTGGAGGGGATTGGTTCTGTAGCTATATATGAGATGGTATAACAGTTTGAAAATAAGTAAGCATCGTGAGTTCCAATATGTTTTATCGATTCAAATGTAGTGGTGGAATAATAGTGACAGAAATTCAGTATCAAAATCAGTTAGGTCATTGGAACTCTGAAAAAGAAGACTTCGAGAGAATTATTGATAAAACCGTAGTGTGCTGTGAGTGTTTTTCTGAAATTCCAAAGAAAATTCAAGAAACAAGTTTTAATATTAACATTATGTGTGATGAATCCGAGTTGGATTTTCTTTTGCAAAAATATGGTAAAAACTGCCAGGATTGTGGTAAAACTGTTACAAGTGTGATAAGTGTGGAACCTAGAGGTTGTCAAGGTTATAGTTTGGAATTTAAATAAAATGGAGTCACAGGAATTGATTTGGGAAATTAAAGCTTTGAAGAGGGTTTTGGAGTACGAAATTGGTAAAAAAGAAGGAAATTATACTAATTTGTTTTGGGTAACTGGTTTGACACTTCCAAGCACAGTTGAAAAGAATGCTAAGGATCTATGTGGTAAATTTCTTGCTTCCCATATCGGAATTGATGAATTCTGTCAACAACTAATACGTCTGAGCGTTATTTTGGAGCAATGGATTCTTAATCACTTATGTTTATCTGAGAAGCTGATGCTGAAACTTTTTCCAAAATCAAGGACAGTTGTAATAGAACATAGTCGTCTTGGTAAAAGATTTGAAGAATTCACTGAAGAGGAATTGAAATACTTTCCTGTCGACTACATTGTGCAAAACATGTCAAGTATTAACCTTTTACAAATCTTCCATAAGTTATCGAAACCTATGACCGAATGTTTTAAGTTAAACACTCATCTACCATGTTTCATACATTACAATCGACCTGACTCCAATACACACCGGGATGGTCCTCCTATAAGTCAAAGAAAATGTGGAGCGTGTAAATCGACGATATAATCCAGTCGATGTTTAATCCCCCACCATCTTACATCCTCACTATATGCCCCACCATAAAAATATTTCAAGGACAAATTTTGTTTTAATCCCCCACCATCTTACATCCCCACCACTATATGCCCCACCATAAAAATATTTCAAGGACAAATTTTGTTTATATAAAAGACTGCAATTCCTTACTTCATCAAACGTGCTTCAATATTATCGTCATCAATATCTTCGATAAAATGCATAGTATTGGATACAGTGTAATTAACTCAAACGAGCCAATATGTGAACAACAGTTATTGTGTCCAAAAATTATTTATCTTAATAAATCCAAGGGCAAGTATGTGGCGTCGGGTTTATCCTCGGATTTTCGAATCATTATAAGAGTTGGGGGAATGAAGCAGAACCAGTCTATCGATTTTGATTTGGATGGATTTCAATCGTTTTTACTACTTAGAGGTTTCATGGAAGAAGGAATCGAAAATAAGAATTATGTGGAAACTAAATATTTAAAGCAGTGTAAACTATTTATAAAAGAAGTGAATAACATACCAATTGTGGGATTAAAAAATGATTACAGTGAAGTGTATTTTGCAAAGGAAACATTATTGGAATTATTTGCATCAGCAAGTCTCATAACTGAATATTGTGAATTCTTAAATTGTCACGATTTTCCTGAATTTTATAGACTAATTCTATGTTCTGCATCCAAAATGAATGGTGATTTAATGAAGAACATACACTTTCTGTTAGATGAGTCATACAAAAATATGTTCAACACCTTAATAATGAAGGAATATATTAAATATTTTTCACAGATTATTGTTAAAGACATGTTTTGTTATTAAATTGATATAATGGTGAAAAAAGTATGTTTTAGTAATAAAATTGAAGTTCGAAAGACTTATGTATGGAATTTTGCTTATAGAGAAGCTCGTAAGCGTTATTGGGAATTTATAGCTATCGATAGTTTTAGGTTTAAGCATAGAATTATGAAACTAGAATCAATATTGTTTAAAATATTAGAACCTAAGCATAGACATAGAATTTTCATATCCAGATTTGCTACATAGTGATTATAATGTGTTTTATTTTTGAGTAATAACAAAGATTTTTTGCTTGATACACTTTATTGAAAAAATATTATATCAATATATTGTTCTAAATCAATAAAAATTCATAAAATTTATGGGTTTTCTTTCATTGTAAATCACTTTTATTTATCCATGAATTGTGTCGCTTATCCATCCCAAGCCATGAGACATATAGTTTGGAGCCTTTCCGACGTAATACTTTTTCTATTAAGTAGACGTTCGGATACGTGACGTTTTTTAGTTCATATCCATAAAATCCACCCTTGATATCTTGTCCGCTTGAATCTTGTAATAGATAGGTCCTAGGATTAGTAGCTTTAATTTTACTTATGATGAAAATTTCATTTGACCAATTTGGAGTGTAAGATTTATTGAAAACTTGTCTAGTCTTGCTAACTCGAACAGATTCACCAATTTTAAATTTACTACGTGTAGGATCTATAGTTTTTAAATTGCTGTAAACTGTATTCAGCAACAATTTTTCATTTTTCTCATTTACATCCTTGGGCTTGAAACCAGTCGTAGAATGTTTTTTGGAATTATATGCTGATACAATATCTTGTAAAATATCAATCCATTTATAGTTTCCACGAACGCTAAACTCTTTCCACATCATGCTTTTCAAAGTCCGGTTGACTCTTTCCACGACACTACTCTTCAAATTAGAATATGAACTATAATGATTTATATTATATTTCAGCATAAGATTTTTGAAATCCTTATTATAAAATTCCTTCCCCAGATCAGTTTGCAGATTCTTAGGAGAATGGTTTATATTTTTCAAAATCCCATCCATTGCTTTAGTTACTTCTATACCACTTTTGTTTTTAACGGGTTTCATCCAAACATATTTCGAAAAAACATTTATAACTACTAATAGGTACTTGAATCCTTTATTGAATTTTGCATAAGGAATTACTTCAACTAAATCAGCTTGGTACAGATCATTTATTCCTTTCACTATAACTCTTCTACGTGGAAAATTGATTCTAACTGGTTTATGAATTTCATTGACCACTTCTCTTTTAATATTAGAATTCATGATGAACTGGCAACTTCAATAATAATTGAACAAAAGTTTTAGCTGGAAAATTCGTATTCTTTATTACTTGTATGCGATCTAGTTTCTTCAAGCGCATTCCTGTTTGTACTGGCACTGCATTGATTAATAGAGTACAGTTATTATCAGTTACCGCTTCAATAATTTCAGCAGCATCATATGGAAATGGATAAGAATGTGACCCTGTGGTAAGGATGTAATATTGCTTTTCAGATGGTGAGGAATAACCTGATAGTTGAAGTGTTGTGAAATAAAAGAGTTTTTTGTTGACATACGTTTTTAATGCATCATTCAAGACATCATTCAAAAATTGACCATATTTGTGTTGATCTATATGTTTGTAAAACTTATCGATTGTCATGATGCTCTGCTAGTGCTGTCGATATCTACTAATGAAAACAATTCCCCCATTGATGTGCATTTATATCATTATTTTTGCTCTACGTAATGCCTCGATGATATGATATATTTCATTTGAATGTGAATTATTGCCTGCCATTTGAGATGAAATAAGAATTTTCAATCTATTTACAAGGGTATTTGGGTTTTTCCAGGGTACAAATTCCAAACTTTTATTTGTAACCTTTAGAGTTCTTAGAAAATGGTTTTTGAAATTTTCATCTTTCACAAGTGTTGACGATCCTCCACCTTTATGTGTAGGGATTGCTGATTTAGGAGTAGAGGCCGTAGAGGGATCTATGTCTTGTCTCTGAAGCTGTTGTGTTCGTTGCCTTGTTTGAATTCGTGGTGTTGTATAAGAAATATTACCAATTGGTAAAGGTTTTTGAATTCTCTTTATAATTTTAATATACTTATAACCTTGATTGTAGTTAAGTGGCTTGTTGGGATTATATTCCTTATGTAATAGATTAGTTTTCCTAGCGATATCCTGATATTCACGAAGATCATTCGAATTAAAAGTTTGTGGTTTCGCCTTAAAAATTAGTTCAAATAGGCCAACTGTACCTTTATAAAAAATTGGTTCTGGTAAATGTTCAAGGTCGAGATAAAAATCATCACCATCAAACGTCCCCAATGCGAAAAGTTTCATCCTCTGTATTAAATCGTACACCAAATACATGATCAAATTCGTTATTAGTATCAGTTATACACGCTTCAATATATTCTCGTGATAATCCTGAATATTGTGTCAAATAATTCTGGAAAACTTCCGAATGTTTGAATACTTCTATAAGATCTTTCATTTCCTCCGATGGTGGTAGGTCCTCAATTTCTCTCCCTGTGTCATCATCATCATCATCAGATGTTCTTTCAGGTCCAGAGGAGGCTATTTCTTGACTATTTAAAAATTGTACAGACCTTTCAGGAATTGATGATGGTTCAATATCTGAAAGACCTAATCTCGTTGGTTTCAATGTTTGTGGAAAATCTCTAGATCTCCTAGATTTTTTTGGTTCGAACTGTGGAATATGTTTATCGAATTTCTTAGACTCAGGAGTAGAAGTTACAAATTCTCTCTTACGAATTAATGATTTGTCTTCTTTTTTAATTGGAGCTTCTAATTTTATTTCAGATAACAGCTTTCTTATGGGCATTGCTATTGGTTCAAATTTTCTCTCAAACTCCAGTTTCGAAGATCGAATATCCTCTTTTAATCCTTCTAATTTGCGTTTAACGTTTTTTCTAGCGTTAACTAGTTTTAAAGCTAAGCGTTTATCCATAGTGAAATACTTAGACTGTCATGTTATACACAGAAAACATATATTTATATTGATATGAACTGATCCAACCCTTTTCTATACCTCCCCTTAAAGACATCACTTTCTTTATCAATAACTAAAAATCCAAAAGGGGTTTCCCAACATTTAGAACACAACTTTAAAAATTGATCAAATGACATATCAACATTGACATGATCGTTATAAATATGTCTGAGGTTTGTCACATCTTGAGGAAATAATAATATAAAGTTACTATTATCACGAATAAGTTGTTTAGGAATAGATGAATATGTCTGACATAAATAGAAACAATCTATATCATAGTGTCTACCAAAACAATAATAGTCTCTGATGATGCCTTGGTTAGTACATACGACGTCGTCAAATATCATGATCGAAAAGGGTTGTGCTTGACTAGGGGGTAGAATATTTTCGCCATCTTCAAATTCATAATATCCAACTTCTTTTATAGGATCTAAAACTTTCTTCAAAAATTGATATTTAGGTTGTTGCAATGATTTTGAGTATAAATATATATTTCTGAATCGTAAACCATTAGGATGAAGCAATAGGCTTATCAAGGTGTTTGTTTTACCTTTGCCAGAACCACCTACTATTAGTCCACGTTTACTTTCAGAACCCAAGAGTTTACTATGACGTATAAATTTTGCAGACGGTTGACAATAATCGTGGTTTTCAACCTGGAATCTGTCTTTCTGTTTGATCAACTTCATGTTGAAATACCGAACTATACTGAAAATATATTATTCGAACTTTAGAGTTTATATGTAATGCTTTGTCAAGAGGGGAAGTATAAATGAAATATTTACATCGTACTAATTAATATTCTCTATTGTATTTATTTTCCAAAATCAAATATATTTACATAATTCATTGAGAAGATCATTCAACTCTACATTAGCTTCTATGTTGGTATGACCCCATGCTAAAGTTCTACTTGATTCTCTTAAAACTATACTCTTATCATCAAATGAAGATAAGGCTACTTTATTCCTCATTTCTGTGTACATTTCATGCAAACATGATCTAAATATTGACATCATGCAAAATATTGAACAGTTATTTTGTATAACATTTTTATAATCACTCAAACTAATTTTTTTTTCTACAATACGTTTACTGATACCTTTAGCTTTCTTATCAACTTTATCTATCAATTCAACACAATATGCCTTAGCGCCAGTTCCATAAAAAGATTTAATTATATTTCCCGAATATTCATCTTTGAATTTACCAACTTTGGAATCATTAGGCTCGATGGAATGGATATTATGTTTAGAATAATTTGAAAAATCAAAACGTTCGCTACTTTCTTTCATGTCCTGATATACGTTTTCTGAATAAATCTCGAGAATTTTGGAATCTGTATCAGTATAAAGGAGAGACACTCTATCCCCATATTTTGGTTTTAGAAAATTGTAAAAAAAATCATACATTACGATCTTAGCTATTTCCAAAATACAAAAACCGATATAAATTGGTTTATCATAGACAACACGCACCTTATTCATTTCAATTGCTACTAAATTATCAGTAAAAATTTCTCTATTTTTAAAGTGCGGTTTGGCAATCCAAGTCGCAGCACCAAATTTTTTACCAATTTTTTCCCAATGACTAACTAATTTTATGTCTCGTCGCTTTTCGACGTTCTCCATTGTTTTCCCGAAAACACTATTTGTTAACAATTTAAAATGATCTTTTTCAAATTTTGTTTTAGCATTATTTCTTAATTTGGTGTTGAAATCAATATAGGATTTAAGCCATGGTGACTGATTGAATTTTAGCACGCGATGAATTTTTATTAGAATTAAGCCATGTTCTAAGCATTGTTTTAAATTTAAATAGTGAACAATATAGTTTTTTTTAGGATTTAAGTTTGGAATTAATTTTGAATATTTTCCACCAGGAGGAATAAAGTTTTCTGGTAAGAAAGGCATGTCATTATGACTATTATGTAGGTGATATGGATAATCGATATCTACCTCAAATATATATCCTATTGGCGAAGTATCCTCCAAAATTTGCAAGTTTTCAATTTCTTCAGTAGATAACCAAACAAACCCTGATTCGGGTAAGAACTGACTCATTGCATATCCGTATAAGTTGGTCGCATCTAGATATAAGATATATGATGTATCTTTATTTGGATCATAATTTGGTAAAAATGGATTATTTGCTTCTGCTGAACGTTTAACACATGTACTAACACCTCCACGTATACCCTTTTTGATAAAGTGAATCATGTCTATGTCAGTAAGTAATTCTAGTGATACATCCGTTTTTTTAAGCATTGCATCCCAACTTAAAGATGGAGCAGTCAAATAATGTGCAGGATCTAGTTTATAGTGTGCCAATGACGTATTACGAAAATTTTCAAATATGTCAGCTAATAATAATATGTCCGATTTCAGATATAAATCGGAGTAATCGCCCAAAGTTTCACATTTGAATGTCGTCCAGACTAATTTGGCTCTTAAATATTTTTCGTCAGTTATGTGTTCGTCATGTAAATTATCGTAAAAGTCTTGCTGTTCAGGTAATGTGGAATAGTCAAGTTTAGACCAACTGTCTATAAAAGAATAAGGAAAAACTCCTTTTTGACGAATTAATTTAAATTTTATAGGATCTGGAAAATGCTCTCGAACAATTCGACAATGTGAATCTTCTAACGTAGCAGCAAGTTTATCTAATGAAGAAGTTAAAAATTTAAAAGAGTCCACAAATCTTAATTCTGTATAAAGTTGTTTGAAAGTATTTTGTTTGGTTATTTTCGCACCTACGTGAACAAATTTTGAAAACGATATATATTTTTCCTTAGTTTGACCTAAAACTTTTATCTCCTCGTTTCGAAGAGCAAGTCTCTTTATAAATAGATGTGCATCATAATGCGCTAAATTATGAATTAATACTGGAATAAATTTTGGTGTGATGTAGTTCACATTACAACTTTGGTGACTAGGACCGCGATAAAAAGAGGTTATATGATCATGATCTTTAACTTTTAAACTCCCATCAAGAAATGGCTTTTCGCAAATATGTTGTTGAGAGTTGGAATTCATTTTCTTGAATATCAGAAAGGGGTTCCATCTTCGCTATACATGATAAATATCGAGAATAAATAAATTTTGTGTCGTTTTCCAAAGACTGTAAAAATTTGTCACAGCAGTCAGAACCTCTAAATGATACATATTTTGAAAGTGAATCATCAAAAGAACACGCCATGTAGTAACCACATGAATAAGGTTCATGTTGAAAAGTCTTCATGATAAAAGATTTTTGGGGGTCTGGTTGTGAAGTATCTAAAGGTTTCAGTAAACTTTCAAAATCAGCATAAAATACGAAAGGCACTTTGATCTGCTTATGATAATTACAAAAACTTAACATGTTTGCAGGTAAAAACTGTTGCAGCTTATTTTGAACAATATTTGTAGAAGGAAGTTTTGCATATAGCTGATCACAGTCCCTTTCAAAATGTATATTTAATTTTTCCTCAGTTGGAAAATATTGTAAACATCCATCACATATAAATTTTCTAGTTGGGTGTTTCGAAATTTGAGATGACACTAAGGCCGACAAATTTTTTATAGTACAATAATGTAAATTCTCATTATCATCATCTAAAAGTAGCATATTAACATGAATTTCTTTCTTGTTACCACTAAAATAAAGGGGACCTACGATCTCATATTTTCTCTTTCCATTTTCTAGATTTGATTGTAAACCATAAACATTTATCGAAATACCAGGGTTCAACATTTCAAACTTGGAAATATTATCCAATTTAACTGGAAATGCAATATTAGTAAAATTGAAGCATTCTGAGAAATGTGGATATGATGTCGTAAGATAATCAGGACCTTCCGGTTTGAAAATACCTGCTACTAAAGCCCATCCGAAGCAATGTGCGTCAGAGTTCCTAACACTAATGATTGCACGTTTCCTTTTGAGAGGATGGGGAAGATCGATGAAGGACGATGCTCTTAGTGGGTTATACTCGTTGATATTAATTTCAAGACTGAGAATTCGAACCAATGCCCAACCTGTAACAAAATACAATATAATTCCCCATAATTTTTGGAAGATTATTAACTTACCTGAATCCCTCTCTGCAAATTCAGCCATCTTGCGTAGAAGAACTTCAATAACATCATTGATGATTTCGGAAATATTGGAACCAAAATTCATGATGATATTTTTAGTATTGAATGATTTGATGTCATAAGTATCTTTTACTTCAATTGTGAATAATGCATTCAATTCAAAGTTCACTTTCATGGTTATCAAATTGCGCAAATTAACTTGGATCAGGTGCCCTAATTTTGAATTTATTGATTTAAAAAAATCATTTAGATTGATGAAATGTTTTTCAGCATCTATCCTATATGATATGATCCTATTTTTAAAGGCGGATGCAATAGTCTTGATACCATCGCCTATCGAAGTTGCAGTATTGTCTTTATGCCTTCTTGTTTTCGAATGTGTGTATAATGAGTTTGGTAACACTTCGACATCACATGCTTCACATTTGACGATGGTAGACTCTTCAGTACGTCTTCTTTTTGATTGTTCGTTGTGAGATTTCATATGTCTCTTCAATCCCTTCGCTGATGTAAATGCAGACACGCAGTTTGGGCATTCGAAACACTTTTCTTTCTTTATTTGGAAAGAAAAAGAAAAAATAAGTATTGTGGTCGTCATTAGTTATCATAAACGATTTTTTGAGATAAACACTTTGAAATGCATATTATTAAATTTTGTACTAGTAATCGTTTATGAATATCCAGCAAGACCAACGAGGAGGAACGACCTGCTTGCCATAGTTTGTTGTGATTTTTAAATTTGTCTACAAATAATTTTGAAAAAACAACCAAATAATCACCCGCAAATCTGAAATACTCGCAAGTCCCACATAAAATATACGTTCATAAAAATAATTATACCAAATTGTAGACTCTCGAAAACTATGCTTTAGAAACTTTCTTTATCTTTTCATTATAAAGCATATAGAGTTTGTAAAATTCTTTTCCTCCTCTGATAACAGGATCCACTCGAGAGGTGGAAGTTGCAGGGCTCTCAAGCGAATCCTTAATTGAATTTATTTTTTTGTCCTTTACAACATCTGGTTGGACATGTGGTAAGACCATTTCAACCGATGTTGCAATACCCCTTTTCTTGAAAACATCCGCTTTTCGATCATAAAAGGATTTAGACGGATCGTCTTGCGAAAAGAAAGATTCACTATTTTCCCCCTCGAATACTAGTTTTCTCTTTCTAATTGACCTTTCCAAAATTTTACCATTTTTCCTCCTACAAATAAAAACCTTTTCTTCATTTGTATCATTACTGCTATCGTAAACTTGAGAGGGGCAAATTTGTGTAGCAATAATGGGAAGATTCACGGAGGTACGTGAAGTGAATTTAGACAATGGCCAATCTGAGTACCCAACCAAGTCTGACACTTGTGGGCTCATTGTCACAAAGTCAGGTTTCACTTCAGCGTCTAAGGTTTTAGTATTTGAAAATATAGTAAAATTTTGGATGTGATCAGATGTTCTGGGGGAAGGAACTTTTATGTCATCAGAAGAGGATAATTTTGAATTTAGAATTTTGTTTTTAGCCAAAATTTGTGCTTCCCTAAATTTACGTTTTAGCCTGAATGGACGTGTATCTAATATGGGACTTAAAGATCGACAGACAAATTCATCTTGTTCATCAGCAGTTAATTTTTCTATGGGAAGTTCAGAAGAAGGGAGAATATCAACAAATTGTTCAACTGTATCTAACTGTGATGAATAAGATTCATTGTATATTGCATGAATGTCCACACCATCTAAATCATTATTATCCAACTCCTTATTTATCAATTCTGTAGACAGTGGAACTGATAAATCAGCAGAGGATAATAATTGCGATGGGTGTAATGAATATTGTAACAATGATTCTAAATCCACACCATTGAAATCATCATTATCCAACTGCATATGTATCGATTCTTTAGACAGTGTATTCGATACATCAGCAGAGGATAATTGTAATTCGTCTAGTGTATTTTCAATCAATGGTGCAATATCACAATTTGGAAAATCATCATTATCCAAATCATTATTTATTGAGCTAACAGTCTGTAACTGCAAATTCGATGGTGATGAACATTGTATCAATGCTTCAATATCCAAATTTTTTAAATCGTCATTATCCAACTGCATCTGTATCGATTCCTTAGACAGTATATTCGATACATTAACAGAGGGTAATTGTAATTCATTTAATGTGTTCTGAATCAATGTATCAATATCGAAATTTGAATGCTGTGACTGTGAACTAGTTGAATTAATGAACGAATTTGCAGTTTGGGACTGTGTACTTATTAAATCAATGGTTGGCAATGATGAGGATCTGTCGATGGTTTCTATCAAATGTTTAGGTGCGGCACTAGACCGTATCAACACATTTGATAAAATAATAGGCCTTAAAAGAGCATTTCTCAAAAGACTTACGGGTGCATTATTCGGTTTCTCACTAACACGTTCACAATTTGAACTACTTGACTGCGAACCACAAAATTCACTAAAATAATTCGCCGCCATTTCGTTAATTTTTCAAACACATTCACCGTATAAAAGCACAACAAACAATGACCAAATTTCAGGGTCGTTTCATTTTATAATATAACCCCCCTCTATTCAACAATGAACCATCCCCACCCATGGCGTCAGACAAAGTCAACCAACTTACCTGTTTCAAGGTCAACCACTGCTACGGTCTACCGCAATTCCACTAATAACGTCTGCATAAAGTCAACCACCTTTGCCTATTTCAAGGTCAACCACGGTCAAGGCCTACCACAATTGGGTAGGATTAGTTAGGGTTCAAAATCACGTTTTTTGCTTCGGGGAGACATGATTTTCATTGTTTTCAGGGTCAAATTTTCAAAATTTTCCCCCCGCAGGGGGGGACTTGGAAAATTTTTGAGCCCTCCAGCGGGGGGGGGGAACTATCTATCAAAAAATTGATAGATAGGAAGCCCGGATTCTGGTTCAATTTCGATGATTTTTACATGTTTATTCCCATAAGGATTTCTAAGGTCGATTTTAGCAAAAATGGTTATTTCCTTAACTTGTAAAATAAAACAAAAACTGGGTTTTAATAATATTTAATTTTCATAAAAATTATACAATACATTCTGTATATAATTCAACTAGAAATTTCCATTGGCTCAAAGTAATGACTATAATCATATTTATAATCATTGCTTTCATTTTTTTTATTGAGTTTTGAAAAATTCTCTTTAATGAAATCTGTAAAATGTTCTCTTATAAAATGAACATTTCTCAAAGTACAGTAACAATTATTATATTCATGAAAGACACACATTGGTAAATCTGGTGCTAATGCCGGACTTTCTGGAAGTTCAATAACGCATTTTGATGGTATATAATTCCTTATAATTTCTGTTTTTTCATGACCTTTTACGTAAACCTCACGGACATCATCAGTAAGATTTTGGAGAATGTCACGAATTTTCCATGGTTGTATAAACCCAGACTTCCATTTAATACAGTGGTGGTTTTTGGAGAGCCAAACTACTTGCTTCTTATATACATCGGGTAATTTGTCGAAATCATACGGTTCTTTGAACACAAAATGTGCAATTTGGTCATTTTTTAACAAACTAAGCTCTTTTGGTGTGAATTTTTTATTTTCTATGAAAAATCCTTGAACATCAACAATTGCGAGTCCCATTCTGTATTCACTTGACAGTTTTTGTGAGAGGGTTATATGTGAACATCCGATCACAGATTATTAGTGCATGAGCACTAGTGTTATTAGGAATTGCAGAATTAGATTCAAACTCAATTCTAAGTGCGACAGATTGTGTTTGAAATCCTGTTTTTTGCTTGGAACAATCTATAACTATAAGTGGAAAGGATTTCGTGAACTGTGTGGGAGATATATCTGTTTCTGACTTATATTCATAATAATATGCGGGTCGAAACTGTGAAAACATTTCATATAATGCAGCAGTGTGATTGTTTTTGAACGATATATTTAGGTTTTCGTAAGGATAACGTTCATTATTTAGATAAAGTCGAATATTACTGAAATCGCAGTTGTCGAATTGACTGCTGTCTTTCTTCAAATCTTCTCGTCCAGTTTGAAAACCAATAATAACATATCGTGGAGATTCTAATCTTGTAGAAGTCTTAACGTTCCAGCTATGTTTCATAGTGTTTGGAAGAGATGGATAACTATGTAATTCCCAACTTCTATATGGAACAATTATATCTTTCCCTTTTTCAATAAATTTTGTCAATGCTACCTCCTCTCTGAGACCTGGCATTATATGTGGCACTTTCCACATAATTTTATGTATGACTACTTTAGCTTTCTCATCCGTAGAACACATTAAGGCACTTTGGTCATTGTTACTGCGTATCAAAATCAGCTCTTGTGCTATATTCACCATAACTTTCTTGTAGTCCTCAGCAAATCCTAGTAAATTCTGTAGCGGAATGCAAACACTAAATCGACCATCTTTAACAATATTGTTGTCATTATTTGGAAACCATCCGGCATTTTCATTTTTTAATGCTTCACTTTTATTGAATGATACCAATCCTTTCATAGTACTTGTGAGTCCTGGTTTTGTATTAACGTCTACAACATAACCATTTACCTCATATCTTATTTCACTGAATAAAAATGCAAAGCCATTATTCACAAAACGTGTATCCTTTGCTGGAGTATTATCGGCTTTTACTAATTGTCCTTCTATGTATAAATAACTTTCACTTGGTCTGGTGCATAAGTCTTCTTGAAGAGGAATTCGAATTTCATCATTATTTTCATATCGTGATGTGAATGATTCGTGAATATGATATTTGTAAGAAACAACACTTTCTTCTAGAGACACTGCCTGGTTGACATCAAACATTGTTAATTCAACAATTTAAATCCTAAAGATTTGAGGAACTTTTTGTTAGTAACAGTTAGTTGCTGGACGTATTTTCTTCTACTGAACATCTTTGAACATGTAGATTCTTTTTTATAAGGTGATGGAGAATGCACTTTTTTAAAATCGATAGCCATTTTAAGTCTCTTTCCGTAGATGTAGACCTACTGTTATGGTCTCTTGTTGAAAATTGATAAGTTTACCTGTCTGATCCACTATTTTAACTATGATATTTCTTATTGTATTCAGACTGATTGGTAAATAAATTACATGATCCGGGGATTCCACTATTTTAAAGCCAGGTGGAACGTTTGGAAAAAATTGATGAATAATATGTTGTGGTTGTCCGTTTGCATAACTATTTACCGTGATATTACATTCTATTAGAATGGAATTAACAGTCATCACATCTGCAATACGGTCAGATTGGTGTTTATCAACTTTTGGTAAGAATTTACGTTCAAATCCAATCAAGGGAGCTATGCTGTTTGATTTTTTCAAATCCACATCCTCTGTACATTTAATATGTGTATGAAGTGTGTTATTATTCGGTGTCAATTCGAATGTTATACCCTTAGTCTTCGGATCCAATTGTAATTCACGTTCGATATAATTATTAATATCTACGACTTGATAGCACCCTGTTGGAATTATTATTTCTTTTGATCCCACTTGTATACTATTACAATCTTCATCTATATTAGGAATAGAATTAAACGTTTCAAAGTTCGTTAGACCCAAAACATAATTGCCGTCTTTTAAGTCTATAGGAGGGTTGAAATCTGAAGTGAGAATTGATGATTTTCCACTCAACATAAACAACATTATAGTTCAAGTAGATCTATCTAAATAATTTTTCCATGATGAGTCCACATATATAAGAACTTTAGAGTCAACTGCCCACAATTATTAGCATTTAATTTTTGATACCTTTGAATATTATACTTTATTATGTTTTTTTTACTATCGCTTCTAAAATATCTTATTACTTCCTTTGGGGGTCTTAAGTGTCCGATACTGTCGAAGTACAATATTTTTCTTCCAGTTTTCACATAACCTGTCCAGTGTGTTCCTGGACCATCACGATCGTCATGATTGATGATTCCTGTTTCATATTTCTTAATTTTTGTGGGTAAATCATTTCTCATAAAAATTCCCCTAAAAAACGGTATTTGTAACGAATTAGCAAATTTTGTGAGTTGTATGTTAGTAAGGGGTTTCCGAGGTAATTTCACTGGAATTTCTTCTGGGACCATTGATACGGACCAATATATAAACCTTTTCCTTTTGACTTCTTTCCGATAACTAATGCTCTTCTTCCAGAAACCTTTCTTCTAAATAATCCTTTCCCCTGAGACAAACTCCTTCCTCTAACAAGTTCCATTGCTTTATTATGTCGCTGTACCTCATCTATCATTTTTCTATCAGATTTTGCTTTATTTACAGCAGTTGCTATCGATGCAGCTCCGGTTCCCAATGCACCCAAAGCTCCTAATAGAGGCAAGAGTATTGGTAAAAAACCACCACGCTTCGGAGCAACTAATATTCTTGATTTTCTTTTTCTCATAGATTTCTTTCTCCCCTTAGTACCCATACCGATTTTAGTTTTCGCTTTCATCAAAATGAATACAATGAATGCCGCTAATTTCTCTTTTAAACTAGTTTGCTTTGAATTAAGACGTTCGAAAGCTTTATTAATAAGGATATTGTCTGCCTCGTTTCTTTTTTCAAAATCTGAATACTCAGAATATATAATGTCGTGTTCTCTACAGGCTTTATCTAACTCATTTATTCCCAAGTCTCCTCGTTTCAATCTTTCCTCTAAATGAGTGCCTGGTCCACAGAATTGATAACCGGGTAAATGTAATTCCACAGGTAACTTATCAATTAATTTATTTATTAAAGAACCTCCTATCACGTTAGAGTTTGAATACTTTCTACGTTGTTTATCTGCGTAGTTCTTCATATATAGTGTCATTTGATAACCACAATATTCTTAAACAACAAGGGTTGTTTTATCATACTACAACAATAACTCTCAACTGATAGAATTTTAATATATCCTAAAATTATATATTATTTGTGTGGTTTGATACTAGTGGAGGTAAATTGGACTTGAAATTATGAACCAAATGATAGTTTATATCCAAATTTTCAACTAAAATAATTCGTACTGAAGATGTGTATCTATCGCCGATTTCTGGTGGTCTAAATATATATGGACACATCCTTCACCTAGAGCTAAAAGTGAGGACGGGTTTCGACTTAATGTCCTTGTCCTCGAACTAAGATTGGGAATAGGAGTGGGGGAATGTCCTTGACCCTAGACGATAGTGAGGATAGGAGTGACCTTGAACTATGAAGGGGAGGGGGTAACGTCCTTGGTCACCAGTTTGAGTGGGGGGTGGAGTGGGGGAAATTTGGGTGGGGGACAATGAATGTAATGGAAATAATTGGGAGTGGGGATTATAGAGAATGTATGTGCAAGGGTACAAAACCGGTTTTGGTGACCTTGACCATAGGTAACTTCCATATATGGTCAAGGTCACCAAAACCGGTTTTGTACCCTTGCACATACATTCTCTACCTACTACCTCTGAAGAAAACATGTTTATATTGTCTAACGACAAAAATGCGGTGAACGTTGTATATAAAGGAATTCTGTAGTATATTTAGTATCAGCATTTCAACCGTGCGAAGCGGGGGTGGGCAGCTAGTATAGAATAAATTAAAGGTACGGAGAAACAATAGAATTGGCGACGAGGGGATTTTTAAACGAATCCAACACCGGCATAGTGCACATGAACTCGGATATCAGTAATAATGAGTAAATAATTGCGTATTTACGAGTCCATGGACAAATCTAGCCTGGACTATTTTTGAAACCAAACTTTCTAACTATCATTAATTTTAACAATATGAGTGATGCCGAGGATATCAAATATTTCATGAAGACGCAGATGATGAGAAATTTTAATGAATCTGGGAAATATAACCTATAGAGAACTCCTAGAAGTCTTTCAGCGAATTTTCAGAATTTGGGCATTTGAGTCTCAATTTCATTCAGTAAATATTAATCTGGGCAAGACTGCGAACGAGTACCTAGGTGGAACAAATTAAATAGCTTTGCCGTTTGCTGCAACTTTCGCAATAAGCAATCTGTGTGTCAATTATTATACAGGGTGTTACAATGAGAAGGAGCCACACCTGATATTTATCATAGTATAAAAATGGCAGAATTCACATGATGGGTGAGAGATGTCACTGTACAGTGGATGCTTGAACACGCAACCTCCTATGAGGGTGCGCTACAACCCTAAAAATTGAACAGGGAACAGGGAACGAATGATACATCATGTTAAAGGGCTTCAAATTTCCTCTGTAGAAATAGCCTAGTCGATATTTTCAGAGCAGTGATTCAGCCAAAAAAACGAAATATCTGTTTTCTATGCGCATTGTATTTAGTGTACGTAAGGAAACATTTATTCAAATCAAATGTTCAAATTGAGCGATATTCACTTCCATACAATAATACAAAATACAGTTTGAAGATTTCACGAACATTTGGGAAGTACATGTGGTCGTAATTGAGTGCATTCCTGAAGTAATCTTCATCGTAAGTGTTCTAAACTAGATTGTGCTGTTTGATGAATTTGTGATTTCAAGTGTCCGTATAGAAAAAATCAAGCGGCGTCAGATCTGTTGACTGTGTTGTCTGTTCTATTGGACCTCTGTGGCCAATAAAATGGTTAGAAAAATTTTCATTCAAAAAATGTTGAACCAGTGCTGCATAATGCGGAGGTACTCCATCCTGTTGAAAAATTACCGCATTTTCGATTAGGTTTTTATCATTCGTGATTATTTCCATAATTCATAGGTATATCAAATTTTAGAGGACATCCAGACAGACTTCACCCTTCAAGTTTTCCAGATGAAAAAATGGATCGATGATCGAATTGCCCATGATTCCAGCCCAAACATTCACCTTCTCTCATTTTCATCGCTCCAATACCGATAGTTGTGCCGATTTACATGCCCATTTAGGAAAAAAGTACATTCATCCGAAAATCAAATGTTATAAAAAAATTGTGGGTCGTTATTCAGACGGTCTGACATCAGTTCACATAATTGTAGATGTCTGTCCGGATCATCTTCATTTAACTCTTGCACGGCTCTTAGTTTATAGGGGTGGTACTTGTATTTGTGGAGAATTCGGAATACTGAGGATCTGCTGACGCCACAAGCTCCTGACAGTTTTCGTATGGACTGGGTGTTACGTATTAAAGTAACATGACCCAAAACAGCAACTACAGTAGGTTCATCGTTCACGACTGTTTCTGGGTGGTGCTTCCGATTGTGGACGGAACCAGTCTCCCTGAACTTCTCCACTAAAGATGCAACGTATTTGTGTCGCACAGAATGAGCGGGATGAGATTTTGGGGTGAAAAGTCTTGCACCAGCCCTCGCACTTTTTCCATTGGAGTAGTGCAAAACCATTAAATTCACACGTTCTGAAATTGAGAAAACTATTTTCACAGCTATGTTTACTTATCAAATCAGTAGGTAAGAATCTATTCCTTTTCAAGTTCAATTTCGGAAAAAGTAAGAGCAATTTCGGTAATTGTACTAAGTAAATCTGAATATTTTGTCCGAAATTGGTTTTAATATTTCCGAAATTGGTTTCACTTTTTCCGAAATTGACCTTGAAGGAAAGTAGACAACATCGTGTTTCGTCGGTAAATGTTGATAAAAAGCGGGAAAACCCTGTTGCAGGAGCTTTGGCGCTCTTGTTCAATTTTTGACAAACCATATCTCCAAAAGTATTGGTTTCTCAGAGATGGGAATGATATCAAAAGATTCTTATAATAGAACTGCACCATAAAAGAAATTAAATTCAAGTAATAGTTTATTTTTCAAGATTAAATGATCAATCTGCAATTATTTAACCTCGTGGAATAGGTTGTTGCAACTTACACTTGGTGCATAGTTTTCACAACTCAAAATACCTATAAGGAAAGTATCATCGAAATGTCTAGAGCACGGCTGGAGACAATTATAGGGGATTGTCTATTTGTTGCTGATATTTGAATAGTTATAAGCTGACGAACAAATTATTTTAATAGTTCAAAAGATTTTAATGAAATACACACCTCTTTTCATAATTTAATAGTTCTTACTAAAACATTTATGTATTATGAACCTTAACTCAAGAAAGAATATTTGATACTCAATTGTAAATCAATATCTCAGCATTTTTTTGCTACCAACTTCTTTCATGACAATACTATATATAAGAACATGTCTCATTAAAAAAGTAAAAGGTAATATTAACCTCGGTGGTCAACGAACAGAAATTTCTTTTTAAAATTCCATTATGTTGTTCTTTCCTATTGCCTACATAATTAAAAAGATCCAATTCTAAATCTTCTGACACACCATCCCCACTATTTGCACATAAATTATTCTAAATTCAACAAGTCAATATTATTTTTGGTATCAAAACTGTCTTGTATATGTTCAAAAATTCAAATCGCGGAATCTTGTTTTCCAACACAAAATATTTTCAAAGTACGAATTATATAAAAAAACTAGAACTCAAATGAATATGTCGTCTCCTATAGGTAGATAAGATGACATGAATGAATAGTAAACACAGATAGAACACAGACAGATAAAATTCCATTCTATGAAAACATAGAAAGAAGTACGATGTATGTTTGAAATTTTGAAAAATCATATCTCCGAAACTATTAGCTTGTTATAGTTGAAGATTACATCAGTTGATTCCTATGATAGAACTGCATTTAAAAAAAAATTGAATTCGAAATTTCTATTGTATTTTTTTGCCACTTTGCGGCAATCCACTCAATACAAAACTACGCATGCATATGGAGGTCATGATTGTACAATTTGGTGCTAAATTTCAGAAAGATCGGAAGATCGGTTCCGGAAATATTCATAAAAAACATTTTTACTAAACATGGCCATAACTACTCTAACTCTCTTCGTTCAAGAGTTATCGAGTCACGGCCGGCCGGACCGGCCAGCCGGACCGGCCAGCCGGATAGAATTTATTTCGACCACGGATTCTTGATCGGTGATTCGACCCAATCGTTTAAGATCATTTTAATCAAAAAATTCGAAAATTACAGACATTTGAGCAAATTGATAAGCACTCTGTTCCGAGGAACAAGAGTGCCCAAAACGAAAAATTGCGATGTACCACTTTGAATCAGAATCTCAGACGTGGTTAATACCCGAAGTCGGGGGTTGCGTTTTCAAGCGTCAACTATATAGTTGCATGCGTCCCCTTATGAACATTAGTATATGTATTCATTCAAATTCCGCCATTTATTATATTATGAGAAATATCTGGTTGCTCCTTTTCATTGGGACGCCCTGTACATTATGAATTTTTAAGGGGTTGAATTGCATCCAAACCTCTTTCGGAACTGATAGGTGTATCCCAAGTTATAGTTTTCAGAACTAGAATCCGATATAGACGACAATTTTCATCCATTCATCCAGGGTTGTTCATTATCTAATATTTTCGTGACAAACTAACTCAATGTTCTGAAAAATTGTTGGATTGAGACCTTAGCTTTCAATGATGGAAGTTCGTTTACAGGATGAAGGTCTGGGAATTGATCAAAAAATCACTTGCTAAAACAACGCCGACTAGTTTCGGTTTTATTCTAATACCTTCTTCAGGGCTTTAAAATGAACACAAAATTTTTCTATATAGTACACATTATTAAATTAACAGCTAAAATTTTGAAAAACGGGGACATTACAATTGTATATAAATAATATATAGAGTTGTCTAGACAAAGAAGCAATATTACAATCAACAAAAGCAGCAATCAATCTATCATATCAACAGTCAATATTTATATTTTCAATTTTGACGAACAAATACAATTACAAGAGGATCTGTGGGAGTTACTTACAGTTTTAACATGGTTTAGATGTCAGAGCATTAAAAGTTGGAAATGAATACACCCTAGACAACATCGAAAGAGAACGATCGGAAAACAACTGGCACATTTATTTAATATTTACAATCTGAAATATGTCATACAGATAACATAATATACATATAAAGTATAGGTGTTTGAATGTTGATTAAGCGTTTTGAAATCAGGAACTAAGTCTTGTCTTTAATTTTATCAATAAGGTTCTGAAAAATATCGATTTCTGGTTTTGATATACTTAGAAATCCTAAAAAGTACCTATTTCAGTGGCTTTTGTGTTCGAATCCAAATAAAACTGAGGTTTCTTGCTTTCATTTGAACAATCATCAAAAATATAGAACATTGAGTGTTGAGTGTAACTTTCGGTGATTCTTTCTTGAGGCATATTTTTTATCCTAAATACCTAGGAGTGAAACTAGATTCCTCTAAAAATTTCAAATCTCATTTGGATGACTTGCGACTGAATTCGAAAACAAGAAATAATATTCTGCAGAAATTAGCTGGTACTTCTTGGGGTGCTGATACAGCTTCTCTTCGAACGGCAGCCTTAGCCTTGGTTTTTTTCTGACGCTGAATATTGTTCCCCCTTCTGGTTAAATAGTGCTCACACTCAAAAAATGTATGCACAGCTGAATTCATAGATGAGGATCATCACTGGAACTATTAGATCTACACCTATTCATTGGTTGCCAGTTCTTTCAAACATTGTCCTGCCCCACATTCGCAGGCAGAATGCTGTTTCAAATTCTTGGAATAAATTTCATTCTTTTCCGAATTCATTTCCGATTTTCTCCTACATTCCAAACAATAAGATTCCCAGACTGAAGTCTCGAAATCCTTTATGGTCCAACTGTTTTTTCGATTTGAATAAAAGTAACATGCAAGTTTGGCGGTCTGTATGGATTTCTTGCGATTTATTCAACAAAGATTCAATTTCTGATCCTTCAAATAGAGTTCCAGGGTTTGATCTTCCAAGGAAAACATGGTCATATGATCATAGATCATTTAATTAATAATGGTCGCATATATAGATTCAAGGATGGTTTTAGGGCTATTCATATGGTGGGTTTCACGAAGCTTTGATTAGCTTAATCGTGGATTTAATTCGATGGTTGTATCAAAAATTATCTGAAAATCGTCATAGAATTGCACTAATTTGGCGATTAAGAGCTGTCAAAGCTTTGTGAAACCCACTGATAATGTTTCTGAATCTTTTTTTAGAATGAGTAGTGAGTTTCAAATCTATTCAATAAAATATAGAATATTCCATTTTTGATTTATTTGTTTTCTCCTTTTGTCTTTTCCTTTTCCAGATTGAGTTGCGGGTACCTTGGGGAAACTTCTCTGCTTGTTGAAGAAAGAAGCGATAGTAAAGAAAAAGATGCCATTCAATATTTAATATTTCAGCATATTTTGTTAAGAATTTCAATTTTCATAAATCACAACACTAACGGGGAGATAGGGTTTTTTTGCTGAGGTTTTTTCCCAAAGCTCTAGTATCATATATCAAATTAACACATCACATTAACCTCTGCTAACACTTTTTTCATACACATTCTTTATTGTTGGATAAAAACAAATTGTAATGTTCGAAGTTCAAAAGAATATAATGCTTACTTGAGTTGTAATTTGTTGTGATACCTACGGGATGTCACATTTGATAGTTGTTGTTTTTATCATTACCTAAGAGATGTCACATTTTAGAGTTGTTGTTTTGATCATTGTCAAGAATTAACTACCCTGAAGGTTATAAAAACAAGCCGTGAAAGAGGCTTTAAATGTTATAATGTATTCGGCTGAGAGGTGTAAATTTTTAACGTTAATAAAATCTTCATTTTACAGAAAGGAACGCAATTGAATCTAGATATATAATCCGAAAATCTAAAATCATTATATATATATATATGGGTTCTTCAGTTCTGAGATAATATAATTTCACGTTGAACTAAGGCAAATTTTTAAAATATTTAATGGATGGATTGGGTTATTAGGACATTCTGCTTATATTAGATCTACGACTGATTTCGTAAAAGTAGCTGAAATCATTCGATATGGGATTAACTTAATCTTTATAGAAACCAGGAATAGGTCAATACTTATTCAAGGGGAGTGAAACTGCAGATTAAAACCAGCCTGATAGTCACGCAGAAATTTGGGTCAGACATTTATTCGCTTCGATCCTCAACGTAGCAGTAGGAACAAAACTCCGGGAATCGTTCCCCGAATTTAATATTATCGCATATTCGTGAGGATTTATATACATAATTCTGTTTTAGTTTTTAGTTACGGCATGCAGGGTTCCTAGCTCTCTTCTCCCCCATCGAGACCACAACAGAAAATAATGGAACTTGTTTGGTGGTCATAAACTGGAAAGTTTCCAAATATTCCAATTCGAGTAGAGTCCTAGCCATAAGCTCTGATTTTCCCTTTCTGTTTAAGACATCGTTCGGAAGTTGTGGATTGCGATTCGAGCATCCAGCTGGTAGCCTGCGAATACACTTGAATTGGATATTATTGAATATTTTTCAGTTTCAGCCAATAATTAATAGTTCCTATCAAGGAGTAGCACGTATAACTTCGCGTAGCTGAACAAAGGCAAAAGCAGATTGTACCTCCTGAGCATTTCGAGGTGTTTAGGAGAAACTCTGTAATTTTAAAATTATAACAACCTGCTCAAAGAATATAACCTTTCAAATGATTTCACATCTGCAACCACATATTGGGAGATAATAGTAATTACATGTACAAAGGAGAACGATGCTACAATAGTATATTGTATAATTAGTGGGAAAAGCATAATATTCCCAAACGACTGTGATAATTACCAGACTAGGAGCGTAGCGACGAGTCTAGTAACACAGGAGTTTGGGAATATGCTTTTCCCACGAATCATACATACTATTTTTTCTTCGATCGTTGATTTACATTTAAAAAATGAATTAAACAATATTTCTTTCAAGATGTAATCAAGCTTAAATAGGTTTCTCTATGTTTATATCGAAATATAGAAGTGCTAACCATGGAAATTACTTTGTTATGACGAAAGTAAAATAATTTTCATGCTGGTTTTGTATGAATTGTTGTATTTCATAAGAAATTAAAAAATAATGAATGAACATGAACACTGATAGTATATATATTTCGTATGAGAAGCTAACTCCTCGTGGTACTCCCTGGGCAACGGCCCACGCCGGCTAAAAGTTCACAAAACTAGAGAAGCTAATAATCATAACACTGATAGTCATTATTCGTTACCTTGCACGCCTCCTTAACTAGTAGAAGCCGCGAACGCGGCTTCACTTAATTTACTTCTGGCGAAATCCAGAGAGGAGTATGAACTTTCGTACCTTCGCTTCATGAATTTTTGCAGAAAAAACAACAGTATCCTTTTCTGATAATGTAATGATGGCGTATGCTGCTTAATTGGCAAAAACAATGAAATCTTCGACGTTGTGGGCACATTATTCCATGCTTCGATCCACTTTGTTTGTTAAAAATAATATTAATATTGCCTAGTACAAAAAACTGAGAGCATTCTCAAAACGTCAAGCTACAGGATACAAACCAAAAAAATCCAAAATTTTAACCCAGGAACAAGGGAGAAATTCATTTAAGAGGCCCCAGATGACATATTTTTATGGACGAAAGTTAGTAGATATAGATGAAATATAGTATTGCTTAAAATACATAAAATACGAAATATATAATTTCTGATTACCTTTTAGGTAGCTCTAATATTTGGAATAGCAGGAACCTGTCGACGAGATGAGCTTATCCGAATGAAAGTTCAAGATATAGAAGATGTCGGTTCAAAAATACTGGTAAACATACCTGAAACAAAAACAAATAAACCTATATCATTTATCATTTACGAAACCTATTTACATGTTTATAGAAAGTACGTATCATTAGGCCTAATGATTTTGAAAATCCTAGATTTTTTTCAAAATTCAACAAGGAAAAGGTGGAAGACAGTCATTGGAATAAATCAAATTGGAAAAATGCCGCAAATTGTAGTAAGTATTTACAGTTGCCAAATCTGACAGAATATACAGAACATTGTTTCCGAAGATCATCGGCAACACATTGGGTAGATGCTGGAGCTGATATTCTTTCTTCAAAGCGCCACGGAGGATGGAAAACTTCCAATGTGGTGGAACAATATATTGACGAATCACTTAATAATAAAGTAGAAGTGGCTAATAAAATATTCAACACCCCTGCCTCGACTTGAAATGAAAATGATTGAAACGAGATAAACCAAACAATAAGCCATACAGCTTCAACGTCTATAAATTCTCGTTGCCCTCCTGTGCAATTTACAAATTGTACACACTGTACAATAAATGTAAGTGTTAACAACAATTAATTTGTGTTCAAGAATATCGTTGCAAATTAGATGTTTCTTTTATAACAACTTAATCCTTTATCAATATAAAAATTAAAACCATACATTGTTTCATTTTATTGTAATAATCCATTTGTAACATTACCGCACGCTACAGCAGTGCGGTAAGAATATTACCGCACTGTATTTTTCTAATTGCTTAGCAACTGTCCACTGTTCTGGAATGTTGAGCTTTGCGCATAGAAAACAGGTCAAAATAGTGTCACTTTTCCCATGATCGAAGAAAAAATATATTGTTTCAAATACATAATGTGATAATTTTCTATGAACTTTTCATTTTACTTCCTATTCCATATTCCGATAAAATCATTTGAACGGAATAGTGATGAATGCTTGGAAAGAATGATTAGCAATATAATATAATATATTCGTTCTCTTCTATCTGGCCATAAAGTGAAGTAGATATAAAGAATCCTTTTAAAAATTTTGTGAATCCTGTGAATGAACCCATTGTGCATTAATCGTTAGCATTCTCTTCCAACTTAAAAGATCTGTTGTAATAAAACCATAGGGGTTTAGATGTATTAACAATTTGGCACTTGTCACCAGAATTTCTAAGGCACTTCCGAAAGAACTTTGAGTCCTTGATCCACTGCACGAAAAGGGAATCTTATGTCATAATTTTTCTCAGGTTGTCAAAGAAGGAAAGGGGACTAAAATAAAACCCAAAAGTAATGGAAAACGAAACATCTATATTCAAGAAACCTCAGTACTCCGCTGTCACTTATTGAATATTCAGCAATACAAGTCAATCATTTCTCGGAGGGGCCGTAAAAATCTAGCTAGATCTAACAATATTCCAGCTAATCAAATAAACCTTATCAATTATAACAATATTACTATTTACATCAAAATAAACTCGAGAAATATAACAATATTTCAATTAAGCCAGATAAACTCCAAAATATGACCAATTATTCTAATTAAAAGTTTAGCCATGACTTTAACAGCGCAACTAATTAATGAATGGTTTACCATCTCATCTCATCTTTGATTAGGGAAGAGAAGGGATATCGCATGCCGTACTGCGCAACGCTATCGATCTGAAACCAAAACTTAGACAGACTGTTGAATTGGTTTACCAGGATGTTATGTTTCGAAGAACCAGAATTTTCCACCCTGATGGTTTTATCAGGGGATAAGTAAGTTGTTACTTGGAATGAGGTAACAATAACGACGATAGGAAGTGGTGAATGAATCGAACGCACTTTTAATTAACAATTAACTGTATGTTCTTGTTACAGTTACTTCGATAACAAGCACGAATTAATTACACAAATGTAATATTTATACAATTTAAAGTCTTCCTTCTACATGAAAATGTATAGCAATAAGGAAGAAGTGACTACTTGGTTGCTACGACGACAAGGGAATGGTATTGTTTCGCGACAGATCAAGAATAGTAATGAACTCGTACAGTCTAATTGTATATAAAAGACCAGACAGAAGGAAAAATAGGAGGTTCCTTCATCTGGGTAAAGAAGGAGAAATATTAACAATGATTGGGGGTTCGATCTTTAAACCGCCCCAGATATGTTATAACAATACTCTCATTTGTCGTTTACGAAAATCAGTAAGAATGCATACTAAATGCACCAATCCGTGAACTTCTAGCGTGTTTAATCTTATGAATTCAAAATCTCGAATTTCTCCCACTATTTGGACTAATTTTAGATCGCTTTCTGCATAATCTATCAACGAAAGATGATAGATAAGGTTTCACAGATTAGGGGTTTCCAAGCGTCTAGACAAGAAGAATACCAGACTGGGCAAGGTGTTAGAAAAATGATAACTTTCTTAGCACTTCAGTTGTTAAATGAATTTTATCATTCTTCTACAGGAAATAGGCAATAAATCTCTGTAGAGTAGTAGAAGTATTACAAGAAAATGCACTCTAGGAGGGTTAGACCCACATGGTAAACTAAAACCCAGTTAACCCAATAGGCAATATTTCACGCGAGCTTCTTTGATTAGAAAATCGAATCTGCGTGTCCAAAAATGTGAAGCTATGGGACGCAACTCAGGCTTTGACAGTTTGGTGAAAACCAAACAATGTGGTGGACGCTTCGTCTTTGAAGATGAAAACTTTGTTTCCGAAACATATGTCAGACGACAAAAACTGTAGTGGACAAGAGTGTAGGTAGTTAATTTTATAGTGTTCAAAAGATTGGTTTCGACTCCCTGATGAAGAATTACAGATCGAATTTGATTTTGTCTGGCTGGCCGGCCGGCCGTTGCCACGATAACTTGAGAACAAAAAGAGATAGCGATTTGAAATTTGCAGGGTAGGTGGCGCATCCCAACATGACGGACAATTTCGCTAAAGGGCATAATCGCCCAATGGTTTCCGAGTACTAATTTTGTTTTCAACCAATATAAATCCGGTCAAAATGGAACTTGGTGAGTGGTAGTAGAATGGAAACCTAAGGACGTTTGTGAAATTTTGTGAGAATCGCATCACTAGAAAATATTCATAAAATTACTGAAAAATATTATTCATATCACGATAACATGAGAACGGAAAAAGATAGCTGAATGCGAAATTTGAGTTTGTTTATAAGCTTAATCTTCCAAACGGTTTTGGAGTTATACCCATCTGAAATGTGGTTTTTATTTCCTCGATAACTCATAAAATACATAACTGATCCCATTCAAACATGGTGATTGGTTGAATAATGCCAACGCAAAAATTCTTGTGGAATTTCGTTAGGATCGTATCACTAGAAAATTTTTGAAAAATCAGTGAAAACAATTCTATATATCAGGAACTATTCGTCCGAAATCGCTGAAATTTTGCGAGAGCCTTCAGAACCTAACTCTACTGTGAAGTTCCAAGTTTGAACATGATCGGATCCATATTGTTGCAGATCCGAGCTGCCTTGAGTGAGTTCAGTAGCTGGGTGGGTGACCGCTGCCTCGATAACTTGCACCCTCGCTTGCACCTTTCAGCGTAGGTTGGGCATCCGAATGGGGGGGGGGTTAAATTTGTTTTCGGGCATAATCGGTCCAACGGTTCCAGAGTTATACCCACCTGGAATAATATTTCCTCCATAACTCAAAAAATGTATACTCAATCCAATAAAATTGAAGCTTGGTAACTATTTGTAGAATATCGATATAAAGATGTGTGTAAGATTTTGTGAGAACCGTGCCCCTAGAAATTTTTTTAAAAATTAGGAAAAAAAATGGTTCAAGCACTGACGTGAAGTCAGGAGCTTTTGCGCGCATGTTATATTCTATTTACCATGATGACCAATAGAACATACGCGCAAAAGCTCCTGACTTCTCGTCAGTGCTTGTTCCTCTTTCTAACGATCATATGATGGGTCGTTTGTGGATGATGTGTAAGTCTTTAATTGCGAACATTATATTTTAGTAGGTATATTACTTTTTGCGTTTTTTGGCGCTCTAGTTCCTCGGAACTGAGTGCTTATCAATTTGCCCAAATGTCTGTAATTTTCGAATATTTCGATGAAAATGGTCTTAAACGATTTGGTTCGACTCACTGATCAAGAATCCGTGGTCGAAATTCATTCTGTCCGGCTGGCCAGCCGGCACGATAACTCTCGAACGGAATGAGCTAGACAGTTGAAATTTTCAGAGTAGGTTTGAGGGATAAATATCTCAGCTTAGTTCCTTACTGGGCAAAATCGGACAGATGGTTTCGGAGTAACAAAAAAAAAATTTTTTATTACATAACAAATTCCAAATTAATTAATTAATTTTTTTCAATAAGCAGTTTCACTATAAGAATCCAGTGATATCATTTTTAACTCTAACAAGCTAATACTTTCGGAGATATGATTTTTCGAAATTTCAATGATAAATCGTATTTCACAGAGTGATATAATTATTCTAAATATGAATTGTCATAATGTCAACTCATTTTCCTGAGACATGTCATTATCTAATCAATCGAAGAATTGTGAGCGAAGTGAGAAAAATCTCACTTGTTTGCTCCGAAATTAGTTTTTGGCGCTCTAGTTCCTCGGAACTGAGTGCTTATCAATTTGCCCAAATGTTTGTAATTTTCGAATATTTCGACGAAAATGGTCTTAAACGATTTGGTTCGACTCACTGATCAAGAATCCGTGGTCGAAATTCATTCTGTCCGGCCGGTCCGGCTGGCCGGCCGGCCGTAGGCACGATAACTCTCGAACGGAATGAGCTAGACAGTTGAAATTTTCAGAGTAGGATTGGGGGATAAATATCTCGGCTAAGTTCGTTACTGGGAAAAATCGGACAGATGGTTTCGGAGTAACAAAAAAAAATTTTTTTTTACAGATCTAATTCCAAATTAAATTTTTTTCAATAAGCAGTTTTACGATAAGAATCCAATTATATCGTTTTTAACTCTAACAAGCAAATACTTTCGGAGATATGATTTTTCAAAATTTCAATGATAAATCGTATTTCATAGAGTGATATAATTATTCTATGTATGAATTGTCATAATGTCAACTCATTTTCCTGCGACATGTCAATATCTAATCAATCGAAGAATTGTGAGCGAAGTGAGAAAAATCTCAGTTGTTTGCTCCGAAATTAGTTTTTGGCGCTCTAGTTCCTCGGAACTGAGTGCTTATCAATTTGCCCAAATGTCTGTAATTTTCGAATATTTCGACGAAAATGGTCTTAAACGATTTGGTTCGACTCACTGATCAAGAATCTGTGGTCGTAATTCATTCTGTCCGGCCGGTCCGGCTGGCCGGCCGGCCGTAGGCACGATACCTATCGAACGCAATGAGCTAGACAGTTGAAATTTTCAGAGTAGGTTTGAAGGATAAATATCTCGGCTAAGTTCGTTACTGGGCAAAATCGGACAGATGGTTTCGGAGTAACAAAAAAAATTTTTTTTTACAGAACTAATTCCAAATTAAATTTTTTTCAATAAGCAGTTTTACGATAAGAATCCAATTATATCGTTTTTAACTCTAACAAGCTAATACTTTCGGAGATATGATTTTTCAAAATTTCAATGATAAATCGTATTTCATAGAGTGATATAATTATTCTATGTATGAATTGTCATAATGTCAACTCATTTTCCTGCGACATGTCAATATCTAATCAATCGAAGAATTGTGAGCGAAGTGAGAAAAATCTCAGTTGTTTGCTCCGAAATTAGTTTTTGGCGCTCTAGTTCCTCGGAACTGAGTGCTTATCAATTTGCCCAAATGTCTGTAATTTTCGAATATTTCGACGAAAATGGTCTTAAACGATTTGGTTCGACTCACTGATCAAGAATCTGTGGTCGTAATTAATTCTGTCCGGCCGGTCCGGCTGGCCGGCCGGCCGTAGGCACGATACCTATCGAACGGAATGAGCTAGACAGTTGAAATTTTCAGAGTAGGTTTGAAGGATAAATATCTCGGCTAAGTTCGTTACTGGTCAAAATCGGACAGATGGTTTCGGAGTAACAAAAAAAATTTTTTTTTATAGAGCTAATTCCGAATTAAATTTTTTTCAATAAGCAGTTTTACGATAAAAATCCAATGATATCGTTTTTAACTCTAACAAGCTAATACTTTCGGAGATATGATTGCTAATACTTTCGGAGATATGATTTTTCAAAATTTCAATGATAAATCATATTTCATAGAGTGATATAATTATTCTATGTATGAATTGTCATAATGTCAACTCATTTTCCTGCGACATGTCATTATCTAATCAATCGAAGAATTGTGAGCGAAGTGAGAAAAATCTCAGTTGTTTGCTCCGAAATTAGTTTATCTCAGAAAAGTCTTACATTTCGGAACGGAACATGAAGTAAGAGATCTGAGAGTAGTGAGACTGCTTTTCATCCATAGACAGAATGCAAATAGAATGTAAATATTGAAAGCATAATTCTGCAGTTCGAGAGAGGAGAAAATGGTCTTAAACGATTTGGTTCGACTCACTGATCAAGAATCCGAGGTCGAAATCGATTTAGTCTGGCCGGCCGGCCGTAGGCACGAAAACTCTCGAACGAAAGGAGTTAGCGGATTGAAATTTGCAAGGTGTGTTTGGAGCGTAATTATCTCGGACGAGCTCGTTAATGGGAGAAATCCATCAAGCGGTTACAGAGTTATGGCCGATTTTTGTAAAAATATTTTTTATGAATATCTCCGAAACCGATCATTCGATCTATCTGAAATTTAGCATCAAATTGTAGAATCATGACCTTTATACGCATGTGAAGTTTTATATTGACCAGATTACCGCAAAGTGTAAAAAAAATATAATAATATAATTTGTCTGTTTGAACTAGAGCGCCAGAAAGCTCCATTCCACAGGGCTTGAACCCATTTTCTTACTTATTCCCAGCTGGCGGTTGGTCATCTATGAAATAGTTTATCCATTTCTTTAACTTATAATACAAATTAATGGATTTAATCGTAAAAGTCACTAAAGTCAGGATATCGTATGAAAATAGCGAGAAATATATAAAAAAATTTTAGTCAAAGTAATACAAATTGTGATATTGCATCTGAGATATATTTCAATAGCTATATTCCGAAAGCTATTTTCAAGAGTTTAAAAGTAAATCTTAGTAATTGCGGAGCTTTCAACATGCCAATTATTAGATATTTTCACTTATAATATAAGTCATAACATCTATAAAACATCTATAAAAAAAACACAGTTCAAATTGATGTCCATTTACATAAATTACATGTCTGGAAATCACAAAGTCTAGAATTTTGTCCGTTTATATCGTTACTGGTTTTCTTGTATAATTCATCTTTTATACATTAAAAAAAATCCAGACGCGTTAAGTCAGGTTATCGTGGTGGCCACCTTACTGGACCGTTACCCCTTATCCAGTTATTTCCGAAATTATAATTCAAATTCAAGAACGGTCCTTATGTTATGAGGTGGTGCACCATCAAGATTTTCTTGACATATATGATAGGTTAAAACACGACTGCCTCCTATAGCACACCTAACACTAAAATCGAAGCGTCAAAGATCGAACTTCGACGGTACGGTGAAGGTTCGACTCAGGCCAGTAGTGCTCGTTATATCTGTTAAAAATTTCAGCACTGCTAGCGAAGTCGGGTTTCCGCCAGTGAATTTGACTCGAAAAAAGCAATCGGAGATGCACCCTTCATTTAATATCTCCTATAAATACCGAGATCCTCCATACAAACATCGGAATTTGCTCACCCTCTAATCTATCCATAGTATTATTATACTGGAAGATGTTACAGTCAGAAATTCGTTAGTTACATAGAGTGGTAGTAGACATGCATTTAAGCTACTAACTAAAGATGGGGAACGGAGATAATTAGTACATTCTTATGGGTGAATATTGAATAGGTATTTTATTTTGTCAACTCAACTTTTGAAAGAGCATCTCATTCAATCACTCCTCGTTGCAACAAAAATCGTGACAATCAACTGCAACATAATGGAACCAACGATAGGCATCTTGATAAATATGAACATGAAATTACTAATTGTATGTTATATTACATTGAATCATTCTCGGAATTAGGGTGACGGTTCGTGCCAGACAGCAATTCATCGCCTAAGCTGACAGCTCGTAATGAATAAAAATGGGCGGTATTTCCATCTTCTGTGGAAGCAGGAGTAGTTTCCCCATATTTACGATGTTGAAAGTGGCAGTTCTGTTATTAAAAATGTAAATCACATCCCACTTTCGCAACGTCGAAGCAGACTCAGTGTCATTCCGCACCGGAAATAAGTTCAGCGAGGTCCGATGCAGGTCGTCATGAGAATGACGACGTTGAAACATTTATCGGTTGTCGCCAGTTTTGCTAGTTATTTCTGTGCTCTTCATTGGAGAACCAGAGAGAAGTTTGGAAATGAAGAGGACTTATTTATTATCAATGATTATTCACATTCAAAAACTGAATTTAAAATATTCAATGAGTTGAAAATGGTTAGAAATATGGATTCGTTGAATCAGAAATGACCTATTGGGTATACTTTACATTACAAATGTAACTACACTCTTGTACACTATAGCTTTGGTCGTCTGACATATGTTTCGGAAACAAAGTTTCCATCTTCAAGGACGAAGCGTTACTAAAGCATGAAATCAATTTCTAAATTCCAGTATGGGTTGAAATTATACCCTCAGTCATGAACCAATTAGTGAGAATAATGGGTTGTTAACAGGGGTTAGATCATTATTGAATAAAATAACCTTTCTCATATACATTTCGATACCTTCAAGTGTTCCTAAGTACACTTAATTGGAATTTTTCAACAATTTGACGGAATTTTCTTAAATTGAGTGGCCAGTTGTTAAAACGTGATTTGCATCAGCTGATTTATCGATGTTGTTGCGAATGTGTCCCGTATGCTCTTTATATCGTGTGAGAATGTTTCTAGTTGTTTGCCCGACGTAACACTTGTTGCAATCTTAACATTTAATTTCATATACCTATACCCGATTTTAACATGTCCGGAGTTTTCTCGAATGTATTTTCTAGAAGTTATTTAATTTTCGTGGAAGTTTTGAAAGCCAGTTTTATATTAACCTTTCTGAAAATATTCTGGAGTTTGTTGTTTGTTTTCGGATGGAACGGGAAAGCGTGGAAACCTTTTACCGTTTTTATTTATTACGTTAGGGTTATGTTACTGAAGAGATTTTTATCTTTATGTTTGTTAATAATTTTCTGAACTAGTTGATGACTATACCCGTTTATTTCGACAATTTGGAAAATAATTTTCCTTTCTTTTTTGAAGTGTACATTGCTTAGCGGAATAATAAATAACCGGTTGACGAGGAAATGTAAGTTGGCTATTTTCTGTGACCTAAAAATGTGAAAACTAATTAAATTTGAGTTATCTCTAGATAATTTTAAATCTAAGAATGGTAAGTAGCCGTCCTTTTCCATTTCGAAGGTGAACTTAATAGATGGATATTTTCTGTTCAAAGCCATGGTAAATTCGTTAATATCAAAATTTTCATCAACAATTGCGAATATGTCATCTACGTATCTAGTCCAAAATTTTGGGAAATATTTGTGTTCTTTTTTAATTTCAAGTTCTAATTTGTTCAGGAACAAATTAGCTAGAAAGGGGGTAAGGGTATTACCCATGGCCGTACCGAAAGTTTGTTTATAATATTTATCGTTGAAAGAAAAAAAAATTGCTCCATGCAAAGCGAGGTTAACATCAAGTAGGTACCTACTCATTAATTCCTATGTGAGGAATATCAAAACTAGAAAGCCAGTCTTTCAAATTTTCCATTGACAGAAACATTCTCACACGGTATAAAGGTCATACGGGACACATTCGGGACAACAACATCGATAAATCTGCTGTTGCAAATCACGTTTTAACAAATGGCCACTCAATTTCAGAAAATTCCGTCAAATTGTTGAAAAATTTCAATATTGTGTACTTAGGAACACATCGAAATGTATAAGAGAAAAGATATTTTACTCAATAATGATCTAACCCCTATTGAGAACCCATTATTCTCACTAATTGGTTTATGACCGAGGGTTTAATGTCAACCCATACTGGAATGTATAAATTGATTGCATGCTTTAGTAACCTTGAAGATGGAAACTTTGTTTCCGAAACATATGTCAGACGACAAAAACTGTAGTATAAAACAGTGTTGTTACTTTTGTAGTACTCATAAAATAAGTCCACAGTGAAATCAGAATTGAATACACTTTACATTGTTTGGTTTAATATGTAAATCTTCAAAACACCGGCTAAGCAGTAATAACATGTAAGACAGTTCTTTGCTTGTCAAGTAATAACAACACCAAAAACCAAATGAAATGATAAAACTAAAATTACGAACTTCCTTACCTTACACCCCACAGAAATCAAAAAATATTTATGTAGTTGATGGGCGCAGTATTACTAGGACTAGCATAGAGTACATCACAATTTCCAATTCATCTTTGGCACACGAAGTTTATTAAATTACAGTTTTTATATTTAAGGCTGTTAATAATTTCATATACAGAAATAACAGTGCATTCTTCTTCGATGATTCAAAGACTGAATCTTAAATTCTTTTGGCAAGTTATCTGTAGGCGTTATGAAGATACAGTATGATTCAAAACTCAAGGCGAAAAATTTAGGAACGTACATAGGTGGACGTTTTTGATAAAAAATGTACCATAAAATTTTAGGATTTTTGGCTTTGTTTTCAAAATACCAGAGTTCAAAGTTTTCAATATATAATATGAATATACAACAATAATTAAATCAAATGTTCAAAAATATCATCATTAGCATCGATACAGTCTTGGTAACGCAAAATGAGGAAATCATATACTAACGTTTTGCCTGTTTTGAGTGTATTCGACTGCATTAATAATTCGTTGCACTATTTGTTCTTGGTTATTAATTTCCACTGCGTAAACAAGTTGTTTAAAATGCTCCCATCCAAAATAATCCAAAGGATTCAAGTCAGGTGATCTCGCAGGCCATAGCACCCGACCAGGTCGTCCAATCCATATCCGCCATATTCCGCCAAGCAATGTGTACTTCAAGAAAGAAGGAATAATTATTTTCCACATCGCCGGAAGAAACTGATATAGTTATCAACTGTGCTGTATTCATATTCACTTGGATTCAGGAGATTTCAGCTCTTACCCTAAACCATCTTCTCTTGAAAATTTCTGTGGAACTCACCTGATAGCAATTTTATAGGTTAGTTTATTGACTGAGATTTTTATTTTTTCGAAATGCCTCAAAGTTTCGCAAGATTATCGAAGTATTGTTGAAATTCTGATACTTACTCGACGAACATTTAAGTTCTCTAGAAAGTATCGCCAATATCTTCATCTGCGGAAACATATAATTTAAATTAGCGTTATCAGTTTGTAAAAAAATCAAAGATTTTAGATATATTGACATTTGGTTGAGCTCAATTGGAAATTAAATCACAACTTCATGTATTGTGTTTATTTGAAATTTCTTTATTATCCACAGGAAAAAATCGTCCAACCTAATATTGAGTAATGCTTCAAACCAGCACATGCTGCTCGTTGTTATCAATATCTCGAATTTCTCAGCAAATTGTCCTACAGAGGAATAAAGTTGCATATCCAGAAAACATAAATCATTTCGTGATATCGTGCAATTCAACCCTATGATTTACAAAGTACGACTTCGAAACGTGTTGTTTAATCCTTACCTTCGCTAAATTATTCCGCTCGGAAAGTTTAACCATTTGTTATTTTCCAAATCGATATTTCCACGAAATATTTAGTGAAATGGTATATATTCATATCGTTATGCTTCTCAAGAAACAAATGGCAGGAATGATTTATATGGTTCTGCATTATTCTGTTTTCCTATTTCCTTGGAGTATAAAGGTAAGCGTCCACATATCCGCATCGTACGTATCGGACGCATCGCATTCAACGGATCGAAGTATTCTTTCTATAGAAATTCACACAAGTGCGTCCACTTGTACGGATCGCTGGAATCGACTCGTCGGCACTGTCGGCAATGCCGACGCCGTTGTTGCCATAGCTATACTCCATTCACTTTTATAAAGTCTCCTGGTTGGCCATGATTTAGGTCTATCACGTTTTTTTAACTGAAACAAAGGCAGGTTGGCACTTCTGAAATATCGTCAATGTAAAAACAATTCTTTGAGACGTTGCCAATTTCTACTCTAAACAATCAACATAATGATCCCTCTTAGACAAGATATTATCACAGATCATTATCTTCGAATAATCTGCAATGGAAAAACTCCATTCTGTCTTAGGACATATTGAACTCTCCAATGAAATTACTTAATTTGCTATCCTATCACTATATTTTATTAAGGTATAAGAATGACTCGGATTTCGTAGTACTACTACATTTTGAAACTGATGGTATATTTCAAGTTTGTGCAACAAGGTATTTAAATGTCTTCTGTATGCTTATATCTTGGCAATTTCGAAAAGTGGAGAATCCCGTAGGTCCGTTCGTTTAGAAGTTTTCCTGCTGGGTTATTCAGGTAATTTTATTCTTATTTGAAATGAACTATCACGAAGTAACGGACTAGTACCCCTTATTTTTCATCAAAATTTCAACACTTGATTCTTGGTTTCTGTACAAGAAAATAGCATAACTGAGTCTTCCAATCAGTTTATATACGTGAAATATTTCCATAGCAACAACACATAAAAAATTTTCTCCAACAGTCACCAGTTCTTTGGAATTGTGGAATTCACTAATATCTTCTCAAATTCATTATCTTTCCCAAGAAAATTCACATTGTGTAAAATACGTAATTACTACGACTTCTATGTAGAGAGGACAACGTTGCGTAGTTATCTGACAGGAAAATGAGCATAACCTAATATATTCAAAATATACACTGTGAAATGTGTCAAAATTTCATGGCCAACCGGGAGACTTTATAAGTGTGAATGGAGTATACGTCGTAGTTGCGTCGGTTAATCCGTACGCTGCCGATACAGTGGACGCATTGTGAAAAATTAATCCGTTTGATACGATGCGTGCGATACATACGATGCGCCATGCGGATATGTGGACGTTTACCTTTATAATGGAATCGTTATGTGCATACGTAGAAGATTTAAAATGGAAAACAATGAAGTCTACTACTCCTGAAACCAAAACAATATATGTTTAGAATTGGCTCATTGTATAGAGTTATGTAGAAGAAAGGTTGCTAATCTAATAAATGGCTCCACCCTTTTACAGCCGAACAGCAAAATTTTCGATTATATCCAAAGTCGTACGAATTTCATTATGAAGTTGAATTGATAGATTTCGTAATGTCATGTATATGGTCATGTCATATTTTTAGGGTAGAGTGATTTGTTTAAAAGATTATTTTAATTCGATTTTCGAAAACTATCGTGGATCGAGACGAGTTGAATATGGTACTTATGGACGGAAATATTTTAAGGAATTTATAACAAGAAACGATTAAAATGCGTAAGTAACTTATAATCCTTAAGGATTCTCCAGATTATTACAATTTTTTACCGCCAGGCTACCAAAAAGTTGTTTCAGAAAATTCTCAAATGTCAGTTTCAGGTTGGAAAACACTAATTTAGATGCAGATTTTTCTTCTCTACTGAGTAAATGTTTTATTTGCAAAATTGATTTGAAATCGATATTTATACGCAATACTGGCAAATGCTCAATATTTATTATACTGGGCTTATTCTAATTTATTGGAAAGAATATTTTCAGATTTTAGAATATAGAATATGATAACTTTAATTCTTATAACAAAGTTCTAAGGTTGAATTAAATACTAACCTGCTTCATTCATAGATGATTCATGATTTCATAGAATTTTCTAGTAATTTTTTGACTTTTTCACAGTTCAGATATCGCTGACATTTTGCAAGAGCCTCATAAACCTTATTTTACGGCCGAGTTCTGGATTTGAACACGATCGGTTCCGTACTGTTGGAAATATTATGGATATATACTTTTTTTGGCGCTCTTGTTCCTCGGAACGGAGTGCTCATCAATTTGCCTAAATAGCTGTAATTTTCGAATTTTTGTCTGAAAATGGTCTTAAACGATTTGGTTTGACTCACTGATCAAGAATCCGTGGTCGAAATCAATTCTGTCCGGCCGTTCGGCTGGCCGTAACCACGATCACCCTCGAACGAAATCAGCTAGACAGTTGAAATTTTCAGAGTGAGTTTGAGAGATAAATATCTCCGTTAATTTCGTTATTGGGCGAATTTGGCCGGATGGTTTCGGAGTAAGACAACAACTAAATAAATAGAAATAAATAGAAATAATAAGAATCCACATGATATCATTTTCAACTCTTACGAGCTAATACTTTCGGAGATATGATTTTTCATCATTTCAATAACACATCGTACTTCTATGTTTTCACTGAATGCGAATTTTGTCCGTCTGTGTTCACTGTGTACATTTAATTTATCTACCTATAACAGACATGTCAAATGTATTTCTGTTCTAACAAAGTATGTTTGAATGCAAAATGACCAATTTTATTATATTATAATTAGCCCTACTCTATATGCCCTTGGATAACTTTATCCAATTGGGTTCAGAGTATCTCCACTGAAAACAAAAGTGGAATATTGGCATTTTCGTTGATCTTGCTAAGGCCTTTGACACTGTCTGTCAGCTTACAGTCTCCTATTCAACAAACCGCAACCAGAAGGTTGAAATTTATGGCTGCAGAAACTGTGAAGAAATAGTTACTTACGATATTCCTCAGGGAAAGGTAGTTGGTTCACTTTTGTTCTTAGACTAAAACTACATAAAGGGAATACTGAAAGCACAATCAGATGCCAATATGATTAGCTTTACAGACGACACTGTAATTCAATAGCAAAAACTCACCCTCAATATAACAAACTCACCCTCAAAGTGAAGAAGACTAAATATCTCCCATTTGCCTCCTTAAAAAAATTTAGAGGTCTCTTGTACAAATTCAGATACATGAGGAAGCTCCTAGATAGCACAAGACACCATAAAACGCTATATATTATGTCGTACCAATTCAGTTGCAATGCAGCTATGTAATCACAGGATAGGGGGGTGTTTACGATAATCATTTGGCAAGCTTGAACGTTATGCTAAAGTGGTTTTCGAAAATCATACTCGGAAAAAACTTACCTTTCCAAGTAAACAACTATTTCAGATGTTTGGTGTTCTCGGCTAAGATAGTTGTATACCCTAAGGATTATTTGTAATATTTTTATGGGAAAGATACATTTAGACTGGTTAGATAATATAAAGGGTCTTTCACGAGGAACCTCACCCATATTTATACGGGAAACTACTGAACGTATTTTCATGAAATTCAGCACTTATAAGTATTTCACGATGCTGATGAAATCTAAAATATTTTCAAGGCATGAGCACCTTCGGTTTTTCCGGAAATGACGTCAACTTCCGTTTTTCAAATTAGAACACCATTTTTTTTTTGCAGAAATAGATTCCTTAGAAAATTTCAAGTTATTTTGATGTAACATTTTCCAGTTTGGTTGGAAAATTCTCTCTGAGCGGGAAAATTCGAAAAAAAAATCTAAAATAGAGCTCTGCTGAAACAAGAATAACTTCGAGGTTTTTGGATGGAAAATTTTCATTTTTGGTATTTTTCAAGATGTAAGATTGAGGTATCCACTTTAAAAATCGAAATCGCGATTCATGATACAGGGGGTGAAAAAATCGCTTTCAAAGTTAGGGATGACAAAATCGTGAAAAATCAATTTTTTCAAATTAGAACCCCATTTTTTTATGGCAGATATTGAATCTACGTTAAAAAATAATGTGAATGTATGCATCACACCCTTGCCCTAAAATGGATATTTTCTGAGTTATTCACAAAAAACTGTTTTTCGTCTTGAATTTTCAGCTATTTCTTTTCCCTTCACGCCAAAAAGATGAAATTTTCAGGAACTGTTATTTGAACCATGCTGTAGATTTTTCACCCCTTCTTGAAACCGACTTCAAGTTACTATAAGGAGAACCATGGCAAACTCTCGCAGTTATAACTAGAGAAGATGCTCAAAGTTTTGACCGTTAATTTCTAGACATTTATTTATACGTCTCAGGAATGCTTCGTGCGTTGCTCTTCTTATTTCATCGGGAGGAATAGATCTGCAAAAGTGTTTAAAAACCAAATTGAGTTTCAAAACTATGAATCTAAAAATCTAAACAAACCTGAACGCATTTCTGACTCGTTCTATGCAGTCCTCTTTATCAGTCAGGGGAGTTGAGTAGACAATATTTTTTATCCTACCCCAAACATAATAGTCTAAAGGAGTTAAATCGGGAGAACGTGGTGGCCAAAGATGTGGACCATTGTTCGCCAACCATCATCTTCAAATAGCCTGTAGAGGATATTTGACACATTGAGTGAAATGTGTGGAGGCGCGCCATCTTGTTGATACCATAAGTCATTATGGTTCTGTACTAGCGGCTCAATTATTTGAGTCAATATGTCAGAATATCTATCTCCTAAGGGAGAACATTCATTAAATAATGCAAACATGTGTAGTGTTCTATCTTACCAGTTAAAGTCCCATCATAAATGTGAACATCGAGAATTGCATTATTTTTGATGGTGCAAAAAACATTGAAACTCCAGGTCTCTTGAAAGTTCCATTGTCTGAAGTGGTGGTTGTTCTCTTCATCCCAATAATGACTGTTATGCCTATTGAAAGAACCATTCTTGGTGAATTTAGATTCATCTGTCCAAATTATGCAGTCGAAAAAGTTTTCATTCTCTTGAAATCGAATCATCATAGCTTCGCAAGACTCTGTTCTCCTGACGAAATCAGTTTCCTTCAAATGCTGTACCCTATTGAATTTATATGGGTGCATTTTATGTTTTCTTTAATATTCTCCAAACACTCGATTGAGATAATCCCAGATCAATCTCGGCATCTTTGAGAGAATTTTGAGGATTCACACGAAAATATTATAATCCGTTGTTCTCATCTTCTACTACACTTTTTTCTCTGTGTATAGTTTTCTTAACGAAAGATCCGACATTTCTCAAGTTCGTCATGGTTCTGTTAATGGTATCTCTCGTTGGTCTGGGTCGGTCAGGAAACCTCTCAATGAACAGTCGAATCGTTCTATCTACAACTTTATTACATTCTCCATGAAGTAGAATGAGATTTAAATAATCTTCATTGGTAAAATTAGGCATAGTGATCGATTTTATAACTTAATACGAATTATCACCAAATTAATAGTAAACACAAAATGCTACTGAATAAAGAGGAATTTGGCAGATGTAATTAATGATATCTATCATTAAAAAAAAAGAATGTAAAACATGGTAAGTTTTTGCATATGGTTCATAAGGAATTATTTATTTATCACTGGAGAGAAAACCGATGGCCGATTAGTTGAAATAAAGAGGTTTCCGATACAAATTCGAATCAAAATTCGCCATCTATTTAGGAACAACCTGTAACTTTTTTCTCTTGCATATTAGGGTAGTAAAATCTAATACATGGTTTAAGTAACAGTTCCTGAAAATTTCATCTTTTTGGCTTGAAGGGAAAAGAAATAGCTGAAAAGTCGAGACGAAAAACAGTTTTTTGTGAATAACTCAGAAAATATCCACTTTAGGGCAAGGGTGTGATGCATACACTCACATTATTTTTTAACGTAGATTCAATATCTGCCATAAAAAAATGGGGTTCTAATTTTAAAAAATTGATTTTTCACGATTTTGTCATCCCTAACTTTGAAAGCGATTTTTTCACCCCCTGTATCATGAATCGCGATTTCGATTTTTAAAGTGAATACATCAATCTTATATCTTGAAAAATCTCAAAAATGGTAATTTTCCATCCAAAAACCTCGAAGTTATTCTTGTTTCAGCGGAGCTCTATTTTCGATTTTTTTTTCGAATTTTCCTGCTCAGAGAGAATTTTCCAACTGAAACTGAAAAATGTTACATCAAAATAACTTTAAATTTTCTAAGGAATATATTTCTGCAATGAAAAAATGGTGTTCTAATTTGAAAAACGGAAGTTGACGTCATTTCCGGAAAAACCGGAGGCGCTCATGCCTTGAAAATATTTTAGATTTCATCAGCATCGTGAATTACATATAAGTGCTGAATTTCATGAAAATACGTTCAGTAGTTTCCCGTATAAATATGGGTGACGTTCCTCGTGAAAGACCATGTATACTTCTCCAGAAACAAGGAAAATACTTACCAAAGACCCATATCTAAAAAGAAGATAGGACAAAGATGCCATTATTATATGGCTCCACGAATTTATTATTCGGTGCCTACAAAATTTAAAAAAAAAATGAAATTTCAAATTAAAAAAAAATTTTTAAAATGGATGGTTTCTACAGATTAAGATTCCGTCAGTTTATTTAACAGTGCTTACTGTTCTAAAAGAGAAGAAAAGGCTCATGCTTACCGATACGACGCAATACTCAATCTAGAACGAACAATCCCAATTTTGACCAAAGTGTCGATTTTTGACCAAACGTTCCTGATTTTGACATATTCTTGCTTAATCTAATCTAATCGAGGTAAAAAATGCGGGAAAGCCCTGTGGACAGGAGCTTTGGCTCTCTTGTTCAAACTTTGACAATTCATCTCCGAAATTATTGGTTTCTCAGAGTTGGGAATGATATCAATGGATTCTTATAAAAGAACTGAAATTAAAACTAAATAACGAACTTGTCCGAGATATTGATTCCTCAAATCTCGTCTGAAAATCATATTAAATCAATTGAATATTCCCGTTTTGATTTCACTGAGGATATTCTGAATATATTTTCATCATCATATGGATTATCCAAGGGCATATAGGGTAGGGGTAATTATAATATCCTATAATTGTTCATTTTTCATTCAATCATACTTTGTTAGAACAGAAATCAATATATTCGACATATCTGTCATAGGTGGATAAGATTATTTGTATGAGCAGTGAACACAGATAGAACACATACAAATAGAATCCGCATTCTGTGATAACATAGAAGTATGATGTATTCGTTAGAATTGAAAATGATATTAATGGATTCTCATGATGAAATTGCATCTTAAAATAAATTGAATTTTAAATTTTTAATGTCAAAAAAATTGTTTTTTCGTTACTCCGAAACCATCTGGCCAATTTCGACTAATAACAAACTTAGCCAAGATATTTTTCTCCCAAACCTACCCTAAAAATTTCAACTGTCTAGCTCATTCCATTCAAGATTATGGTGTTAACCGACGGACGGCCGGACAGAATCGATTTCTACCACGGATTCTTGATAAGTGAGTAGAACCAAATCGTTTAAGACCATTTTCAGCCAAATATTCGAAAATTACAGACATTTGAGCAAATTGATTAGCACTCTGTCACCAGTAAAAAGAGCGCCAAAAGGAGAAACCAGAAGAAAAAAAAATTGAGAATAACTATGTCAACTTCACTTGATTTGATTTTCATTTCATTATTTTCCTTTCCGTTCGTGTTGGGGTTTGTTGTGTACATGTAATTAGGTTCGTGGAGTTGTGTACCTCTATAATAAATCTTATTTATTTACTGCATGATAATACTCTCCATTTATTGCGTATAAGGGTTTTATTTTAGTTGGTCACTCACAGATAAAATCAATACTTGTAATTAATGACCTCTGTAACATGCATTGTTTATTTACTATATTATAATAATTGATTAAACTTTTTTATTATTATTATTAGATTAAGTAGAATGGAATCCCCACAAATCATTTTGGGTTCAAAATTTAGAAGCATTTGGGCAAAATACTTCCTGTGAACTGCAAAAAAGGAATATGAAATGGTGAAATGACACGTTGTTAGCTGATGCAACAAAATAATTTCTTCAATTGATTCAACACTTTATGCCTGTCGTGGGTGGAATGTGATGGATACCATAATAATTGTAATATTTCGACAGTCGATTTCCTATAGAGTATAATAAAGTTTACGTTATTTTCTTGGCGACGAATTCCGTTACCATCTAGATTGGGGAAATTGGGTTAGCGAGTTCGATAAAGTCGCAACCAGCATAACTTATTCAGCCAACCCCACCGCGACAATATTTTACTGTTATCATAAATCATTCAATTTTGCGCCAACCTAATTTGCACGAATCACATGGGGATTTAGTGTGAGATTTCGAAATGCAGTTCTAAGTTTTACAAGTGGCTTATTAAATCCGAAGAATTTATACCACGCACGATATATTATATATATATATATATAGTCTTTTGAAACTCGAGCATTACAATTTGTTTTTTATCTACCAATAAAGCATGTATATGAAAAAAGTGTTAGCAGAGGTTACTGTAACGAGGTACCATCAAATTTGATATATGATACTAGAGCTTAGGGAAAAAACCTCAGGGAAAAAACCCTATCTCCCCGTTAGTGTTGTGATTTATGAAAATTGAAATTCTTAACAAAATATGCTGAAACATTAAATATTGAAGGACATCTTTTTCTTTACTATCGCTTCTTCCTTAAACAAGCAGAGAAGTTTCTCCAAGGTACCCGAAACTCAATCTGGAAAAGGAAAAGACTAAAGGAGAAAACCAACAAATTAAAAATTAGATATTCTATATTTTATTAAATAGATTTGAAACTCGCTACCCATTCTAAAAAGATTCAGAAACATTATGAATAGCTCTAAAAACATCCTTGAATCTATATATGTGACAATAATTAACTATTATATTATAATATATTATCATATTATGAGCTATGGTGATAATTTTTTTTTATCGCGTGCCGTCAAATGGGGTGAAATTGATTTTATGGGGGGACTTTGATAAAGAGTAATATTTCTTTAAATTAATTTTAATTTTCCGCAATTGTAAGCTGACAACATCCGCGCGTGCGTCAGTCGAAAGGTTGAAGTTCCGCCATGATTGTGTCGCGCTAGAGGTAAGTAGGTGCTCTTATGTTTTTGTTATATTCAATTAGTATACGTGAAATTTACTGTAAAGTGACACTGTTCAAAATTATGAAGTATTTCATGAGCATATTAGTATTTGTTCACAATAAGGGTTATTTACGATGGAGTGATCTCTACATAACCTCAGCAAATTCGAAATTAAAAAAAAAATACGGTGGGTTGAAACTTATTAAGGGATACATCATGTGGGATCACTTTGATAACACTTTTGGGGTCAGATTGATAGTTCCCACAGTCACCCTTCAGTTTAAAAACAATAACATTCTTGCTACTTTCCATTGTATGTTGGTATAGACCAACGATTTTTTTTAATTTCAGGTCTGTTCCATTCGAAAGGTTGAAGTTCCGCCATTATAGTGTCGACATTCAAAATTGTTCCGAACGACACGTTTATGGTGAGCTTGGAGGACATCATAGCCATTTTAGAACCTCCAGCAGGAACTTCTGGAGGGCGCGGAACAAAATATGTGTTTTCGAAACACGTCGATATTTTGGAACGTTAAATTTTGTTCAATAGGTTTTGTACTTTTTCGGTGCATTTTAGTTGAGTTTAAACATGTTATTTTATCTTGGAACCAAAGAAAATGCCAAATTTGTTTTTTTTATTTCAATAGGAATTATAGTTCAATTTTGATATCAACTGAATCTTCATTTTCATTTTTGCTTTCTTAGATCCGATGCAATCGTAGTAATGCAAAAGCGCAGTGCCTATCAAAGTCACCCCAATTTGAGTATAACTTTAATAACGAAGTTTTTATTAATTCGGAGCAGGTAAACAATTATTTAAATCATTTTTTTATACCCTAGATGTCTTTATTAGGCATAGTGCGAATTCATATTTTATTTCTAAAACAATACTATATGTAGTTTTAGTTTAATTCACGATTAATTAAAAATAACTATCAAGATCACCCCATTTGACCGGTACTGTTCAATTGAATAAAGAAATCAATCAATATGATTTGGCACATATTGATAGATTCAAAGATGGCACTGAAATCATTAAGAATGTGGAAAAGTTCTGTGGACAGGAGCTCTTGTTCAAACTTTGACGAATCATATCCAATAAAGTGGTGGTTTCTCAGAGTTGGGAATCATATCATTGGATTCTCATGATAGAACTGCATCATAAAAGACATTATATTAAAAGAAGTATCATTTAAAAATAGGTGAGGCTATATCATTGGTCATTTTGCATGCAATCATACTTTGTTCACTAGAAAAACTAGAAATAAATGTGACACGTCTCTTCAAGATGACATGTATGAAGATAGTGAAAATGAGTGTGAAATTCATAGATACAAATACGGAACCTAATTTTCGATTACATTATTCTGTGAAATCATAGAATTACGATTTTATATTGTAATTTCGAAAAAACATATCTTCGAAAGTATTAGCTTGTTAGAGTTTAAAATGATATAAGCAGAATCTGATGATGAAACTGCATCTCAAAAAAAAATTAATTTGAATTTAATTATGTAAAAAAAAATATTTTTTCGTTACTCCGGCATCCTTAGACCTTTTTTGCCCAATAACGAACTTTTTCGAAGTATTCTGTATCCTGCCGATTGTTCACTTATGTACGATTGTCGAGCATGAGAATTTACTTCTAATTTTCTAGGGATGGTTGACTAGGCTGGCTTGATTGGCAACAAAACTCTCTCCCAGGTTCTCACAATATGTATATTAAAATTGAAAAATTACAATAAGTCGATCCTTTTTCACTCTACACAGTCTCATACTACTTAATTTAATATCAAACAAACAATGTCGTGGCTTCCTGGGAGTAAGATATATTGATCACCCTGTAGATGCATCTAGAACTGCCCCAGTGGGAACCTCGGCACTGGAATTTCCAATTCGATGTTCTGAATCCAATGAAATTATCTCCCGATGATTTTCCGATTCCAAGAGAACTACTTCCTGATGGTGTTCTGATTCTAAGGAAAGTATCCTCTGGTTATTTTCCCACCCAAAAGAAGTACCACGTTGATTTCCCAATTCCGAGGAAAGTCGATATTACTGGGTGATTTTCCCAGCCAAGGTGTTATTGGAGAAAACGAGCAGAGAAGTTATAATACGGAAAACTTTTACAACTCCTTCCCGGTTTTCTGAACTAAAATTTACAAATAATCATTCACATAATATATCACAAATTAAACCTGAGAAGGAGTTTTGTTCAGAATATCAAACAGCTTCAACGGAATTTACCAAATCTGAGATTGCTTCCACAAAATAGATGATAATGAAAAAACTATGATGTTAAAATTAACCATAATAAAATTATAATATGATATCATACTTTTTGTTGGTTGATATTTTCATGCCGATGGTCAATCCATATGATGATGGGAATGGTAATGGTAAGTTAATAATATTGTGTTCAGAATATCACCAGTAAAAACAAAACTGGAATATTGGTGTATTGGAGTGGATTTGAGGAAAGAATATATATTTTCGTTCATCATAGAATTGAGGAGTAAATATCTCGGATGAGTTCGTTGTTGGGTAGAATTTGTCTATTGGTTTTGGATTGATAATTTTTGGCACTCTTGTGAATTTAAATTCTTCTATGATGTTTGAATTCAATTTCTGCTTAGATGAAGTTCTTTCATAAGAATCCATTGATATCATTCGCAACTCTGAGAAACCAATACTTTCGGAGATATAATTTGTCTGTTTGAACAAGAGCGCCAGAAAGCTCCTGTCCACAGGGCTTGTTTTTGGTAAAACATAGATAGTATAGCAAGGAATAAATGATTAAAATTTGGAGAAAAAAGTCGTGAAGGTTTTTTCATGTCAACATTTTTTGTTACTTACATACTGCAGTCGTTTTTTGTAAATTTGAAAATTTTACAACAAAACAGCTGTTCGAGGAGATCCGAAGTTGGTATTTAGTTGTTTTTAAAATGCCTACAGCACGTGTACGCGGAATTTATCGCCAGCCAAGTGAATTTGAAGGAGTTCTAATTATTGGTCTACGGGAGGCAGGGTTTTCATTTCGAGAAATCGCTAACCGTACGTAAATAAATCCAACTACCATTATGATATGTTGCCAAGCGTGGATTGATAATGCCCAAAATCGAAGAAGAGTAGGCACCGGACGTCGAAGGGGCACAAATGAAGTTCAAGATCGACGTCTCAGACTTATGGCTATCAGAGACCGATTTGCGGCCACTCGATCTTTGGCTGATGAGTGCTTAGGAGAACAAGGCCATCCTGTATCTGTCCAAACGGTTTACCGCCGGATAATGTCTTTTAGACTGCAGCATTATCGACCCCATCTTGTATTACCTCTGACGGTTAAGCATCGCCAACAATGATTACAGTGGTGCAGAGATAATCAACATTGGAATGTGGAATGGCATCAGGTCGTCTTTTCTGATGAATGGCGATTCTCCTTGGGTGCACATGATGACCGAAGAAGGGTTAGAAGACGTCGGGGAGAAAGACGTGGACCTCAGTTCGATATTGAGCGTCATGTACACCAGACAGTAGGTGTTATGATGAGGGGTGCTATTGCACATGCAAGTAGATCACCTTTAATCTTTATTCGAGGTAACATGACAGCGCTGCGTTACCTTGAAGAAATAGTGGAGCCATATGTTCTCCCTTACCTTAACCGGCTCGATAATCCAATATTTCAGCAAGATAATGCTCGATCTCATGTTGCCAGAGTTATTTTAAACTTCTTTGAAGTGAGCCATGTGAACCTTTTACCATGGCTGCTCAGATGCCCCGATCTTTCGCCCATAGAGCATGTTTGGGACATCATGGGTAGAAGGCTCGGAAATTTACCCTAGCCCCCACGGACTTTGGCAGCTCTGATACATGAACTACAGGTAGCTTGGGATAGTATCCCAAGAAGGAATAGACCACACTATTGCATCAATGCCAAGTCGTGTTCGGGTGTGTATAAATAATCGCGGTGGACAAAAAATTTATCAACAAATTAAAAAAAAATGGTAAACCATTCGTTTTTTTTCTTCAAATTTCAATCATTTACTCCTTGATATACCTACTATCTATGTTTTACCAAAAAAAAATTAAAATTAAAACAGCTCCTTTTGAGTGTTCAAACGATTAGGTTTGACTTACTGATGAAGAATTCAAGGTGAAAATTGATTATGTCCGGCCGGCCGGTCAGCTGTTGCCACGATAACTTGGGAACGGAAAAAGATAGCAACTTGAAATTTTCAGGGTAGGTGGCGTGTCCAAATACGACGCATAAGTTCGTTAATGGGATCAATCGGCCAAAAAGTTTCCGAGTGATAATTTTTTCAAACCAATACAGATACGATCAAATTGAAACTTGATAGCTAGTTGTAGAATACACACAAAGGCGATTGTGAAATCTTGTGAGAATCGTAACACTAGAAATTATAAAAAAATATTATTTTTGCCTCGATTACCTGAGAACGGAAAGAGATTTAATTGTGACTTGCAATGTTTAGGGTAGGTTGAGCATCTGAATGCGACATTTGAGTTTGTTAATAGGCATAATCGGCCAAACGTTTTCGGAGTTTTATCCATGTGATATCTACGAAATCTATCAAATGCAAACATGGTTATTATTTGTTGAATGCCGACGTGAAAATTCTTACGCAATTTCGTGACGACCGTATCACTAGAAAATTCATAAAAAAACTGAAAAGAATTCTATATATCAGAAACTATTCGTCCAACATCGCTGAAATTTTGCCTTCAAAACCAAAGTTCACAAGTTCCAAATTTGAACATAATCGGATCTATATCGTTGGAGATGACCAGCCTTGTGTGAGTTGAGTAGCTGGATGGGTGACTGTTGCCTTGATGTCTTTCGAACGAAAGGAGAAAGATCTTAACTTCAACTCGCATTAAAAAACAAACAAAAAATGATTGAGGAGTTCCAATTCTAGCAAACTATCCCTAGTGTGTGACCTTTCTAATGGTTTGTAATTTGCTTCTATAAAAACAAACCTTCAAGAATTATTACATAATTTTATCAAGTACGAAATTTTCGACGACTCTTTACGGAAAGTGAAATGTTTTGAGAAATTTAATACTGCAAGGTATGTGAAATTTAACTGATCGATTGAGATCATATAAGTTCTTTAATGAAGTACAAAGAAATAGCTGTACCAATTAGGTGCGTTAGTGAAAGAATTAAATAATTTGGAATAATTTATTTAATTATTAACTTCTACCTGCTTTGTAACCATCCCAAGGGAATAGTGAAATGTCAATTTGCACCACTGCTACTGGCAAGCCGTAGATCATTTAATTTTTAGTAACCTTGCTGTATTAAATTTCGCAAAACATTTCACTTTCCATGAAGGCATAGTTTCGTCGAAAATTACCTACTTCATGAAATTATGAAATAGCTCTTAAAGGTGTTTTTTTATAAAAGCAAATTACCATTAGAGAGGTTACATACTAGGGATGTTTTGCTAGAATTGGAACCTTTTAATTAATTTTTTTTTATGCAAGTTGAAGTTAAGATTTAAGTAGTTTCTATATCTTTTTCTGTGAGTTTGAGTACTTATAACTTTTTTTCTAGCTAACATCTGAATAAAGCAATGAATTCATAAGAATCTGCCAACATCAAAGATTAAAAAAAAAAATTTTTGCCTTTTTTACCCATTTTTGATTAAAACTATACTTTAAAGTTAAGAAAGTGGTGAAACTAGAAGAAATAATTTTGTTTTTTAAATATCCAGGGGGCCAGGGGCAATTAAATTAGGGCTGAGTAAGTAGCAGATGACCCCACCTATCCTCCATTTTCGTATGTTCAACGTTCTGGCAAACGCCCTTTATATATAAATAATTAAAGTTCTGATAGAAAGCTTTCAACACTCTTGAGCTCAAAATTTAAGAGGTTTAGGTCTTAGGTTTATTAGAACTTTTTTTTATTAAAATCACCAGAGTATTCACACCCTTAAGGATCAACATCTTTTTCTGAATGACCCTGCATATCCATAAGATATCCACTGATGTATATCCATTTAAAATCCGTCGTTTTATAACCACTTCGACTGTTCCCAAGTCCCAGCGGTTAAATTCGGAGCTACTAGAACTCTTGGATCCGCGGTCAACCTTCAGTGGAGATGGAAGTGGATTCCAAAAGGTAACCTAGTAAATGGGCGCCAGGCAAATTTAAGTCTCCCAGATACCCCAGTGTAATGTAATAATTCCTAAATCTACCAAAAGAATATTCACGCTAAAAACAAACAATTTATTCCAGTAGCTTACAACCCAGATCTTTAGATTCAATAAAAAAAACTACTGTGAAACCCTGAATAAGCGTGGCGGAAATTGTACGTAGATATTCTTCCTTGATTCAAATACGCGTCGCTTGAGCTCAGGCGCATCCACGTTTCTCATCTATTATCATATATGATTATCACAAATCTTTCCCCAATTTCTGCTTTACAACAATAATAATTTATATAATTGATGAAAATATGTTCAAATCGTATATAGCAGGTATAAGATATGTTTCGAGATTTATTTCCAATAACTTGCATGCTGGTTATTCCTTTTCCTGAACGTAGTATTACGTCGATGGTCTCGCAATACTGTCCTCTTTCTCTCGGTGCTCGTACTCTACAACCCTCGATTGGATGTCCCACAGCGTTGTTTACTGACCACCTTGTATATACTCGGGATCTGCAACATTGCGTTGGCTGTCTCACAGCGTTACTTATGGACCATCTTGTATATACTCGAATGCCTCAGTTCTACTCTTCCTGACATAAGAACCCCTGATATTCGGGTTTGTCCGGTATAAGTTTGCTTCAAAACTAAATCTGGCCGTGCCTCCACCAAAGAATGCTTCAAGCGCATAGTAATGTTCTGTCAAAGTTGCCAAGATCGCTCAAGTGGTCAACTTGGATTTGCAAAAGGTGTCCTCTTTCGAGACAAGGTAAAGTTACCTGTTATCTTTCCAAATCAAACCAATGTAACCTTCACTCCTAATTCGATTTTCGAAACTATATGCAACTAACAAGTCTTCAATAACTCTTACAAAGTTTCGAAAATGCGCACAACAAATTGCTCCTCCGCTGCATCTCCACAAAATGGACGACCTCATCTCACCGACGACGACTCTGACTAAAATTTCACAACGAAACAATATTGCTAATTCATAGGGTTCCGTGAACACAATCCATTATGCGTCGGTTGGTACTATTGAGACTTAACCCCAAATTCAATGATAATACTGACAAATTCATCGCAAGCAAAATATAAACAAACCTCTGCCTGGATTAAACAGGAACGTTAAGTTTAATGTCCATTTCTAATCCAAAAATATCCCGACTGGAATTAGACATGAAACGTTTGCCTATAGAATATGATCAGAAGTCGCTGAAATTATAAGGCAAAAGAACTACAAACATTGCGTGCGTGATATGAGTTCTACGAATTTTATAAGCCAACCGAACAACTCCGAATGGCGTTTCGAAATCTCACACCAAATTCTCATGTGATATCTGCAAATTGGGTTGGCGCAAAATTGAATGATTGAAGATAACACTAAAATATTGTGGCTGTGGAGTTGGCTGAATAAGTTATGGAGGTTGCGACTTTATCGAACTCGCTAACCCAATTTCCCTAATCTAGGTGGAAGCGGAGTTGCCGCTTAGAAAATTATGAATCTACACATTATTTTTTACTAGGAAAGATTTAATGTTAAGATATTTTGATTATGAGATTTCCCTTAGCGTTTTAGATAATCTGGTAGAGTTAAACTGATTTCAGGAATAATTCAGCGTAGTGCTTTTTTCATCGGCGTTGAATTATGCTCCACTGATGATTCCAAATAAGCATAAAACCACATTATGTAGCTATTTAACTTTGTTAAAACCTGGATTGCTCTGGAATTTGGTCTCTGCTAGTCCTTTTATCGTTGGTGGTTAGCTCTCCTATAGAGTCATTCCTTTTCAGAAAAAATATTGCTATCCCAGGAAACCAACAAGTTTCCTTCTCATACAACTATTCGACCATACATGATTGGTTATGAATGAAAAAATATGAAATATCACTGAGCTGCAGTCAGTACTCTTTGGCACGCTTGTTCACGTTGGCTAATTTGAATTGAATAATGGGTGCTTCGAGCTCAGTGGATAGAGCAGCCGAAGAACTACTCAAAGGGTAGTGGACACCATTCACTGTCGGGTCAAAAATTAACATTGCTGTGCCTGAGCTGGCGGAAGAATACAGTAACACAGTTGACAAAGAACACAACTGACTCTCCTTAGTCGCACCGGCTCCTAGGAGCTTCTGATAGATCTCCTTGGGGATCACCCTGGAGGGTCTGTATAATCATAATCATGTCTGTAGAAATCGCGTCAAATCAGATTGACCCCACGTCAATGTGTTTTACCTTTTTTACTTCTATCATAGTGAAGTCAATCTAGCAGCGATCGCACTCAGATAAAATACGTGTAGGAACCAAAGTTGATTATCAGATGCGATGTGATTTTCCACGTAGAAAAACAACTGAAATAATTTGTCAAGTTTGCCCAGTTCTAAAATTATTAAATATTTTTGAGGCTCCTAGAAGTCTGTTCTCATAGGAAATTTTGCACACCCAAGAGGTCAATATTGGTCACTGAAATGAAATGCTGAAATCAAACTCAATCCGATATTTGGTTAGTCAAACATTTTTTAATTATTTCTACTCATGCTATCCTCTCGAAATTTTGCACAAGTATTTGTTGGTATTTCGCATCTAACTACCACGTTTCAATCCAATCAGATTAGTGTTCTTCGAGTTATCGTGGAAACAAAATTTTCAAATTTTTTAAATTTTTTGCCAGTTTATAGCCATCTGATCAATACAAAAATTCGGATGCATATGATGGTTATAAGTTGACACTGAATTTCAGACAGATTGAGTGATCGGCTTAGGAAATATTCATAAAAAAACGTTTCACCTAAAAATGCCAAGAACTCCGAATACCCATGGTGGATTTCAGCCAATAACGAACCTAAGCGAGATATTTACGCTCCAAAACTACCCCGAAAATTTCAACTCTCATTTTGTTCGAGAGTTATCGTGTCCGGCCGGCCGTAAGGGCCGGACGAACACAATTGAATTTGACCCTGGATTATTCATCATATTTTTTTCAGCAGCTCCAGTGTTTTTTGGTGCACCCCTTTCTTTGCAAGGGGTAGAAAAGCCACCCATAGAATTTTTTTCACAAGAAAGATATTGGGCAGTTACATGAACGAATAACATAGGAGTGCAGGCCAATCTCTGTCGAAGTAATTGGAAATATCTGAAACGAGTTTCAGTTCCATTTAGGATATCGTCAGTTTTCAGCATTTAGTGAAGAACATAAATACTGACTGACAAAGAAACTGCAACACCAAGAAGAAGCTGTTTAAATTTGTATTTTATAATTTTATTTAACAAATTTGTTAATAATGTGTTTGCCCCATATACGTATTCCATGTCTATTAGGTATATGGTTTGCCCACCGTGATTCTCTTTACACTCCCCAACACGTCTTAGCATTGATGCAATACGATGGTCTATTTCTTCTTGAGGGATACTATCCCACGCTATCTGTAGTTCATGTATCAGAGCCGCCAAAGTCCGTGGGGGCTGGGGTAAATTTTGAAGCCTTCTAACCAGGATGTCCCAAACATGCTATATGGGCGAAATATTGGGGGATCTGGGCGGCAAAAGATTTACATGGGTCGCTTCAAAAAAGTTTAAACTAACTCTGGCATTATCTTGATGAAATATCAGCATTATCTTGATGAAATATTGGATTCTCGAGCCGGTTAAGGTAAGGGAGAACATATGGCTCCACTTTTTCTTGAAGTTAACGCAGCACTGTCATGTTACCTCGAATAAAGACTAAAGGTGACGTACGCATGTGCAATAGCACCCCATATCATAACGCCTACTGTCCGGTGTACATGACGCTCAATATCAAACTGGGGTTCACGTCCCCGACGTCGCCTTACCCTTCTCCGGCCATAATGTGCACCCAAGGAGAATCGAGATTCTTCAGAAAAGACAACCAGATGCCATTCCACATTCCAATGTTGACGTTCTCTGAACCACTGTAATCATTTCCGGCGATTCTCAACCGTCAGAGGTAACACAAGATGGGGTCGATAATGCTGCCGTCCAAACGACCTTATCCGGGGATAAACCGTTCTGACAGTTACAGGATAGCCTTGTTCTCCTAACCACTCATCAGCCAAAGATCGAATTGTCGCAAATCGGTCTCTAATAGCCATAACTCTCAGACGACGATCTTGAACTTCATTTGTGCCCCATCGACGTCCGGTGCCTACTCTTCTTCGATTTTGGGCATTATCAAACTACGCTTGACAACATCTCATAACAGTAGTTGGATTTCTGTTCGTACGGTTAGCGATTACTCGAAATGACACCCCGCCTCCCGTAGACCAATAATTCGAACTCTTTCTAATTCACTAAGCTGGCGATAAATTCCGCGTACACGTGCTCTAGACATTTTGACAACAACTAAACATCCACTTCGGATCTCCTCGAACAGCTGGTTCGTTGTAAAATTTAAAAAATTTGCAAAAAACAACAATATGTAAATAACAAAAAATGTTTAAATGAAAAAACCTTCACACCTTCCAAAATTTTAATCATTTACTCCTTTGGGACATGCTCTTTTCATTTTCCTAAATTAAAAAGAATATTAATCGTCCTGTCCAAACTATACTTGGAACTCTATAAGGATTTTATTTTATTTCTAGGTCACTATTCTGTTACCGATATTCCGTAACACTTTTTTGTTAGAAATGCATCTCTAGTTATCCCCAACTGCTGGATTCTCACTATTAATCAATACATTAGTTACGTATAGCTCTCTATAACGACTCGTGATTTATGCCAAACCAAACCTTCACAGGAAAATGTAAATGACTAAAAAGTCCATCCGCGTATGATAAATCAACATAGTTTTTCAGCGGTATTAACGGGCAGCAGTTTTCCACAGAATGTCAGATTCACATTCTCTTTTGATATAGTGCAGGAACCTACCTTGTGTCAGCAGATTAATGTCCTTCGAATAGAACGTTGTGCCAGATAAATTGCAATGTGAGAGAAAATTAGAAAAATTCATTGAATAAAATCCTCAATATTTTTCATGTGAAAAATTGGTAGTATGTTTTAAATGAGCTTTGGAGCTTGATTCATATATATCAGCTAGCGATTCATCGACAAACTCCTGAATCATGCCAGAATATGGAAAACATCTAATGAATTTTGTTAGGCTCACTAGAATGGATGATGCCACCCATCGACTGTTGAGAAATTACACGACTTGGCTAGTCCCTAATTTTTCATCGAACCTTATCCTAGCCGAAATTTCAAGTTCAATCAAACAAATGGATATCACGTTTAATATGCCAAAAAAAATTATCTCTAGTTATATCCCGAGTGCTTAATAGATGCTCGAATATTTTCTCGACTGCACGAAGTGCAGGAGAGAAAATATATATAATTTGGCAAGCACGAGGAGTGTATGAAGGACTATTTCCCGAAAAAAATTCAACTCATTTTCTATTGTAGGGCAGAAATAATACTACAATAATTTTGTAGTATTGAATTTCCATGACAATAGCATCTTAAAGCAGCTGATCATTATTTGTCCAAACGGGAGGTATTATCATGAGTTATTTTATTCCTTTCTCCGCTGTCTGCAGGATCTTGAACGTTTCTAAAATGGTTATGATTATCACGCATCCAAAGAAGCAAATGCATATTAGTTTTCTAGCTAGAAGCACGAAATTTCATATGCATAACTTTATTACTACGTAGGTAATCAAGAATTGAATGTTCAATAATAATATATCCTTGTTTTTGGCGCTCTTGTTTAATTCTGAATTATATATAAAGGTTCACGAAGTAATATGTAATATGTATCTGTAAGTGCAGAAATATATTTAAATAAAATGGCTTCGTGTAAACAATAATGACACACGACATGTTTTTATACTTTCAGGCTTGCCTTTTGCAACTTGAAATCAATTGATTTTATAGATATCATCTATGTAATATTTCTATTTCAGAACGTTCATATGAAGAACCTTATAACGTTACTACAAAACAGTGTTTTAGATGGCGCTGGAATGTTTACCAAATAGCATGTTAAGTTTATGAAGAGCTTAATAAAATGTTTCGAATGACAAATTTATTTTATATCTATTGTGTAAACGTATTGAAAACACTTTAGCGACGAAGAATGTTTTGTAAGATTTTGGTTGAAAACGTTTTCACAACTATTATAAAATATAAAATTGATAGTTGGATGTTCCATCTCAGACGAGCCACCCCGTGTATGTCTTATCCCATAGTGATTGGAAAGATTCTCTGAAACACGTCCAACGATTATGTTTGGGGGACATCTTTTGACGAATATTTGAGTCTTGAACCAGCAACCCCCTACGAGGGAGCGCTTAGTCCCCTCAAAATTAAATGGGGGAGGGGAGTTGAGTGATGCTTCAGTTGAAAGGTCTTGGAATCGTTTTTACAACGGTGTATGAAAAACGTAATGCTGATAAACCGTTTTTGCCAAAAATCAATTTTGTAGCTCAAATGATCCACCTTGAATATTTTGGTTTACGTTCTTAAAAAAATGTAATTATTTTATCATGCTTACAATCAAACAAATAAAATCTGCGTTTTTAAATCAAATGTTCAAATTTTTCTCCATTAACTTCCATACAATAATACAATCTTGACTAAAAACCGTCTCTAACATGCTTCAGCATAATTGGATCATTTCACGACACTCATTTACAATTCGTTGGCGTAGTTCGTCCAAATTTTCAGTCAAAAAAATCTTGGACGTAAGATGTCCACACAAGAAGAAGTCCAAAGGGTTCAGGTCAGAAGATCGGTCTTGCCACCCCATAGGAACTCTTCTTCCAATGCAACGACCAGGGTATTACAAATTGAGGTATTGGCGAACTGGTGCGGCGTAGTGAGGAGCTCCGTCTTGTTGGAAATGCCATTGTTGTTCAAGTAGTAGATGGTCGTTTTCTAATTTTTCTGTTATTAACGGATCAATTGCATTTTGCAGCATTTCAAGATAATTTCGCCATTTAAATTACCAGGAATAAACAGAGGTCCAATTAGGCGATCTACCATATTTCCTACCCAAACGTTTAGCTTTTCCGGTTGTTGAGTGGGAGCTTCTCGAAATACATGAGGATTTGTATCGCTGCAAAATCTACAGTTCTGCCGGATAACCTCTCCATTAAGTGAAAAAGTGTATTCTTCAGATAAGGAAACGTTGTACAAGAAATTTGGGCTGTTGTTGATAAGTTCGGCCATAATTTCGCAAAACTCTTGCCTTTGATCCAAATCATCATCATTTAATTCATGAATTGATTTATATTTGTACGGATGGAACTTGCGTTTATGTGAAAAAACGTTAGATTGGGTAATACCGGATGCTGCAGAAAGTTGTCGTACAGATTGCGTGTTCGGCATAAGTTGGACATGTCCCAATACCGCCACTGCTGCTCCTTCATCATTCGCAATTCCAATGGGTGCCGTTTTTGGCGCTCCTGTTCCTCGGAACAGACTGTTTATCAATTTGCCCAAATGTCTTTAACTTTAGAATTTTTGGCTGAAAATAGTCTTCAATGATTTGGTTCGACTCACTGATCACAAGAATCCATGGGCGAAATCGATTCTGTTCGGCCGGCCGTTAACAAGATAACTCTCCAACGAAAGGCGTTAGAGGACTGAAATTTGCAGGGTAAGTTTAGAGCGTAAATATCTCTTTTTAGTGAAAATATTTTTTATGAATATTTCCGAAACCAATCACTCGATCTATCTGAAATTTAGCATCAAATTGTAGAATAATGGCCTTTATATGCATGCGAAGTTTTGTATTGATCGAGTTGCAGTAAAGTGTAAAAAAAAAAATTTAAAATTCTCAAATTTTGTTTCTCGAACAAATGAGCTAGGCAGTTGAAATTTTCAGAGTAGTTTTGGGAGATGAATATTTTGGTTGAGTTAGTTATTGGGCAGAATCGAAAAAAAAAATGTACATTACAAATTTCAAATTAAATTTTATTTAAGATGCAGTTTCACGATAAATATCCATTGATATCATTATCAACTCTAACTAGCTAATACTTTCAGAGATATGATTTTTCAAATTTTCAATAATGAGTCGTACTTCTATGTTTTAACAGAATTCTGTACTCAATTATTCTACCTATGAATTATTATATGATCTGTGTTCTTACATGTCATCTTATTTTTCTATGAGAGATACATGTCAAAATTCTTTCTGGTTCGTTATTCTTGATATAAAATACACCTCCTGTTTCAGAAGTATGATCGAATGCAAGATGACCAATGAAATAACCTCAGCTATCGTAGAATTATGAGGAAGATACGATATAATACTTTAAAGGTGATAATATAATTTCCGGGATAATCCATATGATGATGGAAATATATTCTTTGGTAAGGTACATAATCAAATTGAGTTCAGAATATCTCCAGTAAAAGCGAATTTGCAATATTGTCTAAGTTTCAATTGATATAATATAATTTCAGAGTAGATTTGGGGAATGAATATCTGGGATAAGTTCGTTATTGGGGAGAATCGGTCTGTTTTATTTTAATTTCTTTCATGATGCAGTTCTATCGTAAAAATCCATTTATATCATTCCCATAGACCAATAATTTCGGAGATATGATTTGACAAAGTTTGAACACGAGTGACAAAGCTCCTGTCCACAGGGCTTGAATCAATTTTTTTATCCATTACTGAACCAGTCTCAACAAATTTTTAAATCAATTACATTACGTACTTTTGGGGCTAACGCTACATTCAAGATGGTTCTGGTTAAATATCCTTGCAGCCACTCGGGCAAAATTTTGATTTAGGTAATACAGGCTAACCAGCTCAACACGTTCTTGCAATGTGTACACCATAATTATTTTTGAAATTTTAAACAGATCAGCAAGGTAGTAACTCAATAGATTGATTTATAATACACCAAATGATCGAAGAAACGTATCATAACCAGATAAACACATTCTGAGAACAAAAAATGATATTATTTAGAGTTTGAGAGAATTTTCCTTATGATATTGCAATTCAATTTCCTTAAAATTTTTGAAGTTTGTAAAAAGGGCTTAATAAAAATGGAGTTGTACATTATAAAAATAATCAAAATAATCAAGGTCGCTCAATTGAGAATAAAAATTGATTCGTGGCGAAAACGGTTCATCAAAATTACGTTTTTCATACACTGTTGTGAAGAGGCCTCCAAGAACTTTCAAATTAAGTATCACTCAACCCCTCTCCCCTATCCAATTTTGAGGGGTTAAAGCGCCTCCTCTTAGGCGGTTGCCTGTTCAAGCCTCAAATATACGTCAAAAGATTTCCCCCAAACAAAATCATTCAACGTGTTTCAGTGAATTTCTCCAATCACTATGGGTTAAGAAATATACGAGGTGGCTCGTCTGAGATGGAACACCCTGTATTGATATCTATTATGGTTATTGTTAATAACTCAACAAGTTCATAGAGTTCACAAATCATCAGAACACTGATGAATACCAAGAACTCGGCTGTTCTTGCTATCGGGAAATCAATGAAATCCCCTGGCTGTTAATTTGTTTTATGAACTCTATGTACAAGAATATAAAACTTATATGAACTTTTGGCATTATTCGTTACATACAAAATTATCATACTGTCAAAACCATATCATCATATATCTTAAGAATATTAAGATGCCCTATACTCCATTCACTTTTATAAAGTCTCCCGGTTGGCCATGAAATTTTGCCACATTTCACTGTGTATATTTTGAGAAAGTTAGGTTATGCTCATTTTCCTGTCAGATAACTATGCAACGTTGTCCTCTCTACATAGAAGTCATAGTAACTACGTATTCTTCAAAATATGAATTTTCTTGGGAAAAATAATGAATTTGAGTAGATATTATATGAATTCAACAATTTCAAAGGCCTATGGGTACTGTTGAAGAACATTTTTCATCTGTTGTTACTATGGAAATATTTCACGTATATAAACTGGTTGGAAGATTCAGTTATGCTATCTTCTTGTACGGAAATCAAGAATCAAGTGTTGAAATTTTAATGAAAAATAATGGAAACAGTAGTCCATGCCTTTGTGATAGTTCATTTGAGAAAAGAATAAAAATATCTGAATAACGCAGCAGGAGAACTTTTAAACGAACATACGTATCTATGGAGTTCCCCACTTTTCGAAATTCTCAAGAAATAATACTACGGAAGACATTTAAATACCTTGTTGGACGGCTTCAATACACCAGTTTCAAAATGTAGTACTATGAAACCTGTTAAACCTTGATAAAACATAGTGATAGGATAGGAAACTAAGTAATTTAATTCGAGAGTTCAACATATCCTAAGACAGAATGAAGTTTTCCTATTGCAGAATTCAGTTCTGTATAGGACTTCCTGATCTCTGCTTCTTCAAAACTGCTTTCGGCATTTTCAATTTCAAAGCGAAGAATTCTTTATTATTCGAAGATTATGATCTGTGATAATATCTTGTCTAAGATGGAACATTATGTTGATTGTTGAGAGTAGAAATTGGCAACGTCTCAGAGTATTGTTTTGCCATTGACGATATTTCAGAAGTGCCAACCTGCCTTTGATTTAGTTGCAAAAACGTGATAGACCTAAATCATGGCCAACCGGGAGACTTTATAAAAGTGAATGGAGTATAGGTACTATTTTAAATTTTGAGATAATAATTTCGGAAATAATTACGATATTCTTTTGAATTCTCGAATAATTTTGTTTGAAATTTTCGGATGTGATAGGAACATTTCGCAATCTTGCATAAATAGAACTGCATCATAAATATAATTGGAAGGTTAGAAGCCATATCACACTGAATATGCCAGATACCGTTCGAACTCTGAAGCCAATCAGCGTCGGGCGTGGTTAGTATTTGGATGGGTGACCGCTTCGGAACAACAGGTGCCATATGATTTTTTCAATTTCGCTTCTGTGCGGTAATTTTCAAGAATTTTCCTAATTAAATTCAAAACCTAGGTCTATGACTCATGTCTCATGCATTTGTAATGCAACAATAAAATTTTTTTTCGTTACTCCGAAACCACCACCGATTTTGCCCAATAACGAACTCTTCCAAGATATTTATCTCACAAACCTATTCTGGACAAAATAAGGTTTACAATAAATATGAAACAAATGGGTGAAAACATACAAAAATCACTAAAAATCGGCCAAACTTATGAACAAGATTGGAAATTTCCAGCTATTGGCCACAACTAATATCGCTTCTGGTTAAAGTAGTGCATATGTCGAAAATATTCGTAAGCACAAGGACAAGGTATCGAAAAACCGTTACGACCTGTCAATAATTATCGATAGTCTGAAGTTGTGTGGCAAATACAATCTTGCACTATGTGGTCATAATGAGTCGGAAGACTCATTAATAACACAAGAAAACGAGAACGTGACCGTTTGCTTACGTACTTTAAATTTAATATATTGTCGTATGGTTTGGATTCAACTTTTTGTGAAATATGTAAAGTTTCGGTTATTTTAATGTCGATTCCAATGACAACCGCAGAAACTGAAAGATGTTTCTCTACTAAAATTGATCAAGACGTTTCTAAGGAATACAATGTCGGAAGAAAGACTGACGGCACTCTCAATGTTGTAGATCATACAAAATTTAGTTGAAGACGTTCGTGACATCAACGAAAAGGCTATCGAGATGTTCTTCTACGACGAAAACATAAGGATTGAGTTCATTTTTAAGAAGTAGGCATTCGGTAATTACCTTTTAAAATACTTATATAATTATATATATATTTGGTATTCTTAAATCATCGCATTCCTGAACAAACTTATCACCAGCAGCCACTGGTAAAGAGGCGAGAATAAATGTACGCTTCAGCGTAGATTTGGTGAAGCATTTAAAACGAATCTCTTCCAAACTCTCTTTATCCATTTTGCCACCATATAAAGCTACAAGAAAGCTAACTCTGACCTCGGTAATCTCCTCTGACGTGGCATCTTGTTGGTTGAAAATTTAAATGAACTGCTCTGTTCTTTTCTATCAGCTACTAACATATATGCTTTAAAAAAAAATTTACAAAAAAATGTGGGAAATTTTGTCCTCTTTAACTTTGTGCACGACATATTTTGTCGGTAAAGCCCACTGTTTTTGAGTACTTATCAAAAAACCAAATTTTTGTACCTAAAATTCAAGATGGCGGCTCGAGCGCATGCGCCTCAAGTTCAAAAACTTGGATTTTCCATTAGGGCCCCAAGCATAACAACATATTAAAATATCGCCTCTATCCCACCTTTTGCATTCAAACACCTCTTTTTGATACCCACGTACTGGACTAAAATGTCTAACTAGCTAGCTGAGTAACTGATTTATTCTGTCCATTGCTGCGCATTCAGTCATATTTATCAAAATTCTATTTGAAGGACACCAATCATTGAAACTATTTACTAGCAGTTCAAACAACCCTTATTATTCCTCTACTATTTCAGCAGTAGGTATCCCTTGTAGGGATCATCATGAAACAAAATTATTCATATTATATTAGAAATTGAGTTCTAGAAAATGGAATATTTAACGAGCAATTTTCTTGAATTCATTGGAAAGTCTATTTATAACAGGAACCGAAGTAGTCCCAAATCAGCGCCCTCAAGCACCCCTAACATTATATTATGTTCACTCTCACCCCCGGTTTCTGAATGGCTGATCAACACAAATGTTAAGTAATCAGACATCAATCTCTTGTTAACCCTCATCTGAGTTGCGCAAAGCGCAAAAACTCGGACTGATTTGACATTAACAGTTCTATTAACTTTGACCAGCCTTTCAGAAACAGGGTGTTATAGTCAACATAGAATAAGGTGAACTATAGCTAATTGCTCATAACTAAAATATGCCTCAATTTTAATGACAAACAAATATTCCCAGGCCAGCCACCTCATCGCTCAGTATTCCCCCAAAGAGGATCGCATCATTCAGGGCAGATACGTACTGGTTTCATGGTTGTTACCACTCATCAGCTTTGAACGAGCCTCTGATTGATAAACGAAGAACCTCTAGGAAACTTAAGGTCTATTATTGTTGCAAACTCTAGGAAAGAAAAATCATATCAGCGCTTCCTAGGGAAATCCTTACGAACTCCCACCCTCCGTGATGCGGAAACCTAGATTGATGTTCAGTGATGTTCATTCTGTAATGTTCATGTATTCTGACTGGTAAAAGGTCTGGGTTTTATACTAAACCAACCTTTAATAACAAAACAAACTGTTTTTTACTTTAATGCAAAGACTTCATCTGAGCTCTATTACGAACAGAAAAAACCTAATTATTTACGCAGGCATAACGTGAACAATCCAATATCGATTTTATTTGGAGGATAAACAATCCAATTCATTGAAAGTACCAACAATAAAATCTTGCAGTTTTTTGTTTGGTTTTATAGACATAACAGAAATAGAAATATTCGAATGGAAAACACTCCGAGACTCCTCACAATCTCCTCACAATAAAATAGATATTTGATTGTACACTGTGATGTTATCGTTGTCTGTGTTAGTATTTATTATAGGGCCATGATGAAGACTTTGCGATAAAGTAGAAACCAGTTGGCCTAGTATTTAAAGGTTGCTTTGGTACAAAACCTTCTACCTGTCGGAATACATCAATTAGATAATACCGAGGTCTTCAAATCAACAGCTCTAGTTCACTATTATATAAAGATAAGATTCTCATTCGAAATCTCGCCCATGGATCCCAAATTATAGCAATTGTACAATAATAACTGATTAGCGAGACTATCAAAAGTGCCCAGGAAAATTAAAAAAATAATCCTGTAACATACGACCCATTAGTGATGCTAATTTCCTTGCTGGCGCACGCTTTTCTTGATAACACTTCCACAACAAACGACGAAAAGCGAAAATAATGAGGGAGTGAGCAAAATGTCGCAAAACAGAGACATAACATTCTAGGAATAAACTTGAAGAGCTCTCGAAAACCTTCAGGCACTAAATTTGTATGAATATGATTTTAAACATTTGTTACTTTTGAGTATTTGAACCTTCTACCCAGTTGGGTCGTAACTCGTTACTTCTTGGGGGTATTCTTTAACAGTCTGCGCAAAACTTAGCTGAAATGCACAGGTGTGCTTTCAGACTATCGAAATACAGTTTAAATATAGTCATTTATATTGGCACCAGCTATACAGTGCTATAGGTAATATTGGAAAAAATTCAGTATTTTTTCATTATCATTTATGTTGTTCCATTTGAAATAAGATGGTCAGCTGAAGGAAATCGTTATATACACTTCAAGAATTATTTTGGAAAACAACTTTCGTATATTATTCCATTTTGGAGTCGGCCAATTCACAAAAATATTACGAGCTCGGAGTTCTCGTAAGAATATAAATGGTTTCAAATTACTTCACTGTGAAAAGTATAGGTAGTTGATTGAGACTTTATTATTTTTCCATCTAGAATTGCCGTAGCTGGAACGGAACAAAGCTGTCATGCAATGTATTGATCTATATGTATAACCGTCTGCTCGAGTTGTTTCAGGCAACTGGTTAACGAATATTTATTTCGAAACGAAAAAGTTCTCGTTTTGTATACCCGGAAGAAAGAGAAATTCTTTGAGTTTGTTATTTTCATTAGCTGGAATTTACGATTGTAAGAAATGATTCATTTTCTCAAATCGTCAATACCTACTGTAAAGAAACTAAACTTAATTATTAGATGTCAAGAGATAAGCAAGGCCCATACATTTTATATTTATCAAAGTGCATTCGCGGGTAGCTTATGGGGAAGTTTTAGAGACATATTAATTTCAAGAATTTTCTGGAATCAGAATAGGCTACGGAATTGGAGTAGGTTACATTATTGTAGCTCGATTAGGTGTGAAGTATATGGGGTGGATTTTATCCAACCCCCAACAAAATTTATGATTATATTACATATACCTACAGTGCGTTTCAAAAAGTACGCACCAAGGGGAAATTTTCTCGCCTATATAGCTTTTTGAAATTTTGGTTTTCGGGAAAGTTGGGGCTAAAGAAATGATGATTTTTGAAACATATGTCATTGATCGTGTTACACTGAAAACCTGTCAAAATTGACATTTTTTCAGAGAAATTACCAAAAGACGTAGAAATCAGAACAATATCAAAAACTTCTTGGAAGAAATGTTGCTCAGAATTTAATTCTATACCAAACTGCAAAATTTCATAGTGAAATTCTGAAATTTTTGTTGATATGAATATTTTGATGACAGCACGCTAGAGGGAGCTTTGGGCTTTGCGGAAATTAAAAAAATCATTCGGAATGTATTTCCAATGAGAGAGTTATTATTACAATTCAAATAAAGTTTACATTAATTCAATATTCCTCATAAATTATGATTTCTATAGTGAAAACCTCACAATCTAGGTGCAATTCGCATTATTCTTGAGAAATTGAATGCGCAAAGAGCTAATATCTTGCTAATTATTCTTGGATAATCATAAGAAATTAAATTCTTCGATTTCACATCTGAAGTATAATTCGCCAATCCTCTTAAATCCCTTTTGAATTTATTAACTCAAATACCACTAAAAACGCAATACAGACCCAATCTCAAACAAAGTTACCTGTGAAAATAAAATCGAGGTGACAGGCGCATTAAATAAATAAATAATTTGCAAGTGTATTATTCTATGCGCCTGTCAAATCAATTTTATTTTGTTATTTTCACAGGCAAGGGCGTAGCCAGGCGGGAGGGGGGTTTGGGGGTTCAAACCCCCCCGAAATGTTATTTTTCTCTTAAAAAAAAAATTTTTTTGCTGCAGAAAGTGACCCTTAGACCCCCAAAACCCCCCCTCCGAAATTAAATCCTGGCAACGCCCTTGTTCACAGGTATCTTCGTTTTAGATGAGGTCTGTATTGCGTTTTTAGTGGTATTTGAGTAAGTATATTCAAAACGATTTTAGAGGGTTGTAGAATTGTTCTTCAGATGTGATATCGAAGAATTTAATTTCTAATGATGTTCAATGAATAATTAGCGAGATATTAGCCATTTGCGCATTTAATTTATCAATTATAATTCGGTTTGCTCCAAAGATTGTGAGGTTTTCACTATAGAAATCATAATTTATGAGGAACATTAAATCAATATACAGTGTGGAACAGCCAAATGGAATAAATTCGATAACGGATAAATGAGAGCGTGTTTGGAAAAACGCTTGGACACGGCGATTTGTATTTCTAACTGAGCATTAAAAAAAAAAAAAAATTATATAGGGTGCGTCATGTGACAGTGGCCAATACCCACTTTCTTATTTTAAATGCAAGCCCCTGTATATTATTAATTTTTTGGATTCTTCAGAGAATTCTAAACATAAATCATGTACAATGTCCTATACCTATCTTCAACTGTTTCGGAAATATTAAGTGTTTTCAGATTTATTACAAAAATTAACATTAAAAGAAGAAAATTATTTTATTTCACAAATTCGCTACATTACATTCAATACTTATTTCCCATTTAGCTCTTGATAATGAGAAAGTAAACAAAAACCATTCCTGCGTTTCTTTTTACTGATATGAAATGTACCAGATTAGCATGTTGCCAAGACGTTCGCGGCGAGCATTTTGAACATTTACTACATTGACATTAATATTTTTTTGTTTTTTTTTTTAGATTATTAAGAAATAATCAGTATTAATTATTAGGTTTTTAGTGTAATGTAGCGAATTTGTGAAATAAAATAATTTTATTTTTTTAATGTTAATTTTTGTAATAAATCTGAAAACACTTAATATTTCCGAAACAGTTGAAGATAGGTATAGGACATTGTACATGATTTATGTCTAGAATTCTCTGAACAATCCAAAAAATTAATAATATACAGGGGCTTGCATTTAAAATAAGAAAGTGGGTATTGGCCACTGTACTGTATAAACTTTATTTGAATTGTGATTATGTCTCTTTCACTGGAATTATATACCGAATCAAAATATTCATATCAAAAAAAATTCAGAATGTCACTATGAAATTTTGGAGTTTAGTATGAAATAAAATTCTGAGCAACATTTCTTTCAGAAAGTATTTGATATTGTTCTGATTTCTACGTCTTTTGGTCATTTTTCTGACAAAATTTCAATTTTGACAGGTTTGCAGAGAAACACGATCAATGACAAATATGTCAAAAATCATCGTTTCTTGAGCACCAACTTTCCCGAAAACCCAAATTTTAAAAAACTATACAGGCGAGAAAATTTCCTCTTGGTGCGTACTTTTTGAAATGCACTGTATAATATTATCATAAAAAGTGGGGAAGCCCTGTGGACAGGGCGCGCTGTTGAAATTTATAGCCAGAGCTGCCACCCATCCAGGTACTGAACTCGCCTGAAGCTCCAGAAAAAAGTATAATATCTTGCCATTATTTCCAGTAATATAGATCCGACCGAGTTTATATCTTGAACTTGTCTGAAATATTAAATATTGTGAGGATTTTTTTTATCTTTAATATCGATAATTTCTCCAAATAAGCTAGAATATTAAATATTGAGGGGCATTTTGAACTTTAATATCGATTCTTTCTTCGAATTAAATACTCATTGATTTGAAACTACAATCATTTATGAATAAAACAAGTCATCTCCATCAAAAACATATTTTTTTCTTCGAAACTTTGAATGATAATTAATATAAAAACCCATATTGTAGTCATCGCTTGAACAGCTTGTGTTGATCCTACCCAAAAAATGCCTGGTTATATGTTACTTAAGGGAAGCAATTTCGCTATTGAATTCTATGCCACAATTATTACCCTTAGACGGAGGAATAAGAGTAATTATTGTCATCCACTAGAGTTTGGGCTCGATCATCACGGTTCACGCAAGGAATACAATTTAACTACCTGATTTGCGTTCGAATATTAACTACACTGAGTAGAGTAGAGTTTTTGAAGGTTTGATGAATTTACTCTGGAGTTGACTACTCTTCATGTATTATTCGAACAGTTCCGGTATCCGTTTGCAGTTCGAGTGACAGAAGGTTCCAATCGGAATATGTTATTAAGAAAGAACCTATTAGTATTATTGTTTTCTTCACATATATGCAACACTTATAATGAATATTATTGTGAGCAGTATTACAACTATTAAATTACCTAAATTGAGTACTCGCAGAACATAGAATATACTTACTCTTTATAAAACAATGAGGCAAATATAAGAGATTTTCCGTTCCATGGGTCATGAGTTATGTTAACTCTTAGTGGAAAAAAAAAGGACCCAGTTATTTTTGTAGAGTTTCGAAAGTTAACTTGGAGTCGAATACTCTGACATTTTGGAACAACAGACATATAGCAAAATATACACAAGTATTTGGTATTCGAACGCACTTTAGTAAATAATCTACGGAGTTAATATTTGAACGCAACCCAAGTCCAGCTAAGGGCCGGTTGCTCAACTGCGAGTTAACTCGAGGTTGCGGGTAACCCGCCCTACCATGAATATCGCTAAATACATGGGCAACTCGCAACCTCGAGTTAACTCGCAATTAAGAAACCTGCCCTAAGTTGGCCCAATCAAAAATCATAGCCTATCGTCACGCCAAATAACAATAACATGAAATATTGAGACGATTGTTGATTTTCATTTAGGAGGGAGGGTTTCTTGACTCTGCTAGCTCTTTTCGTGTTGGTAAGACTAATTCAGAGAAAATCCATGTGCTTATTTATGAAGCGAGCTTTAGAATAAAAACTCAATTGATGAGTTATCAAATAATCCAGTAGCATAGCTATAGGGAGGCCTGGACACGTATAGGTATCATGATATGTAGTTCATCACATCCTGGTTATTTCATGATTCATAAATTTGACAAATGTCCAAATTCTTTCAATGTACAAATTTTTCCTAGTGAAAATCAATATGATTTTTACTAATGGCATTATGTTTACTGGGCCTGTCACGAAAGTGATAAACATTTTCTCTACTAAGTCACTATGCTAACTCTCCTTGATACGTAAGTTTATTTGTTACTGCTAAAAATTAAACATATATTTATAATCCCCTTATTAACTGCAAAACCTGATCACAACTCACTCTTTTTCTTTCATATTTCTGGGTTAAATTATTTTACTGGAATAGAGCCAATCGAGGCTGAAATATTTTCGACACAAAAATGATACGCCACTGGTTTTTCCAAAAACAAAGATTACTCTTCAAATCCTCCATTGATTTGAAGCAAATTCGGTCTCCTGACTTTCTGACGTACGAGGCACCGTTTCTGAGTAAAAAATAAAACATATTCGCATGCATGAAGACATCGCTAAAATTTCATATGGTCCATAATAATAATAAGACTATCTTTGTTAACGAAATGTGTAATTAAAAACAAATCGTTAATACCCACACACATACCCAAATTCCATAGAAATATTTCAAGTAGTCCAAAACTTATTAATAAAAAACATATTTTTTCTAATAATTTCAACACCCTGTTTCTCAAAGAGGAAGCATTTCTCGACATATGACACCATATGACAAAATAGGGCTTTTGCTTGACGTAGAATACGTGCTTAAAGTTTCTTGGTTAAAATCTGGACCACCCTGTATTGTAAATAGATTGTTAACCAATTCCCTCAATTGTTTACATAATTATTTTCATCATTAATATTACATGCGCACCTGAAGAATATAATGTAATTCAATCAAAATAAAAAAAAATCCTAAAAAGCTGACGTGAAGTCAGGAGCTCTTTCGCACATGTTCACGCCCCTTACGACAGTCGATCGAGCTGTAATCGATGGTGAAATCGTTGCTTGAAGGCATGTTCGGAATTTGAGCGGATTCTGAATACTGTTTTCTGAAATATAAAATTTTTGGGAAAACAAAAATTTTTATTTTCTTTCTAGTGAGATTCACGAACCTTCGCAAAGATTTGCGCGTTGGCACTCTGCAAGAAATTACCAAGTTTTAATTGGATCAGATCCGTAATTTGATTGAGATGGATATATTTCCTAAACCATTTGGCAGATTATGCCCATCAACTACCTCTGTTGTCCCATTCGAATTGCCAACATACACTGAAAATGGCAAGTCGCTATTTCTTTCCCTTCGAAAATTATCGTGGCAACGGTCATGCATCCAGCTGCTGAGCTCACTCAAGGCTTTTCGGATCTCCAGCAATATCCGATCTTGTTCAAATTAGGAACTTGGCTTTAGAGCGGACGGATATTTTTTGTGATGCAGAATATTTTAAAAAATTTTTTTTTCTATTTCTATTGGTACTATCCTCACGAACTTTCGTAAACATTTGTGCGCCAGCATTCTGAAACTACTACTACTATGTTTGAATTTGGGAATGTTCAATTTACCCTGAAAATGGTCACCTATCCAGATACTGAACTTGGCTAATGCTGCTTGGTTTACAGTATTTCTTCAATAAAAGCTACAATATAGATCGCATCGTGTTCAAATTTGGAACTTTATTCTAAAATTAGGATTTGGAGGCTCTCGCTAAATTCAGCGATATCGGACAGATTCTAGGATACATGATATTTTTACGTGCATGTTCTGGAGTACATACCGTTATCATTTTGCACAAATGTCTGTAATGTTCGAATTTTTTGCCGAAAATGATCTCTTACGGTTAGGTTCGACACACTAACGAAGAATTCAAGGTCAAATTTGATTCTGTCCGGCCAGCCGTTGCCACGCTAACTTGAGAAAGGACAAAGGAAGCGCCTTAAAATTTTCAGGGTAGGTGGCACAACCAAATAAAACAGACAAGTTTGTTAATGGGCATAATCGGCAAAACGGTTTCGGAGTAATAATTTTGTCATCAACCAATACAGATCCGATCGAATTGAAACTTTGTAGCTAGTTGTAGTATACTGACACAAAGATGATTGTGGAATTTTGTGAGAATCGCAAAACTGGAAAATTTTTAAAAAATTATTAGAAAATGTTATTCATGTCACGATACCCTGAGAACGGAAATAAATAGGGACTTGAAAATTTTTAGGGCAGATTGAGCATCCGAATGCGACATTTGATTTTGTTAATAGGCATAATCAGCTGAACGGTTTTGAAGTTATACCCATCTGAAATGTGGTTGTTTTTTCCTCGATAACTCGAAAAATACGATTTGCATCCATTTCAAACATCGTAGTTAGTTGTAGAATACCGGAGCGAAAATTCTTGCGAAATTTCGTTAGGATCGTATTACTAGAAAGTTTGAAGTAAAACATCGAAAATTTTTAAAAATTCTATATATCAGAAACTATTCATCTGACAACGCTGAAATTTCGCGAAAGCCTTCAATAACCTGACTTCACTGCCAAAGTCCAAGTTTGAACACGATTGCACATATATTGCTGGAGATCCGGACAGCCTTGAGTGAGTTCAGTAGTTGGATGGGAGACCTTCGCCTCGATAACTTTCGAACGAAAAGAAATAGCCTTGAAATTTCACTCATCTGGAATATTATTCTCTCGATAACTCAAAATATACTGACCTGATCGAATTGAAATTTGGTATCTTATTTTAGAATATCGACATAAAGGCGTGTGTGAAATTTTGAAGGAATCGTACCTCAAGAAAATTGAAAACAATGACGAAAAAATATTATGTATCTTACGATAACTCAAAATATACAAATCTGACCCAATTAGAACTCGCTGATCACTTGTAGAATGCCAAACCACTAGTTTTCACGGAATTTCGAGAGTATCGTATCATGGAGTTACCGGAGGATTAATTTTTTTCGTATTTCAATTTCAATAGAATACATAAATGGAAGAATTAAAAATTATGTGATCATAGATACTAAAGTATGTCAATAAAATGGTATGAAATATATTCATATAATATAAAACCGGAGAAAACAGTATATATCGATGCTACATTTGATCGAAGTGTGTACAATAGAGGTGAGAAAATATTTAATAACTTTCTTGAAATTTTCTAGCGGTCCTCATGAAATTTCACATGAGTATTTGCGTCGGCATTCTACAACCAATTGTCTAGTTTCAATTTGATCAGATTTATATTATTTCAAATCAAGATGTGTACTAGAATTATGCTCATTAACGAACGAAATATCTTTTCGTTCGAAGGTTATCGTGGTAACAGGTGGCCGTCCGGTCCAACAGAATAAAATAAGATAGATATGATAATATTTATTGATCCGAAAGACAGTAAAAATGTATAGGATAAGTCAAGATAATATATATCTGTCCAATACAGGAGAACGGACCATAGAATTCACCATGGTATATTCGATTAAGCGTGTCGAATACAGGAGAATGGAAAATAGAACATACGCGCAAAAGCTCCTGACTTCAGTGCTTGAACCCATTTTTTTGGCGCTCTAGTTCCTCGGAACTGAGTGCTTATCAATTTGCCCAAATGTCTGTAATTTTCAAATTTTTCGACGAAAATGATCTTAAACGATTTGGTCCGACTCACTGATCAATAATCCGTTTTCAAAATTCATTCTGTCCGGCCGGCCGGCCGTAGGCACGATAACTCTCGAACGGAATGAGCTAGACAGTTTAAATTTTCAGAGTAGGTTTAGGAGATAAGTATCTCGGCTAAGTTCGTTATTGAACAAAATCGGACAGATGGTTTCGGAGTAACAAAAAAAATATTTTTTTTTTTTACATAACAAATTCCAAATTAATTTTTTTTTCAATAAGCAAGTTACCATAAGAATCCAATGATATCATTTTTAACTCTAACAAGCTAATACTTTCGGAGATATGATTTTTCGAACTTTCAATAATAAATCGTATTTCTACGTTTTCACAGAATTAAATAATTATTCTTATATAATTTATTATTATTATTTATTATGTATGAATTGTCATAATGTCAACTTATTTTCCTGAGACATGACATTGTCTAATACCTTGCTGATAGTTGGTTCGAGAAACGTCAAAATCGACTTAGAGAGACGGGTTCTGAAAACGGCCGTTCTAGGCAGTTTTCGGGCCTGAAAGTTGACGAAAAGCGAAGATAAGGGTAAAAAACCCTCAAATATACCCCCATGTGGCGATTTTATGTCGAAAAGTGAAAATTAAGAATATATATCCCAACGTTTTCTGCTAATACAGGAGATCGACAAGATCGTATAGCCCGGTGGTCTAATCTTTCGAGTTTTCGGTTTCGGAATGAGAGAAGGCGGGCTCAAATCCCGGAAAGGGAATTACACTTTTTGGCGCTCTAGTTCCTCGGAACTGAGTGCCTATCAATTTGCCCAAATGTCTGTAATTTTCGAGTTTTTGGCTGAAAATGGTCTCAAACGATTTGGTTCGACTCACTGATCAAGAATCCGAGGTCAGGCCGGCCGACCATAGGCACGGTAACTCTCGAACGAAAGGAGTTAGAGGATTGAAATTTGCAAGGTGGGTTTGGAGCGTAAATATCTCGGACAAGTTCGTTAATGGGCGAAATCCATCGAGCGGTTTCGGAGTTATGACCAATTTTAGTAAAACACATTTTTTATGAATATTTCCGAAACCGATCACTCGATCTATATGAAATTTAGCATCAAATTGTAGAATCATGACCTTTATACGCAAGTGAAGTTTTGTATTGACCAGGTTACCGCAAAGTGTCAAAAAAAAATTTTAAAATTTACAAAAAAAATGTCTACAATAAATCTCGAACAGTATGAGCTAGCAGGTTGAAATTTTCAGAGTAGGTTATGGAGATGAATATCTCGGTTAAGTTCGTTATTGGTCAAAATAACGAAAAAAAAATTTTTTTTAAGCAACAAATTTCAAACTCAATTTTTATTCAAGATGCAGTTTCACCATTAAAATCCATCGATATAATTTTCAACTCCAACAAGGTAATACTTTCGGAGATATGATTTTTCTAAATTTCAATATGAATCGTACTTCTATGTTTTCGCAGAATGCTATAATTATTCTATCTATGCTTTATTATATGATCTGTGTTCATACTCGTACATTTCATCCTGTTCTATAAGAGAGATTCAAATTCAGTTCAGCTATTTTAATTTGATTTCTTCCATGGTGCAGTTCTCATTCTCAGATTGCTCATTTAATCTTGATAAATAAACTATTATTTGAATTGAATTTCCTTTGTGATGCAGTTCTATCATAAGAATACATTGATATAATTCCCAACTCTGAGAAACCAATACTTTCGGAGATATCATTTGTCTGTTTGAACTAGAGCGCCAGAAAGCTCCTGTCCACAGGGCTGTTTTTCGTAATTTTGAAAAATTTTCTAGGGGTACGGTTCTCAAAAAATTTTACAGACTCCCTTATGTCGATATTATGCAACTATTTACCAAGCTTCCATTCGATCAAGTCTATATTCTTTGAATTATATAGGAAATAATAATCCAGGTGGGTATAACTCCGAAACCGATGGACCGATTATGCCCAAAATGAACCTGTCTCTCCCAGTGGGATGTGAAACCTACCCTGAAAATTGCAAGTTCCTATCTCCTTTCATTCGAAAGTTATCAAGCAAAAGTCACCCATCCAGCTACTGAACTCACACAAGGCTGCTCGGAACTCCAACAATATAGATCCTATCATGTTCAAACTTGGATCTTGACAGTAGAGTTAGGTTTTGAAGGCTCTCGCAAAATTTCAGCGATGTCGGAGGAATATTTTCTGATATATAGATTTTTTTTCAATTATTTTCAATTATTTTTAAAAAATCGTGGAGTTATACCACTCATGAAATTTAACAGTAATTTTTGTGGTGGCATTCTACAACTGACAACCATGTTTGAATTGGATCGGTTTTATATTTTTTGAGTTATAGAGGAATTAACAACCAAATTTCAAATGGGTATAACTCCAACACCGTTTGGTCGATTATACCTATAAACGAACTCAAATATCCCATGCAGATGCACAACCTTACCTTACCCGAAAATTTCAAGTCGCGATCTGTTTCCGTTCTCAGGTTATGGTGACATAAATAAAATTTTTTGATGATTTTTTAAAAATTTTCTAGTGATCCGATTGACACAAAATTTCACGAGCGTGCTTAGTTTTGCATTCTAAAACTACTCATTAAGTTTCAATTCGATCGGGCTTGTATTGGTTGAAAATAAAATCATAACTGGCAAACCGTTCGGCCGATTATGCCTATTAACGAAATTGTCCGTCGTATTGGGATGTGCCACCTACCCTGAAAATTTCAAGTCGCTATTTCTTTCCGTTCTGAAGTTATCGTGGCAACGGACGGCCGGCCGGACAGAATTAAATTTGACCTCGAATTATTGATCAGGGAGTCGAACCCAATCGTTTGAGATTATTTTCGGCGAAAAATTCGAAAATTACTGACATTTGGGCAAAATGATAGCACGATGTTCTCCAGAACATACGCGCAAAAACTGTATGCCTTGGTATTTAGCATACATGTAGGAGAGGTGGGTATAAACCAGACTGTAGTAAACACCAAGGACTGCGTCTAACGGCAGAGTTTGTTTTATGCGAGAAATAGCATAATTAGCACTATTAATTTTTTTGCTTACATGATTTATATGGGTATCCCACTTTAGGTTGTAATCCAGGAGTATAACCAAAAACTTGATAGAGCTCACAGAGCTTTTACATTTTCCATCGAACATTCTTGCGCTCATGCGACGTCGATTTATTTGTTGTTTCTTTACCCTCTTTAAAGCGAACTCTTAAGAACTTCTTAAGAAGTTGACGGAATGTCAACTTCTCTAGTTATGCTGTATATTTGTGATTGTTGTTTATATATTGGTCAGGTTGCATTTGTAAGTATCACTGAAGAGTTTAATATTTATTTTTTTACTTATAATTGTTGTTATTTTATTATTGTTATTATTTAAATAGTTAGAGATTAATTTTATATGAAATGTGCGATACAGTTTCTTTTCTTTTTATTCTGTGAATGCTATTGTGGGTTGCATACCTGTTTGTATTCCGATTCTAAATAAATAAATAAATAAATAAACATAATACGCAGAACACTTTCGTTACTAACATTTAAGTGAATAAACTCAGTTTCATCAAGATTGAGAACCAAACTATTGGAGTGACACCACTTTCTAAATTTGTTCAAAAAGAACTCCACTTCAAATTTAAGATCCTCACCGGTCTGCGACGAGACCACAAGAGAAGCATCATCTGCAAATAACGTTAAGATACTTGAATCAATATGATCAGTTATATCATTGATGAACAATAGAAAAATCAGTGGACCCAGCACGGACCCCTGAGAAACACCCATGTCGACGCCCCGAGAACCAGACAACGCATCACGGATACTCACGCATATAATTCTACCAGTCAGGAAATCCATAACCCACTCCAAGAACGTACCCCTGAAGCTAATATTATATAATTTGTTCTTTGTGAAGTTAAAGTTGAGAATGTCAAATGCATGAGATAAGTCAAAAATATGACAACGACCAACATTCTTTCACCCAGAACTCTATAAACTTCACCAAGTAGGTTACATGCAGCAAACTGCGTTGAACGGCTCCTTCTAAAGGCGTATTGACTGTCGGTGATCAAATTGAATCTTCCCAAAAAGTATTCCATCCTAGAATATGCCAATAGAATATGGCCTCGAATTTCTCATAAGTGAGTTGAACGTAATCGTTTGATACCATTTTCGACAAAAAATTCGGTAATTACAGACATTTGGGCAAAATCATAGCACACTGTTTTCGAGAACATGGGCGCAAAAGGCATACATAAGATGACAGCTATAACTGGAGTATCACCACGAAAGGCACAATCGGAAAATGGTTTACTCACACATCACCAAGCGCACGGACAACAATGCGTATGAGCTCACAAGACCCCTAAAACCACTGATGTGCACACATGCAGTCGCTGCGGCTTTTAATGCCTTGCCAGGCCAGGACTTGTTACACCTTTGAAAATACAAAACATCAGTCTGTCCATACCTGCTGAATCCAATAATCCGGACCACGACAGGACCACACTGCAACATGTGGCCTCACGATCATCCACCAGAGCATGCTCTGCATGCGGTCGTGTGTGCAGAGTGAAGGCTGGAGTATTCAACCATCTGCGAAAACTGGCATGTTGAGGTCTTGTGCAAAAGCAGATATTGTAGAACCGACGAGTTTAAATATCATTTATATTATAAATGCTAATTTACGTACGGTCTGATAGAAATTTTGGATGAGTTGGATTTTCTTGATAATCCGGCATAACTAATTAAAATTACAATTCAAGGCGAGTCTTTAAATTTTACTTTTATTTTTTTTTCTCCCACCATTGTTTCAAATGCGGCTCTGGTGAAAAGATACAGGCTGTTGAAATTGTATAAAAAATCAGTTTTATATTGTAGCTTTGAAATATTCAGAATATAACGAATTTTGGTGTGACTTTTTCTATAACTATGACACATAATCTTCTATTAAAAGTTTTTTCCTATTTTCACTTCTTTTCTTGCTATAGATCCGGGTTAGAATGTCCACTAGCATTTTTTTTTTCGTGGTAGAGAACTGTATCGGAAGGAAGTCTCGAGTCATCTGAAAGTCAGTAATGTCTGTAATTTTCGAATTTTTTGCCGAAAATGATCTCAACCGATTGGGTTCAACTCCCCGATGAAGAATTCGAGGTCAAATTTGATTCTGTCCAGCCAGCCAGCCGTTGCCACGATAACTTGAGAACGGAAAGAGCTAGCGACTTGAAATTTGCAGGGCTGGTGGCGCATTCCAATCCGATAGACGAGTTCGTTGATGGGCATAATCGGCCAAAGGTTTCCGAGTAATAATTTTGTTTTCAACCAATATAAATCCGATCGAATTGAAACTTGGTAAGTAGTTGTAGAATATAAACCTAAGCACGTTTTTGAAATTTTGTGAGAATCGTATGTCTAAAAAATTTTAAATAAATCATTAAAAAATATTTTTAATGTCATGATACCTTGAGAACGGAAAGAGATAGCGACTTCAAAATTTCAGGTTAGGTTGTGCATTCGAATGCGACATTCGAATCTGTTTATAGGCATAATTGGCCAAACGGTTTTGAAATTATGCTCATCTGAAGTTTAGTTTTTATTTACTCAATGACTCAAAAAGTATGAAACCGATCCAATTCAAGCATGGTCATTGGTTGTAGAAGGCCAACGCGACAGTGCCTGCAAAATTTCGTGGGTATCATATAACTGAAAAATTTTTAAAAAATCATTTAAAATATCTGGAGAAATTTCTATATATCAGGAACTGTTCATCAGACATATCTGAAATTTTTCTAGAGCTTTCAAAACCTAACTCTACTACCAAGTTCCAAGTTTGAACACGATCGGATATATATTGTTGGAGATCCGAGCAGCCTTGTGTGAGTTCAGTAGCTGGATGGGTGACCGTTGCCTCGATAACTTTCGAACGAAAGGAGGTAGGGACTTGGAAATTTCAGGGTATGTTGTGTATCCGAATGGGGGATTTAAATTCGTTTACGGGCATAATCGGTCCAACGGTTCCGGAATTATACCCACCAGGAATATTATTTCTTCGATAACTCAAAAAATATAAACTCGATCGAATTGAAGCTTGGTAACTAGTTGTAGAATATCGATATAAAGACGTGTTTGAAATTTTGTAAGAACCGTAGGTACCCCAAGAAGATTTCAAAAAAATTACGAAAAAAAATTTGCTTCAAGCAATGACGTGAAGTCAGGAGCTTTTTCGCGTATGTTCTATTGTCCATTCTCCTGTATTGGACACTCTTAATCGAAGTTACCATGGTGAATTCTATTGTCTGTTCTGCTATATTGGACACTCTTATTCGAATTAAACATGGTATATTGAGAGTGGCCAATACAGGAGAACGAACAATAGAATTCACCATGGTAAATTCGATTAAGAGTGTCCAATCCAGGAGATTGGACATTAGAACATACGCGCAAAAGCTCCTGACTTCATGTCAGTGCTTGAACCATTTTTTTTTACATACAGTGTGCTGTTTTTGAACAGACCATAGAGGATTAATTTTACTACGCTATTGGCTTATTTCTCTAATGTTCATTATTACGTACGGATAGAAGTTGACATAGTACATTCTGAATCAAAAAACCAAACCAAAAGCAACAGGAGCTCGAAAGTTATAACGCTTCAAAATTTTCGCGTTTTTCGGAAAACACACTGTAAATCCCAAACCAAACATCAACAGAACGTTTGATGGCCTGTCTTGAAAGAGCACAGAGGTCTCCTAACTGTTCGGACTTTGGATCACCAGTGACCCTGTAGTAGAAACTTATTCAAAATACGTATTGACATCAAATTTACGAATGAATAATTTATTTCATGAATACTGACATTCCATTTACCTAAACTTATAAACGATATAATTTGGGAGATAAATGTGGAAACGTAATATACTCTAGAAGGAGTGAATATCTTGTAGTCGGGTTGAGAATATAATACGAATAATTTGAGTCTTTGAATTATCAGAGGGTTTAGGACATTAAAATTGCGAGATCAACTATTAAAATATCTTAATAATATGCTGAATGAGAGGACTAATTTTAATATTATCTATGTCAGACATACTCACCATTGAGTACTCAAATCTCTTTTTTTGGCATGTCAATACTAAAATGGATTCAATTATGATAATTTTTCTTTCCTGAAAAAATGATTATTATTAAATACATTAGTATTATCTCACTTCAAACTCATGTTCCAAGAAATCTTATCCAACAACAATCCCTCACATAACTCCTATTAAACCACTTGTATTTGAGAGCTGAAACGGACATCGGAAATTTCCCCAGTAAAACCGGATGTTATAATATCCAATATGTTCAGGGGATATTCATGGCAACTAATCCGATTTCCGGGACCATTTACGAAAACAGTTTCCGAAAAATGATCCGGAAGAGATCCCTAGCGAAATGCTTCCATCCTTGCTAAGCGACAACGTAATAGGGTTGCGAAACGAGTATAGTAGCTATACCGAGTGTGTGTAAAAGCTTCAGGATATTAATAGCACATAACCCCAAATATGTTGTAGAAATGCCTTCCACTCTTGCTCAACGTTTGCCGATGTTTATAAACACGTAAATGTCTCCGAGGTTGTCGTTAGAGATTTAGGTGCATACACGGATTTCATATGAATTCATGAGGTGGATTGTTCGATAAAAGCAGAATATGGCAAGGTTTATATATATATATATTTGTCTAACAGACGCTTCGAATCCCGGTACGTACTTAAGGCGACCTAAGACCCACATGATTCGAAAGTATATAACGAGTATATAAGTGAGAAATAAGTTATTCAAACATATAACTCTTTAGGCAGCCTCAGAGGGGAAAAGATTTTTTTTTCTTATAAAAGTTGTATGAACGATACTCATCTTCAATCCCGAAACATTACGAAAACTTTCCAGTCCCACATATACAGCATCACTAAATACGACCAACGTTTCCGATCCCAGCGGTGTTGCCAGCTCTTCGGGTCATTCCACGGTGATTTCAATGTATAAAAGGATGCGAAATATAAGTTGTGACGGCAAAAATTCCTGTCTATGTTTTTCAGTTGACGCGAAGAAAATATATTCACGATAGAAACGGATAATGAAAATGGCAACCAAAGATATTTTTCTGCGAGGTGTACCTATATTAATAATAATAATAATAATAATCGATATATCATGATGGGGGAGCTGCGTGCTTTACTCCGTACGATAAGCTAGCCCACCATCAATCTACTGAAGCAAAAAGCTGTCGATAGAATAAGATCACTTGCGGCAGCAAGGAAGAAGCTGATTAAGAAGCAGAAATGGATAGAGGACAACAACACGTTCACCGCAGAGCCCTCAAAGCTATTGCAAGTTGCCACAAATAATTAGAGGCAGAAAACCCGCCATCACCAGAATCAGTCGAACGGTTCTGGAAGAAATTGTACGAGCGACCAGCGGAAACCCGAGATACTCCAGCACTTCACAGATTCCAGACATTATGCGATCAATCAAAGTGTGCAACCAACTGAAATAACAACCGAAGAAATTAGACAAGCCCTGAAGAACAAAAATGATTTCACGGCACCTGGACTGGATGGGATCCAGAACTACTGTGGAAGAACTTTCCAGCTACTCATCAACACGTAGCCAGATTACTCAGTGGAATAATAATTCACCGTGAGCCAATTCCATCATGGTTGGTAGAGGACAGAACTGTACTGATTCTGAAATCAGGCGATCTAGGACAGCCCTAGAATTACCGCCCTATCACGTGTCTCAACACTTTGTATAAGATTCTCACAAGTGTCCTTCAAAACCGGATTCTGAAGGTTATCGCACCGCTGTGGAACCAAATCTACGAGCTAAGAGGGGCACGGAAAGGAGTACAGGGGTGCAAGGACAACTTTCTCATAGACAAGAGCATTTGTCAAGATGCGAAACACTACAAGCGCGATCTACATACATCATGGCTGGATTACGCGAAAGCATTTGACACATCGTCGCACAGCTTGATAATACAGTTGCTAGAGATGCTCAAAGTCCACCCTAACATCATCCATGTGATGGAAAACATTATGGCGCTATGGAAGACCAAGTTCGCCGTTCGATCGGAAGGTCGAACCACGTATACAGGATGGGTGAAATACAAGCGAGGCGCTTTTCAAGGAGACTCCCTAAGCCCGTTATTATTCTGCATAACACTCCTACCATTACCACCGGAGTTGAGGGAGAGCAGAATAGGGTACAAGGCCGGTCCACCAGGCAGAAGAGAACATCTGGTTTCACATCTCCTGTACATGGATGACTTAAAACTGTACGTTCCTTCCAAGGCAGCACTACAAAAACTTCTTAACATCGTTGCGGAATACACCTCAGCAATAGGAATGTCATTCGGTTTGGAAAAATGTACTGTTTTCCATCTGAGCAGAGGAAGACCTGAAGAAGTAGGAGAAGACATCGAACTGGAAAGAGGAATAATCATTCGGCACCTCGATGAAGAGGAAACTTACAAATTTCTCGGAATGCAACAAAGAGGCGCACTGGGGACAACCCGAATCAAGGATACCTTAACAGCCAGCTACGAAAAGAAGATCCGGGATATATGGAAATCACAGCTGTCTGGTAAAAACAAGGTGTCAGCTACGAACATCCTGGCAGTCCCGATAGTCACATACTCTTTCGGGGTAATTAACTGGACAGTGAATGAGACTCTCCAGCTAGACAGGGCCAAACGTAAAGTGATGAACATGAATCGGAGCCTTCATTCAATGAAAAATTATGTACGATTTACACTTATTTATTCAATATTGTGACGCGTTTCGTCGACACAGCGACTTCATCAGACTACATCATACTAAACAACTAAACAAGAATTTAGTATGATGTAGTCTGATGAAGTCGCTGTGTCCACGAAACGCGTCACAATATTGAATAAATAAGTGTAAATCGTATATAATTTTTCATTGAGTTAATATGGATTTGCATCAAGTAAAAGCCACAAGCATTAAATTTTTGATGAAAGCTGAAACCAGCTTACTGGCTATTTGGTACTTTCGACTATTGTTGAAAAGTGCCACCAACACACAAGAATTTAGTATGATGTAGTCTGATTAAGTCGCTGTGTCGACGAAACGCGTCACAATATTGAATAAATAAGTGTAAATCGTATATAATTTTTCATTGAGTTAATATGGATTTGCATCAAGTAAAAGCCACAAGCATTAAATTTTCGGAGCCTTCATCCCAACTGCTCGGTACAAAGAATATATATCCCACGAACGCAGGGTGGCAGAGGTTTGCAGACTTTAGAATACCAATACCATCAACAAACGTTGGAAATGGCAATAAGGAGAAGTGAAGACCCGCTTCTGAAAATGGTAGCCCATCATGAAATTAGGTACCAAGGAGCTTTCCTATTTAGAGCTGGACGGAGAGCCTTGGAAAAACTCAGTATAACTGGAGTATCCATCGACCATGAGCTAGTGGGAACACCTATCACGCCAACAGACCAGAGAAGAGTGGGCAGAGAGAACAGACAGGCACAACTGAAGAAGCTACTCGAAGACCACATTAGTAAAAGTCTGCACTCTATATATTTCAGGAGTCTGAAAGATCAGGGCCTGTCGGAGGAACTATCCTTTGCGTTCTTGAAGTCGGCTGGACTAAAGTCTGAAACGGAGGGATTCGTTATGGCTTGTAAAGTTGGAGAGATAAATACAAGATGGTATAAGAAGAACATCATGAAAGTGGACACCCCAACAACTTGCAGAGCATGCCACAGTCAGCAGTCACTATCTGCTTGCAGAGTCCACGCTCCATCAGGATATACAGAAAGACACAATGCGGCACTTTGAATTCTCTACTTCCATCTGAGAGAATTTTATGGTATACACAAGGAGCCAGTGCTACCATATGTGCCTCTGGAAATTGGATCAGTCATCGAAAATGATAGAGCTCGAATCTAATGTAACTATGCTTTTCCAACAACTCGGCAGATACATGCCATAAAGCCAGATATAGTACTGCTGGACAAAGATCTTAAACCGAAACTTAGAACCAGGGTGCCTATAAAAGGTTTCCCACTCTTCAAAAAAAAAACGGAACTAATCAGAATTTTTAGCTGAAAATTCGCATAATGGGGGTTGAGTTATTGATCTTCCTCCCTAAAATAATTTCAAACCTCTCCCACTTCCGGTTATACCGAAAACAGACTACTACTTTCTTGATTTAAATAGCACACCCAGTATATTATTCCTTCATCGAATAGCTTATTTGATAGCAATTTCAGTGATCTGGGCCTCACTTTTCTTTGAATATTTCTTCAGGAGAAGTTTTTTTCGAGATAATCTTTTTCGATCTTGATTTTTCCAATACGTTGTATAACAGACTGGTGGCAGTTCACACCAAAAATGTACAGGGTGTTTACGAGAAGGCCATGAACTTGGACAACTCAAATTCATCAAAACTCAAGATTTTCAAATTGCCACTCACATTTTTTGTTCTTTCAGTCGATTCTACGCCTAAAAAGAGGGGGGGTTACTTAAGCAAACCCTATACCTAAAATGAGGACTTGGAGAGTTAACGACGAAAAACTTGAAATCAGGAAAAAGCGCAATTTCTTAGTGGAAGTGGTCTGTGACTTTCGGTAAACATAGGAAGAAACTAAAATCCGATGTTTCGAAAACTTAATTTGACATTTCCCGATATTTAATTAATTGTTCGTTGCGATTGTTGATTATTTTAAAACATTATTCTTTTTTTTTCTACCAGTATTTATAGACCGAAATAGAATATTTCCATTTATGTAGTTTTCATTGAAAATAGATACTTTTAATTGGGTTTTGGATTCTCAACAATCCAATGAAAAATGAATTAAAATTCATGGGATGTCAAATTAAGTTTTCGAAACATCGAGTTTCAGTTTCTTTCTATGTTTCCGGAAAGTCACAGACTATTTCCACTGAGAAAGTTATGCACATTACTGAAATTGCCATCAAATGTAGTAGTAAAAATATTTTGGGAAGGAAGACCAATGTCAATTTTGAGCTCAAAATTCTGATTAGTTCTCCATAAACGATCATCCATAAACGTCATCGATGTGAATCACCCTTATATTGATTACTTTTGATCGTTACGCTTAATACTGTCGATTTGGCAATGGTACACGCAGTATAATATCACGAATGAATTTTTAAAATTCATCAAGTCAAATTGTCTGGTACTCTACTCACGAATGATTGAAATAAAAATTCCATCAGAAATACCTCAAATAAACCATATTCATGATGTTGACCACCTTAATCGGGTTTGTATAAGCTTCCGTAAGTTTGTACGATGTAAAAACAAATTTGTGAGAATCTGAAATATCCATAGTATATTCATTGCTCATAAAGACGGTTTACTATACCGGGATCATATAAGATCCAAAATAGATGATTTGAGGTCGGTATATTATGAAGCTCTCAACGTGCAGTGTTGCCATGTTTATGGACTGAACGCGTCGGTCAGCTATACGAATCATATACATCAGATTCAAATCGGTAGAAGCGCCCTCGCACTGGCCAAACCCTGAAACTTTCTGTATATAATATCGTGTATAACCGACTTTTCACACCCAGCTGAAAATTCAACCCCAGCACCCCCTAACCTCCCTCATAATGATTCTATAGTCGAACGTTTCCAGACCCGGAGCCGGGTCTGACAACGTCACTTTTGGATCGTATAGTCGGTCGAGTATGCTGATTTGGGTCTGTATGTGCGGTCGAACAAATCTATATATATATATATATATATATATATATTACTATTTATTTATGCCATTAACAACTATGTGGCAGATTTATTTGCCATTGGGAATTGGATTCCGATTAATCCAATCATTTAAATTTAACTATTTTTTTAGCGTTCTGAAATACAAAAATATGTTTCAAATTATTATTGTTGTTTTGCTAATTATAAACATTCCATGAGAGTCTGATTATATAATATGTCATCCAGGAAGCTATGACTGCTCGGTTATGGAAGGAACTTTATGACATATTTTTAGGCTGTGCTCATACAGCCGGATTGTCTCTCTGAATATACATATTATTCTCCTCACACATTCTGACTTTTTGCGCGCGTATTCCGCTAAGAGCGTGCTATTCGATTCATTCGACTCAAGTATCAAATTGTGAAAACATGACTTTTATAAGCTTGCTAAGTTTTGTATTGATCGGATGGCTATAAAGTGTGAAAAAAATATTTTTAAATTTTGTTTCCACGATAACTCGAAGAATGCTGATCTGATTTGAATCTCAGTAGTTAGATACAAAAGACCGAAGAAAACACCTTCGCAAAATTTCGTGAGAATCACACAACCCTTATCTCACACGAAAACTCGATGAAACAGCGTATGGATCGGCTTCAAGAACTGACAAGCAAAACAACATTATGGATGCTGAAGTGGAGAATTATGTTGAACCCCTCAAAAACTAAACTTATATTATTTAACCACAAAATTAACCAAAATTCTCCAATCATTAAACTTACTTGCGATACGATTCATCTCACAAGCAACTGCAAATATCTAGGCATACAGATAGATAACAAACTCAACTTCAAATCTGACAGCAAACTCAAGAAAGATACAGCAATAACTAGAGCTAAACACTTCATCGTCGATGACCTGAAAAAAACGAGGGTATAAGCACCAAAGCTGCCAGTAAAATATATAAAATGATATGTAGACCCAAAGTCGAATATGGACACCCGATTATATCGAATGGAAGTTGTAGTAAGCGAAGAACCATAGAAGTGGGAGAACGAACAAGACTCCGTAGGATCACAAGACTACGACACCCGAACAACCCCCTGCATAATCCCCTTAATCATATGTTGTATGAAATGACCGGACTTGAACTTATTCTGAGGAGGATGAATAGATTGGTCAAAAAATTCATATTAGAAGAACACAACAGAGATATCATGCAACATCTTATTCACAGATACGATAGGAACAGCACACCAAAATAAAATTTCAAGAAAAACCTTTATTTGAATTTTTAATGAACCTAAATTAATACACGTCCACTAACATCAAATATCTCTCTCTCGTAAAGTGGCTAAAAAAATTTCAAAAATATTAAATTTTTTTGTATGCAATAACTCTCGAACAGAATCAGCTAGGCAGTTGAAATTTTCGGAGTAGGTTTGGGAGATAAATATCTCCGATAAGTTCGTTATTGGGCAAAATCGGTCTAATGGTTTCGGAGTAAAACAAAAAAAATTGTTTTTACATTTCAAATTAATTTTTTTTTATGCTGCAGTTCCACCATAAAAATCCATTGATATCAGTTTCAACTCTAACAAGTTAATACTTCCAGAGATATGATTTTTCAAAATTTTAATAGGTTAGAATAGGTTAGGTTGTGCATCTGAATGCAACATTTGAGTTCGTTTCTGAGCATAATCGGCCAAACGGTTTCAGAGTTATAGCCATCTGAAATTTGGTTGTTTTTTGTTCCTCATTAACTCGGAAAATACTAAACCGATTGAATTCAAACAGGGTTATTAGTTGAAAAATGCCAACGCGAAAATTCTTGCCGAATTTCGTGAGGATAGTATCTGTAGAAAATTTTTTAAAAATCATTGAAAATTGAAAAAAAAAATTCTATATATCAGTAGCTATTCGTCTGAAATTGCTGAAATTATGCCAGAGCCTTTAGAACCTAATTCTACTGCCAAGTTTCAAGTTTTAACACGATCGGTTAAATATTGTTGGAGATTCGAGCAGCCTTGTGTGAGTTCAGTAGATGTGTGACCGTTTCCTTGATAACTTTCGAACGGAAGGAGATAGGGACTTGCAATTTTCAGGGTAGGTTGCGTATCCGAATGGGAGAGTTGAGTTCGTTTTTGGGCATAATCGGTCTAACGGTTTCCGATTTATACCCACCTGAAATATTATTTCCTTGATAACTCAAAAAATAAATATTCGATCGAATTGAAGCTTGGTAACTAGTAGTAGAAAATCAACATTAAGATGTGTTCAAAATTTTGTAAGAACCGTACCCCTAGAAAATTTCAAAAAAATTGGTTCAAGCACTGACGTGAAGTCAGAAGCTTTTGCGCGTATGTTCTATTGTCCATTCTTCTGTATTGTATAATGGACAATAGAACATACGCGCAAAAGCTTCTAACTTCACGTCAGTGCTTGAACCATTTTTTAAATCTAGAATGAAACAGGTATTTATGGTCGAGAAAAACTGTAAAGGGTACAACGAAGTGCTGAATCTTATCACCAACATGTTCTGTTATAAGAAGGGGGCTATTTGTACACCTGACTTGCTATAGAGCTTTACCCTGCTTATTATGGCGCCACTCTCGCTCACAGGTCTACTATGTCACTATAAGGAACTCGAAGCGGTACGTGAAGTGAAGCTCCCGCAACGGTCTGACTGCTCACTTATTAAACAAAAATTCTCGGAGAAAGAAGAAAGAGGACCGTAGGTCCCTGACCGTTGCCACATATAGCTCTGATGGGGTAGTTATCAACAGTTGCGATACCTAGGTTATATTGGAATATGCACAATGCACATGTTTATTGGCTCTCTTGTTCCTCTTAACAGAGTGCTTATGAATTTGCCCAACTGTCTTTAATTTCAGAATTTTTGGATGAAAATGGTCTTAAACGCTTTGGTTTGATCAAGAATCCGTGGTCAAAATGTATTCTGTCGGGCTGGTCCTACCAGCCGGCTGTTAACACGATAACTCTCCAACGGAATGAGCTCGACAGTTTGAATTTTCGGAGTAGGTTTGGGAGATAAATATCTCGGGTAACAAGCAAATACATTCGGATATATGATATTTCAAAATTTCAATATTAAATCGTACTTCTGTGTTTTCACAGAATGCGGTAATTATTTTATCTATGAGAAGTATTATATGACCTGCGTCCATACATGTCATCTTATATTCCTATAAGAGACATGTCAAATTTATTTCTGGTTCGTTACTCATAAGCCTTACTTCTGTTCAACTAACTGGTTACTGTTTGCGTTAGCTGTCGTTTGGTCCAGATTGGAAGGTAAACGTTAAAGTGTATTTCTGAATAGTTTTGGTGATGTACGCATGTGAACAATTCAAAATTTGTATTCGCTGAGTTCATAGACAGGGTTGTTTGATTAGTAAGTCGGAAATGAACAGTGCAAGAAAGTCAAGCATAATTTACGAGTCATTATTTCATTATGGAAAATGAACTTACATTATAAGGTAATATTTTGTGCAATAATTAGGAACCTCCAGCGAAAAAAAGATGTTCACTTCTGATGTGGAGTGGAGAAAGGTTGACCCATTTTAGGCCTCCATTCATGGAAACATGGTTATCTAATTATGTAGAGAGTGATTTCCAACTAATGTAGAATTAAGAGTGTCCAATACAGAAGAATGGACAATATAATTTACCATGGTAAATTCGATTAAGGGTGTCCAATACAGAAGAATGGACAATATAATTTACCATGGTAAATTCGATTAAGGGTGTCCAATACAGAAGAATGGACAATAAAACATACGCGCAAAAGCTTCTGACTTCACGTCAGTGCTTGAACAAATTTTTTTTTCGTGATTTTTTTTTAATTTTCTAGGGGTACGGTTCTTAAAAAAATTTAAACACGTCTTTATGTTGATTTTCTACTACTAGTTACCAAGCTTCAATTCGATCGAATATTAATTTTTTGAGTTATCAAGGAAATAATATTCCAGGTCGGTATAACTCGGAAACCGTTAGACCGATTATGCCCAAAAATGAACTCAACTCTCCCATTCGGATACGCAACCTACCCTGAAAATTGCAAGTCCCTATCTCCTTTCGTTCGAAAGTTATCGAGGCAACGGTCACCCATCTACTGAACTCACACAAGGCTGCTCGAATCTCCAACAATATTTAACAGATCGTGTAAAAACTTGAAATTGGCAGTAGAATTAATTAGGTTCTAAAGGCTCTTGCAAAATTTCAGCAATTTCAGACGAATAGTTACTGATATATAGAATTTTTTTTCAATTTTCAATGATTTTTTAAAAATTTTGTACAGATACTATCCTCACGAAATTTTGCGAGAATTTTCACGTTGGCATTCTACAACTAATAACCATGTTTGAATTCAATCGGTTTAGTATTTTTCGAGTTAATGAGGAACAAAAAACAACCAAATTTCAGATGGCTATAACTCTGAAACCATTTGGCCGATTATGCTCATAAACAAACTCAAATGTCGCATTTAGATGCACAACCTTACCTGAAATCTTCAAGCCGCTATCGCTTTCCGTTCTCAGGTTATCGTGACAAAAAAATATTTTTTGATAATTTTCTTGCGATACGATTCTCACAAAATTTCACAAGCGTTCTTAGGTTTATATTCTACAACTATTCAATAAGTTTCAATTTGATCGGATCTATATTGGTTGAAAACAAAATCATTACTCGGAAACCATTGGGCCGATTATGCCCATTAACGAACTCGCCCGTCGTATTGAGATGCGCCACCCACCCTGAAAATTTCAAGTCGCTAGCTCTTTCCGTTCTCAAGTTATCGTGGCAACGGCCGGACAGAATCAAATTTGACCTCGAATTCTTCATTTGGGAGTCGAACCAAATCGTTTGAGACCATTTTCGTAAAAAAATTCGAAAGTTACAGACATTTGGGTAAAATGAAAACGCGATGTTCCCCTGAACACGCGCAATAAGAAATCCGAAAACACATATGACGATGTAAATTAATCATGAAGTACTTCGTTATTCTGTTTAATTTTCCAGTGTCATAAAAAGAGTACACAATGCCATGGTATGTTGTAAAATATGTTCATGTTTCTGGCTCAGTGGACTAATAACTCCGGTATAACTTCGCATTAAGTATAGTAGATTACCTCTTTTGAGTTTATGGCGAATTTTCATGAAGGATAATAATTAATTGCTACTGCCGAAGCTGTGCGAAATGGAATCCCAAGATTAAATTATCATTTTCCCTTTTGGGAGATATGAGATTTCTGTGATTTAGAGTACCATGCATCGACAATATCCGGCAAGGATTAACTCTGAATATTACTAGCGTTACAAATTTGACACTGCAATCTAAAAATTAAAGACCATATAAATTCGATAGTATTACATAGTTTTCTGGGCGCAATCCAATAAAGACCACATGATTCCGTTATATTCCGTGTAATATACATAACCCCCATAATATATCAGGATGTAACCGAATTCTTCTGAAATGAATTTCTTTATCGCTAGTGTTATCCTTGTTCGTTTCCACGACCATATGCTTTTACTGAACCTTCTGAAATTTGATCGACAGTCATTTTGGATTTGTTGTGTATATTACCTAGAAATGAGTAATGAAATAATGTTTTGATAGTTAAATAGGACCAATTCAAACCAACATAATTTACACATTGGAATAAAAATGTGCACGTATATAATACAAAAAATTCTTCAAGAATACTGACGTGAAGTCAGGGTCTTTTGCGCTAATGTTCTTTTGTCTGTTCACGCTTCATATACCCTCACGAAATACTGCATGGTCCTTCCGTCTCTTTTCAACCGAATACTAGATTTCGATTCGATAGGATCTGTATATTTGTAAATGCGTATTTTTTAAAAATTTTGAAGTAAAATTTAATTTTTTTTTTCTAGAGATACAATCCCCAGAAAATATTGACCAAATTTGGGTGCCGGAATTCTATAACCAAGTTTCAATTCGATCCGATCTGTACTTTTTGAGTTATTCGGAAATAACAACAAAATTTCAGATGGGTATACAGATGACAGCACGCTGTTTCCTAGAACATGCCCGCAACATCGCTGTGTCCTATCAGATTTACTGCGATATTATTGTATATAGAAAAAGAAGATTTTTGCAGTAAACCTAATTCTGCTTATTATTACATTCCATACTTGAAACAGTATCTATATGTGAAAACAATAAGGATGCTTTATTTTGTGTATTTTAACTGTAGAGTTGAATACCATGCTATTTATTTGTAAATACATCAAGCTTTAAGAGGTTCTTTCTAATAAGAAAAAATAAAAACATGGGTTCAAGCCCTGTGGACAGGAGCTTTCTGGCGCTCTAGTTCAAACAGACAAATTATATCTCCGAAAGTATTGGTTACTCAGAGTTGGGAATTATATAAATGTATTCATATGATAGAACTGCATCATAAAGGAAATTCAATTCAAATAATAGTTTATTTATCAAGATTAAATGAGTAAATCATGAGAATGAGAACTGCACCATGGAATAAATCAAATTAAATCTGGCCAATTTTGCCCAATAACAAACTTAACCGAGATATTCATCTCCCTAACCTACTCTGAAAATTTCAACTACCTACCTCATTCCGTTCGAGAGTTATATCTATGTCCATGGATGAAAAGCAATCTCACTACTCTCAGATCTCTTACTTCATGTTCCGTTCCGAAATGTAAGACTTTTCTGAGAAAAACTAATTTCGGAGCCAACAACTGAGAATATTCTCACTTCGCTCACAATTCTTCGATTGATTAGATAATGTCATGTCTCAGGAAAATAAGTTGACATTATGACAATTCATACATACGATACGAGTCAAATCGTTTAAGACCATTTCCATCGAAAAATTCGAAAATTACAGACATTTGGGCAAATTGATAAGCACTCAGTTCCGAGGAACTAGAGCGTCAAAAAAATACTGGCGTGGAATCAATCTGAAATGGCGCACTTGTTCATGTTGACCAATCTGAATTGAATGAAGTGTTGAACAAGAACTTAAAAGCTTACTGACCTCAACCAGTGCTTTTTTGTGCGCGTGTTCTTGCTAAGAGCTTGCTATCATTTTACCCAAATGTCTGTAATTCTTTTTGCCAAAAATGATCTGAAACGATTAAATTTGACTCACTGAATAAATATTTGAGGTCAAATTTGAGTATGTGTGGCCGTTGCCACGATAACTTTCGAACGGAAAGATCTCAGAAACTATCCGCCCAAAATATCTTAAATTTTATGAGAGCCTTCGAAACCTAACTCTACAACCAAGTTTGAATATTGTTGGAGATACGATCAGCCTTGGGTGAGTTCAGTAGCTGGATGGGTGACCGTTGCCACAACAACTTGAAAACGGAAATAGATAGCAATTTGAAATTTTCAGGAAGTATTTGGCGTATACAAATATCTCTGACAGTGCGTTAATGGGCATAATGAGCCTACGGTTTCCGAGTCCTCATTTTGTTTTCAAGCAATACACATCCGATCGAATTGAAACCTGGTAACTGGAGTGAAGAATAACGACATAAAGACGTATGTGAAATTTTTCGACGATCGTACTCGCAATCGTATCACCAGAAGATTTAAAATAAATTATTGAAAAATATTATTCATCTCACGATAACTTGAGAACGGAAAGAGATAGCAAATCCTATTTTTTAGCATAGGTTGCGCATCTGAACGCGACATCTGAGTTTTTTAATAGGTATGATCCGCCAAACGGTTTTTGGGTTATACCTATCTGAAACTTTGTTGTTATTTACTCAATAACTCAACAAATTCGAAACCGATCCAATTTAAACATGGTAATTAGTTATAGAATGGCGACGCGCAAATTTGTACAAACTTTCCTGAGAATCGTATCATTAGAAAATTTTAAGAAAGATATGAAAATATATTATTTATCTTACGATAACTAGAGAATGGAAAGAGATAGCGGCTTGTAATTTTCAGGGTAGGTTGCGCTTCCGAATGCAACATTTGAGTTCGTTAATAAGCATAATCGGTCAAATGGTTTTGGAATTATACAGATCTGAATTTTTGTTGTTATTTCCTCTATAACTCAAATAATCCAAATCCGATCCAATTAAAACTCGGTAATTACTTGTAGAATGCTGACGCACAAAGTGTTTGGGAATTTCGTGAAAATCTTATCATGATATTACTTGAGAACTAATATCGTTTGTATATTGTTAGATATCTAAAGAGTTTCAATTCCATTATAATACATAACAGTATGTCAGTAAAAAAATTCTGAGATCACAGACGATTCTCTCATTTATCAAGTCTGTCATTAAAATGGCTCGAAATGTATTAATATCTTATAAAAGCTGAGAAAACAGTCTATATCAACGGCAAATTCGATAAAGACTGTCCATTATATACGTGAATTAAACATTATTTATCGTAATTTTGTCGGTTGAAGATCAAATTTTCATTTTTATATTTCAGCAACTATGTATGCTCGATCGACATTCTATGAGGCGTGATCATGAGATGGAACATGCGCGCAAAAACTCCTGACTTCAGGTCAGTGCTTCAACCAATTTTTATATTTCCACTAAATACAGAGGTTCAATTCGGTCAGATCTATATTTTTCGAGTTATTGTGAAAACAAAATCTCAGTTGCTGAGGTACATAGTTCGTCAATTTTCTAGTCATGGGATCCTCGCAAAATTAATTGCATCAGTTATCGTTGTGGTATTTTGCAACTACCGAGTATCAATTCGATCAAATCAGTACCTACCTGTTTTTCGAGTAATTGGGAAAACAACATTTTCATTTTTTTTTCTGATCCTAGTCATCTGGTCGATACGGATCTTAGCGTAACCTTAAAGGTCATAATCCTAAAGTTGTTTCGAAAATATTTAGAGAAGAAGTTTAAACTTAAAATGGTCATAACTACGAAAACACTGGGTGAATTTTGCCCATTACTGAATTTTTCCGAAATTTGTATGCCCCGAATCTAACCTGAAAATTTCAACTCACCAAGGTCATTTCGTTTTAGACGGGTATAATTAGATTTGGCCCAGATTATATATCCGTGAGTCGAACCCAATCGTTTGAGACCATTTTCAGCGATAGCACGATTTTGACTAGGAAATTTCTATATTGACCGCAAAGGACATATCTATTTCTTTATTATATCCAGTATCAGTACTAACATCAATTCACGTGTGTCTCAAAAAGTAGAGCTGATATCTGGAGCCGTTTTTGAAATAAGCTCATTAAACACATTCAAAATCAATTTTTGGCACTCTTGTTCCTCAGAACAGAGTGCTTATCAATTTGCCTAAATGTCTGTAATTTTCGAATTTCTGGCTGAAAATGGTCTTTAACGGGTAAAATCCACCAAGTGGTTTCAGAGTTATGGCCATTTTTAGTAAAAACATTTTTTATGAATATTTCCGAAAACAATCACTCGATCTATCTGAAATTTAGCATTCAATTGTAGAATGATGACCTTTATATGCATGCAAAGTCTTGTATTGATCGGGTTGCCGTAAAGTGTCAAAAAAAAAATTAAGTTTTGTTTCCACAATAACTCTCGAACAGATAGAGCTAGGCAGTTGAAGTTTTCAGAATAGGTTTGGGTGATAAATATCTCGGTTGAGTTCGTTATTGGGCAGAGTCAGTCTGATGGTTTCGGAGTAACGAAAAATTATTTTTTTTTTATTTACAAATTTCAAATTAATTATTTTTTAAGATGCAGTTTTATCATAAGAATTCATCGATATCATTTTCAACTATAACAAGTTATTACTTTCGGAGATATGATTTTTCGAAATTTCAATAATAAATCGTACTCCTATATTTTTACAGAATGCTCTAATTATTTTATCTTTGAATTATCGTAAGATCTGTGTTCACACATGTCATTTTGGTCTTGCGTCCAAATTTTACGTATGAGTTGGACGCAAATCCAACATAATGTTTAAAACGGACCATACCTGTGGTGTCCGTTATCACATAATAACACAATAAGCCTCGGGTTAACCATTTAATTATACTTCACTATATGAATCGATTTCAACTTTTTTTATATCTTCAATACCGCTTACTTCGTCTACCTCTCATTCTCAATTAACATCTTTTTTATTATCTACTGCGCATGTTCATATAACCCCTACTATTCAAATATCTCAACCCCTTTTTAAACCTCTTATCTCACTAACTGAGTACTAACTATTACTAATTTTTTTTACTTACTAACTATAACAATATTTTCCATTTACTTACTAAACTGTATTTTGAACTTACAAACTATAACTATATTTTTATTCTTTTTCATTTTATTTTTATACTTACTAGTTAACTGTACCTGAACCTATGTAGTCCTTAAACTTACTCTACCTTTAACACAATTTATTCATCAACTTTATGTGCAATCCTACTACTAACAATTATTTCATTTTTTCCCTAGAGAAAGTATACATTCACGGAGACTCAAAAATTGCTATAAAAAAGTACATTTGTGACATTTGGCAAAACGACTGGAACAATAGTTCATCGAAACTTCACGAAATTTGTCCGAAACTCCAGCAAAACAAGTTAGCACCGCTAAAGAGAACCCAAAAAACTCTTCTCCACAGACTACGTATTGGCCATACACGTCTTACACATGCCTATCTCATGTCATCAGAAAACCCTCCATCATGTGAAAACTGCAATACCCCACTTACAATAAAACGTATCCTGATAGAATGCCGAATGTATTCTGCTACCAGACGGGACCTTCAAATCCCACAAAGTCTACGAGAGCTACTTGGCACAACAAAATTTTCACAGGAGCTCATCAACTTCCTTCAGACAACTGGCATTCTCTACAAATTCTGAAATGTATATGTATCATTTAAATACCCAAATATTGTATTAACTCATTGTAACTAATATTCAGTATCTGTGTCAATGACCTGTGATGTCGAGACACGTTAATTAAAAAAAAAAAAAAAAAATTATTTCATTTAATTCATCAAAAGTATATACATGTATTTACAAAAATAACTACAATTTTAAGCAATAGACTGATTTCTCATTCTGAGTCTTTCTGATCTTCTAATAAGGATATCATCTTTTTGTCTTTCAGAACTATCTACCTTCGAGTTATCACTCACACATTTTATGAACTGATTTATTTGTCTTTTGATTATCTGTCCATTGTCTCTAATTTCGATATGAAATATCACAGTAGATAATTTCTTAATTATTTCACCTTCTAATTCAACTTTTTTTTTCTTATTACCTAATACCTTTGTCATAACCGTGTCACCAACTTTGAAATAATTTTTTTATGTGTTTATCCTCCTTTTCAACTGAATTTCATTATTGTATACATACGTCATTCACTAATTTACTTCTAAATACATTAAATCTATTGCCTATAGCTCTTTGAAAAATAATTTCTGCTGGAGAAATGCCTTCCACTGGGTGAATCATTGTGCGATAATCAAATAAAAATAAATTAATCGCTGACTTTAGAGTTTTGCCTGAATTTACTATTTTGTTCACCTTGTCTTTATATGTTTGAACAAAATTTTCGGCTGCACCATTGGTCGCTGGATGATATGGTGGCGAAAACGAATGTACAATATCAGTTGATTCTAAGAAATTTTTAAATTCCGAACTAGCAAATTGTGGACCATTATCAGTGACTAGATGATCGCAAGGACCAAACCTCGAAAATAATATCTCAAATACTGCAATAGTTTTCTCTGATGTAGTATTCGTTCTGATATCAAAAACTTCTGGCCATTTTGAATGTGCATCTATTATTACTTGAAACATACGACCAAATAATGGCCCCAAAAAATCTGCATGTAACCTTGCCCAAATATTGGTAGGATATGGCCATTTCATAGAAGATATTTTCTCGGGTGGCTTCCTATTGCAAGCGCATATTTCACAAGTATTTGCTAAGCTTTCACTATCGTAATCTATATCCGGCCACCAGAAATATGATCTTGCCACTTGTTTCATCCTAACAATGCCAAAATGTGATTAATGTAATTTCGCCAAAACTTCCTTCCTTGAAGCCTCTGGTATAACGACACGCGAACCTCTCACAATGTAATATTTTTCTACACCCAATTCTAGTCTTTTATCATAATATTTCTTCTCCTCCTTTGATAATTTATCTGAATGATGAAGTTCATTCTTCGGTATAATCTTCGAAGCAAAAGCAATGGGACATTCCTGCCCATTCTCGAATTTATGAGACAATATGCTTGACAACCCAGTAGCACTGGCATTGCACGCAATTACTAATTGAACCCCTGGTTGATATGGGACTAACACTTTACCGGACAACAACTAAGTTTTAACCCACGTAATAGCCTTAATACATATATGGTCCAAGTGAAAATCAACCTTTTTCAATTTATCGTATAGAACCTTCAAATTGTCAGCTCTATTTCACAAAAAACACTCATAAAAATTTACTACACCTGAAAATGCCTGTAGTTCTTTCTTAGATTTGGGCATTGCTAAATTTTGAATAGCTCTAACTTTTTCAGGTGAAGGTTTCAATCCTTCCTAATCCAACAAATATCCCTAAATTTAAATTTTTTCCTTAAATAATTCACATTTATTTTTATTAACTCTAAGATCATACTCAATTTAAAATATATTTTCTCTGACGTCTCTAAATTTTCTTTATCCGTCTTTCCTGTACAATATATGTTATGAATATAAATTTCGGTATTATCAATTCCTCTCAGTATTTCACTTAATATATCCTGGCATTCGGCTGGACTTGAAGCAATGCCTTCAGGCAACTTTCTTTACCTGAATAAACCATCTTCAGTAATAAACATTAACGGTTGCGACTTTCTTCTGCAACTTCGAATTGCATGAATGCATGCTTCAAGTCTATTCGAGACTATTTCTTTCCCAATTTCAAAGTTTAAAATACTGCTTCTTTCAGTGGTATAGGATGCTGCTCAACAATCAATTGTGGGTTCACAGTTATTTTAAAATTACCATAGATTCTAACTCCGTCGCCTTTGATTACTGGAACCACTGGTGTAGTCCACTCACTGATTGTTACTGGCTCCATATTACCAATTGACACTAGTTTTTTTACTTCATTACTCACTTTACTTCTTAGGGCAAATGACACACGGTATGGCTTACATTGTACAGGTTTAAAGTTTTCCTTGAATTTAAGTTTTATTTTCCTACCTGTATAATTTCCTTCCTTATCAGAAAACAATGAAGGGTAATTTGAACCGAAATATTGCATAAGATTTTCATGTTCACATTGTATATTATTCAATGAATTAGTTGGCTGAAATTGAAGAGGCCACATGCCAAAAACTTCAAGCCACTGTCTCCCAATTCAATGTTTGCCGTTTCCAGGTAAAACATATACTTCCAACTTATGAAAACAATTATTAAATTTTACCTTTAAATCTGTTACTATTCCCTTAATAGCTAATTTAGAATGATCGTACTCGGTTAAATTCATAAGAGGAGCTACCATTCGTTTGTTTGGAAAATTTTCCTGAAATGTAACCTCAGATATAACGCTTACATATGACCTTGTATCTAGTTCCATTTTTACATTTTTGATTTCTATTTCAATCTCAAAAAGTATAGGATCTGTAGAGTTATTGGCGATTTCCGAAATACTTTCAATGTTGTGTTCATTTTCGCTCAAATAATGAAAATCATATTCTTCATCACTGATGTCATCATTACAGACCTCACCGCTTTCATATTCTAGTTTTTCATAATCTAGTGAATTAACATTTTTGTTATTTTTCTTAAAACCAGCATTCTCTACGTGACATTTTATATGGCAATAATTACAAATCTTATACCTATATCTACAATTTCTAGCAAAATGATTTCTTTTTCCACAACAATAACAGGTTACGATTTTTGAGGTTACCAGTACATTTCAACTATAGCCTTACTTTCATTCAACTAACTGGTTACTGTTGCGTTTGCTGTCGTTTGGTTCAGTTTACAAGATAAACGTCATTAATGTCAAACGGAATTGAAAGTGTATTTCTGAACAGTTTGGTTGATGTACGCATGTAAATAATTTGAAATTTCTATTCGCTAAGTTCATAGGCAGAGTTTTTTGGTTACTGAGTCGAAAATTAAGAGCGCAAGGAAGTCGAGCATAATTTACGAGTCATTCTCTAATTATGGAAGATGAACTTATATTATTAAGTCATATTTTGGTCAATAATTATGAACCCAAAGCGGAAAAATGATGTTCACTTCTGATGTGAGGCGGAGAAAGATTGACCCACTTTAGGTCTCCATTCATGGAAGAATGGTTATCAAATTATTTAGAACGGGATTTCCAACTAATGTACAGTTTACGGGTAGTTATTCATTCGTAAGACTATATAAGATTTCCTACATAAGTATTATGGTTTGTGTTCTCTCTGGACTGATCACATTAGATTTGTTTCATAAATAAAACTGGCTATTTCATTCACTTAATTTTTCAGAATAACTTCTGATAGTTTTGAATCACAAAATTGGGCAGTCATATAAAGATAAGATTCAAAGGGGTGACAATTCGCTCGTTATAGTGAAAAAAGCGGATAGAAATAAATGAATTGAGGAAACTTAATAAATTAGTAACATAACCCAATTGCCTCACTAGTCACAACGTACAAATGACAGCCAACATATATCCGAAAATGTTTGCTTGTTTGACGTAAACAGATCGCAACTAGGTTTCAGTTAGCAAACAACCACAAATGAAATTAATGTAAAATGCTAAGAGACGTAAACAGTTAGCTAATGTTTGCAATCGAAAGTGAGGCTAATGAAAACCGTTTGGAGTGTTTGCACTACAACGTCTACGTTATCTGCTGACCACAATGGTAGACTTCCCTTTTCTGTCTTCTTCGTTCCCTGCGTGTACTCCTCCATATTCTCTTCTCACTCCATTCTCGTACCAGCGTGATCCTCCTTTAAACATCGCCTTATTGTGAATTTGCCGCTGGCCCATCTCTTGATATCGACTGTATCTGTTTGATTTGTCATACATATTATTATATTTCTTGAAGCCTATTTTTTCTACGTAATGAATAGTTTCCTCTTTTTTCAAACTTAAGGAATTTTTAACTGCATTCTCTCGTGCTTCTGCGATGGCTAATGCATTCTGAACAGTTGAGTTTTCTTGTCGAAAGAGTTTTACTTTCGTTTCATTATGCAAAAGTCCACAAACAAATTGGTCTCTCAAGGCAGTATGTATTTCTTTGAAGTTACAATGCAAGGAATTTTCCTTCAGTCTGGAGACGAATTCTGACACTAATTCGTTAGGATATTGTTTAACATTGTAGAACTTACTGCGTTCGGAAATTTCAGATGGAGTTGGATTCAAATGATTTTTCATAAGTTGAACTAGTTCGTCGTATTTGAAATCCTTGGTTTTTTTTGGTGCCACTAAATTACGGAAAATGATATAAGTTTCTTGGCACACTCTCGTAAGAAGTTCGGCACTATATTTTCCTTTATCGATATCTTGTGTTTCGAAGTATAATTCGAGTCTTCAATGAATATATCCCAATTGTTCTTACGCAGTGTAAACAAGATCTTACTCTCTGTCATTTTTGCTCGCACTGTCACTTTCGTTGAAACTATATTGTTGTCTTTCTCTGATTCACTCTCTGAAACGTTATCATCTGCATACGCTTGGCGCCACTTTTTATTAGCAGTCGCCTTAATTTTTCGAATTTTTAACTTTTTGCAACGTCTATACCTAATTTTCATAATTCGTCTATTATTATGAGTTTATTCAACTCATAGATCCGTCAAACTTTGTTCTATACTGGATTCGGACTAGGGTCTCTCGAACTATAATTGCGTTCTTGCATATCACAGCGCCATACGTGAAACTCGTAATGTTAATAAACTTCACTTTGTTCAATTTTCACCTTTATCCTCGTCGCCATTAATACCAATACGAACTTTGCCACATTGTAGAGAACTATATATAATAACTATATAATATTCTGTTACGTTTTAAGCGCCATTTCTGAGTGCGTTTTTCAGCGGGTAATCAAATATCCGAAGGCGGTTTTGGGCAGGTGAGTTATTGATTTTCCTTGCCTTTTATGTGGTCGTCTCCAGTTTCATTTTAAAATAATCATTCGTAAACATTCAATATTTATTAAAACTCTTAATTTCTGAACTACTTGGGAAACGTATGAATATAAGGTAACTTTGAATCGTTCAAAGTTACCCGATGTACCAAATTCAAATTGCGGGTGGAGAATGCCACGAAAATCGGAAAAAGTGACAACGGATGTTAGAAACTATGGTACAAAAAAGTGGGAAAGCCCTGTGGACAGGAGCTTTGACGCTATTGATCAAACTTTGACGAATCATATCTCCGATAATATTGGTTTCTCAGAGTTGTTAATGATATCAATGGATTCTTATGATAGAACTGCATCATAAAGTGAAATAAATTAAATGAGAATACACGGATATCATTCCCAACTCTGAGAAACCAATAATTTCGAAGTTATTTTTCAATAGACACATTTTGCTCTATTACAAGAATCCATTGATCATTCCCAACCCTGAGACACGCTTACTTTCGGAGAAATGATTTGTCAAAGTTTCAACAAGAGCCCCAAAGCTCCTGTCCACAGGGCTTGAACCAATTTTTTTGTTCTATTTTTTTGACTTCTGTTATTGTTAACTAGTTCCATGCTAAATATATGTATCTATCAAAATTGATTTGAACAATAATAAGTTTGCCATACTGCCAATCCAAAACCAAGTATGTCATCGCGCGGAATTCATTATATCGTCGTCTTAATAAGAAAATTGCCTAACTCCATTTTCTTCATGGCCTTTTAAGGCGAAAAATATATAACTCCAATAATATTTAGAGAAACTGGTCAAGTCCTCTTTTGCTACTCTGGAGTTACAGAATAATGAATAATCAATACATGGTTGCGGAATCTATTATTTATTCAAAGATTTATCCGATATATATTAATTTTTGCTCCTCCTGTCAAATTATCCAATACGGAGTTAGGCCGTTTTCTTATTAAGGCGACGATACTTCCAGTTTCAAGATAACAGTGAATTATGAATTACGGATATTTCATTTTTGGAGATATTAACAAATAATATTTTCTCACATCTTTCCATGATTTCCACTATCAGCAACTCCGAGATAATTGCAAGAAGACTCGGAATCATCGAATGCAGGAGTGCCTGTGAAAATTATCCAGACTGCGACTGTTGGGATAAATGATCCGATGTAATTGCATTCGTAATTACTGTTCTCCTTTGCAGCTCGCTGGTGCAGCGGAAAATGCAGGGAAAACTTCATTAGAGTCTGGAATTCGTCTCGAGCTCAGCTACGTCACGGAGCATTTTCTCATGTCAAATAGAATTTCTGTCGCAGTTATTACATGAGAATGAGACATTTTTATCAGAATGACGTGTATAATAATGTAGGAGAAAAGAAATTTGTATGCACTCGAGTTTTTTGAGTGAATGCAAATATGCCTACATTATTGATACCTGCGAATCAGAAACTATGAGCGCGTTTAAATTCATCAATTATAATTGCGAAGCAGTAATTGTCTACAATTAACTATTTTCTCCTTTGAAATGTACCGGTGTTCTAGAATAGTTCTCGATTTGTACTACCTATTATAGTTGGAGTTGAATGATAAATGCAAATGCTGTGGCAGGCGAAAGCTTATTGTTTGACATTATTGTGCCGATGAATAGCATCAGTTCGTGTATGTTAAATATTAATGTTTTTCCATTGGGGTCTGCGTGATTTTATTAAAATTTGGTTCAAGCACTGACGTAAAGTCAGGAGCTTTTGCGCGCATGTTCTGTTGTACTTTCTCCTGTATTGGACACTCTTTTTTGCGCGTATGTTCTGGAGAACATCGCGTTATCATTTTGCCCAAATGTCTGTAATTTTCGAATTTTTTGCCGTCAATAGTCTCACAGGATTGAGTTCGACTACCTGATGAAGAATTCGAGAACAAATTTGATTCTGTACTGCTGACTAGCCGGCCGTCCGTTGTCACGATAACTTGAGGACGGAATGAGATAGCGACTTAAAATTTTCAGGATAGGTGGCTCATCCCAATACGACGGACTAGTTCGTTAATGGGCATAATCGGCCAATGGTTTCGGAGTAATAATTTTATTTTCAACCAATATGAATCCGATAGAATTGAAGCTTGGAGAATAGTTGTAGAATATCACAATAAGCAAGATTGTGAAATTTTGGTAGAATCGCATGACTACAAAATTTCAAAAAAATTATAAAAAAATATTTTTTCTGTCACGATAACCTGAGAACGGAAAGAGATAGCGACTTGAAAGGTGAGGTTGTGCTTCTGATTGCAACAGTTGAATTTGTTTAAAGGCATAAACGGCCAAACGGTTTTGGAGTTATAACCATCTGAAATTTGGTTGTTATCTCCTCAATAACTCGAAATATACAAAACCGATTAAATTCAAACATGGTTATTAGTTGAATAATGCCAACGCGAAAATCTCACGAAATTTCGTATTACTAGAAATTTTTTTTAAACTCATTGACATAAACGGCCAAACGGTTTGGAGTTATAACCATCTGAAATTTGGTTGTTATCTCCTCAATAACTCGAAATACACAAAACCGATTAAATTCAAACATGGTTATTAGTCGTATAGTGCCAACGCGAAAATCTTACGAAATTTCGTATTACTAGAAAATTTTTCAAAAATCATTGAAAATTATTGAAAAAAACTCTATATATCAGGAACTATAAGTCCGACATCGTAAAATTTTGCGAGAGCCTTTAAAACCTAACTCCACTGCCGAGTTCCAAGTTTGAATACGATCGGATATATATTGTTGGAGATTCCATATATCAGAAACTATTCATCCCACATGGCTGAAATCTTTCGAGAGCGTTCAGAACCTAATTCTACTACCATGTTCTAAGTTTGAACACGATTGGATCTATAGTTTTGGATATTCGAGCAGCCTTGTGTGAGTTCAGTAGCTGGATGGGAGATAGGGACAATTTTTAATTTGTTCGTTTTTCTCCTCTTATCATTTAATTTTTGCGCGTATGTTTGAATTGAAGCTTGGTAACTACTTCTAGAATATCGACATAAAGACGTGTGTAAAATTTTGTGAGAACTGCATACCCCTAGAAAATTTTAAAGAAATTACTAAAAAAAATGGGTTCGAGCACTGACGTGAAGTCTGGAGTTTTTGTACGTATGTTCTATTGTCCATTCTTCTGTATTGGACACTCTTTATTCGAATTTACCATGGTGAATTCTATTGTCCGTTCTCCAGTATTGGACAGTCTCAATCGAATTAACTATGGTATTTTTTTTTTAAATATATTTTCTTTGATTTTCTATTCATGTGACCCTCATAAAATTTTGTAAGAGTCTCCGCGTCAGTATTTTTCAACTATCTACCGTGATGTAAATAGATCATATCAGTATTTTTCGAGTTATTGGGAAAGCGATTTCAGATGGTTATAATTCCGAAACTACTTTAAGGATTTTGTCCACTAACGAACTCAGCTGGCGCATTTCGATTCCAATCGTTCTCTGAGAATTTCAACTCTCTAACTCATTGCGTTTGAGCGTAATTATGCTGACGGCCGGAGAGAATCTAGTTTGACCTTGAATTCTTCATCAATGAGTCGAATCTAATCGTTTTGTTCGAAAATCACTGACATTTGGGCTAGCTGATAGGCACTCTGTTCACCTAACAGCGCTCCAAAAAAATGTCAGACGACAAACTTTGTAGTTAACAACAGTTTGGTAACTTATGTAGTATCAACGATAGTATTTAATCGAACAAAATAGTCAGTGCTTTGTATTTGATTCACTATCAATATCAATTTTGCGTCCTGAGAAATTTCATTGAATGCAACAGATTCACTTAGCTAGATCAAAAATCATTATATTCGCATCGGAAAGCGACATATTTTTAATTCAAAATGTATTGAGTATTTATACAAATTCATATTCCAAAGAATTCATGGAATATGCACGTTTTAAATTATGTTCTTACAAAATATTGGAATATTTTGATCGTTTACTGAACGAGTGCACTAAGGCTTCTGATGGCTTCGACGAAATATTGGTCTACAGTTCAGGTTTCACTCGTATAAATATCACTCATTTTCAGCAAAACAAAATGAACGTATCTTGTATCATTCTATTTAATCGGCGGCAAAATTTATGTTCTTTCTCCTGACGAGTCAAGTATTATCGATGCAGAATCTCTCAAATATGCAACAAAAAACAAGTTGCTCTCCGGTGGAGTGCTCCAAGAGCAGTCGAAGCCCGACCTCGAGCACCGCATAAGTGTCATCCTGACGAAGCGTCATTTTCAGGAAGTATGTCGAGGGCCTGCCACTAACATATTTTTTGGAGATTTCGCAACGAGGAAGGGGAAAACGAACGAAAGAAGCTCTTATGTTTTCAAATTTGAGGGACGACGACAGGGTTGTTTCTATAAGAGTTAACGATGATAAAATATATAACCGGCATCGGACTTGTTACGTTTAGGATGAATAAAGGCACATTGTTAGCTTTCAGTTGATAAGAGTTCATATTTGTCTCTTTTACATGGTGTAAAAAATTACTTAGCTGTTATCGGATGAAAAGACAAAAATAGGTTCAAGCCCTGTGGACAGGAGCTTTGACGCTCTTGTCCAAACTTTGACAAATCATATCTCCGAAATAATTGGTCTCTGGGAATGATATAAATGGATTCTTACGATAGAACTGCATCATGAAAGACATTAGATTCAAACAGACCAATTCTCCCCAAAAACGAATTTATCTGAGATATTCATTCCTCAGATCTACTCTGAAAATTATATTATGTCAATTAAAACTTAGACAACATTGCAGTTCTGATTTTACTGGAGATATTCTGAACCAAATTTGATTATGTATCTAACCAAAGAATATATTTCCATCATCATATGGATTATCCACGGGCATTATATTATCACCTCAAAAGTACGATAGCTGAGGTTATTTCATTGGTCATTTTGCAGTCAATCATAATTTGTTTTATAGAGCAGGAAGGGTATTTTATATCAAGAATAACAAACCTGAAATAATTTCGACACTTATCATCACAGGAAAATGAGATGACATGTAAGAGCACAGATTATATAATAATTCATAGATAGAAAAATCAAGTACAGCATTCTGTGAAACATAGAAGTACGATTCATTATTGAAATTTCGAAAAATCATATCTCTCAAAGTATCAGCTTGTTATAGAGTTGAAAACGATATCAATGGATTTTTATGGTGAAATTGCATCTTAATAAAAATTTAATTTGAAATTTGTAATGTAAAAAAAAATGTTTTCCTTCATAAGTCTGTAACCATCGATTTTGCTCAATGACAAATTTAACCAAGACATTTATTCTCCAAACCTACTCTGAAAATTTCAACTGCCTAGCTCATTCTGTTCGAGAGTTTATTAAATTTGAAATTTTTTTTTTACACTTTACGACAAGTAATCATTGAAGGATACTGTAGGAGGTGTATTCATGATTGAATAAATAATAAATTTTTTATTTTATAGATATTTTTCAGAATTTGGGATAGAAAACCCAGAAAGAAACCATTCAATGACTTTACGACAACCCGATCAATACAAAACGGATACATATGAAGGTCATTATTCTACAATTTGATGCTAAATTTCAGATAGATCGAGTAATCGGTTTCGGATATATTCATAAAAAATGTTTTTACTAAAAACGGCCATAACTCCGAAACCGCTTGGATTTTGCCTGTTAACGAACTCGTCCGAGATATATACTCTCCAAATCTACCCTGCATATTTCAATCCTCTAGCTCCTTTCGTTCGAGAGTTATCGTCTTAACGGCCGGACATAATCGATTTCGACCACAGATTCTTGATCAGTGAGTTGAACCAAATCGTTTGAGACCTATTTCAGCCAAAAATTCGAAAATTACGGACATTTGGGTAACTCTGTTCCGAGGACAAGAGCGCCAAAAAATACTCGTTTCTTCGGAGATGAATTGTAAAGAGTATTATAGAAGGCTTCGAGTAATAATACACCTTATAGTCATTCTGCATGTTATTAGTTGAAGTATCCCTACGCAAAAAAAATCAGATTTGCTTAAATCCGGTGTCCTAGCAGGTCATGTTGTTGGTCCGCACCTACAAATCCCTCTAGGCCGAAAATAATGGGCCAGTTCCACTATATTCAGCAACAACATTTGGTTTCTAACGCGCAAAGGAATCTCAGCTAATAAACCCGGCAGAAAGTACTACAAGAAAATCAAATAAGCAGACCATCGAAAATCTGAGGCACTATTGCTCAATTACCAATAACTGCTCCGTAGATGTTCACTGACCTATTGTGTTTATTGTTTATTTCTCTGCTCATTCTTGGATTTTAAGTAGAATAATAAAGAAAATTTTGTCTAGTGACGAAAACAGAATTACGAAACGTCGCTTCATCCGTGATTGAAACATAATCGAAAAATTGGTTCGAGCACTGACGTTAAGTCTGGATCTTTTGCGCGTATGTTCTATTATCCATTGTCCTGTATTGGACACTCTTAATCGAATTTACCATGGTGAATTATAATGACCGTTCTCCTTAATCGAATTAAACCTGGTAAATTCGATTAAGAGTTCGCACGAATTTTCTACAACTAAAAACCATACTTGAATTTAATCGGTTTTGTATTTTCGAGTTATTGACGAAATAACAACCAAATTGTAGATGGGTATAACTCCAAAACCGTTCGGCCGATTATGCCTATAAACAAACTCAAAGGTTACTATTCGATGCACAACCTAACCTGAAAATTTCAAGTCGCTATATCTTTCTGTTATCGTGACAATAAATAAGTTTTGATGAATTTTTGAAATTTTCTAGTAATATGATTCTCACAAAATTCCACAAAAGTGCTTAGGTTTATATTCTATAACTATTAACCAAGTTGCAATTCGATCGGATTTGAATTGATTGAAAACAAAATGATTACTCGCAAACCATTGGGCTGATTATGCCCATAAACGAACATGTCCCTCATATTAGGATGCGCCACCGACTCTGGAAATTTCAAGTCGCTAGCTCTTTCCGTTCTCAAGTTATCGTGGCAACGGCCGGTCGGCCGGCTGGACAGGGTCAAATTTCACCTCGAACTCTTCATCGGGGAGCCGAAACCAATCGTTTGAAACCATTTTCAGCAAAAAATTCGAAAATTACAGACATTTGGCAAAATGATAACGCGACGTTCGCCAGAACATACGCGCAAAAATATAGAAATCTGTAGCAAACTTCAACAGTTACAGAACTACCGACAGTTTGGGAAATCAACATCACACAGCGTCTTTAAATGCGGTAAGCCTGAAATATATGTTTTTGCGCGCGTGTTCCGCAAGGAACAGCGTGCTATCATTTCGTCACAATGTCTGTATTTTACGAATTTTTTTTCGAAAATGGTCTCAAACGATTGGGTTCGACTCCCTGAAGAATTCGAGGTCAAATTCAATTCTGCCCGTCCGGTCCGGCCGGCCGGCTGTTAACACGATAACTCTCGAACGGAACGACTTAGAGCGTTGAAATTTGCAGGGTAGTTTTGTAGCGTGAATATCTCGGACAAGTTCCATAACAGGCGAAATCCACCAAGCGGTTTCGGAGTTAAGGCCGTTTTTAGTCAAAACGTTTTTTATGAATATTTCCGGAACCGATCACTCGATCTTTTTGAAATTTGGCATCCGATTGTAGAATCATGACCTTTATATGCCTGCGAAGTTTCGTGTTAAACAGACGGCCCTAAAGTGGCAAAAAAAAAATTTCAAAAATTTTAAAATTTTGTTTTCACTATAACTCCAAAAATACTGATCTGATTAAATTGAAACTCAATAGTTAGATGAAAAAGACCAATCCAAACACTTTTGCAAAATTTCGTGAAGATCACGTGACATGAAAAAATCAAAAAATACTACTATTTTGCGGAATACTTTGCTTAAAATGCCGAAACCTATTTTTTTGAGGTTCATGCTTCCTTTTCCGGGCATTTTTCGTTGTGCGCATGCGCAGATGAGAAGTCATTTAACTGCTGTAGTTTTCGTCAGAGAGGATTGGGGTTTTGGGGTGGCGGATGCTATTCCTCCATAGAATCCAGATCCCTGATGAGGGTCTGCGCATGCGTAGATTAAAGATGCGATATCTCCCGAGTCACTAGTGTTGGAGAATCGGAGTTTTTTGTAAGGTGTGTTATTTTGAGAGGACTTTTAGCCGCGTATAGATTGCGCATGCGCAGAAGAGAAGTGACTGTTTTTTAATTGGATGGGTTATGTTGGGAGTGCTGAGTCGATATTGTGAGGTTTTGAAAGAATATTCATAGCAATTCAGTTCAAGGACAAGTCAGTTTGGGGGATGTAGCGTTGTTTCCGAGTTAAAGTGTTCGTACCGTGGCCCTGGGGCTAATTTTGAAATTGATGTTACCCCTTACAGGCATTTTTCGTTATGCGCATGAGCAGACCATCAGTGATTTAACTGGTGGTGTTTTCGTCAGAGAGGATTGGGGTTTTGGGGTGGCAGATGCTATTCCTCCATAGAATCCCCTATTGAGGGTCTGCGCATGCCTGGATTAAAGATGTGCTATCTCCTGAACCACTAGTGTTGGAGAATCGGAGTTTTTTGTAAGGTGTGTGATTTTGAGAGGACTTTTAGCCGCAAGTAGATTTCGCATGCGCAGAAGAGAAGTGACAGTTTTCGGGTTGTATGGGTTATGTTGGGAGTGCTGAGCCGATATTGTGAGGTTTCAAAAGAATATTCATGGCACTTAAGTGCAAGGACAAGTCAGTTTGGGGGATGTAGCATTGTTTCCGAGTTAAAGTGTCCGTACCGTGGCCCTGGGGCTAATTTCGAAATTGATGTACCCCTTACGGGCATTTTCCGTTATGCGCATGAGCAGACCATCAGTGATTTAACTGCTGGTGCTTTCGTCAGAGAGGATTGGAATTTTGGGGTGGGGAATGCTATTCCTCTATAGAATCCCCGGAGGGTCTGCACATGCGTGGATTCAAGAAGTGATATCTCCTGAACAACTAGTGTTGGAGAATTGGAGTTTTTTGTGAGGTGTGTAATTTTAGGAGGACTTGCAGCCACGAGTATATTGCGCATGCGCAGACGAGAAGTGAATGGTTTTGGGTTGTTTGGGTTTTGTTGGGAGTAATGAGCCGATATTGTGAGGTTTTAAAAGAATATTCATGTCAATTCAGTGCACGGACAGAAGTCAGTTTGGGGGAAATAGCGTTGTTTCCGAGTTGAAATGTCTGTATGGTAGCCCTGAGGCAAATTTATAAATAACTATATTCGGTAGATCTATATTAAAATACGTTCGGATTTGGAGAAGAGGCAATTGCTTTCCTAACGGAGGTCCCACAACCGCATTTTTTTTTGATCTACAGTAAAGCTAACAGCCAAACTGTATTGATAGCTATATTTGTTAAAGGAACTTGAAAAAAAAAACACCGACGTGAAGTCAGTACTCTTTGGCGCATGTGTTCACGGTGGCTAATTTGAATTGAATGATGAGTACTTCAAGCTCAGTGGATAGAGCGAGCCGAAGATCTACCCAAAGGATAGTGGACACCATTCACTGTCGGTTCAAAAATTAACAGTGCTGTATCTAAGCTGCCATCAGGATAGAGTAACAAAGTTGGAAAAGAACACAACTGACTCTCCTTAGTCGCACAAGCTCCTAGAATATTTGGGAGGGTCAGTGTAATCCTAATCATGTTTATAGCACGCGCGCCAAAGCAGATTGAGTTTTTACACTTTTTCTTTCATTGTTAAGTCAATCTGCTTTTGCGCGCGTGCTATAAACATGATTAGGATTATACTGACCCTCCCAAATCTTCTAGGAGCTTGTGCGACTAAGGAGAGTCAGTTGTGTTCTTTTACAACTTTGTTACTCTATCCTGATGGCAGCTTAGAAACAGCACTGTTAATTTTTGAACCGACAGTGAATGGTGTCCACTTTCCTTTGGGTAGATCTTCGGCTCGCTGTATCCACTGAGCTTGAAGTACTCATCATTCAATTCAAATTAGCCACCGTGAACACGCGCGTCAAAGAGTACTGACTTCACGTCAGTGCTTTTTTTTTTAATACCCTTATTACACGCTCCGCCGTATTCACTAAGCATTCAATCTCCTTTAAGTCCTAACTGAGGTTCTCAGTTAAGGATAAATAAGATTCGCAACCTCAGTTAACGTATGTTACGGTGCTGAAACAGGCCTGTTTCACGTTAATTTTCACTTGAACTGAGGTTGCGATTCTTATTTATCCTTAACTGACGACCTCAGTTAGGACTTAATGGAGATTGAAAGCTTTGTGAATACGGCGGTATGCCTTTTACGTGCCTATTAGTCAGCCTGACTAACTGCTCCTGAAATTTTGAAGAAATACGCATGCGCTCAGGGCTATTTTGTAGATTCTTTCAGGCTTGAAAATAAATAGAACTGGTTCTATTTGTTCCTCCTGAATCGTGGGGATTTCAAGCCTTTTTGTCGAAATGTCATGTCTACCAACACAATATTTATCTGTCTTCTTAACGTAACCTAGTTTGTTATATCCTTTGAATCGCAGCCTTCTCTGAGGACGTAAACTAACTAAACTTACGAAGGCAAGATAATTCGCGATGGCTATCCCCGAGTGATATGAAGTTTTCGCCTAGTATCGCAAAGTAATCATTAATTTCGTTTTTGGAGAAATACTTTCTGGAATTACAGTGTCTTTTTTCTATATGTGAATTTGCACTCTATGTAGTAGCATATTAAACTACTTCTTCAGACATTCTTGAAGCACTATGTTATTATTTTAAAAATATACGAACAAAACAGGAACTTGAGGTAAATATGTCAATTTCTTCAATGTTTGCAGCTCTGAAACTACTGCCTGAAACAAGCGCGAAAAAAGCGACGTGTAATAGTGGCACTCATTTGGGGGAAATTCAGCCAACAAATAGCCATGAATATAGGCGCAAATATAGACATGAAAAAGGCTTATTTACGTGTGAATACGGCGGTATCCATTTCATTCATTTATTTATTTGTTCATGAGCGAACTGGAGATATACCGCCGTATTCACAAAGCATTCAATCTCCGTTAAGTCCTAACTGAGGTCCTCAGTTAAGGATAAATAAGAATCGCATTCTCAGTTTAAGTGAAAATTAACGTGAAACAGGCCTGTTTCAGCACCGTTACATACGTTAACTTAAGTTGCGATTCTTATATATCCTTAACTGAGGACCTCAGTTAGGACTTAACGGAGATTGAATGCTTTGTGAATACGGCGGATACTGTAATAAGGGTATTAAGTTGAGCTGGTCGCTCGCTTATACCACAGATTAACCAGATGCGCTATTCCCAGTATTTATGAATGAACTCAGCTGACGCGTAATGTTGAGCATGGAATTCTCGGCACCCGCAAATAGTTCCTAGCTCCTAACTATTTGGGGGTGCCAATAAAATCGCAGATATAGGATCACGTGACCCCTCGGCCTGTGATGTACCCTGCTGGGGTACGGTTCGGTATGTCGCGTATACAGTCTCAAGGGTTGCAGATTAACACACATCAGTCTCGGGCAAGGATTTAATAAGATACATCAAGATCTGCTACATAATACAGTAGTTCAGAGTGAGACTTCTCGCCTGAAGCTACGTGGGAATCGACTACAATAATAATCAACAATTGAACGTCGGGATCGGCTTTGATACTACCTTGTTGATCCTTCCGAACGGAGTTTATATAATAGTTAATTAAATAACAAACAGACTTGTTTTAAGAACAAGTCGTGATTATTCGGATATGGAATAATCACGTATTGCAAGACGTAAGGTCCCATGGACCTTCTAATCTCACGTATAACTTATACATCTAGATACAGGCTGTGTCTACTACACCTTCCCCCTTTGAGAGAAAAAAAATTTCTTTTTGTTTACAACTATAAAAACATTTTTTTTTTTTGACTTATCTAAAGTACTATTTACATTACAATACATACTATCAGTCTCAGTAAATCTTAAATCTAAAAGCTTCTTACGTTATTTACATATAATATCTTAATTCTATAACCTGTCAGTAATTTCTCCTATTGTGAGAAATACTGTTTGACCCGGTTCTTGTGAACCTCTTTTAGTTTGTTTTTGTCCGTTTTCACTACAATGTTCGGGTTTCTCACTTCCACTATTTCATAGGGTCCTTTGAATAAGGGATCAAGTTTATTATCACTGTTCTTATTGTCCAAGAGCACTTTATCCCCTATTTTAAAATTACTCTCATTACATTTCCTATCGAAGTTCTCTTTCCTCTTCAATTTTACCTTCACCAAGTTTTCTCTAGCATCTTTCCATGCCGTTTGCAACCTATACTTTAATTCAATAGGATAGTTGTCAAAATTGTAGATTGGATCTACTTGGCTTTCTAAATTTTGTGGAAATCTTCTAGGTTTTCCGAAAACTAATTCGTACGGAGTATAGCGAGTTGAAGAGTTTACGGTATTGTTGTATGAAAAGCACCAATACGGAACCCAATTACTCCAGTTGTTACTTTCCTTAGCTGAGCGCATACGAAGGAATGCTCCTAAATGCTTATGCGAATTTTCAAGTGCACCTAGTGTTTCGTGGTGGTAAGCGGTTGAATTGAGCTGCTTAATTTCAAGCAATTCACACGATTCACTAAATATTCTTGATAAGAATTCTGTGCCTTGGTCTGTAACAACTTCCGAAGGTATACCATACCTCAAAACAAAGTTTTGAATGAAAGATTTTGCAACTGTTTCTGCTTCTTTGTTTGGTAGCGCATAACATTCTACGAATTTGGTTGAGTCACATTGAATTGTGAGGATATATTTATTATCTGCAATATCGGTAGGAAGTGGACCTACGAGATCTAAAAAAATTCTTTGAAAAGCTGATGAAGCTGTGGTTGTGATTGTCATAGGTTCTCTCCTAGATAACGAATGTTTATGTCGTTGACAATCATCACACTTCTTAACAAATTTCTCAACATCCGACTTTAATCCGCTCCAAAAATATTCCCTTTTCAGGTTATTGAACATTCTTTCTATCCCAGCATGCCCTCCTGTTGGAAGCATATGAAAATCATTTAGAATTATTTGCCTTAGTTCCTTATCTTCAATTCGCGTTACATCTCTTATTATGTTTATTTTTAAGGATGTTCCTGAACTCCTGACGACTGCCTTTCTTCTCACTGCGTGTGATACCAGTTACAAACCATGTGACGCCATGTGAATACCACTTTCAACTGCATACAACTGGCAGGATCGCCATGTGATGTACCCTGCTGGGGTACGGTTCGGTATGTCGCGTATACAGTCTCAAGGGTTGCAGATTAACACACATCAGTCTCGGGCAAGGATTTAATAAGATACATCAAGATCTGCTACATAATACAGTAGTTCAGAGTGAGACTTCTCGCCTGAAGCTACGTGGGAATCGACTACAATAATAATCAACAATTGAACGTCGGGATCGGCTTTGATACTACCTTGTTGATCCTTCCGAACGGAGTTTATATAATAGTTAATTAAATAACAAACAGACTTGTTTTAAGAACAAGTCGTGATTATTCGGATATGGAATAATCACGTATTGCAAGACGTAAGGTCCCATGGACCTTCTAATCTCACGTATAACTTATACATCTAGATACAGGCTGTGTCTACTACAGGCCAATCGCAACTATGGTAGAGGCAGAACGACGTTCATACATAAATTTATAACAACGAACGTAAAGGTTAGCTAAAATACTCAGCTTATGTTCGAAAATTTGTAACTCAAGTGGGATTAATTTAATCAATTTTATAAAGTGTAATGAAGAGGTTCAAGATGCAGTCGAGCACGAAAACTAGTGTGTCAACGGAATTTTTTCCTGCACTTCTAAAACTTAGCGATCCTGAATGTGTGATATATTTGTCATAATTAATGAAATCATCCTACTCAAGGGATGAAGAGTGGAAGCTACAAACTATTTATGATATTTCAATACATATTTCTAGTGCTAATTTTTGTTTCAATTGTGGGCTGTTAGTCGTTCAGGTCGAGTCAAATAAGTGAATAATTATTTATTACGTTTAACCTGGAAGTGTGGTTCTTTACTTGATATTAAGATGTAAATCATCTATTGAAAAAAATTTTTCTATATTAGTCAAATTAAATGTTTTGAACAGTGTTTTCTTCGCAAACAAATCAGGTATTCACTCGCAACTACTTTTGTAGAATATTAAATTAAAACAGACTATTTGGTTTTGTTTTATTTGCAAATGTACATCATGTTATTTATTCTAAATTAAAATGTCCTTTACATAATAATGAATAGTATATTGTAAACTGATAACATAGTTCTGATTACATTTATCTGTGACTGAAATATCAAATTTCCTCTGAATCCATGATTGTACTGAAAACGTTTCTTTGTTCAATAAATAAATTCTATCCTTGAAATATTCTACTTCTATTTTCAATCCTCATGAACTATGAATCAGAAATAAAATTTAAAGAGGAACAAAATATTGTTACGAAAACAAAACAAAACAAAATTAGAGTCCATATATCAGATACCAGGGTCATACATTGAGTCCTATCTCCTCCATTTTGCCGATACAATCAAAAATAATTTCCTCAGATTTGTCGCACTACAAACTGTATTAAAAAAGTGGCTGCTTCCAGTTATCATGTATTTCTCTAGCCATTAGCACTAATTAATTTTTTTCCTAAGCCTGAAATAAAATTACTTAAAAAAAAAAATCCTGTGCAACAATAAATAATGGTTTCAGATGCTGGCCAATAATATGTAATCCTACTATTTTATAATTTTTCAGATAATAGTACAAATTAGCTTTAAGCAATACTTCATCCATTGAAAGAACACACATGCTATCAACGTTGTTTTTTTCCTCGCAATCTCTAGTTGAGACTCCAGAAAACAATCATTTAAACCAGTATTTTCTTTAAATGTTTTCCGTCATTTCTTCTTAGAGTTGTCACTGAAGAGAAATGATAAGATGTAATCATGTTTCCATTGACTTTTGGTCCAGAATAATATAATGAAAGGGCATGTTGCATACATTCATTTGTTTATCTCGTATATCTTGACTATATTTCTCAAATTGTTTGGTAGATAGACATAATCATCCATACTGCATATGCGCAATCCTTCGAAAGAGTATTCCAGCTTTAATTTTGCAAGATTTAATTCTCCATTCACAGGACTGAAAATCAAAAATCTAGGAGATACTGTTTTTTTCCTTCACCAAGTTATCCAGCTTAATTTTTCTTGGTGTTTGTTGGGACACATCCTTAGCGGTTTGTGTTACTACACAAAGTGGATACTACAAATTTTGTCATTTAAATACAACAGCACCGAATCTTTCCTCATTATTGCTTCATCACTGTAACTAATTTCTACTGGAGTAGGTACTCGTTCTAAATTATCTGGTTTTGGAAACCTGAAAAATCTAATACTTTTGGAAGAGCTCCGAAGACAACGACGACTAACCGAATTTTTGAAGGAGGACTTTGTGCAAAGTTGTCGATCTCCCTTATTCGTACAATGCTTCATGCAAAAATTAAAGTACTAAAATAAACTTTCGCCAACAATATCTGAGTTTGTAGCGTACGTGCTAGAATGCTAGAAATAAATTAAATTGACAGTGGGTGTAGTTGAGGTTAAAGTTGGTTTTGAATTTCAAAGAGCGAGAACGCAGTTCATTTCTCTCTGTCATTTTACTACGTCTTCATCGGAAGTAAATCTGAAGGTCAAACCTTTCTGCTTCCCGCCAAATGTCGAATGCACTATCTGGTAATCCGTTCCAGGCAACAAAGGTCTCCTTCCTAGGACGTCTCTGGGAGGTCACACTTGGCCTTGGGCATTTATGGGCCACTCCCATTGTAAGTTACCAGCGAGCGACATAAGACGTAACTGATAGTGATATTCTCTATAAAGACTCTATTTGGGATCTATTGCAAATTCCCGTAATATAGCCTATCGAATTATTGAATCAATCTCTTGGAGATATCTCGAATACAACTAAAAAGGGATATTCACAATGTTATCGCCCACCACAATAGTAAACTTGATAAGATATTCGGCCACATGAACTATCGTTGCTATGATTTCTGTATCGGTATTCAAACAAACAATAAATTTCATCAAGTTTCATTTCCACCAATTCTTCGAACATTATAATTCGTTCCTCGGAATAATATTAATTTTATTTGTTCTAACATTCTTGAAATTTCCTAATTTTCACTGTTATAAAATTGGTTATTTACCAAGATCAACGTTCGTAATACAGGAATATAACATTTAGGCTAAACAAGCACTGACGTGAAGTCAGAAGCTTTGGCGCGTATGTTCTCTAGTCCTTTCTCCTTTATTGGACACTCTTAATGGAATTTACTATGGTGAATTATATTGTCTGTTCTCCTGTATTGGACACTCCGAATTTACCATGGTAGCTTCGATTAAGAGTGTCCAATGCAGGAGAACGGACAATAGAATTCACCATGGTAAATTAGATTAAGAGTGTCCAATAGAGGAGAATGGACAATAGAACATACGCGCAAAAGCTCATGACTTCACGTCAGTGCTTGAACCAATTTTGTTTTAGTGAAGTCAGGAGCTTTTGCGCGTATGTTCTATTGGTCATTCTCCTCTATTGGACACTCTTAATCTAATTTACCATGGTGAATTCTATTGTCTGTTCTCCTGTTTTGTATACTCCGAATTTACCATGGTAACTTCGCTTAAGAGTGTCCAATGCAGGAGAACAGACAATAGAATTCACTTCACCATGGTAAATTCCATTAACAGTGGCTAGTAAAGGAGAATGGACTAGAGAACATACGCACAAAAGCTTCTGACTTCACGTCAGTGCTTGGACCATTTTTTTTTTAATGGTTTTTTTTCATTTTCTAGTGCTATGATCCTCACGAAATTATGCAAGAATTTTCGCGTTGGCATTCTACAATTAATAACCATATTTGAATTGAATCGTATTTGTATTTTTTGAGTTATTGAGGAAATAACCACCAAATTTCAGATTGATATAACTCCAAAACCAATCGGCTGATTATGCTAGTTAACGAACTTAAATGTCGTATTCAGATGCGTAATCTACCCTGAAAACTGCAAGTCGCTTTCCGTTCTCAAGGAATCATGAGATACATAATATTTTTTCGTAATTTTTTTAGAATTTTATAGTGGTACGGTCCTCACAATATTTCACACACGTCTTCATGTCGATATTCTACAACTAATTACCAAGCTTCAATTTGATCCAGTATATATATTTTGAGTTATCGAGGAAATAATATTACAGATGGGTATAACTCCGAAACCGTTGAGCAGAGTATGGCCAACAGCAAAATTTAACTCTCCCATTGAGATGTGCAACTTATCCTGAAAATTACAAGTCCTTTCTTTCGAGAGTTGTCCAGGCAACGCTCACCCATCCAGCTACCGAACTCACACAAGGCTGCTCGGATCACCAACAATATAGATCCAATTATGTTCAAACTTGGAACTTGTTAGTAAAGTTAGGTTTTGAAGGCTCTCGCGGAATTTCAGATATAGAGACAAATAGTTTCTGATGTATAAAAATGTTTTCAATAGTTTTCTATGATTTTTTTAAAAATTTTCTACTCAGACGATCCTCACAACATTTTGCAAGAATTATCTCTTTGCCATTCTACAACTAATAATCATGTTTGAATTGGATCGGTTCTGTATTTTTCGAGTTATTGAGGAAAAAAACCAAATTTCAGATGGGTATAACTCCAAAACCGTTTTGTCGATTATACCTATAAACAAACTCAAATGACGCATTCAGATTCGCAACCTTACCTGAAAATTTCAAGTCGCTATCTCTTTCCGTTCTTAGGTTATCGTGACGTAAATTATATTATTCAATAATTTTTAAAATATTCCAAGTGTACGATATTCATAAAGTTTCACAAACGTCTTTAGGTTCATATTCTACAACTACTCACCAAGTTTCGTTTCGATCGGGTTTAAATTGGTTGTAGACAAAATTATTACTCGGAAACCATAGGACCGATTATGCCCATCAACGAACTTTTCGTCGTATCGGGATGCGCCACCTACCCTGAAAATTTCAAATCGCTATCTCATTCCGTTCTCAAGATATCGTGGCAACGGGCGGCCGGCCGGACAAAATCAAATTTGACTTCGAATTATTGATCAGGGAGTGCAACCTAATCGGTTGAGACCATTTTCGGCGAAAAATTCAAAAATTACAGACATTTGGGCAAAATGATAACGCGATGTTTCCCAGAACATACGCGCAAAAAGTGGAAAAGCCCTGCGGACAGGAGCTTGATGCTCTTTTTCAGACTTTGACAAATCCTATCTCAGAAAGTATTGGTTTCTCAGAGTTGGGAACGATTTCAATGGATTCTTATTATAGAACTGCATAAAAGAAATCAAATAAAAAAAGTGTAATTTAAAAAAAAACAAGATTGCCAAATATTATTAATTCGAAACCACTAGACCGATTATACCCAATAACGAACTTATCCGAGATTTTCATTCCTCAAATCTACTATTCTATTTTATCAATTGAAACTTAGCCAATATTCCAGTTTTGTTTTTACTGGACCCAATTTGATTAACTTACCAAATTATATATATTTCCATTATCATATGGGATATCCAAGTGCATTATATTATTATGTCCCAAAAATTATAATATCCTATAATCCTCATAATTCTACGATAGCTGAGGTTATTTCACTGGTCAATTTGCATTCAATAATACTTTATTTTGTAGAACAAGATTTATTTTATATCAAGAATTTTGAATATAACTAGAAATGAATATGACATGTCTCTTATCTGTAGATAAGATGACAGATATGAACACAGATCATTTATATATATTTTCAAGATACGGACAAATAGGGACGTTAATTTTCGATTACAGCGTTCTGTGAAAACATATAGAATAATTACGATTTAAATGGAAATTCTGAAAAATGTCATCTATCCGAAAGTATTAGCTCGTTAGAGTTGAAGATGATATCAGTGGATTCTTATGATGAAACTGCATCTTAAAAAAAATAATTTGAAATCTGTAATGAAAAAAAAAGTTTCTTCATTATTCCGAAACCGCCAATTTTTCAATAACGAACTCATCCGAGATATTTACCTCTCAAACCTTCTCTGAAAATTTCAACTGTCTAGCTCGTTCCGTTAGAGAGTTATCGTGGTAACGGCTGGCAGGACCGGCCGGACGGACAGAATCGATTTTGACCACGGACTATTGATCAGTGAGTCGAACCAAATCGTTTAAGACCATTTTTATCCAAAAATTAAAAAATTACGGACATTTGTGTCAAATTGATAAGCGCTTTGTTCGGAGGAACAAGAAAAATGAAGGAATAATATTCATAATAATACATATAATATACAGGGTGTTTGATTGGGAAACGGAAATACTTAAAAGGCGAATAGAGGTCATCAAGGTGGTTCTAGTTGTACCTCATTTATTGGCTGTGACTGTAATTTTAACCGAGATACATGGGTGTTTAATGAATTTTGCTCAATTCCTTCTGAAGTGAACCATCCTGTATATTTTTGATATATTTGGCATACATGTTTCTTATTTAAATCTCTGATGAAACACCTGCAAACCACAAGGAAAATCCAAGTGCGGGTTAACAAAAGATTATGAAACCATTGTATCCTTGAACTAACACCTTGCATATAGAAAATTTTAGAATTAATTAGCATATTCGGAAAGAATACATAAAACTGAACTAAAACGTGTACTTAAAATTTTTGCGCAAATTTTTACTGCACGTATTTTTGATCTGAAAGTTTGTAAGAATTTGAATACCATAACGTGATTAAAGTAACATTCAATGATAAGAATGAACGCCCTGCAGGCAGTACCGTCTTTACCATAGGGGCACACGGGGCCCGTGCCCAGGGCCCCCATCCTCAGGGGGGCCCCGAAGAACAGACCATTTCTTCCACTTTTATTCTCAAAAAATTTTTGTCAGGCACAGTAACAATGAGCACCAGAGTCGAAATCTAAGTCAAAATTATGTCTATTTTATTTAACCAAATAAAGACAAAAGCAAGTGAAACTTGGCCTTTGTTCCTTTAGAAGTATACAATTTCTCTAACATTTTACTTATTTAGCTTAGTTAGGCCAAAAAAGCCAAAAAAGGTCAAAGTAAGTCAAAATAAAATCAATTTGTATAGTTTTACTAAATTGATAAATATCAAAATATACTGAATCCGTTACAACATGCGTTATACATATTATCAAAAGATAAACAAGAATAATCAGCGATGTTTCACTGGCGGGTATATGAATCGTGAACTATTCAGTAATTAAGTATAATTAATTTCAATTCTGGAGTAAGTTGATTATTTCATATACTAGATTAACGAGAATAAATTGATGATCCAATGTAACTGAAAAAAATCACTAATTATATTCATTGAAAATTTATTTCATCCTACAAGAAATTTCTTTATTCCAGTTGTTAGCATTCCGTTATATTCAAAACAAAAAATGTTAGAAGTAAATCGAGTTTTATTGAATTTTAAGGTAAAAAAGTTAAAACCAAGGCAAAAAACATTAAATAGAAGTGTATGCATGTTAAATATCAATAATATCAATAACGGAACAATTAAAGTTCATTATTTTTAATTTAGTTAATTACGTTTTATGGAGAAAAGTTTCTATTAACTACATAAATTATATTTAGAGAAAATTTCAATGAAGGGTTTTAGTTATATAATGTAGGTATGTCATTTTTAATAAAAATAATAAGACTTAATTTTAAATTAGTTTGACTTAAATAAGTAACAATGAGAACACATATCACATTTGTATTGATTTTTAAGCCAAAAATATGGTAAATAAATGACTTAATTTCTACTAGCTGAGTATTTATATGTCGACATTGTCTGTGGTCGGGGGAATCCCCGGACCAAGTAACTTTCAGTTCTTACAGATAATAGAAGTTTTGATTTGCTCACTTAAACATCGTTTCATTATGTCGAAAAGAACATATTTAAGTGGTTCACAAAAAAAAAAAATGTAATAGCTCAAAAAGAAATAACAGATAAACTCCCTAAGCTAACTTCGTTTTTTACGGTCGAAGAAACCAATAAGCTCAGGGAATCTTCTTGCTCATCACCCCAAGATGAGAATACTTCTGAATATCCACAGGAAAAAGAGGTTACGTGTGGTGAAATTGACAAAAACCCATCAGATGCTGAACCCTCGACTTCAAGATACTGCGAGTTAATAACTGCAAGCTTAGAGAATGTATCCACATCTTCCGACCCTGGTACGTACTGTGACGACATTTTAACGGAAGAAGTTCGTGATATTTGGATTCGAAAAGGGCCAGAGTTTTTCCAAAATAAAAATTGTGACTTCTCCGAAACTTCTACAAGTTTTCCAGATTCAAGTGGCAATCGAAAACTAGATACTTGACTAAAAATATTTTTACCCGTAAATTGACAAATGGAGAGACTTTAGAAAGAAAATGGCTCCTTTATTCACCAGGAAAGAAATCTGTGTACTGCTATTGCTGCCGTCTATTTAATAACACTACTTTTCCTGGACATTTGAGTTCTCCAAATGGATATAAAGATTGGAAGCATATAAGTAACTTATTGATGGAGCATGAGAATAGTTTACAGCACAGACAATTCATGATGAATTATGTTGCAAGAGTGAAAATTACTGGACGAATTGATAGTGAGTTACTGTCTCAATATAATATAGAAATTAACTATTGGAAGAATGTGCTTAGGAGGATTGTTGCAGTAGTGAAATTTTTAGCTTCCAGAGGACTTGCTTTTCGTGGTGATAATGAGATATTAGGATCGCAAAATAATGGTAATTATTTGGGATGCTAGAACTGATTAGTGAATTTGATCCTTTTCTTGCTGATCACATACGAAACTGCGGAAATCGTAGAAAAGGAACTACATCGTATTTATCTGCAAACATTTGTAATGAATTTATTAATTTGATGGGACAGCGAGTTTTGAAAACAATTGTCAAAGAACTCAAATCGGCAAAATACTACTCTATTAGCGTAGATTCTACGCCGGATCTGTCCCACGTTGACCAACTCACTTTCATCGTTAGATACGTAAAAGACGGACAGCCTATTGAGAGATTTTTGCAATTTTTGCCTATGGATGAACATAGTGCACAATATATAGCAGATACCATTTTGAACTTTTTTGAAAGCCTTGGTATTCCTATAAAAGATTGTCGCGGGCAGAGCTATGACAATGCATCAAACATGTCTGGAAAGTACTCTGGTGTTCAGCAAGAATAAAGGAAGTTTGCGAATTTGCAATTTTTGTTCCATGTGCGGCACACTCGCTAAATTTAGTGGGTGTTCATGCTGTTGAGTGTGTTGCTGAAGCAGTAGCATTACTTCAATTTGTACAAAAATTGTTCAATTTTTTCTCAGCTTCGACCAAACGATGGAAAATTTTGACAGAGCATTTGGGTGCGAATAGAGTCTTGCAGTCTCTTTCGGAAACCAGATGGTCTGCACATGCCAATGCTATCAATGCTTTACAAATTGGCTATTTAAATATTTCTGCAGCATTGTCCTCAATCGAAAGTGACATCAATCAACCCGGAGACACTAGAAACGAAGCCCAAAGCCTAGTAAAAAAAATGGAAAAATTTGAGACTACTCTTCTAACGGAAATATGGAATGATCTTTTGGGAATTATGAATAAAACGAGTCTAAGTATACAGAAAAGCACTGTGACCATTGACGTTGTAACAAAACTTTACGACTCATTGATCAGCTATGTCAATAGCGCACGCAATAATTTTGATCTGTACGAAAAGGCTGCTAAAGAAAAAAATCCAGATGCTGATTACAAAGATAAATTGGAAAGAAAAAGAATTCGTAGCACTCGCATCACTTTTTTTGATGGATCATCAGAGGCTGCACAGTTGAGAGGCAGGGAAAAATTTCGCGTAGATACTTTCATTCCCATAATTGACACATTAAATACACATTTAAAGAAACGTTCGGCCGCATACCAAGAAATTGATAAACGATTTAGTTTTCTTCTTCTTGTCAGTTAACAAAAATCGAGTCAGAAGAGTTGACCAAAAAATGCAAAGAATTTGCAGAATTCTATAATGAAGATATTCATGAGTATAAGCTCAAAACAAAATGTTTTCATTTAATCCAATATTAGAAAAACATAACAGAGTTTTTTTTTTTTTCAATCGCAGGGGATATAATCCCTGAAGTTGGTCTTGACGTTAGTCATTGACCAGCAGAGATAAAGTAAAAACGCTGCAAGAATATGAAAGAGATTAGGATGGAAAATTGACAGGGACACCATGCGTCAAGGGGCTCATCATGACGACTTATTCTCTTCATACACACACATGATTAAGCCACGGATTCAAGGATCAGTCCACATTTGGTAAGAGACACAGGAGTCAGGAAAAACAACGCTGTTTTAGAAATTTAATCCCAAAGAAACGGAATGCTCGAAAATGGATTTATTGACACTTATGTTTCCTAAGGAGAGAAGGAAGCTTAGATTGAATGGCTGGTAGTAATCTGTTCTTGCATTTAGTTGTTCAATAAAATTTTTAACTTGATGACGGATATTACTACAAGTGAACAAGATGTGATCGAGAGTACCAACATCACCACACACACAGTATGGATCCTCTTTGCGTCTAATTTTATGCATATATTGGGGGCACAGAGCGTGACCGCTTCTGAGACGACAAATAGTTCGGACAAATTTACGATCGGTGCAATCGGAGGCCTTATACCATGGATTTATAGGTAAAGTGGGCTGAATACTTTTATAAAAGGGACCCTTTTCACCCCTATGGTACTCCTTGGACCATTCATTCAAAATATTCTTTCTCAGTTCTATGTAGATATCAGAATGAACACACTTCAAGGCCTCCACCTCTTTGGCAACTGCGGCTTTCGCAGCCTGATCGACGTGGTCGTTTCGTGCAATACCAGCATGACTTCTAACCCACATGAACCTTATTGTCAAGCCCTCCCGATCTAAAATGCTCATAGCTTTGATTATATCTTTGTGGATAGTAGAAAATGTTCTATCTAATTTCATATGCTTTAAAGACAGCAAAGCACTTTGACAATCCGTTATAATGAGGAATTTCCTCTGAGAAATTTTGTTTTTATTGTCTTTGATATAAATCAATGCTGAAAATATTGCGAACAATTCTCCTGAAAATATTGAGGAGTACCGGTGTAGAGTTGTTGACCGGTACTCATTTAAGAAAGGATCGTATATCGCAGCCCCAGTAGCGGAATTACCCATTTTAGATGCATCTGTATAGATCTGATAATAGTCTTTAAATCGAGTACGAACAGTATGTATGAAATCCTGTCTTGCGGTAACCTGCCCATAATTCGGTATGAGTATATGGAACTCTAAAAATAGATGTTCATAATTGAGGATAAAAAATGGAGGTTTTTCTGTCTTTAATATATGGTCCCTTAGCTGGAACAGGCGACTGTAAGAAGAAATGATAATAGGATCCTTTTTAACTATCCAGAATCGGTGTGTTAAGGTTTTCAAATATAATCTATGCAGATTCTCAAAAATAGTGCTCGATATGGAAAACCTGGAAAGGAGAAATTTTCCTGCCAACAGTTCCCGTCTGAATCTCAGAGGAACTTCCCCGGATTCTGAATAAACGACATCATTGGGTGTGCTCCTCAAAAAACCTACACACAATTTTAATACCCTTCTATGCAGGATATCCAAGCTGTTCAATACACTGTCCGTAGCACTACCGTAAAAAATGGATCCATAATCCAGTCTTGACCTCACAAAGCTTCTGTAGAAAAGAAGAGCAGTATTCTGATCAGCTCCCCAGTTATTATGACAAACATATCTCAAGACTTGTAAGCGCTTTTCAGCGGAGCACTTTGTGTATTGGATATGATCTTTCCAAGACAGCTTCTTGTCCACGATTATGCCCAAAAAACGAACCGATTCTTTGTGAGAGAAAGTTTGGTCTGCCAGATCAATCAATGGTGGAAAATCGATCCTCCTCGTGGTGAAAGAACAGACTGCTGTTTTAGACTGTGAAAGAACGTGTCCATGGGAAAAAAGAAAAGCACTGAATTCACCCAAAGCTGACTCAAGATCTTGTTGGCAGGTGTCTACATTTTTATTTACAGTGTAAATCGTAATGTCATCGGCGTATTGAAGAACTTTGATGTTAGGGTTGCTAAAGCAGCGTTCCAAACGATGGAAGTAAATAATAAAGAGAATGGGGGATAAAATACCACCCTGTGGTAAACCAAGGCTACTGACTCTCGGTCCCTCCAGATTGCCATCTATTCTCAAATAAAGCTCCCTATTAGAATATAGATTGAAAATAATACGTGCGAAATTTCTGCCGAGACCAATATCGATTATTTCCTGATATAATACGCCCAGACATACACCATCATAAGCACCCACAATATCCGCAAATAGAGCCATGAGGATTTTCTTGTCGGTGAATGCCAAACAAATGTCACTAACTAAACAGCAGATAGGGTCATATGTGCTATGTCCTTTCCGGAACCCGAGCTGAGATTGAGGAAATTTATCATAATGTTCAAGCCACCATTCCAACCGTACCTTAAGCATTCTTTCAAAGGTCTTCATTATACAAGAGGCTAAGGAGATAGGTCGATAGGAATCTGCCTGATCAGGGTCTTTGTTTTGTTTCAATATAGGAACAACAATATATTTTTTCCACTCGGCGGGAATTTGACCTGTTGATAATATGTTATTGAATAACATGAGTAATGACCGTTTAGCTGAAAGGGGAAGATTGTGTAGCATAATATACTGCACATGATCATATCCGGGTGCTGTATTCGAATTCTTTTTAAGCGAAGAGGTCAATTCGCCAATATTAAAGGGCCTAGTCATGAAATCCCCGTGTGATGATTCTAGAGGTCGTTCTTCTTCATAATTCCCGTAAGGAGCTAACTTACAGAAAAAGTGTTCCGTCCATTCACCTTTCAAAATAGGTTCCTGTGTAACTCGAGAATTCTCGATCCTTCTTATAATCTTCCAAACCAAACTCAAAGGTGTACTCCTATTCAAAGAACTGCAGAATAACTGCCAAGATTCACGTTTACACATTTTAATTATTCGTTTAGCCGCTGCTTCGTCATTTCTATATTTTATGAAATTTTCTAGTGTTGGGGAAAGGGAATAAGTAGCGTATGAAGCCTTTTTTTTTGTCAATCGCGACTTGACATTTGTCGTTCCACCAGGGTTTACAGAATTTAGTATCAAACTTACGACTATGAAGGGGAATTGATAGATCACAAGCTCGTTTGAAAAATTGCATGAAATTTTCGTAGTTCATGTCGGTTTCATTTTGTATACAAAACTCTGCCAATTGATCTGAAAATTCCCTCCAGGAAGCCCTTTTTGTATTGTACTTACGAGAATTAATATTTTTTCTGCTTATGGATGAACAGAAATAATCATACCTAATCAAAAAATGGTCTGACCATAAAGTTTCATCCATTACAAACCAACGAACCGAAGATACAAGGGCCCTATTAATTATAGTTAAATCCACAGCCGATTTATTCTGTCCTGGATATGTCACACGAGTAGGAGAACCGTCATTGATAATGTAAGCATTATTATTTTCGACAGCCGAAATCAAATTTTCACCGTAATAAGTATCGTTTATAGAGCCCCAAGCAGTATGGTGCAGATTGAAATCCCCGGCGACAATGTAGTCACCAGTTATAGACCTGAAAAAATCATTCCAATGATTTGTTTCCAATCGGGAATTTGAAGGAATATATATGGAGTATATATACAGGGGCTCTATACCTCCGGATAAATTAATTTTTAATGAAATACCTTCAACTGCAGGGATTGAAGGGAATTTGGATTTAGATACAGAGAGATTATTTCGTACAGCGATAGCAACGCCACCCCCAACACTTGTTCTATTGTGTCTAAAAATGTTATATCCAGTTAAATTGAAAAAACTATTTGGTTTCAACCAAGTTTCACTCAATATACAAATATCGATTTCGCTATTGTTGAGATACAATTCAAGATTTGATTTCTTAGCTACTACTGATCGACAATTCCATTGTAAGAATTTTAATTTATTTTCCATTGAGAATTTCTTTGAGCTTGTTTTTGATAAATTCCCCATTAGAACCTTCATTTATATCTTTCATAGAACCGCTAAAATCTTGAAAAAATTTTATTATGACCTCGGACATAATATTAACCATTGATGGTATTTCTGCAGGGTCAACGGTTATAGTGGAAAAAGAAGACGGTGAGGTGTTATTCTGCAGACAGATTCCATTAGAGGATACTGATTGGATAGGTCTTATTATATTTGCGTGCCTCCTTTTCAAATCAGTGTCAGATTGATTTGAAAATATTTTCCTTTTGTTAGATTCCCTTGGCGAGGAAACGTTGATAACGCGTTTTGAGGAAGGCATAGAAGGAATCTCGGTACTAGACGGTGATGCAGTAACAGATGCAAAGCTATTTTGGAGACTCTGTGAAGCCTCCCTGTAAGATAGATTTTCTGAGGCCATTTTTTCTTTGATTTTTTGTTGGGCTACAAATGTTGGACACTTCCTGTCTCTTGCTGCATGCTGACCGTTACAGTGTACACAGTGCAGCTCTGCCGACTTACATTCTGAAGAAGCATGATCCTGACCACATTTAACACATCGAACACTACCTCTACACATAGTCTCTATGTGACCAAAACGAAGACACTTATTGCATTGAACGACTCTTTGAACAAATGGAAGAACCTGCCTAATACAACTGAAAATGGCTACTTTATCAGGAAGTTGCTGTCCCCTAAATGTTATTAATACGCTTGTTGATGGTAAATATCTAAACGAACCGTCCTCATTCGGAACTTTTTTGTTCAATCTCTTTATCTCCAATATTTTGAAGGAATTTCCAAAAATAGGTGTGATACAGGATTTCAGTTCATCATCCGAAACGTCTACATCAATGCCCCTTATAACTCCTTTCCTCTGCATAAGATACAGTGGAATATAAGCTTCGAGTTTATTTCGTGACAAGAAATCCAACGAAAGGAAATTGTTGGCACTCATGTAAGTTCTGAAAGTGATTTTAACCCGATTGCGTCCGCTTTTGTCAATTGATATAATTTTATCACAAATTTCGATACTGTTTCTGTGTATGAGTTTCCCTACTGACATATTATGTAAATTACCAATATTTGAATCCGTACTTTCTACGTAAACAACAAAAGGACCAACATCTGATAAATCATATCGAAAATTGTTCTTTTTTTGCACCTTATTGTGTTGCTGAGATAAGGATCCGTTGGGATTGTTAGGAATGTTATACGCGATAACATTATTGTTATTATTCTGTAGTGTTTTTTCGGAACCAAGAAGATTTTTCTGCATATCACATAGATTTAGTACAGTTTCATTTTGGAACGAACTCACCGAACTGCATTGTCTCTCAACAGAATCAGCATTCATTCCTTCATAATCCTCCTGTAAGATTCTTACAGATGAAGTAATCAAACCAAAGGGAAATTGTCCACCCCCTTTGTCGGGTGGATCCGGTCCACCTGACATCCTTCACTTATTCTGCCGTAAACGCGAAATAAATTTTCGAATATCTGGTTTAAATAAACGACGAACGTTGTTTACGAATTTGCAACAATATGGGAAACGCCTGGAGATAACCGCTCACTCCAAATGTTCCGCATAAACTGCATAACAGAGTTCTCAGCGGATTTAAATATCTCCACATTACATAATCTAATAAAGTCAGACAAATTAGAAGGAACATTTCCAAATGTTGAAGTTGCTACAAGAATATTCCTGTGCCTAATGGTTACCAATTGTAGTGGAGAGCGTTCATTTTCACAGCTTAAGAGGATAAAAAATGAATTGCGAGCAACAATGGTACAAGAACGACTAAGTAATTTGTCAATTATGAGCATAGAAAGTGACATCCTTCAAAAAATTGACTTTGAGGATGTAATAGAAGATTTTGCTCAACAGAAATCTCGAAAGAAATCGTTATCTTAATCGCAAAAAAAGAACCAGCAGCATACTACTATCATTAATGATATATTATATTATTATATATTTATAATTAATTAATAATTAATTAATAATTAATTATATATTTATAATATATATATAATAAATCTTAGTAAAAAATGTATCATTCGATTTCTTTTCTTTCAAAAAGGGCCCCAAATTCTAGTGTGCCCAGGGGCCCCACCATAGTTTAAGACGGCCCTGCCTGCAGGTAGATAATTTGAAATATACTGGGTGTTTCGCTTGTTATCACCCCAGGAAGAAATAATCAAAATTCATAAAACACCCTGTATCTCGGTTACAAAGACAGTCAGAACCAGTAAATGTGATATAACTAGAACCAACTTCATGCCCTCTATTCGCATTTCAAGTAGTTCCATTTCCCAATGAAATGCCCTGTGTATACTTAATAATATTAGGGTGCGTTTGAATTTTCGTCACCTTTTGTGATGGATTCAATCGCCAAAGGACAAGTTGCTTAAATATTTTGATAGATGAGTTGATTTCGATAGACGATCTGAAGATTTTCAAGATCATTTCATCCTTGTGTGATTTTTTGCTGTTTCAAGAAGATTTCAAAAGGTTATCTGCATATTGTACGGATAATTGTTTGTGTGTCGATCTAGGGACATGTTTCAAAATAACTTTCAATCGTAAAATGAGTATATTGAGAAGCAACTATTTCATTAACGACATCTTTTGACGGAGGTTAATGTTATTCGGGATTTAGGCGTGACATTCGTCTCGAAACTATTATTTGATCGCCACGTTAATAATGTTACGAATGATTGTAGTAGAATTCAAGGATATATATTAAGAAAGTTTACATTTTTCTGATGACAAAACCTTTTTCTCATTATATTACTCATTGTACAGCAAGTTAAACTTTTCCACTTCGGTATGGAATGCTCATATGTTAACAGATTAGAAAGTTTCCAAAATAAATTTTTACGTTAATCGGGTCATAGAAACAACATAAAGATTATAGATCATGACTATTTTATGATAAGAAGTAAATTTGGAATACTAACTTTAGAGAATAATAGAACGAGAACGGATATGCTCTCGTTGCATAAGTTAATGATCAAAGGGTTTCTGATGGTGACTGATATATTGTATAAGATCCTTATCAGAGTAAAAGGTCTTAAACTACGGAATTTAAAAATGTTTTACGTTCCTTTCAGGAGAATAAATGTTACGCAAAACTCCCCTTTGTGTATAATCCTCACCACCATTAACAACATTCACGACATTGACTTTTGCAACATCACTAAAAAAAACTCTGAAATTTAAATTTCGTCTTAAAAAGGGTTAATTTTTGGGGTTGAGTGTATTTTTGATTTTCATATGTGATGAACATTGTTTCTAATTTGTGAGCACTGCATTGGGCTCACCTGTATGTGCTTCTGTTATCGATAAATAAATAAATGAAGTTGAATCATATCAAGTGTAATTTGAACTGTATTGACATTTATAAAATAAGTTAATCATCGATTGAATCTGATTTGCCTTTTATGAGGCAAACTAGGCGGATTGTACTCGTTAAATTAGCTTATAAAAGTTAGTCATTATTTTGCATATAATAATAGTGTAATTTCGTTCAATCAGTATTCAGTTGGATAGGAACATTCTAAAAATCAGAAGAATTTCTATATCATTTGACTAATGAAGCTGAAAAATATAAATCCAGAACTGACTAAACAAGCCCCTCTTCCTTTTTAGAGCACTGTGTAAGAAAACAGGGGATACTCATGATTCATACGGTGGAATATTTTCAAATGAAAATTTATTCTCTTTCATTTTTCCGACAAATGAAAGCTCAGCCCCTCGCGTGACAGAGTAACGGTTAGGGAGGGATATTGATGAAAATATGAAGAGTGAGCGAGATCATTTGGTATACAAAAAAGTTTCCAGTGAAATAGTAACTGAAGGATTTATTTGAATTTGTTACAGGTGTCATAGAAGTTAATGAAGAAAATATTTGTCAAGAGTAGCTAAACAGAAAAAATGATTAATGCAGTTCATGGGCATCCATTGTTTTCGGCTCCATCATAACGAAATCAATTTTGGGAGAGAAAACCCAGAATGAAACCTTTTAATAATGAGTATACCTCCCACAGTATCCTGTAATGATTACTTATTTACAAAATCTCAAGCTGACATGATCTTAGTGATAGTAGCAAGAAGACTAGACTTATTGCACGTATGTTCTGGGGAACATTCTGGGGAACATTTCGTCCAAATGTCTGAGATTTCCGAATTTTTTGCAGAAGATGGTCTCAAATGATTAGGTTCGATTCACTGAGGAAGAATTAGAGGTCAACTTCAATTCTGTCTGATCGGCCGTCCGTTGCGACGATAACTTGAGAACAAAAACAGATAGCGACTTGCAATTTTTAGGATGGGTTGCGCATGCATAGTCCGACAGTTGAGTTTCTTCATGGATTATCAGTTAAACGGTTTTGGAGTTATACTCACCTGAATTATTATTTCCTCAATAACCCAAAAAGTTCTGATCCGATTGAATTGAAACTTGGCAATTAATTGTAGACTGACGGTGCGCAAATTATTGCTAAAGATCGTATCACCTGGGAGGCTTTATGTCGCATGCGTTACAAAATTAGGCATTTTGTAATTGATTACATAATTAGTTATTATAAACCGTATTGATTGAACTCGGAACTCATCAGAGCTAATATGTAATTTTACAACATAATTATACTTGCGAATATATTTTGATTCGGGATTCCACACAAATTCATATTGTATTCAATTGTATATGAGATAGTTTTAGTTGGAGTTATTTTCAAACAAGCCAATGGATCTACGTTATCATCATTATATTTGAATATAATTCTTTGCATACAAAAATCATTCAAACATTGATTGCTTGTGGCTTTTAATTAATGTATATCCTAATCCATATTAACTCAAACGAAAAATTATAGATGATTTACACTCATTTAATATTGTGACTAGTTTCGCTGACGCAACGACTTCCTTAGTCCAGATCATACTTAATTCGTAACAATTAATGATCTTCTTATACATTACAATCGATTACCATGACATAGATTTCTTCGGTTTTTCTCCATCTTCTCACGACCTATTTGAAACTGGTTACACAATCTCAGACTCCTAGTCCTCTGTAAAAAATTAAATAATCGAATACAAAAATTTAATAATACGAATTTCAGATTAGCTGTCCACAAAAAATAATTCTGAAGATTTTCGCTTGGTGCCTGACGAAGAAGTCTGATCTAGTCTCCGAAATAATTGATTTATTGTTGATGTTATTTCGTTATTCTTTGTTAGGCAATACTGTTCTATACATTGCTTCTGACAAATGTCTTGTGTTTCTAACGCAGATGCAATTCACAACATAATATATTTTTTTATTTTATATATATTTTTCGGAGTTTGATAGGGAAAAACCATAAAGAAACCATTTAATAACAAAAATACCTCCGAAGGTATCCTATTCAATTTTTTCAATTTGCAATAATAATTTCTTCCTGCCGTCAGTCAGACTTCGAATGCACACTTCTGAGTGAAGCGGAAGAGTATCTCTTCTAGTTTTTTCCTGAATGAATTCCCACAGCTCTTCAATTAAATCAAAAGCATTAATATTTTAATTAAGGATGAACTAAAAGCTTATTAATTTTTTTCCTTCTAGTCAATTAGCCTTCCAATGCATATCTCTAACTCAAAAGAAACAATATCCGCCGTATTCACAAAGCATTAAATCTCAATTAAGTCCTAACTGAGGTACTCAGTTACAGATATATTTGAATCGCAACCTCAGTTAACGTATTTAATGGTGGCGAAACAGGTCTGTTTCACGTCAATTTTCTTGTTAACTGAGGTTGTGATTCAAATTTATCCTTAACTGAGGAACTCAGTTAGGACTCAACGGAGATTGAATTATTTGTGAATACGGCGGTATATCTCCAGTTCGCTCATGAACAAATAAATGAATGAATGAAATTCCCTCAGCTCTTCAAGTAAATCAAAAGGATCAATCTTACTATTACGGCTGAATAGTTTGTGGACTTTTCTGTTAGAAATGGAAGGGATTGTTAGTGACAGATCAAAGTCCTAGAAATTCCCTTAAAATTAAGTATTATAAAGTATCTTTAACGAATATATACGATTACGTATACCTATATTTATTAATGGGCCTACCTATGTTCAATATTTTCGAATTCTTGAAAGATAAAAATGACTGTTTGCTATTTTCCAAATCTTGTTATGTCCTAAGCAGGTACTATTATGAGGTTGTATATATTGTATATTGTTGTAGGGGGTAACGTTCCACTGCGACCTTGAACTCTATTGTGCCCCACAGTCAGAGCTGACGATGTCATCACCATCTACAGCTCGCCTTCCAGTTTCAGAGTTTTGATGAACTCCAGTATCTGGTATGGCTTCCAGGAGGCTATGTCCTCCTCCCATCAGAATCTGCACTGGTTAGTTTCTGCTAGCCCTAATCTAATCATATGCTTCCTAAGGCCGCCGTGCCCTGTGAAGTAACCAGAGAGAGGTCCATGTATTTCTTGGATCTGATAGTGTCAAAGTTTCGGAGGAATTTTTTGAAGTGATACATTCCAGGGAGATCGGGTGTTACCCCTAGATATCTAACTTCAGACTCCCATTCTATAATTTCTCCGTTCAAAAAGAAAGATCGCACAGCTGGAAGTTTCCTTCTCCGTGTTAGCAGAATCACTGTGGTCTTGTTCGGGTTTATGCTCAGCCCCACTGGCAAGCACTATTGCTCGATAATTCTAAGGCCCTCCTGCATTAAGTCGAATGAGGTGCCCTCGAATTTACCTCTGAACATTAGGCCTATGTCATCGGCATAGCCTATACACCCGAAGCCCAGCCCCGTTAGTCTGTGGAGGAGATCATCCACTACTAAGTTCCAAAGAAGGGGAGAAGTTACTCCCTCTTGAGGTGTTCCACGAGTGGCTCTGGCAGAAGTGGTCTCATTGCCCACCTGTGCCTCAGCTATCCTCGTCGACAACAGCTTATACATCCATTTTATAATGGTCTTATTCACTCCTCGCCTTTCAAGAGCTTCTCTAACGGACACATGAGTTGTGTTGTCGAAGGCACCAGATATATCCAGGAATGCACATATTGCGATTTCTTCATTGTCCAGAGTTTTCTGGATGACTTCAGTCAGCTGATACAGAATAGTCTTTGAATATTATGAGGCTACTGAGTTAACAATATGGATGGCAACATGTTTCTAAAAAGGACAGATCATATTGCTCAGAATCGATGATCAGAATAGCAATATTTCGAATGTTGCTGTGGAAGCAATATATTTTTCTTAGCAATATTGGTATGCGTAAACAGAATACCTATGTCAACCACGTTATTCAATTGTGAAACGTAAGCCAAGGTGCTATCTTTATTACTATAATGAATTCCACTGATGCGCAATATGGATCATTCCAAGTGCGTTACAGAAAATGTATTGCTACAAAATGTTGAGATATGAATGTATCGAATGATGCAATTATTTTCCGATGAAACTTCAGCAATCCGTTAAGAAAATTTTACGTCATAATCCCAACTTGAGAGGCACCGTTACATTTCGTTTGTAGTGCCTATTCCTCAATCACATGAACCCTCGTTACATATAAACCCCTGAGCTAGAAGAGTTGTACACGAACAAGAAAAGAAGCGTAATACATGTGTGTTCTGTTTCGGATTTCCATGAGATTTTAATATTCTCTTTTAGGATGTCAAGTTTGCGAATGGCACCAAAGAGTCAAAGGGATCATCAAAGAATCTTACAACTCAGGAGCCTCACGGAAAACGTATAGGTTGTCTTGTATACATCATATACCCAGGGTAGGTATAATATATATGAGCGCTGCACATTTCTCATTTTCTCTTGTATGATGACGTCATATGTTTGTTTCATCGACCAAGCGTCAAGCAATAATTTGGGCGATTCAGATTTAGAATGTTTTTGTCGGTAGTAAGATGAAAATGCTTATGTGCAGGGTGCAGGTATTACTTCCAGCGGGTGCGTGGTTCTTCAAGTTTTCTCCATGTAAATGATGTTTTATAAACATTGTTACAAAGGTATGATTTTAACAACCATATTGTATGGGCGCCAGTCAATCTAATTTGTTTATATTTGAAAATGAAATATGAGTTTCATTTTTAGGGTGTTCTACATATAGATCTAAATATACCTGAATTCGAATAATATGAATCCAATTTTGTTTTCATTTCGGAAATTTTTTATTATTAGTGACTATTTATCTCAGAGTGGGATATATCAGGATCTGTACAGGAATTTCCTAAGATTTGATTTTTAAGTATATGTAATGAACTGCCAAAACTTTATTTTTATGAATAACGAATATAACCTCCTACAAAGAAACAAAACTACTAACATATATTTATGATGAACGATGAATCAATCAATTTGGTAAGTCTTAAATTATGTTATATGAACTGTTAACCTCGAAGTTGTAGTCTTGAATTCATCCACTGACAATTATGATCACTTTATCTGTATGGAATTTGTTGATGTGAGAATGGTACTGCAGGTTAAAACCAATTTGTTTTTTCTCAGGGCCTACCTATGTTCAATATTTTCGAATTCTTGAAAGATAAAAATGACTGTTTGCTATTTTCCAAATCTTGTTATGTCCTAAGCAGGTACTATTATGAGGTTGTATATATTGTATATTGTTGTAGGGGGTAACGTTCCACTGCGACCTTGAACTCTATTGTGCCCCACAGTCAGAGCTGACGATGTCATCACCATCTACAGCTCGCCTTCCAGTTTCAGAGTTTTGATGAACTCCAGTATCTGGTATGGCTTCCAGGAGGCTATGTCCTCCTCCCATCAGAATCTGCACTGGTTATTTTCTGCTAGCCCTAATCTAATCATATGCTTCCTAAGGCCGCCGTGCCCTGTGAAGTAACCAGAGAGAGGTCCATGTATTTCTTGGATCTGATAGTGTCAAAGTTTCGGAGGAATTTTTTGAAGTGATACATTCCAGGGAGATCGGGTGTTACCCCTAGATATCTAACTTCAGACTCCCATTCTATAATTTCTCCGTTCAAAAGGAAAGATCGCACAGCTGGAAGTTTCCTTCTCCGTGTTAGCAGAATCACTGTGGTCTTGTTCGGGTTTATGCTCAGCCCCACTGGCAAGCACTATTGCTCGATAATTCTAAGGCCCTCCTGCATTAAGTCGAATGAGGTGCCCTCGAATTTACCTCTGAACATTAGGCCTATGTCATCGGCATAGCCTATACACCCGAAGCCCAGCCCCGTTAGTCTGTGGAGGAGATCATCCACTACTAAGTTCCAAAGAAGGGGAGACGTTACTCCCTCTTGAGGTGTTCCACGAGTGGCTCTGGCAGAAGTGGTCTCATTGCCCACCTGTGCCTCAGCTATCCTCGTCGACAACAGCTTATACATCCATTTTATAATGGTCTTATTCACTCCTCGCCTTTCAAGAGCTTCTCTAACGGACACATGAGTTGTGTTGTCGAAGGCACCAGATATATCCAGGAATGCACATATTGCGATTTCTTCATTGTCCAGAGTTTTCTGGATGACTTCAGTCAGCTGATACAGAATAGTCTTTGAATATTATGAGGCTACTGAGTTAACAATATGGATGGCAACATGTTTCTAAAAAGGACAGATCATATTGCTCAGAATCGATGATCAGAATAGCAATATTTCGAATGTTGCTGTGGAAGCAATATATTTTTCTTAGCAATATTGGTATGCGTAAACAGAATACCTATGTCAACCACGTTATTCAATTGTGAAACGTAAGCCAAGGTGCTATCTTTATTACTATAATGAATTCCACTGATGCGCAATATGGATCATTCCAAGTGCGTTACAGAAAATGTATTGCTACAAAATGTTGAGATATGAATGTATCGAATGATGCAATTATTTTCCGATGAAACTTCAGCAATCCGTTAAGAAAATTTTACGTCATAATCCCAACTTGAGAGGCACCGTTACATTTCGTTTGTAGTGCCTATTCCTCAATCACATGAACCCTCGTTACATATAAACCCCTGAGCTAGAAGAGTTGTACACGAACAAGAAAAGAAGCGTAATACATGTGTGTTCTGTTTCGGATTTCCATGAGATTTTAATATTCTCTTTTAGGATGTCAAGTTTGCGAATGGCACCAAAGAGTCAAAGGGATCATCAAAGAATCTTACAACTCAGGAGCCTCACGGAAAACGTATAGGTTGTCTTGTATACATCATATACCCAGGGTAGGTATAATATATATGAGCGCTGCACATTTCTCATTTTCTCTTGTATGATGACGTCATATGTTTGTTTCATCGACCAAGCGTCAAGCAATAATTTGGGCGATTCAGATTTAGAATGTTTTTGTCGGTAGTAAGATGAAAATGCTTATGTGCAGGGTGCAGGTATTACTTCCAGCGGGTGCGTGGTTCTTCAAGTTTTCTCCATGTAAATGATGTTTTATAAACATTGTTACAAAGGTATGATTTTAACAACCATATTGTATGGGCGCCAGTCAATCTAATTTGTTTATATTTGAAAATGAAATATGAGTTTCATTTTTAGGGTGTTCTACATATAGATCTAAATATACCTGAATTCGAATAATATGAATCCAATTTTGTTTTCATTTCGGAAATTTTTTATTATTAGTGACTATTTATCTCAGAGTGGGATATATCAGGATCTGTACAGGAATTTCCTAAGATTTGATTTTTAAGTATATGTAATGAACTGCCAAAACTTTATTTTTATGAATAACGAATATAACCTCCTACAAAGAAACAAAACTACTAACATATATTTATGATGAACGATGAATCAATCAATTTGGTAAGTCTTAAATTATGTTATATGAACTGTTAACCTCGAAGTTGTAGTCTTGAATTCATCCACTGACAATTATGATCACTTTATCTGTATGGAATTTGTTGATGTGAGAATGGTACTGCAGGTTAAAACCAATTTGTTTTTTCTCAGGGTATTTCGATGAACTCTGGAATGTTTTGAATGTTGATATTTTTAATTATTTCTGTTACGTAAGTACTTCAACGCCTTTTAGTTTTTGCTTTTACTTTACTTTTACTTTCATTTTGGGCTTGAATCTCGAAGATTACGTAAAGTTTTGAATATGATCTGCTACAGAGTGACGTGGACTCTACACGGTTCAAAATCAGAACTAATTTCACGTTCTGTTTATTTCTTTTTGAAAGCAAATAATATCAATTTCTCTTCCCATTAAAGTTCTTTCCATTTAAGAGTTCCAACAAAACTCGATCATATTTTATCTATATTTAGATGTATTGTTTATGCAAATTGAGGCAGTTTTGACTATAATATTTCTAATAGAGGCGTGATAATACCCCAGAATGTTATATTATATTTTCCAGGATATTTTCAGATCAGAAATGCTGAGGTGGACTTTTTGTTCTCTACTACTCACAAAAAAAACACTAATGGCACCCAGAAATTAAGAAACACCATCCAAATAAGAAACTTATCATCAACATGCAAAATAATTTTTTGAAGCCCACTCGTCAAATCTGTTTTTGAAAGTTTTTACACTTGTAGCATAAACCACCTGAGCCGGTACTCTATAAAGAACAAGAATAATTTCTTTTTAAAGCTCTGACCTAAAGTCAGCAGCTTTTGCGAGAATGTTTCATTGTCTATCTTGAATAGATAATGATGATCGAGCTGAAATTCGGTACTCGACTGTTAAAACGCGATTCGGAGGCATATGCGGAATTTCAGTGTATTCTGATGGATAGTTTCTGAATTATATATTATATTCTTCGCAAGTTATCGTGGTGACAGTCAACCATCCAGCTACTGAACACACTCAAGTCTGTTCGGCTTCTATTTTTTCTATATCTCCGACAGTATAGAAGTGTTTAAATTTGGAACATGATTTCAGAATAAGGTTACAAAGGCTCTCACAATATCGGAAAGATAGTGTCTGAGATACATAATTTTTGTGCGTATATTCTGGGGAACATCACGTTATCATTTTGCCCAAATGTCTGTAATTTTCGAAGTTTTCGCCGAAAATGGTCTCAAACGATTGGGTTCGAACCCCTGATCAAGAATTTGAGGTCAAATATCATTCTGTCCGGCCAGCCGTCCGTTGCCACGATAACTAAAGAACCGAAAGAGATAGCGACTTGAGATTTTCAGGGTAGGTGGCGCATCCCAATACGACGGACAAGTTCGTTAATGGGTATAATCGGCCAAACAAGCAAGGTTTCCAGATAATGTGACAAATTCGAGATTTTGAATTCCTAAGATTAAAACATCCTAGAAGTTCATTCATTGGTGCATTTAGTATGCATTCCTACCCTTGTTCGTAAACAACAAATGAGAGTATTTTTGTAACATATTAGGGGCGGTTTTAAGAACCTCAATCAATGTTAATATTAACCCCGTTTTTTTTCCAGATGGAGGAACCTCCTATTTTCCTACTATCTGGTCTTTTATATACAATTACACTGTAAGAATTCATTACTATTCTTGATGTCGCGAAACAATACCATGCCTGGTTGTCGTAGCAACTAAGTAGTCACTTCTTCCTTGCTATACATTTTCATATGGAAGGAAGATTTTAAATTGTATAAATATTACCTTTGTATAATTACTTCGAGCTTGTTATCACATTATCGGCAACAAGAAAATACAGTTTGTTGTTGTGTTAAAAGTGCATTCGAATATTTCACCACTTCCTATCCTCGCTATTGTTATATTATTGCAAGTAACAACTTACGCCGTAATCAACGAGATTACTACTGGGTGCTTAAAGTTATACCCCTTTACTCATCCCCCTGATAAAACAATCAGGGTGTATAATTCTGGTCCTTCGAAATAACATAATATCCTGATAAAAGAATCAGGACTCAACATATGATCCTTTGAAACCATAACATCCTGATAATCAATCAGGATTCTACTGGCGGCTACCCACTAAAACTCATGTCATCAGGTTCAGGGCATATTTGCCTATAAACCAGTTATATCTCCTCTTTGGGATTTTCTCACACTATCTAAGTCATGTTTGTGTTCATTTGCCTTCCTTCATCTTGTTTTATAAAGGGGCATCATTTCTCCATTCGGTTGATTTTGAATTTGAGTTTATTTACTTAATTTCATTCTTGTAGTTGATCTCTGGGTCTTTTGTAGAAGGGTTTCATATTTCTCGCATCTTCTATTGGGACGTAGTTCACAAGTCTTCTGAGCTCCTCATTGGTACGTTGGCTTTTTCAAATATCTTCTCGGCTTTTTGGTACTCTTGTTCGTCGGAACAAAGTGCTTATCAATTTGCCCAAATATCTGTAATTTTCGAATTTTTAGCTGAAAATGGTCTTAAACGATTTGCTTCGACTCAATGATCATGAATCTGTGGTCGAATTCGATCCTGTCCGGCATTCCCTTAACATGATAACTCTCGAACGAAAGTATAGCCGTAAAGTGCCAACAGAAATTTTTAAAAACTTTTAACTTTTGTTTCTACAATAACTCTCAAACGGAATGAGCTCGAGAGTTGAAATTTTCAGGGTAGGTTTGGGAGCTGAAAATCTCAGATGAGTTTGTTATTAGGCATAATATACCAGATGGTTTTGGGTTAATAAAAAAAAAAAAATTTTACATTACAAATTTTGAATGAATTTTTTTTCAAAATGCAGTTGCATCATAAAAATCCATTGATATTATTCTCAACTTTAATAAGCTAATACTATTGGAGATATGATTTTTCCGATTTTCAATCATACATCGTAATTCTATGTTTTGACAGAATGCAAATTCTATCTGTCTGTGTTCTATCTATTTGCGATATGTCTGGAGAGTTTGGTTGATGTGAGCATGTAAACAATTTGAAATTTGGATTCGTTAAGTTTATGGGCAGAGTTTTTTGGGTAGTGAGTCGAAAATGAATGATGCAAGGAAGTCGAGCATAATTTACAAAACATTCTCTAATTATGGAAGATTTGGAATGAGATTTCCAACTAATGTACAGGTAGTTATTCCTTAGTAACACTATTTAAGATTTCCTACATAAGTATTCTTGTTTGAGTTCTCTCTGGATTGATTACATTAGATTTGTTTCAAAAATAAAACTAGCTATTTCATTCACTCAATTTTTATCAATGACTCTAAATAGTTTGGAAACACTAGTAGTCAAAATTGGACCGTCATATAAAGATAAGTTGCAAACGGATTTCAATTTCTTTCATGATGTATTTCTATCATAATAATCCCTTGATATCATTCCCAACTCTGAGAAACAAATATGTTCGGAGATATAATTTATCAAGGGGCTTTCCCCCTTTTCTCTTCATGGAAGTTGTGATCGGCTCCCATTCAAAGTCTTTGTGTATTTGTCTGTTTCTCACAAACCATGGTACGTCCATTGATCTTCTTAATAATATGTCTTCTATCGACTGTATCTTCTTGCTACGGCTTTTGGCTGCGAAGCCCCACTCAGCCGAACCATAAGTGAGTTAAGGTCTCGCTATATAGTTTTAATCTTCGTCAGTTTTATGTTGTATTCAAGCGGCTCTTCATTCCTATTAGCGGCTAAAGTCAGCTCATTACCGTTTTGTCGACTGCTGATTTTATGTGGCTTTTCCTGTTATTCTTTTATAAAGTATCACCCCTAGATATGTTGCCTCATTTTGCAATTTTACTTCTGCGCCATTTATTTTAAGGTTTCTTTCAACTTTCATTTGTCTCTTCTGGTTTTCGAGATATTGGTCGAGGTAGGTCCTGGTGGAAAGGGAGTCCACCGAATACTAGATCGAATATGGGTCACTCCCCATAAGGCAAGCGTATTTGCGTACCGAACACATATACCCTAATCTCCCAGTTTCCTAATACTAACCCAAGGATAAAGTGGAATAATGAAATTAGCTTAGATGAGCTGCCAGAACCGGAAGGCCCGATCTAATTGAATGTATCAATCTTCATTGAGTGTTAGAACATGCGACATTCATTTTCACTCGATTCAAGTAAGCCCGATTATATTCGCCGGCAGTTTTCCTGATTTGAAAACTGTACTTTCCACATGACGTGTAGAGAGTGTTTTGAGGGTTTCATCTCTTCACATGGAAATATTACAAGTTGGAGGATTGATTTGTGTATAGGGCGTAGATTTGTCCGTCCTTAAGAAGATAAGTAGATAAGAAACCAATCTACTAACGTGAATGAATTCTGTGAATTTCAAATATATTTTACATCTAAAATTAATGAATCATTAAAGGATACTGTGGGAGGTATATTCGTTATTGGATGGTTTCTTTCTGGGTTTTCTCTCCAAAACTCTAAATAATATCTATAAAATAGAAAATTTCAGAATAGCAATCAACAAAAAATAATTGGGGGAGGTATATTCGTTATTGGATGGTTTCTTTCTGGGTTTTCTCTCCCAAACTCTGAATAATATCTATAAAATAGAAAATTTCAGAATAGCAATCAACAAAAAATAATTAGGGGAGATATATTCGTTATTGGATGGTTTCTTTCTGGGTTTTCTCTCAAACTCTGAATAATATCTATAAAATTTCAGAATAGCAATCTACCAAAATTAATTATGAAGATTTTCGCTAGTGAATTAGAGTCCGAACCGTTACGAAATAGTTGTTTCATCGTTGATGTTGTTTCGTTATTGTTTGTTAGGCAACATTGTTTGATTGATTGCTTCTAACAAATCCGTTGTGTTTTTTACACAGAAGCAAATCACAAAATAATAATCTTTTTATTTTATAAATATTTTTCAGAGTTTGGTCAGATAACCCAGAAAGCAACCATTCAATAATGAAATTAATGAATAAGATTAACTTAATTGCAAATTAATTTATTTATTTACCTGACCCATTAAAACTGATATAATATTAGTCAATGAAATTTATTATTTTAATTACTTAACATTATATAGATGTTCATGGCAGGAATGCGACAAACATAAACTATAAACTAAGGAGATCTTGATGGACTCATATCGAGAAATTTTAATCGTCTGAGGTTGGTTTGGATATACAGGGTCAATTTCGGATATTGAATGAAATTTCAAATTTCATTGTAATGAACCAATCAACTGACAGATTCCAAGGTTTGCAGATATATCTCCATGTTTGACCATTTTCGTTTATCAGTTTTTGATTCGAAAAAAAATTGCTTCAAGCACTGACGTGAAGTCAGCAGCTTTTGCGCGCATGTTCTATTGTCCATTCACCTATATTGGACACTTATTATTGGACTCTTATTCGAATTTACCATCGATATTGACCGTTTTCTCAGCTTTTATAAGATGACAATCGTCTAAACTCAAAGAACTTTCAATTTTGACATATGTAATCTATCGAAATTGAAATTCATTAAATATCAAATAATATACGAAAAATCAAATACTGCATCAATCATCTTGATCGTATCCGTATTTATCCAACTGAGTATTAGATTCGAATTCGTTTTAAAATATCAGAACTCACCCAAGTCTGCTCGGATCTCCAACAATAGACATTCGATATTATTCAAACTTGGAACTTTGTTGTAAAGTTAGGATTTGAAGATTCTCGGAAAATTTCATAGATGTCGAAACGAATACTTTCTGATATATAGAATTACACGAACGTTATTTTACAAGTACATACCAAGTGTTAATGCGATCGGACCTATGTTTTTTGAGTAATCGAGAAAAACAATATTCCAGATGGGTCTAACTGTGAAACCGTTTGGCTGATTATACACAACAATGAACGTAACTGTTTCATTCGGATGCGCAACCTACCCTGAAAATTGCCAGTCGCTATCTCTTTCCATTCGAAAGTTATCGTGGCAACGGTACCCATCCAGATACTGAACTCACGCAATGCTGCTCATCTCCAACCATATAGATCCAATCGTGTTCAAATTTGAAACTTGGCCGTAGAGGTATTGAAACATTTCGCAAAATTTCAGCGATAACAGAGGGATAGTGTCTGAGATTTTTTTTCAAGGAATTTCAATGATTTTGTTAAAATTTTCTGGTGATACGATCCTCACGTAATTTCTTAAAAATTTGTGCGTAGGCATCCTACAGCTAATTACCATTGTTGAATCGTATTGGTTTTGGAGTTTAAGGATGAGGTATAAAAACAAAATTTCAGACAGGTATAATTCCGGAACTCTTTGGCCGATCATGCCCATTTACTACTCACCAAGTTTCAATTTGACCGAATCTTTATTCGTTGAAAACAAAATTATTACCTGGAAATCGTTAGGCCGATTATTCTCATTAACTAACTTGTCCGTCGTATTGAGACGTGCCACCTACCCTGAGAATTGCAAATCGCTATCTCTTTCCGTTTCCGACTAGGCGGACAAATTCAAAATTGACCTTGAATTCTTCATCAGGGAGCCGAACCCAATCGTTTGAGACAATTTTCGGTGAAAAATTCGAAACTTATAGACATTTGGGCAAAATGAAAATTTTTCGAGTTATTGGTAAAATGGATTGAATGATAGAACTGCATCATGAAAGAAATTAAATTCAAAAATAGTGTCGTTTGAAAAAAATGCTTCAAAAATTATCATGAAAAAAAACAATCTGCAATGCTTTAGTGCGTCAAACATTGTCATTAAAAAAAGAAAAAAATTCCCAAAAATTATTAATCAGAAACCACCAGACCGTTTCTACCCAATAACGAACTTATCCCAGATATTCATTCCTAAAATCTACTCCGAAAATTATATCTATTATATCAATTGAAACTTAGTCAATATTCCAGTTTTGTTTTTACTGGAGATTTTATGAAACCAATTTTATTAACTTACAAACTATACATTTCCATCATCATATGGTTCATTTTGCATTCAATCATATTTGGTTTTCTAGAACAGGAGTTATTTATATCCATAATTTTGAATAGAACCAGAAATAAATAGGACATACTCAGTTTGAAATCTGTCGGTAGACAGAGACAATACCTTCTATTTCTGTATGAGATGACAATCACAGAACACTAATATATGACAATGACGGCACATAGAATATCTCTTACCTAGGGTATATTCTCTGTGATATGTATGAACACTTATCAAATTCATATTTAGGATGACAGCATTCTGTGAAATCACTGAATTATGATTTAAGGTTGAAGTTTTGTAAAATCATATCTCCGAAAGTAATAGCTTGATAGAGTTGAAAATGATTCAGAAATTGAAACTGAAATTTGTAATGTGAAAACATTTTTTTTTCTTTACTCTGAAACCATCTGACCGATTTCACCCGATAACGAATTTAACCGAGATATTTATCTCCCAACATACTCTGAAAATTTCAACTGTCTAGCCTATTCCGTTCGAGGGTTATCGTGTCTACGACCGGACCGGCCGGACATAATCGATTTCGAGCACGGATTCTTGATCAGTGAGTCGAAAGACATCGTTCAAGACCATTTTCAGCTAAAAATTCCAAAGTAACAGAAATTTGGGCAAATTGATAAGCACTCTGTTCCGAGGAACAAGAGCGCCAAAAATATATCATCGTTATGATGCAAATACTCCACACATCACGGAAGTTCCAGGAATGCTATTTAATCCAAATTATTGTTGAAGCAACTCCCTGGAAAATGAGTTATGTTGCGATGTTATATCCCATTTTTTGTCTGGACCTTCGAATGCAGACATAACACCACACTGAATCATCCCTTCATTAGGGCCTAATTGTGTCGATAAGAGAAAAAGCGACGTTTTCGGAAAGTTGAACAGCACAGTTCGATTCTCGAAGGTATATTTATGTGACTCTGTCGGGCACAGTTTGTGAATTCGTTTTCTGATTACACTTCGGCTTAATTAACAAACTTTTCGTGTAGGCTCTGGAAAAATCATTGTAAATTATGTGGTACTTCAGAGAAGGGTGTGGCGCCCCAGGTTGTAGGAAATATCTATCGTACACAAATTTCCATATTCAGATTATGTCAAATAACTTGATTCCAGGTATTTGGAATTAGATTTACGATGTACTTGGGGCGAGAATGTCAGCAGGAAAACTTGTTCTGTAATTTTAATTTGGAAAAAAAAACTTTTAGATCATTACAATTGATATACCTATTAATTAAGAGCTAGCAAAACCGCAAATTTACTTGAGTTTAAGGTCATGCTTAGTAAAATATTGCTGGCTTTCGACTCGTGGTCCCATAACCTATTAATAATAACCATAACATATTAATAATTGCGAATGAAGTTCCAAGTTTCGTTGCAGCTCCTGACCGTAGAAAAGGTAATACATAGGGTGTCTCGGCAGTACGTGACTCTTTCACAGGTATAAATAAAGTATGTAAAGACGAGTCATCAATGCTTCAATTTTTTTTCCTACGACTCACCCCTTACCCATTATTCAGTTTTTTTGTGAACTTCCGAAAGACTCAACCGATACTGGTGATTTTTCGAATTTGAATCAATAAGAATACCAGTTCTGCTTTGTTTCCAATGCCTTCCCCATAAGTCCTCAAGACCGCCATAAGGATGGACTGACCCTAGCACTAAATGGTCAGAAACTTTTTATTGGTTGGAGATATCGGTGAAATTCCTCAATTTATGTATTATACTATTAAGCTGCAAATTAAAAGATATACCGGTGCAAAATTGAAAAATATATCATGAAAATGGTTGTTACTCGAAAACTGCGCATTTTTTCAATGTTGCAAATGCAAAAATTATCCAATTATCCACAATTTAGCAGAATCGGAAGTTATCACAAAAAGCTGCATTATGAAAGTACCATTTGGAGGCACATCTCTTCCCAGGGAGGCTTCGTAGGAAATGTATTTAAGCAATCCTGACTCGTCTTTATATACTTTATTTTCACCTGAGAAAGAGTCACGTAGTGCCGGGACACCCAGTATGTGCGAATCTTGAGCAACTTTTTGGTACGGTGGAACACTATAGCGGCACCTAGCTAAAGTATTTTTAAATTCTTTAGCGAGAGTAATTCGTATGAATCTCCCATATAATATACAAATATCGCATGTTTCATCATACCGTCAAAAAAATGTTCCACAATATTACTAGAAACGAATGTTCTGGCCAAATTTCTATCATCATTCTGGCCAAATTTCTGTAATTTTCGAAATTTCTGCCAAAAATGGTCTCAAACGATTTGGTTCGACACACTGATGAACAATTCGAAGCCAAATTTGATACAATCCAAACGGCCGTCCGGCTGGCCGTTGCCACAATGAGTTTCGATCGGAAAGTTAAAAAATATCAAACAATACAGATCCGATCCTATTGAAACTTGTTAACTAGTTATTGTATACCGACACAAAGACGTATGTAAAATTTACCGAAGATCGTATCAGTAGAGAATTATTTTTTTTTTTTAATATTGTGTATCTCACGAGAATTTGAGAACGGAAAGAGATAGCGACTTACACATATCCAGGTACTTAGCGCATCTAAATGCAACATTTAAGTTTGGTACTAGGCACGAGCGAGGCCAGGAATTAATTTCTAGGGGGGGTTTTGAAATTTTGGCAATTGACTTTTCTCGAAATTTCGTGAGGATCCTATTACTAGAATAGCGACTTTATGCGGGCAGGGAGTGTAAGGGTCGCTTAATGTAGCAAGTATTTGTTTGCTTTTAAAAAAAATGCATTTCGGCTACTTGCTTTAGTTAGTGATGTTTCTATTTTCAGTAAGAAGTGAAGATTATTAATCTTGATGATAAATATTGTTTTTTAGATGCAGAACCCATGCAAAAGGGTGTACTGGTATACTTAACCTTAAGAAATTATAGAAGAATTACGAAGATGGTGAGGAAGTGGTAAAAATTTTAACACTTTAAACAAATAGCAAACTGTATTTTTATTGTTAGCTATGCTTTGATAACAAGCACGAAATAGTTATAGAAATGTAATATTTATACGATTTGAAATCTTCCTCTATCTGAAAATGGATAGCGCAATGAATTCTTGTAGGGATGTTGTATTTAAGCGACCAGATAGAGTGAAAATAGGAGGTCCCTTTATCTAGATAAAAATGGGGAAACATCAACATTGATTGGGGTTTCTATCTTAAATCCACCCTGATAGGTCACAGCAATTCTCTCATTTCACGTTTTTGAATAGAGTGGGAATAAATCCGAAATTTTAGACAGAGGCATCAATGAGGGCACTTCCAAGATGTTTATTCTTAGGGATTCCAAATATAGAATTTTTCGCACTCATCTGAGTTTACTTCCCTTGTTTCCATACATGTGTTACCATAGATGGATGGTTTATGTATTTATACTTGATTTAATAGCCCTCAGAGGGAATAAATACCATTTAAACACAATGATGGTAAATGTCTTTAAACCCGATATATTTCCCAACACTTCGGCTTTGAGCCATTGCTCTGAGATACTTACAGGAAGTGCCATAAATCACTACAGAGTGGTTGACATTTAACATATTAATAACAATGTCTGACAAAGCCTTATCCTTGAAAATGTATTATTTTTCAAGGATGAGACCTCACATGTTAATTAAAACCCATTTGTTTCTAGGGGAATATTATTCTAGTTTCTAGAAACGTCAGGATAGGCTACAATTATTATTGAAGAATTTAATTAATATAGTGGATGTAAATTTGTGTTGATGTCGAAAGCCTCGTACTAAATATGATAAGTTATTATATAAAGATATTGGAAACTTCCTTTATTAAGGGTTGGCACTACTAAAATAACCTTAAAGTTTCCTTTAAATGGTTCGCTTTAGAGAGATATTGGACAACGACAAACTGTGACAGTTGTATGTTAGATAACCCAATTTTTTTGTGAACAATAGTAATTTACGTAACAAGTCCGGAAAATAGGGTTTTTTTGGACGAATAGAAGTCTATGAGTCCAAAAAAAACTTTTTCGGGCGTGTTGCGTACAATATTTTTTCGGCAACCGTGTAGTATAACAAATCAATGAGACGACACATTTCTTTTTTATATATTTTGATTCTTATTCAGAAAATATAACATGTTAACTAATTTTATATGAACTGTCAACCGTTTTCTCAGTGTCATGGTAACTTCATTTATCAAAAATATACCTACCAAAATTTTCATAATGTATTTACAATGACCAAAACGACGTGATTCTTCCGGCTTAGTCCGGGAAGTACTTACTTCCCGGACTAGGCCGGGAAATGCTTCTTTCTCAAAGAAAAAGCGTCCGGGAAGTGGGCACTTCCCGGACGGTTGCCGAAAAAAACAATTAGGTTTGAAGCTCGGAGAGATGCATTATGCCATTTATCATTTATAATACACTGTAATAGTGATTACACTCACACGAGTATTTTGAGAGTGTTCGTATGAAAAGTATAGGTGTTTATTTCCTGCTTACATCCAATAATAATATAGAAGAAGCAAATGAATCTGAAATTGAAAAAACGGAATAATCATAGAATTTTCCATTTACAAAAATATCAACGATGATACACGAAAGCCGAATACGGTAAAAATAAAGGATCGTTTACTCCGGAATAAATAAAGTCGGCCAGTATTTTATTCAAAAGATCCTTTATTTTCATTAGCAAGAGTGCTTGCGTACATGTCAAAATAAAGGAAACTTTATTACTACCGACCCTCCAATATCTCTCTATTATTATTATATACTTCTTGAAGTTTCCACAACAACTAACCTAGAGATTTTCAAACACCGTTTGAGTGAATCACTGCAAGAGTGACTCGATTCGTATGAATTGCGTGGTGGGTCATCAGGGGCCATGAACATTTTCGCTGCAGGATGCCACACATATTGTATATTAGGAATAAACCAAAATCCAGTCTGCCATCCGCCGTAGGCTCTAACACTGGAGCTTTCCTCATAATCTGATGAAGTTTTGATGAAACTGGGAACAGAGAATAGCATTCAGGAAAAGTCCGGCTCGATATTTTTTGTACGCCGAACGAAACGAACACTATACATGAAACGAGAGAGGGTGTTTTCCAAGGTGATACTTTTTGGCGCTCTTGTTCATCGGAACAGAGTGCTTATCAATTGGCCCAAATGTCTTTAATTTTCAAATTTTTGGCTGAAAATGGTTTTGAACGATTTGGTTCGACTCACTGATCAAAAATCCGTGGTCAGAATCGATTCTGTCCGGCCGTCCGTCCGGCCGTTAACACGATAACTCTCGAACGGAATGAGCTAGACAATTGACATTTTCAGAGTAGGTTTGGGACATAAATATCTCGGCTAAGTTCATTATTGAGCAAAATCGGCCAGATGGTTTCGGAGTACCGAAAAAAAAATTTTTTTTTACGTTACAAATTTCGAATTAAATTTTTTTTAGATGCAGGTTCATCATAAGGATCCATTGATATTATTCTCAACTCTTTCGAGCTAATACTTTTGGAGATATGTTTTTTCAAAATTTCAATAATGCATCGGTTTCGTTTTCCAAATTCAAAGATAAACGTCATTAATGTCAAACGAAACGAAACTGAAAGTGTATTTCTGGAGAGCTTGATTGATTGATGTGAGCCTTTAGAAAATTTTAAATTTGGATTCGCTAAATTCATAGGCTGAGTTTTTTGGCGCTCTTATTCATCGAAACAGAGTGCTCTTCAATTTGCCAAATGTCTGTAATTTTGGAATTTTTGGATGAAAATGATCTCAAACGATTTGGTTCGACTCACTGATCAAGAATCCATGGTCAAAATCTATTCTGTCCGGCCGTCCGTCCGTCCGTCCGTCCGGCCGTTAACACGATAACTCTCGAACGGAATGAGCTAGACAGTTGAAATTTTCACAGTAGGTTTGGGAAATAAATATCTCGTTTAAGTTCGTTATTGGGTACAAACGGCAGGATAGTTTCGGTGTAACGAAAAAAAAATTTCGGTAACATGATTTTTCAAAATTTCAATAATACATCGTAATTCTATGTTTTCACAGAATGTCTGTCTGTGTTCTTTCTATGTTCACCTTCATGCTTCATGCTTCTTATTTACCTGTACCAGACATGTAAAATGTATCTATCTATAATCTTTAATGATCTAACAAACAAAGTATAATTTAATGCAAAATGACAAACTATAGGATATTATAATTAGCGCTACCCTATATGCCCTTGGATAATCCATATGATGATGGAAATATATAGTTTGGTAAGTTCGAATTATCTTCAGTGTAAACAAAACGGGAATATTGGCTGACTTTCAATTGATATAATATAATTTTCAGAGTAGATTTGAGAATGAATGTCTCGTATAATTTCGTAGTTTAATTTTATATTAGTTTCTTTCAAGAATCAGTTCTATTATACCAATCCATTGATATCATTCCCAACTCTGAGAAACCAATTCTTTCGGAGATAAGAATTGTCAAAGTTTGAACAAGAGCGCCAAACTCCTGCCTACAGGACTTGAACCAATTTTTTTCAATAAAAGGTAGAACTTACTAAAATCAATAATTTCACCAAATATCGTATAGATGACATGCATGATAGAGCTGCTATCTACCCCCGAAGTCGCATGCGATTCCACGAATTTCCGAGAATTTTTAAAAACGCAGTAGAGTTAGGTTTTGAAGGCTCTCGTAAAATTTCAGCGGTGTCGGACGAATAGTTTCTGATATATAGAATTTTTTGATTAATTTCAATCACTTTTATTTTACTTTCTAGTGATACGATCCCCTCGAAATTTCGCAGGCATTTTCGGGTTGGCATTCTACAACTATACCCATGCTTGAATTGGATCGGTTTCGTTGTTTTCGAGTTATTGAGAAAATAACAACCAAATTTTAGATGGGTATAACTCCAAACCCCTCGGCTGATTATGGTTATGAAACAACTCAAATGTCGCTTTCATATGTAAAACCTAACCTAAAAATATCAAATCGCTATCTCTTTCCGTTCTCAAGATGTACAACCTAACCTAAAAATTTCAAATCGCTATCTCTTTCCGTTCTCAAGTTATCGTGAGAAACATAATATTTTTTCATAATTTTTTCAAAATTTTTTGTGGTAAGATGCTAACATAATTTCACATATGCCTTCATGTCGATATTCTGAAAGTATTTACCTACGAAGTTTGAATTCGATAGGATCTGCATTTTTTTAATTTTCGAGAGAATAATATTCCCAAATAGAACTTAACTCTCCCATTCGGATACGTAACCAACCCTGAAAATTGCAAGTAGCTATTTCTTTCCATTCAAAACTTATCGTGACAACGGTCACTCATCCAGCTACTGAATTCACCCAAGGCTGGTCGGATCTCCAACAATATAAATCTGATCGTGTTCAAACTTGGACCTTGGCTGCAGAGTTAGGTTTTGAATGCTCCCACAAAATATCAGCGATTTCAGAGGAATTATTCCTGAATATCGATTTTTTTCAACAATTTTTTTATAATGCTGTAAAATTACCATGTTTGAATTTGATCTGATTCGTATTTTTTGAGTTATTGAGGAAATGACAATCAAATTTCTGATGAGTATAACTCTAAAATCGTTAGGCAGATTATGTCTAAATATCGCATTTGGATGCGCAATATACCCTAAAACATGCAAGTCGCTGCCTCTTTTCGTTCCCAAGTTATCGTGAGATAATATTTTTTAATATTTTTTTTTTATATTCTATCGATAAGCTTCTCACAACATTTTACAAAGCTACCAAGTTACCATGAAATATGATCGGATCTATATTGGTTGGACACAAAATTAGTACCTACTCGGAAACCGTTGGGCCAACTATGCCAATTAGGGAAGTTTTCCATCGGATTTGGACACGCCAAGTCGCTATCTCTTTGCGTTCGATAGTTATCATGGCAATAGACGGCAAGCCTCACATAATCTAATTTGACCTCGAATTTTACATCAGTGGTTCAAACTTAATCGTTTGAGACCAGTTTCGGCCAAAAATTCGAACATTTCAGACATTTGGGAAAAACGATAGCATGCTGTTCCCCAGAACATGTGAGCAAAATTTCAAACGTTAAAAGTAAACTGTGAATAAAAAAATCTAAAATAAAACGTAGAATGCTAATTTTTAACGAACGATACGTTTAGGAGATAGTAAACAAAAAACATTATTGGGTTTTGAATAAAATTGATTTTGTGAGTAGAGATTGTACTCTGATTCCTTGGGTATTTCTGAGAGTATTTCTCAATATTTTCTATACTCAATATACAATATACAGATTTGATCGAATATATTACTGCCGTGATAATCCTAGAGGATTGAGTAAATCTTGTATATGTAGAGAGTGCGCAGATTCTTATTCCAAGAACGAATCGTCACTGCTGAAAAGTTACAAATCATTTCAGTCTAGTGAATACTTTGTTGCATAGGTCGTTTGAATTTGACCATTGGCATTTCAAATATTCTGCCTTGGATTCGGATTCCACTAAAGTCATTAAATCCAAATTGAAGCGGGACCAATAGGTTTCATATGCCTCAGTAATCAAACGATCTAAAAACTGCGTTGTAAATGGTGTTTCGAAGGTCGATCTCGGAAATGTTCTGAAAAATCTCACGTATCGTGAATTCTGGATTCTTTCGATAGGGTTGATATCGATTCAAATATTTTCAACATATTTCATTACGGAAATTGAAGATGATTCGATATAAATGTAAAGGTATTCGTTATTTATAAGGACTTACGTATGTTCGATATGATTAAGTACAATTATTGAACCTTTCAGCGAATGACTATAGCTAAATCGCTTCGGTATCTGTGTGAATACAATAACATAGTCATATATGAAACTTTATAGCTCAATATTTTGACTAATATGAAGTTTTGAATAAAGTCCAGTGACGCGTCGATCTATTGCTATCTCTTCGTGAATCCAGGTCTGGACTTTTGCGGAGAACGGGACGTATGATTTTATTGAAAATTTGGTTCCTTGACTAGGAACCACTAATCCATCGATCTAGAATATATTCAGCGTTGCGGTGTTACCGCCTACATTAAAAAGTACTAACAATTTTAATATTTCAAATGGAACACCCTAGATATTATTGCTTTTTTCGATCTGCCGTAGCCTCTGGATTAATTCAGTATCAACTTTGTCATCCTTATCTCTAGCGGTATTTGAGTAATTAATTGATTTACTTCATTTCTTAGCGCTCTTGTTCCTCGGAACAGAGTGCTTATCAATTTGCCCAAATGTCTGTAATTTTCGAATTTTTTGATGGAAAAGGTCTTAAACGATTCGGTTCGACTAACTCCCTGATCAAGAATCCGTGGTCAAAATCGATTCTGTCCGGCCGGCCGGTCCGGCCCTCCGTTAATACGAAAACCCTCGAACGAAAGCATTTGAAGGATTGAAATTTTTAGGGGAGGTTTGTAGCGTAAATATCCCGGACGAGTTCGTTAACGGGCGGAATCCATCAAGCGGTTTCAGAGTTATGGCCGTTTTTAGTAAATATATTTTTTATGGATATTTCCGAAACCGCTCACTCGATCTACCTGAAATATATATGCGAAATCTTGTATTGAATCAGGTTGCCGTAAAGTGTAAAAAAAAATAATTAAAATTTTTAAATTTTGTTTGTGCAATAACTCTGGAACAGATAGTGCTAGGTAGTTGAAATTGTCATAGTGGGTTTGGGTGATTAATATCTCGGTTGAGTTCGTTATTAGGTAGAATCGGCATAATGGTTTCGGAGTCACGAAAAAAAAATTTTTTTTTACATTACAAATTTCAAATTCAATTTTTTTTAAGTTGCAGTTTCATAATAAGAATCCATTGTTATCATTTTCAACTCTAGCAGCAAATACTTTCAGAGATATGATTTTTCAAAATTTCAATAGTACATCGCAGTTCTATGTATGTACAGAATATGAACACAGAATCAGTCTGTGTTCACTGTTCATAAATGTCATTTTATCTTAGCTATTAGAGACTCGTCAATTCGTAGTTTGAAAATATTTACTGTTGGAAAACAAGTATCCTATTCTTGAATTTGTGAATATATACAAGACTGTTTTGAAACCGAAAATAATATTGACTGATTACATATTGAATAATTTATGTAAAAATATTGGGGATGATGTTTCATGAGATTTTGAATTGGATCATTTCAATGATATAGTTTATGAAGGCAATAGGAAAGAAGAACATAATGAAATCATCAAAATAAATTACTGTTCGTTGACCACTGAGGTTAATATTACCTTCCTTAAGTTGTGAGACATGTTCCTATATACAGTATTTTCATAACGTTGCTAGCAAAAAAAATGCTGAAATATGGATCTACATTTGTATATCAAACATTTTTTATTGAGTTAAGTTCCATAATACAAAAAAAAATGGGTAAGTGGTATGAACTATTGAATTTTAAATTATGAAAAGAGGATAGTATTTTATTAATATATTTTGAACTATTAAAATAGTTTGTTCATCAGCCTCTACCTACTCAAATATCAGGAATAAATGGACAATCTGCTGTGATTGTCTCCATTCTCGCTCTAGACATTTCGATGATATTTTCCTTAGATATTTCGAGTTAGAAAACTATGCACCGAGTGTAAGTTACAAAAACCCATTCCAGTCATTCCACGAGGTTGAATCATTGCAGATTGCTCATTTGATCTTGATAAATAAATTTAATGACAATTTTTGAAGCATTAAAGCATTGAAGCATTTGTAGATTGCTCTTTTTTTTAAAGATAATCTTTGAAGCATTTTTTTTAAACGAAACATTTTTTAAATTTGATTTCTTTCATGATGCAGTTCTATCACAAGAATCAATTGATATAATTCCCAACTCTGAGAAACCAATACTTTCGGAGATATAATTTGTCTGTTTGAACAAGAGCGCCAAAAAGCTCCTGTCCACAGGGCTTGAACCAATTTTTATGCAAAACATAGCTTTAATTACAATATCCCTTGTATCATTTACGTATAATGACATACGTCCCTAATCAAACATGTTATTCAAATTCCGAAGCGTTTCCGAGACATACTGAAACGATAAATAGTGTGTTTTTTTAAATGGAATGAACTGTATATCATAAGATGCAGTGGAAGAGAATTAACCTAAATTGTAAGATTTTCGAATTGAAAGCAACTTTTCATGCTAATAGGTCTATTGAGCTACATTTTCTATTAGCTACTCAAAAAAGGTGGTTCATAAATTGAACCACCGTACTCGAAAGAGGAATCAGGAACAGCAGAACATACCTGGATATAGCATCACAACATCTAATGGAACCAAGCAAAAATTATCTTCCAAGAACAACATTGGAAGAAGCGCAAACTTCAAAGAAATACACCAGTTTCAAAATGTAGTAGTACTACGAAACCCGAGTCATTCTCATACCTCAATAAAATATAATGATAGGAAACTGAGTAATTTCATTCGAGAGTTCAACATGACAGAAAGATGTTTTCCTATTGCAGATTTCGGTTCTGTATAGCACTTCATGATACTTTGTCTCTGCTTCATCAAAACTACTTTCGACATTTTCAATGTCAAACCGAAGAGTTCCTTATTATTCGAAGATAATGATCTCTGATAATATCTTGTCTAAGATTGAAGATTATGTTATGATTATGTTGAGAGTAGAAATTGGCAACGTCTCGTCGATTTTTTTTGAAATTGACGATAATTCAGCAGTGCCAACCTGCTTCTGTTTTAGTTACAAAAATGTGATAGACCTAAATCATGGCCAACAACGGGAGACTTAATAAAAGTGAATGGTCCAGATCGTAACCAAGAAACTTTAACCACGTATTCTACGTCAAAAATAAGCCCAAGTTTGTCATATAAATATATGTCGAGAAATGCTTTCTCTCCGAGATACAGGGTGTTAAAATTATAGAAAAAAGATGTTTTTTATTAATAACTTTTACACTTCTTAAAATATTTTTTGAAAGTTGGGACAGAGGTTTTAAAAATCAAGAAGCACTTTTTGAATAAAATAATTTTTTTTTTCAACCACAACCTGACAACGCATTTGCATACTTTCTATCAGATTGCTGAAGTAGCCTGTATCAATTTCTCTCCAGAGTTGCGGTAAAAGCCGTCTGGGTTCTTGAAGTGTATGTGGAAGTGGTTCATGAGAATACAGAGCTCTTTGTAGCTGACCCTAAGCGTGTTCAATGGGATTGAGGTCTGTCGACTGAGGGGACAAGGCCAAATGTGGAAAACATAGATTTCCAGAGCTTCATCGATAATTCTCGAACGATGGGGTGGGGCATGATCGTCTCAAAATAAGATATATCGCCCAATAGCAGCATGAAACTAAGGAATAATATGGTCAATGACTTACTTACTTTATGTAAACTTGCGCATTCATGGCATCAACGATTACGTATATCCATTGAAACAAATGCCTCCCCAAAGAGTAACTGTACCACATGATGGGTCCATGTCCGAACACGTTGACTATCCAAAAACCATCCATATCTCGACTCATCTGTGGACAATACAGACCTCAATTAATTGTTCTAATTCACGTGCTCATGCGCCAATTCCAGTCGAAGTCGTTTAAGGCTAGGCGCGCACATGCGATTTTCTGTCGCGCGATCGTTTAGTCGCAAAAATGAAATACATAAGTCGAATTTAAGCGAGTAACCGATCGGTTATAATAGCAAAGAATTGGTCTTAACCGCTCTCTTCCGGTTACTCGCTTAAATTTGACTATACTGCTAAATACGGATACGCGCAACTACGACTAAACAATCGCCGCGACCAAACAGATGCAACCAGTCCCATTTTTGAAGCGGCGTTATTGTCGCAAATTGAAATGAGTCAAACGTACAGGAATGAGCCTGCACGCAATTCGATCGCGAGATAGTTGCGGCCGAAGTCGATTTGGGAATTATATCAATGGATTCTAATGATAGAACTGCATCATAAAAGAAATTGAATTAAAAATTTTAATGCTTGTGGCTTTTACTTGATGCAAATCCATATTAACTCAATGAAAAATTATATACGATTTACACTTATTTATAAGATATTAATAAGTGTAGGTAAATCGTTTATAATTTTTCATTGAGAAATTAAATTCAAACAATAGTACCAAAAATTGTTAATTAGTAACCACCAGATCGATTCTACCCTATAATGAACTTATGCGAGATGATCATTCTTTAAATCTACTCTGAAAATTAAATTATTTCAATTGAAACTTAGCCAATATTCCAGTTTTGTTTTTACTAGAGATATTCTGAATCCAATTTGATTAACTTACCAAAGAAAAGATTTCCATCATCATATGGATTATCCAAGGGCATTATATTATCACCCAAAAAAAAATGGTTCAAGCACTGACGTGAAGTCAGAAGCTTTTGCGCGTATGTTCTATTGTCCATCCTTCTGTATTGGACACCCTTAATCGAATTTACCATGGTTAATTATGTTGTCCATTCTCCTGTATTGGACACTCTTAATTCGAATTTACCATGGTAAATTTCTAGGGGTACGGTTCTTACAAAATTTTAAACACGTCTTTATGATGATTTTCTACTACTTGTTACCAAGCTTCAATTCGATCGAATATTTATTTTTTGAGTTATCAAGGAAATAATATTCCAGGTGGGTATAACTCGGTAACCGTTCGACCGATTATGCCCAAAAACGAACTCAACTCTCCCTTTCCGATACGCAACCTACCCTGAAAATTGCAAGTCTCTATCTCCTTTCGTTCGAAAGTTATCGAGGCAACGGTCACCCATCTACTGAACTCACACAAGAATGCTCGAATCTTCAACAATATTCAACCGATCGTGTTAAAACTTGAAACTTGGTAGTAGAGTTAGGTTTTGAAGGCTCTTGCAAAATTTCAGCAATTTCAAACGAATAGTTACTGATATATAGAATTTTTTTTTCAATTGTCAATGATTTTTTTAAAATTTTTTACAAATACTATCCTCACGAAATTTTACAAGAATTTTATCGTTGGCATTCTACAACTAATAACCATGTTTGATGGATCAAAAGGTCCAAGAAATCTGGAGCAGCATACCTGGACACAGACATGCTCGCTCAACAATTACTGGCCCATCAGCTGAAAGAGCCAGAAAATGGCTAAAATTCTCTAGGGCGGACCTGAGAATTCTTACAGCTGTATACACGGGCCATTGTGGCCTCAGGAAACACCTCAATACACTGGGGTTGACTGAAGACTCCGAGTGCAGACTTTGCCTGGAGGACGACGAATCTATCGAACACATCATGTGTGACTGCCCCGCTGGGGATAGGATCAGATTGGAGGAACTAGGAGTCCACAAGCTGACACTGAGGGAACTGGACAAGTTCTCACCCACCAGACTCATATCCCTCATCAAGAGACTTGAACTTGTGGGTGAAGTATAGGTTATATACTATAGGTGTGCCACAATAGACCGATTGGTCGCAGTGGAGGGGCGGGTTTTGTCTGCCCAGCACAACCCATATAATAAATAATAATAATAATAAATAACCATGTTTGAATTCAATCGGTTTAGTATTTTTCGAGTTAATGAGGAACAAAAAACAACCAAATTTCAGATGGCTATAACTCTAAAACCGTTTGGCCGATTATGCTCATAAACAAACTGAATGTCGCGTCCTGGTGCACATCCTAACCTGAAAACTTCAAGCCGCTATCTCTTTCTGTTCTCAAGTTATCGTGACAACAAAAATATTTTTTAATAATTTTTTTAAAATTTTCTAGCCATACGATTCGCACAAAATTTCACGAACGTGCTTAGGTTCATATTTTACAACTACTCACCAAGTTTCAATTCGATCAGATTCATATTGGTTGAAAACAAAATTATTACTCGGAAACCACTGGGCCGATTATGCCCATTAACGAACTTGTTCGTCGTATTGAGATGCGCCACCCACCCTGAAAAATTCAAGTCGCTAGCTCTTTTTGTTCTCAAGTTATCGTGGCAACGGCCGGCCGGACAGCCGGACGGCCGGACGGACAGAATCAAATTTGACCTCGAATTCTTCATTGGGGAGTCAAACTAAATCGTTTGAGACCATTTTCGTCAAAAAATTCGAAAGTTACAGACATTTGGGCAAAACTATAACGTGATGTTCCCCAGTACATACGCGCCATAATTATATTATCCTATAAATCTACGATAGCTAAGGTTATTTCATTGCTCATTTTGCATTCAATCATACACTTCCTTCTAGAACAGGAGGTATTTTATATAATGAGTATACAGGGTGAGTCTTTGACCACTGCATTAATTTTAACCAAAGATTCCTCTCATCAAATGAAACACTTTTTTCATTTACCATTTTTCCTGATTCGGCTCAGGTAAAAAGTTACAAGCGTTTAAAGATTTCACAATGTGCTAATACACTCCCGCATATAAATGAACTATGACATTGTTGGCGGACGAGAATAGGGCATGGTAGCGTGGTTTACAGCTTGATTCGGTATTCCAACGCTCAGGGACGGGTCCATAAAAGTAGTAAAATTTCTGGAGTTTTCCATTTTAAAACATTCAGTGAAGAATATCTCGAAAACGGTGCGTTTAAGGAGCAATGATGAGAAATAATATAATGTTCTAATACGATGGAATATCCTTGAAAAGACTCAAGAAAAACTTTATATGCTTTCTTTATGCTAATTTCGTTTAGTTTTATGAATCCACGAGTCCATAACTAGAAAACCAGTAGAAGTAGAAAATAACTAATATTTGGAAAATATGAATCATAGTTATAGGAAACCTTACGGCAACATTCATTTTATTCGAAAAAAGGATGTCAAAGCTACAAAATAAAAACTGATTTTTTTTCAAAATTTCAACAGCCTGTATCTTTTTACATGAACTGAATTTGGAAAAATGTTAAATGAAAGAAGTGTTTCGTTTGATGAGAGGAATCTTTGGTTAAAATTAATGCAGTGGTCAAAGACTCACCCTGTATAGCTCGTTCCGTTCGAGAGTTATCGTGTTAACGGACAGCTGAACAGAATCGATTTTGACCACGCATTATGGATCAGTGGGTCGAACCAAAACGTTTAAGATAATTTTCAGCCGAAAATTCGAAAATCACAAACATTTGGGCCAATTGATAAGCCCTCTGTTCCAAGGAACAAGAGCGGCAAAAAATGTCCGACAACGAATCTCCCGCTGAGGATGACCTGGTACCTAGTGTTTTAGACACAGGTAATATCATCGCAGAAATGGAAAAGAGGCCTTCTATTTATAATAAGCTATTGAAAGAGTATATCGACCGGTATGTAAAAGAAGAACTATAAGGTGAAGTTCATCCTATAGTATTGAAAAAATTTACTAGGATGGTTTCTTAAGTTGGAATAAATTTTGTAAAATTGCCCTTTTAACATCCTTTAACTTATTACTGAATGCACCCAATACTGCTTTATGTGCCGTTTCCTTGTTTTGGCTCGTAATAGTAGAGCTACCATGCAAACGGTTTCAGAAAAATTCATGTTTTTACTGAATGTAGTTGCAATTAATATAGTCCAAGATCCCAGGGCCACCAGACGTCACGTATTTTCTGACGAACAAAATGTGGACGATTGAGTACTTTAGTATGTACTAAGAACGTAGGCCTACCTGCTAACTTGCTTAGACGGCCAATTTTCAGGTACCAGGTAATCAAGGTACATAAAAACATCACTTACCTCACGTATTTTCTCAAATCTGATTTTCAGTTATATTTTAGGCAATATCCTCAAAAATAGGTCGCCAATACTCCCAGACACTTTCCGTCGGCCATTTTGCTTTACAGACGCTTTAAAGCTCCCAAAATAATTAATTAACGTCGGGTAAATTATGGTCGACACTATCGAGTTTTTGACATTTCATTAAAAAATAATTGAAGTTTAGTCGAATTTATCAAAACAGCATGCAGGATAAAATTCTAGAATTTTTGTGGACAAATGAGCACTATTTTACAAGTTAATATTTAATTGTTTTCCCAATTTTCAAACTTTCAGCTATTTTTTTTTCAAAATTTATAATTAATTGATATGAATAAACTATCAGACAGTAAGAGAGAGAGAATTAAGTCAATATATCCTAATACTTGTCTCATTCTTCTCTTCTTCTTCCGCGGTGCCGTCTCAGGCTGAACTGAGGCCTTCTGGCCCATTGTTCTTCCGCTTGACAGACTCGTGAGACTCATTCCAAAAAACACGCTGACAGGAATGCCGCGAGCTTAAAAGGAGAAGTCCCTCTCACCATAGGAATCGTAGGTGTTGGGTTGCCTAGGTGTATGACCCTCAATTCTTTAAGGTTGTTACAGTCGAACAGAATATGTTCAGCTGTTTCTTCCATGCTCTTGCACCAGCGACACAGAGCGCTATCGGCCAATCCCATCCTATTCAGATGTTTGTTGAACTGGTGACCAGTTAGTAATCCAGTCACCAGGCTCAGTTCTCTTCTTTCGAGTGAAAGAAGTTTCTTTACTTCAGACTTTGACGATGGTTTCTTAATGAGAAGCCTTGACTGCCTGAGTCCTACTCCCATGTTCCATAGACTGGAGAAATTCTTGTCCAAACGATTCTTGAAGAATGTTTTAACATAGGTACGACATACTGGAAGTGAAGGCTCAGGACCTATATATGGTATCCGAGCCCCCTGCTTCGCCAGCTTATCTGCCTTAACATTACCTGAAATCTCCGAGTGAGCCGGACACCAGATGAGTTTTACAACGTTACCAGCGCCCAGCCTTCGCAGAGCCTTCCTGCATTCGCCTACTAAGTAGGAGTTTATCTTCACATCAGATAGGGATTTTAACGTTCCTTGACTGTCACAACATATATATATGTACTTGCCAGAGTATCCTAGTCGGATGTTTTCCAGCGCGCAGACAAGAACAGCGTATAGTTCTGCCTGTATTATCGAGCAGTTCTTCCCGAGAGGGATGGACATGCTCACTCGAGGTCCCACAATGCCTGCACCTGTCCCTGTAGTCGTTACAGAGCCATCTGTGAACCATGTGGGCCCCTCTGGTTTAAGGAGATCACTCCTTGTATCCCATTGGTCTCTATCAGGAACAATCACCCTATAGGGTTCGTTAAAGCAGAATAAGGAGCCCGCACGGTCACTCCTCCGGAGGAGAGATGCATCATCATCCTCCACCTTCTTGAGTGCCCACGCGTGTCCCCTGAACATTCCGCTGTCACGCCACTGTCCCTGTTCCCAGATTCTTAAAGCTGTCTTCATAGCCGCCTCCTCAACTACAAGATGCAGGGGAGGTAGCCCCAGCAGGCACTCCATAGCTGTTGTTGGAGTAGATCTCAGAGCACCTGTGATGCTTAAACAAGCTTTTCTCTGAGTTCTTGTCAATTTGTTGCGGATATATGACTTCTTCAAAGAAGTCCACCACACCAATGATGCGTAGGTTAGGATAGGCCTCACCACCACAGTATACAACCAGTGAATAATGTGTGGTTTAAAGCCCCATCCATTTCCCACTACTCTCCGAGTAGACCAAAAGATCATCTCGGCCTTTTTTGTTTGTTTCTCAATGTGATTGTTCCACAGTAGTTTGTGGTCCAGTATCACACCCAGATATCGAACTTGCTCTGTTAGATTGAGCCCTACTCCAAATAGACTTGGTAGTCTTATGTTACAGGGCCCCCTCTTCCTGTCGAAGAGAACCATCTCTGTTTTTTCAGGATTAACCGTAAGATCGTTATTCAAACACCATCGCTCAATCCTACACAGAGCATCCTGCATAAGATCAGCGACGACATTTGGATGTTTTCCTCTGATTAGTATTACGAGATCATCTGCATAGGCTACAACCTTTAGGCCAGCCCCCGCCAGCTCAACCAGGAGCCCATCCAGGACCAGATTCCACAGAAGAGGTGATAGAACACCACCCTGTGGGCATCCCCTGCCTGGTGTTCCCCTAATGGTTGAGCTGCCTAGACGAGCCACTATGCTGCGGTCCCTTAAAAGGGATCCTGCCCATCGACAGACTGCAAAAGGAACCCCATGTTTGGTTAGTGCATTATGCATAGCTCCAAATGCAGTATTATTGAATGCACCCTCTATGTCCAGAAACACAGCAAGAGTGCACTCTCGATAATGTAGTCCGCTCTCGATGCAGCTGACCACTGAATGAAGAGCATAATCTACTGATTTGCCCATCTGATAGGCATGCTGAGTTGGATGTAGTGGGCTAGCCACTAAGGTTCCATCTCTGATATATCGTTCAACCAATCTCTCCAGCGTTTTGACTAAAAAGGAGGAGAGGCTTATTGGTCGGAAGTTTTTCGTCTGAGTATATGACGTCTTTCCAGGCTTGGGTATGAACACAACCCTCACCTTTCTCCAGGACTTTGGTATGTGTCCTAGGGCTAGACTCGCTCGGAGTATATGAAGCAGTGGGGGTGTCAGCAGCTCCAAGCCCTTAATCAAAAGTGCCGGAAATATGCTATCTTCCCCCGCTGCTTTATAAGGCTCGAATTCTCTGACAGCCCAGCGAATTTGAGAGTGTGTTACCACAAGTGAAGCCAACTTCCAATCCTCACTTGAAGCTCGTCTGTGGTCTTCACCCTGTGTGTTGTCATTCTCTCTGAATCCCGGAAAATGTGCCTTCAGGAGTAGTCTTAGACTATCTTCCTCTGAGGAGGTCTTCTCCCCACTAGGAAGAGTCAAGTAGTCAATCCTTGGAGGGCCTCCCACAGAGAGGACCTTCCTAAGCCTATTGGCCTCTGGTGCTTCCTCTATACCACTGCAGAAGCTTCTCCAGGATTCGCGCTTGGACCGCCTAATCAGTCCTTTGTATTTTTTCAGGGATAATTTATAATCATCCCAGTCCTTCGCTAGGCCTGATCTCATGGCCCTATTGAAAAGACGCCTTGTTTCGCGTCTGGTGTCGTTCAGTTCAGTCGTCCACCATTTCGTCTGACTTTTAAGTCTTCGGACTTGGGGTCTACAACTGCTGTGATAAGCTGAGATTATGGACTCCTGAAGCATGGCTGCTGCCGTGTCCAATTCCCTCATGTTCTTGGGTTTTAGGTTTCCCTGTTCCAGATTGTCAGAAAGGTATGCCAGGTATCTGGTCCAATCCGTTTTTTTCGGATTCCTGTAGATCTCAGGATCCTCCTTTTTCTTGCTTCGGAATATAGAGAAGCAGATGTGTCGGTGGTCCGATATAGAGACCACCTCCTTCGCCACTCGCCAGTCCTTTATGGAATTGGCGATTGATCTGCTGCCCAATGTGATATCTAGCACCTCCCTTCTTGTCGTTGTGACGAAGGTCGGTTCCGTACCCTGGTTAAGCAGGTTCAAATTCGTGGAGAATAAAAATTCTGCCAGCGCTTCACCCCTTGAGTTAATATCTCTACTACCCCACAGAGTGTGATGTGCATTCGCATCAAATCCTATGAGCAGAGGCCAGCTCTTCCGCTCACAGTATTCTATTAACTCCTCCATTTCCCTCGTTGGTGGTGGGCTTGGTGAGTCATACGGGAGATATGCAGAACATATCACCAGGTTATCTAGCGGTCTCCTGCTGTCTTTGATCTGGACCGCTACCAGGTCTCTGAAACAAAAGTTGTTTAATAATTGAGCACCTAAATCAGTGGAGGTGATTATACTCGCCCTTGGACTGGTGTCCTTAGGCGCGCAGAAGAGCACACCTCCCCTAAAGGAGAGGCCCCTCACTTCACCCCCCTCACCCAGGGCTCCTGAATCAGAGCTATAAATGTCTGCACCTTCGACAGCCGCAACCGAAGAATATCGGTTGCCGCTATACAGTGGTGCAAGTTTATCTGCGTGACATGAATATCGGCCGCCATGAGGACAGTTAAACACTGCTCTCAGTCGAACGACTGTCACGTCTTGCCAGCACGCCCTCCGGAGATGATGGCATCTCCAGAGTTAATGCCGGCGGGCTAGATGGAATGGGGCACCGCCCGGGCCCCACAGCCACCGCACCATCCCCCCTCCCGAATGTCCCATTCAGTCTCCTGCGCGTGGATAATGCTCTCGCGTTTCTACCCACAGAGGCATTTAAATTGAGTTTAGGGGATGATTGGCCCCTTGGATCGATCGGTCTTCTTGTAAAAGGTTTTAAAATAGTTGTCTGGTTGACATATATTGAAATGGAGCACCAGAATTTACATGACGTTAAGTAGTTATTTTGGGAGCTTTAAAGCGTCTGTAAAGCAAAATGGCCGACGGAAAGTGTCTGGGAGTATTGGCGACTTATTTTTGAGGATATGGCCTAAAATATACGTGAAAATCAGCTTTGAGAAAATACGTGAGGTAAGTGATGTTTTTATGTAACTTGATTACCTGCTACCTGAAAATTGGTCTTCTAAGCAAGTTAGCAGGTAGGCCTACGTTCTTAGTACATACTAACGCTACTCAATCGTCCAAATTTCGTTTGGCAGAATATACGTGACGTCTGGTGGACCTGGGATCTTACTCTAATACGTCTCAGGTGCATGCTTGGAACATTTTCATGCTTTCTTGGAAATTGCGATTATTCCGTCGTGCGACAAGAAATCGCATGTGCGCTCCTAGCCTAAGATTTTGAGTTTGTGGAATCATTCACAAAAGTCATCGAGAATAAAGATTTACTTCCTGAAGTCTTCGACGAACTGTTTCAATCGATTCCGAAACACCAGTTACTTTCGAAAGGCGATGTTGCATGAGTAGACAAATACTCAAAGGCTATATACGGGTAGACATAGTCATAAACCGATCTTGTGCAGGAGCGGTAGATCTTAGGCGTCCATTTCTCGGTTTTTCGGTCACGTTTTCAGTTTGTCGATATCGATGGACAAGCTGGGACACTACCTACGCTTTCACTAACTTGGAAGAAATTCGCAACAACTCTCTGATTACGTCCCGCCTCGATTATATACCAATAGCCCTATTGGCTTCAGCCGCACTAAGTTTACGTATAGGCATTATTGCAAAACAAATTTTCAGACTTCAAATCAAAGTTGATTGTAAGAACGTAAAACAATAACTAATCCAAAATTGTTAGAAACGCAAACGACAAGCATTTGACCGAAACTGAAAAAAAAACCGGAGCAAAAGAACCCTTCAGATTTTCTAGAGTAAACATGTTATCTCTCATAAATGAACATTCGGTGTACAAGAATCGGCAACTTTCGAAACGGACAAACAAATTCTAACTTCCTCAACTTCTATGGAGCAGTGTAATTGAAAGAAGATGATCTTTCAGTTCCATTGATTATACAGGGTGAGTCTTTGACCACTGCATTAATTTTAACCAAAGATTCCTCTCATCAAATGAAACACTTTTTTCATTTAACATTTTTCCAAATTCAGCTCAGGTAAAAAGATACAGGCTGTTGAAATTTTGAAAAAAAAAGCAGTTTTTATTTTGTAGCTTTGACATCCTTTTTTCGAATAAAATGAATGTTGGCGTAAAGTTTCCTATAACTATGATACATATTTTCCAAATATAAGTTATTCTACACTTCTACTGGTTTTCTAGTTATGGACTCGTGGATTCATAAAACTAAACGAAATTAGCATAAAGAAAGCATATAAAGTTTTTCTTGAGTCATTTCAAGAATATTCTATCGTTTTAGAACATTATATTATTCTTCATCATTTCTCCTTAAACGCACCGTTTTCGAGATATTCTTCATTGAATGTTTTAAAATGGAAAACTCCAGAAATATCACTACTGTTATGGATCCGTCCCTGAGCGCTGGAATCCCGAATCAAGCTGTAAACCACGTTACCATGCCTTATTCTCGTCCGCCAACAATGTCCTAGATAATTTATATGCGGGAGTGTATTAGCACATTGTGAAATCTTTAAACGCTTGTAAATTTTACCTGAGCCGAATCTGGAAAAATGGTAAATGAAAAAAGTGTTTCATTTGATGAGAGGAATTTTTGGTTAAAATTAATGCAGTGGTCGAAGACTCACCCTGTATATCCAGATTTAAGGGTGCTACGTTTATAGAGTCGTAAAATAACAAAGCCTAAGCAGAACAGAACTTACACTCCTAAATCATACAAGCTCTAGAAAAACCTTTACTGGGCCTTCTTGGGAGGTCAATCAGTTTTTAAATAATTTTCATATATGATGGATGCATATGAATTCATAGCTACTGTGGAATATTACAAATACAAAGTAGAGCAACTTTCAGATGTGAAAACTATTTCTATATCAAGTCTGAAAAAGAATTCGATACAATTTGTCCAAATAACAACAGAAAGAAACCTGAAAACCGTAGTTGACTATAAAGGGGTAATAATAAAGAAACCATTAACCTAAACTCAAAACATTTAATTTTTATCGTGTGATAAATTCTCAGCCGGAGAAAACTTTAACCGACATAGTAGAAAGTTTTCAGCGGTAGTGTAATAAAATGTCGTACAGCGTAACACGTATTTCCTAGTCCTGTTACACCCGTCGCGTATTTAAAATACAACGTTGCGAGGTTACTTTTGCGAGAGTTCGAGATAAAATGGCTTATTCCGAGCTGAAAAGGAAACATTCAAGATATTCTATTCAACTTCATTTAAAATGCTAACGAACCATTCCGCTATGAATAAAAATTAGTGTTCAGCTATTTTCCTTCAGTTTCAACGTACTGCATTGAGTATTTCCAGTGAATTAACAGATTGCCTTTTCAGTCCACGAATCAATCAACTTTCTGGGACGAGAAAAAAAATGGTGCATTAGTTAACGAAATGACAACGGCATTCGAGTAGAATCTGAAGCGAGATATACTGGGAACTGATTTTAAGGGCAGTGTTATCATAGGGGCTCCACCGAAGATTATTGCTCTCAAAGCGATAAGCGGATTAGATGGATTTAAGTGAAAATCAACGTCCGGAGATAAATTCGAACCGATTAATCATCATGAAACCTCACTTTCCTTTAAATACAGGATCTCCCACCCATACAATACCTACCATTTCAAATATTCAGGTTGTTTCAGGAGAAGATGTACCTAGGTACTTGAATACCGTTATTGTTCATTCAATTGCCCACCCGGTATAACAACGCTGTGAATCATTCAGCTCAATATTCTGGTATAACATGATACCAGGACTTTTTCGTTTGCACATAAGCCCAGAAGCTATTTGGGTCATCACGAATTCTAGCCTTTATGCACTGCATTTATGTTGAATAAGAACTACCTATATCTCTTTTAATTTTAACACGTAGAGTTTTAAATTGAGGGTAATCATAATCACGCTTGTACTTCCTATATAACTTATGGTAACCATCCTTCAGTCGTATGTTACATATTAAAAAATCTTTCCCTTGCGAGTATTTCTGCCTGATAGATTCGGATAGGAACCTAGATAATAGTGAGCATTTTGTTCCCTGTATACTCCAGCGCCAGATCCGATATTGGATTTTGAACCATATGTGTACCTTTTAATGGCAATTTTTTAAGAACTTGGATCGTGGATTTCCTGTCCCAGACTTTCTTCCTACCTAGCACGTAGTAAAGTTCTGTTCGATTACGTTCTTAATGATTTCATCACAAGGAAGATTAGCTGATGAAAAGATTCTGGTAAGAGAGCACCAGGCTTTCTGGTTTTTAATATTATATATAATATAATATTATACAGTGAAACCTATCTTGGACAGACACCATTGGGATCGTGAAATTATGCCCGCCTAACGGAGGTGTGTGTACAAGGGTGAGCTTGACCACAAATTGTTGGAAGGTTATTGAATAAAACAGTTAATATAAACATACCTATATGTATTATAAAACCAAAAATATTAGAAACAAAAAAAAATTTAAATGAAGCGAAAATATGCAGATTTCTCAAGTGGCTGACAAAAAATTTCATCTGTTATGTAGAGGTTTCACTGTATTTATAATATCTCATTACCTGTTCCTTTCCTAGATATTCTGAGAATGGCTTCATGGGTGATTTTGTCTACTACAAGGTTGAGGGGTGTGAGATTTGTGATAAGTGCCCTGGTAGGACAGGTTCCCATAGCTCTAGTAACACGCACCCTTTGTATTTAGTACAGGGTTTTCCTCGTACTAATTCTGATTTATTTTTTTATACCAGACAGTCCGCCGTATTGACAAAGCATTCATTCTCCGTTAAGTCCTAACTGAGGTCCTCAGTTAAGGGTAAATATGAATCGCAACCTCAGTTAAAGTATTTAACAGTGATGAAACAGGCATGTTACACGTTAATTTCCACGTTAACTGAGGTTGTGATTCAAATTAATCCTTAACTGAGGACCTCCGTTAAGACTTAACGGAGATTGAATGCTTTGTGAATACGGCTGCTTATCTTGGAGTGGCAGTCCCAAGTCTTACTGGCTAGATTTCTACACTCTATTAAAACCATTATTGTTTTACTAGAAGAGATTTCAACATTCGCTTATTCCACAGAAAATTACTATCTAGTGTTACTCCTAGTTATTTAACTTTAGACTTCCATCTTATAATATATCCGTTCAAAAACAAGGAATATCACAGCTGGAAGTTCCCCTCTCCGAGTAAATGAATTTACTTCATCATTAAAGGATACTTTGGAAGGTATATTCATTATTAAATGGTTCCTTTCTGGGTTTTCTCTCTCATATACCTTCTGCAAAATAAGAAATTCACAGTGTTTAGCATGAGAAAGATGCTTTTGGATATCTAACCATTTTCAAATTTTTGTTCGTAACTTGTGGAACTGATAAACCTGATCCTTATCAACATTTTTACCAAGCTTCATTATTCTTAATTCTTATAATGGTTTCCTTCATCTGCCGTCTGTCATGTCAGACAATGACATGACTGGAACATAGAAAGATATGATATGAATGACATCGCAAAACAATAAGAATAATGATCTATGCAATAATATTTAAATTCTTTCAAAAATCAAACACTTTTGACAATTTGTTTGGTTGACTGTAAAGCAGTGGACCTGTATGCTCCAAGTTTTGGAATATTTAGAAATTCCGGCAATATTTTCACCAATGTAGATTCGATCGAACATAAATTTAGAACTTTGCTGTATAATGAGGTTTTGAAGGCTCTCGTGAAATTTCAACGATATCTGACGGATAGTTTCTCAGATACAGATTTATTTTTAAATATTTTTTTTTTAATTTTTGGAGCCTTACGATCCTAACAATATTCTACATAAGTCTTCGTATCAGTATTTTTCAACTGATTACTGTGCTTTGATTCGAACAGATTAGTATTTTTTGAGTTATTGGAAAAACAACATTTCAAATGGCTATAATTCTGAAACCACTGATGGATTTTGCCTATGAACTAACTTAGCCGGCGCATTTGGACTCCAAACCTACCCTGAAAATTTCAACTCTCTAGCTCATTGCGTTCGAGCGTAATCGTGCTGACAACCGGACAGAATCAATTCTGACCTCGGATTCTTGATCAGGGAGTCGAAACTAATCGTTTAAGACCATTCTCGGCCAAATATTCGAAAATTACATACATTTGGATGAATTGATAGGCACTCTGCTCATAGAACAGCGTTCCAAAAAACCGAGTACTAGATTTTAGTTCGAAGGGATCTGTATTTTTGGGATTATTTAGCATCCTTAGCACCTTAGCCAATGAGGTGTTGTTAAAATTTTCACATTTAAATGATTCGAAATATAAGAAGAAGTAGGTAGATACCAGTTCGAAATTTTATTTTCATAATTTTTCTAGAAATACAAAGCTGATCGAGCTGAAAACCCACTGAATTTTAGAATGGTAGCTTAAATGCTTGTGCACAATTTCAGAGGAATTTGACGGATATTAATTTAAACTTTTAACTTTTGTTCCAGTGACTGTAACCTCACGAAAAGTTTTGGCGTCGACATTCTAAAACTAATTACCACGTTCCAGTTTGGTCGGATCAGCATTTTTCGAGTTAAGGTGAAATAAAATTCTAGATGGGTATAACTCCAAAACCGTTAAATCTAAATGAGACGGTTCAGTTCACTAATTGGAATAATTAGTCCAATTAGTGAACTGAACCGCCTCATTTAGATGCGAAGCCTACCCTGAATATCTCTATATCTATCTCTTTTCGTTCGAAAGTTATTGTAGCAACGGACGACTGGCAGGACGGGCAAAATCGAATTTGATCTCAAATTTTTCCTCAGTGAGTGAAGCCCTATTGTTCGTGACTATTTTCAGTTGGAGCTCGAAAATAACAAAGATTTGGTCGAAATCGTAGCATGCTGTACCCTAGTGCACAAAATTGTGATATATTTTTTAAATCTTTAGAGCCTGCATATTATTACCTACCTTCCGAAACAGAACGTTCGGCTGACAAACCAACTATATCTCCTCGTTAGCTCGTTAGGTCTTTTGAATAGTTATGGGAATTTCAGGTTTTAGTGAAAGGGAAGACTGTAATTCATAGAAGGAGGCTAGATCTGGAGGGCGGGTATATCAAGAGAATCGAACTATAATTATCACACTATAACCTTGAACCACATTGACTCCGAGATAATATAAAGTAGAGCAATTTATATAGTGAATCTTAATTAATTAATTTATTTATTCAAAATACAAATGAGAATAGAGGCTTATGACTATAAACTCCAAGAGAACTATGCAATATGAATCAATGAACTGAAAGTTCAATAGTTCCCAAATCAAATAAAAAATAATTCACCGAAAACTCAATGGCACATTCCAGATAATCAGCAAAAATAAAATCGAATCGAATGCCTTCCTATCAGTTTAACTTCTGTCAAATTCGTCTCAAACTGTTTATGCTATTGATGAAGGAATTTATCGATGCGCTGGCAACAACTGAAACCGGAAGCCCATTCAATGCATCAAACTCTCGGTAGCTCAGAACCAGTTGTCTTTGAGTAGTGCTAAATTTCTGCCTTGCAGGCTGGAAACTGTGACCTCGATGATTGTCAGTATTCTTCAAAATATTGCTTGTACCTGTGGTCCGAAAATTGGTTTCATGGACTTGTATCTGAATATTGGATTACCTTTGTCGCGTCTATCAGAAAATAGAATCATATTTGTGAGTTTGAGGCGAGTCTCATAATAGTACCATAAAGATACATTAGGGATTCTCATGTTCCATTCTGGATGGATTCCAGCTTATTAATCTCTACCGAAAATAAAATCCACCACACTGGTCCTGCGTATTCCATGACTGAACGAACGAAGGACTCATACAGAAGTTTACAAACAAGCCTGTCTGACCCTCGGGAAGTCTTCTGCAGCAAATATTTCAGTTGGTAGGCTTTGGCTGTCACAGAAGCAATACGGGCAGTCCCAGTTAGGTCACTGGAGGTGGTCAGACCCAAATCACACTGATCGTTGACGATGACCCCTATAGCATGGGAAACGTCGGGATTATTCTTTTCTATGTGTAAAATGTGATACATCTCAAGATTCAGTGGAAGCAACCAATCACGATACCAAACAGTTAGTCTGTCCAAATCTTCTTGGAGAATTGATGTGTTGAAAAGTGAAAGTTATACAGTTTCGTGTCATTTGCGTAAATTGGGCATGTGAACCGAACATAGCTTGGGAGCTCCAATCTGTACAACAGAAATAACACCACCCCAATAATCGAACCCTGAGGGACACCACTTTTGACATTCCAGTCAACATAAGAAAAAACATCCCCTACCTTCACTTTGTAAGATCTACCTGATAGAAACGCACCAATCCAGCGATGTAGGCCACCTATATGTAATTCCCTGATGTTCGAGTTTACATAGAAGGTGCCTCATGTGGCACTCTGTCAAAGGCTCTTGAAAAGTCAAGATAAACCTCAGCTACAGACACATTCGCATCCCATGCCCTCATCCAATCATCAAGGCAGCAGATGAGGTTTGTGAGAATAAAACGATGAGGGAGAGAACTATGCTGTTCGGGAATAATTGTATGTAGTGTGCAGAACTCAAAAATCTGTTTGGATGCGATCCTTTCCAAAACCCTAGATAAAGCTGATATATCGCTGATTGGTCTGTAGTTATTTCTTATAAATTCAATGAGCTTGGATAACCCATGGGGCACACGAACATGTACCTTAACTTACACAATGCCATATCACAGGTGTTCATCAGAAGGAAATATTATATTAAAGTCATTCTTTTTCGTCTTCTTAATCCACCATCTCCAAGTGTCAAAGATTGGCGATCCAATTGTCCATCGTAGTGCTGGAAACTGCCGCTCTGAAGATGTCTATTGAGGAGTATACCAAAATCTTAGGTCATTGAGCCACGAATTCTGTATTCTTCTCACAGATCTTTTCCCATGAATCTCTCCTTCTATAATAATTCTCAGTTCTCCCTACTTTTCACCCCTCATGATGTCATCATGTCTTTAATGCAGTCCATCAGTTCTTTCCTTTTGGGCATGCGTTTAAGTACTTCGGTATCTGTTTTCGCTCTACCCATGATATGCGCAACATTCCTCGGTACAAATACATTTCGCAAGCGTCGAATTTTTTCTCCATGCTCAAGTGTCGAACTCTCGCAGCTATAGAGCAATATGGAAAATATATAATATCTCAGCATGCTCATACGAAGCTTCTGCGCAAGATTGACCTTATGAAGAACCGTCTCATGTTTATAAAGACTGTTATGGCTTGCCCAATTCTCGCCTCAATTTTCATTTTCGGGTCACTCCGCTCGTTCAAAATGGCACCTAAATATTTCACCTGCTTGATATTTTTCCCCTTCATGGTACTGTGGCGTTAAGGCGTTTTTTCGAGAATTGAAGAATTTTGTGTTAGATGTATTGTATTTATATTATGTAGATCACATATTTCGCTAGACAACTTATCCATTATCCATTGTAATTCCGCTACACTGTCTGCCAAGACAACTAGTATCATCTGCATACCTAATCGTGTTTATTAGTAATCCATTAAATCTAATTCCTCCCGTGAAGGTTTGCACACCTTCCCTTCAGAATAAATGTTGAAAAGGAGCGGAGATAATATGCAGCCTTGTCTGACCATTTTCTTTATCGTTATAAACTCCGATGTTGTCATCTCAACCTTAACTTCTGCCGATTGGTTCCAGTATAATGCAGATATAATTCTGATATCTCCTCCGTACAACTCAATTTTACATAGGATTGTTATCAGCTTTTCATGTTTCACACAGTTGAATGCTTTGAGGTAGTCTTTGAAGCATGCAAATACATTTACATTGACATCCCGACATCCTTGGGTTATCATATTCTGGGAGGAGAGTGCTTCACGTGCACCCAGTCCATTTCGGAATCCAAAGTGTTTTTCATCGACGTGGGAATCGCATTTTCTATATATCCTAGTGTGTATTATCCTTAGAAAGATTTTGAGTAGATGAGTCATGAGATTTATCATGTGATGATCCTCACAATGAGAGGAATTTCATTTCTTGGGTAGAGGTTTAAATTATTATTATTATTATTATTAAGACAGGGATTAGAGTTTAGGCTAGGCCTATAAACTCCCAGAAAAAATACAAAAATCTAAAAAAAATGTTGCACAGGACTGCTTGAAGAGCGAAAAGAAAACAGATTATCTGAAAAAATTAAACAAAAATATTCCTTCTGCTCAAACACCATAATGTCATAATTGTTCTTAAATGAGTTCACTGACACTGACTCCACCACCACAGGAGGCAACGCGTTCCACAATCCAAATATCCGATTAGATAAAAAGAGCTGCCTTTGCACTGTCTTGAAGTTCTCCTTGCGGAGCTTGAATGCATGGCTTCGCAAACGACGGTCTTAGTTCAACGTGAACAGGTCACACAGGCTAACCCCAAAAAGACCATTCATAGCCTTATAAGCGATGATGAGGGCACCACGAGTCCTCCGGTCCATGAAAGTAGGTAAGTTCATTATGGAGAGTCTTTCACTATATGACTGGCGCGAGACCCCATACGGGAGGCATGTTGCACGACGCTGGAGACACTCCTGCAATGACATATCGCAGGACAACGTTGGACTCCAAACAGGCCCGGCGAACTCAATGAAGGGCCACACATAAGTTCGGTATATAGCCGCATATGTCAAAGGATCACATCTGCCAAATGCTTTCTGGATCAGGAATAAGGATCTTTTTGCTTTCTTGTCTGTATGAAGAATGTGATCAGAACAACTCAAGTTATCCGCCACCACAATGGCTGCTAGATACAGTGATGACAACTCCGTTGTGATGGTAACTCCGTCGCGGATTACGGGCACCCATGTGTATAACGACGCACTTCTCAACGCTGACTGGCAGCTGCCAGACCACCGCGAGATGGAGTCGAGGTCCTTCTGTATAGTAGAGGGGCAACTGGAGGGGCTAAATATCTTGGTGTCATCCGCGAACTGTGAACAGTGAGAGCTAACATGGTGTGAACCCTGAGGTACTCCACTCAACACAGCACTCGAGGAGGAGACAGATTACATCAACCGAGTCACCTCTGTCTAGAGACATTGACCAGAAGTTGACGCATTCAAGGAGGTTTGTGATGACCGAGCGCCCCGGGAGGAAGCCGTGTTGGCAGTTTCAAAAATCTTTGCTATGACCGGGACCAGGCTGATAGGGCGATAATTGTCAGCACAACGCTTATCTCCCTTCTTGAGAATTGGCGTTACACGTGCACTCTGCCAAGAGGAAGGGAGGGAGGATGTTTCGAAAGAGCGAGTGAAGATCAGAGAGAGCGGGAGTGCCAGAGAATGGGCACATTCCTTAAGTAGCCTGGCAGAAAATCCGTCAGTTCCAGGTGTAGACTGCACGTCTAAGGAAGAAAGTTTGGCCTCTACAATGGACGGAGGAAAAATGATGTCCTTGAGTTCGATGGACATACGAGGGGTCACTAAAGCGGGGGTTGGACCAGTTTTATGGGTGAAAGATGACAAAAAAGAATCGGCCAAAATGTTCGCAGATTTTTCCAGGCTTGAGCACGGTTTGTTGTCCCTGTCATAAACCAATGGAGCCTCTACTTTGGAGGTCAATGTTGATCTAACGTATTTAAAAAAAAAACACTGACGTGAAGTCAGTACTCTTTGGCGCGCGTGTTCACGGTGGCTAATTTGAATTTAATGATGTGTACTTCAAGCTCAGTGGATAGAGTGAGCCGAAGATCTATTCAAAGGATAGTGGACACCATTCACTGTCGGTTCAAAAATTAACAGTGCTGTATCTAAGCTACCATCAGGAAAGAGTAACAAAGTTGGAAAAGAACACAACTGACCCTCCTTAGTCGCACAAGCTCCTAGAAGATTTGGGAGGGTCAGTATAATCCTAATCATGTTTAGAGCACGCGCGCTAAAGCAGATTGACTTTTTACACTTTTTCTTTCATTGTTAAGTCACTCTGCTTTTGCGCGCGTGCTATAAACATGATTAGGATTATACTGACCCCCCCAAATCTTCTAGCAGCTTGTGCGACTAAGGAGGGTCAGCTGTAATCTTTTCCAACTTTGTTACTCTTTCCTGATGGCAGCTTAGATACAGCACTGTTAATTTTTGAACCAACAGTGAATGGTGTCCACTATCCTTTGGGAAGATCTTCGGCTCGCTCTATCCACTGAGCTTGAAGTACTCATCATTCAATTCAAATTAGCCACCGTCAACACGCGCGCCAAAGAGTTCTGACTTCACGTCAGTGCTTTTTTTTTTCAAGTTCCTTTAACAAATATAGCTATCAATACAGTTTGGCTGTTAGCTTTACCGTAGATCAAAAAAAATTGCGGTTGTGGGACCTCCGTTAGGAAAGCAATTGCCTCTTCTCCAAATCCGAACGTATTTAAATATAGATCTACCGAATATAGTTATTTATAAATTCGCCTCAGGGCTACCATACAGACATTTCAACTCAGAAACAACGCTTTTTCCCCCAAACTGACTTGTGTTCGTGCACTGAATTGACATGAATATTCTTTTAAAACCTCACATAATCGGCTCATTACTCCCAACATAACCCAAACAACCCAAAACCATTTACTTCTCGTCTGCGCATGCGCAATATACTCGTGGCTGCAAGTCCTACAAAAATTACACACCTCACAAAAAACTCCAATTCTCCAACACTAGTGGTTCAGGAGATATCGCTTCTTGAATCCACGCATGCGCAGACCCTCACCAGGGGATTCTATAGAGGAATAGCATCCGCCTCCAAAATCCCAATCCTCTCTGACGAAAGCACCAGCAGTTAAATCACTGATGGTCTGCTCATGCGCATAACGAAAAATGCCCGTAAGTGGTAACATCAATTTCGAAATTAGCCCCAGGGCCACGGTACGGACACTTTAACTCGGAAACAACGCTACATCCCCCAAACTGACTTGTCCTTGCACTGAATTGCCATGAATATTCTTTTGAAACCTCTCAATATCGGCTCAGCACTCCCAACATAACCCATACAACCCAAAAACAGTCACTTCTCTTCTGCGCATGCGCAATCTACTTGCGGCTAAAAGTCCTCTCGAATTTACACACCTTACAAAAAACTCCGATTCTCCAACACTAGTGGTTCAGGAGATATCACATTCTTAATCCACGCATGCGCAGACCCTCAACAGGGGATTCTATGGAGGAATAGCATCCGCCACCCCAAAACCCCAATCCTCTCTAACGAAAACACCACCAGTTAAATCACTGATGGTCTGCTCATGCGCATAACAAAAAATGCCTGTAAGGGGTAACATCAATTTCAAAATTAGCTCCAGGGCCACGGTTCGAATACTTCATCTTGGAAACAACGCTACATCCCCCAAACTGACTTGTCCCTGAACTGAATTGCTATGAATATTCTTTTAAAACCTCACAATATCGACTCAGCACTCCCAATACAACCCATCCAATTAAAAAACAGTCACTTCTCTTCTGCGCATGCGCAATCTACCCTAGGCTAAAAGTCCTCTCAAAATAACACACCTTACAAAAAACTCCGATTCTCCAACACTAGTGGTTCGGGAGATATCGCATCTTTAATCTACGCATGCGCAGACCCTCATCAGGGATCTAGATTCTATGGAGGAATAGCATCCGCCACCCCAAAACCCCAATTCTCTCTGACGAAAACTGCAGCAGTTAAATGACTTCTCATCTGCGCATGCGCACAACGAAAAATGCCCGGAAAAGGCAGCATGAACCCCAAAAAAATAGGTTTCTGCATTTTAAGCAAAGTATTCCGCAAAATAGTCGTAATTTTTTGATTTTTTTCATGTCACGTGATCTTCACGAAATTTTGCAAAAGTATTTACTGAGTTTCAATAATCAGATCAGTATTTTTCGAGTTATCGTGAAAACAACATTTTAAAATTTTTGAAATTTTTTTTGCCATTTTAGGGCCGTCCGGTCATAACAAAACTTCGCAGGCATATAAAGGTCATGATTCTTCAATTTGATGCCAAATTTCAGAAAGATCGAGTGATCGGTTCCGGAAATATTCATAAAAAACGTTTTGACTAAAAACGGCCTTAACTCCGAAACCGCTCGGTGGATTTCGCCCGTTAACGAACTTGTCCGAGATATTTGCGCTACAAAACTACCCTGCAAATTTCAACGCTCTAAGTCGTTCCGTTCGAGAGTTATCGTGCTAACGGCCGGCCGGACCGGACGGACAGAATTGAATTTGACCTCGAATTCTTCATCAGGGAGTCGAACCCAATCGTTTGAGACCATTTTCGAAAAAAAATTCGCAAAATACAGACATTGTGACGAAATGATAGCACGCTGTTCCTTGCGGAACACGCGCGCAAAAACGCTTACGATCATTAGATTGCAACAGCTTCAGTTCGTAGTCCCTTTTTGCTTTAGCGATGGTAGACGATAAGGAATGTGAGAAACTCCTATGAACATCATAGTCTGTTCTGCCACAATGATTTCTTATGCCGAATCAACCTGATTATATTTGCGTCGATCCATGGTTTTGAAGGAATGAAGGGGATTTTTCTAATTGATGTGCATTGCTCAACCAGACCATGCAGCGTCTCAGTGAAAATGTTCCACATAAGTTCGCCCCAGCCAAACCATCCAGCTGTTGATAGTTTGAAATTTTTTGGGTTTTAATGTATCTAGCACTGGTTGAGGGGAATATGAGCTGCAACTTACAATGTAAGATGATATGATCAGATTTACCCAGAGGTGGATGTGGCTCAACACCTGAGACAGTATCGGGATCATTGGCTAGGAGTGAAGGAGTCTGAAGATTGCGAAGACGAGTTGGAAAATCCACTAACTGAGTCAGGTTGTTATCGCGGAATGTCAACAAGAAATGTTGACTTTGGCCAATCCAACGGAATTCTATTAAAGCTATAGACCTTAATGAAAAGCAATGCTAATCTGCTTCAACTGTTTTATATATCTTTGATGAGTCACCACGATGGCGTAACAAACTCTGGCACGAAACTAGAAATTGACTGTTTTGAAATTATCATGAGGTACATTAGAGAGTGGTGGGAATCACCAGTTGCAAGGAACCGTAGGGTGCCAACGAGACCTTCACTTTCTGGAATGACGTCTCTGAAACCAGTATTTCGTTTAGAGTTTTTAGGTTCAATCGTTCTTAGCAGCATCTCAAAATCACCCCTCTTCATCCGGAAAAAATTAGTCAACCCCAAGTCATTCTTGTATTCCAAGCTGAGCTCGATTTTGTCTAGCAGTAGGTCCTTCGATCTTGCTGAATGCTAGGTTATGGCTATAGGAAGGTACTGTCTGAGCTCTGTGGGAGTCTTTTCTCGATAAATATCGTGTGAATGGGGGAATTTATTTTCAGGGTTCAGTTGGTGAGAGCGTTTATACATAACGTATCAGATCGGCTATGTGAAGGTCGAGATTGTTCAATTTAATTGAATTTGTCGGGATAAACAGACCAAGAAGCCTGAAAAGCATCTGTTCTGGCTCTCGGCGAATCAATAACATCTTCCGGCTGTTAATTTGATTTGTGAACTCTATGCATGAAAATTATAGAACCCATTTCGAGACCCTTTTGACAGAACAGCTTCAGATTTGTGTTTGTAGTTTTCTAATTTTTAGCTGGTATAAAACGATTCCAGAAGACTGAATGAGGAAAAAATCATATTGAAATTGAATTCTGTTCATCTGTCTCTGAATTTTCTATACTTGAAGACGTGGAACTGGAAGGGAATGTTTGACCCCTAAATACACTAGCTTAGTTCGTAGAGGGGCAAAATCGGTCGAATGGTTCCAAAGATATACCCATTTTGAAAATTTATTTTATCAATATGTACACAATAGTTGGTTGTGTATGTGTACAATACCAATTACAAGATGAATGGCAAAATTTTATCAGAATCTTATCACTAGATGGGAAACAAAATGATTCAAAAACAAGTTGGAAAAGCACTGTGGCCAGGAGCTTCGATTCGAATTTATAGCCCGAGCGGTCATCCATCTAGGCACTGAACTCGCCCCAGGCTGCTTAGCTCCTGGAAAAAATAATATTCTCAAGAATATAAATCCGTCTGTAAAAACAAGCGTCTAAGAATTTCTTTGTTTGTGGTGGCGGAAAGACCCATTCGAATGAATGCATTTACTGTTAGTAGTGCTTTGTTTGTGGCAGCGTAAGGACATAAATCAGTTCAATGATACAATTGTGCCATGAGATAAAAAACACCTGGTGGTATAGCTTTAAAGGTATATTCCGAGAATTATTCCTATGATACAAATCAGTAGTATCGTACGGTTGCGCCATGAGAAAATAAGAATTTACATTTCATCAAAAACCCTGTATAGCAGTAATTTTTTTGCGCGTATGTTCTGGGGAACACCGCGTTATCATTTTGCCCAAATGTCTGTAATTTTCGAATTTTTTGCCGAAAATGGTCTCAAACGATTGAGTTCGACTACCTGATGAAGAAGTCGAGGACAAATTTGATTCTGTCCGGCCGGCCGTCCGTTGCCACGATAACTTGAGAGGTTTTGGAGTTATAACCATCTGAAATTTGGTTGTTATTTCCTCAATAACTCGAATAATACAAAACCGATTCAATTCGAACATGGTCATTAGTGGTATAATACCAACGCGAAAACTCTCACTGAATTATGTGAGGATCACATTTCTACAAACTTTTAATAAATCATTGAAAATTATTGAAAAAATTGTATACATCAGTAACTATTCTTCCGACATCGCTGAAATTTTGCGAGAGCCTTCAAAACCTAACCAAGTTCTAAGTTAGAACACGATCGGATATATATATTGTTGGAGATTCGTGCAGCTTTGTGTGAGTTTAGTACATGGATGGGTGACCGTTGCCTCTATAACTTTCGAACGAAGGGAGATAGGAGCTTGCAATTTTCAGGGTAATTTGTGTATCCGAATGGGAAAGTTGAGTTCGATTACGGGCATAATCGGTCCAACGGTTTCACACTTATACCCACCTGGAATATTTTTTCTTCGATAATTCAAAAAGTATAGGCTCAATCAAATTGAAGCTTGGTAACTAGTTGTAGAATATCGATATCAAGTCGTGTTTGAAATTGTATAAGAACCGTAACGCTAGAAAATTTGAAAAAAAATATAGAGAAAAAAATTGGTTCAAGCACTGACGTGAAGTCTGGACCTTTTGCGCATATGTTCTCCTGTATTGGGCACTCTTAGTCGAATTTACTATGGTAAATTATATTGTCCATTCTCCTGTATTGGACACCCTTAATTCGAATTTACCATGGTCAATTCGAGTTTTGAAGTAGCAAATAGACTTAAAATATTATATTGCATGGAAAACACGTGTTATTCTGTATCGTTGAAATAAAAAATTACTGAAAAATGTTTTTGTGTGACTCTGTAATTGATTTTACTGATGAAGCTTTTAAAAGGTGTTCATTAAAGTTACCATTTCGTAAAGAAAAAACTTTAAATATCATGTAGTTCAACTAACTAAAGCAGTGCTTGATTTTTTAGGTTATCACACCACGTGTTAAAAAAAAGTAACTGTTTTAGGAAATAAATACAATGAAGAATTTGAAATTTTTTGTACAGAGTATTCAGTTATTACATAATATATATGATACTTTTAATCTTTATCGAACTAGAAATTGCACAATTTTAACGTTCATTGGATTCATCTCTATCAAACAAATTATTTGAAAAATATTAAATTTGAAGGGTCTCTCGTCTGTTTTTTTTTTCAGTATCTACCTTCTTTCAGTTTTTATCATTTTTTTGAAGACTTTTCCTCGAGAAAATTAGACAAAAGAAATATATTCGATGGAAAAAAAGCTTTTCATAAAAATGAAATCTGTAACATTAACATTAATCATAAAAATTGGTTCAAGCCCTGTGGACAGGAGCTTTCTGGCGGTCTTGTTCAAACAGACAAAATCTCCGAAAGTATTGGTTTCTAAGAGTTGAGAGTTATATCAATGTATTCTTATGATAAAACTGTCTCATAAAGGAAATTCAATTCAAATAATAGTTTATTTATCAATAATAAATGAGCAATCTGAGGATGAGAACTGCACCATGGAAGAAATCAAATTAAAATAGCTGAAATGAATTTGACTCTCTATTGTAAAACAGGATGACATGTATGAGTATGAACACAGATCATATAATAAATCATAAGTAGAATAATTATAGCATTCAGTGAAAACATAGAAGTACGATTCCTTATTGAAATTTCGACAAATTATATCTCCGAGAATATTAGCTTGTTAGAATTGAAAATTATATCAATGAATTTTTATGGTGAAACTGCATCTTAAAAAAATATATATTTTGAAATTTGTAAGTTAAAAAAAAATTTTTTTCCGTTACTCCGAAACCATCTGGCCTATTTTGCCCAATTTCAAACTTAAGCAAAATATTTATCTCCCTAACCTACTCTGAAAATTTCAACTGCCTAGCTCATTCCGTTCGAGAGTTATTGTAGAAACAAAATTTGAAAATTTTCAGCGAACAATTTTTAAAGAAAATTAAAAGTTTTGACTCCAACTGTATACCGCCATCTTGGATTTCCCTGCTACAAGAAATTTCAAGAACAACATACATCTGTGGATTATATGAGGCTTAATGCACTTGATTCTATATGTGCGAAGTTAAACCCTTACAACTACGGTTGGCAAAAACATCGTTTGCAGCTACTTCAGAATAAAGCACTGCGAATCCTACTACGTTGTAGCAGGTTAACTGCGATAGATGATATGCTAATGACCTTGAAATTTTTCTATATTTCCCAACTCATTGTAGAGTCTGCATTGGTATTAATTTTTAAAAGTGTTAATAAGCAAGCTCCTTCTTACTTGCAAGAATATATAATCAAACGGTCAGATATGATTAATTACAATTTGAGGTTCAAAGATCAGTTCTATATACAAGGTTTCAACACAAATGCTTTGGAAAAAACCCTCTTCATTGAAGGATTGAGAACATATAATGATCTACCCCTGTTAGTCAAGAAGTCAGAAAATGTCAATATTTTTAAAAAAAGATTAAGAAGAATGTATTTTAATGTATAGATTATATTGTTTATGTCAAATGTAAGATTAATGTATTGTTATATAATAGCTATCAATGCTAAATAAAGTTCTATCCTATTCTATTCTATTCTATTTGGATGATACTTTAAAACCAACAGGTTTTATCGAGGATCAAACTCAAACTTTTAAAATCCAAGACATCGTCAAAATGGAAGGAAATGTGAAAGAATCTAATGAATCAGATTAATTCGAGAGTCGCAATTACATGTCTGATGAATCAGATATTGAATAGAAAATAATTATTAGAATAAATTTTTCAATAATATTATTTTTATATTTATGCTGTTTTGTAATAAAATTTCAAACGTAGAACAAGATCTTGATACTCCTTATTTTTTTCCAGAAAGAGCATAAAAAAATTTTCAAAGTAAGTAATTAATATTTTCATTTATGTTATCATATTTTGAGGTACAAAAACTTTTCTATTATAGATATCTCATTATAATATTATTATTATAAAAGTAAATATACAGTGCGCGTCAAAATTATGGAACAAATTCATTTTCTCAAAAGAATTATATTTGGCAACAAAATCCTGAAACAGGTCAAGTTTTGGTTTACTTTTACCAAATTTTTATGCATTTTTGAAGGATTTTTGTTGCACCCTGTGCCATCCTCATCAACCCTCTAAATTTTTTGAATAGGGAAAATGGGTTCTTTTTTGCAAGGTCATGTGGTACTTTTTTGCAAGGTCTTTGTATCTTCTTCAAAGGCGTGCAGAAATTTTCAAGAAAAAATTTTTCATTTTTGAAAAATAGTTAGTTCAAAGAGGTTTTCAGTATGTGCACTTTGTCGTGGCTCATTTACTTTGAGACGATGGTACCTTATGAAATTTGTCACCGAATGAAAGTCGACCATTAAAGTTTTGTTCGTGTACAACTTTCAACCCGTACTCTAATTTTTCACGTGAGGGGGTTGAAAGGGGTTGAAAGTTGTGCATGAACAAAACTGTAATGGTTGACTTTCATTCGGTGACAAATTTCATCAGGTACCATCGTCTCAAAGTAAATGAGCCATGACAAAGTACACATACTGAAAACCTCTTTGAACTAACTATTTTTCAAAGAAGAAAAATGTTTTCTTGAAAATTTCTGCACGCCTGTAAAAAAGATACAAAGACCTAGACAAAAAAGTACCACGGGACCCACTTTCCCTATTAAAAAAATTTAGAGGGTTGATGGGGATGGCACAGGGTGCAACAAAACGCTTCAAAAATGCATAAAAATTTGGTAAAAGTGAAACAAAAATTGACCTGTTTCAGGATTTTTTTTCCAAATATTTTTCTTCTGAGAAAATGAATTTGTTCCATAGTTTTGACGCGCACTGTATAGTGTATATGCATATCTATTTAATTGATTTTGTATTGTTTCATAATTTTTCATTATATTAGATTATTATGTATTTAATCACTTATTTTTTGTTTCAACTCAAATGTCAGTTGCTCAAAATAACGCTCACTGTTTACTACCGAGCATGCGCACTTTCTTATATTCGATGTCCCATCAGTTGCGACAGCAATGTTGGGTTCTTTATTATTATACGGTATAATTACCTCAAATCTCTCTGTCACACATTTCCATTCGCGTTGAAATTCAAATATTTTAAATTCGCAAACCCCTATAAGGACCAAAATGTTCGCAGACAACCCTTTATCGACGTGTTCTCAATAAACAGCGCTTATGATGATATACATTTTTTTCTATTATGTGATCAAGTGAAGGTAACTGACATCGACATACATGTTTGTACCTGGCAACCCAGTAGTTCGTCCAGGTAAATAATAGGCAACTCAACGGCTGCACATTCTATACGTTTTATACGTCAGTATAAAAATTTTCTTATTATCTTGAAGTTGCAAAATTGAATTAATTATAATTTTTTTTAATAATTAAAAAATAGTCTGTCCAGGATTCTTTCAGCCAGGCCATTTTTCGGATATTCTCTAATTTACTAAATTTATCATAAATTATGTTTAATTCTATTCAGCTCGGTGAAGGTCGAGGATCTTCTACATCTTTTTCTATTAGGTTATCAGGGAATGTTACGACATATCATTCCAAACTTATTGTGATCGACTTCATATGTGCTCTCGACATAATTTCAAGAGAAATTTGCGTCATTTGATATTCCATTTCCTGGGAACATCGTGATCGATTATGGAATGGGATGAACATTCGGCTGTCCATATCGACAAACCTATTTGATTTTCATCCCGAATATCTCATCCAAAGTTTCGAGTTCGTATTTCCTTCCAATTCCCAGGCATCTGCAATGGAAGCAGAATTCCCCTGCAAAAGTTTTAATACTTGCGAAATGAGAAAATAGTGCTTGAGAGGAATTTCCATTAAAGGTGGTGATGTAATGTGTGCGAGACAACTTTCGTACGTGGTGAGAACGTGAGACGTACCTAAGGAAGGGAAATCACAAAGCGGTTACAATGAAACTTTATCCACGAAGAAGGGGACTGGAAATATTTACTAGGGAATTGACATTGGAAAAAATCTTCCCCAACAGATTGAAGTGTTGATTGAATATGCATAAAAAAATCCTCGGTTGCGGATAATGTAATTCCAGTAACGAAAAAAGAAATTCAGTTTCTGTACTCCAATATAAATCATTGGTTATGTACTGTAGTGAAAAAAGTTGCTTCCAATATACGTACAATGTGGAAAAGCCAAAGGGAATGAATTCACTATCTTGGTTAGTGTACATATTTAATGGAAAATCTGAAACACGTCAAATTCAAATTGTCATTCTTCTTCGTAAAAATGCGGAACCTTTCTTCAACCCCCTTCGAAAGACAGGTTCAACCCCCAATTTATCAAATAGGTAGAGGTAGTATGGACCTGTGGTACAGCATTGGAAAGGTCGCGTCATTATCTACCCAGAAATGTTATCACCTTCATGTTTATTGCAAAACTCGAAATTGAAAAAATAAAATCATGTGATTACTGAAATCCATTATGATATTCTCTCGGATATTCCGAAATCTATTCACAGTAATACTGAACTTATTTACCTTCACGTTATGATAGAAAGAAAATTAAAAAAAAAACCATAACATTGTATTTCCCAACTACGTAAAACGCTTTCTGTGGAAATGTTATTTTCTTTAGAATGCCTCCGAAAATGTTTTGTTCTGATAAGTTTTGGGTAGTTTATAAATTGTCTAGTTTGTGTTTGAATTTCTTTAACCTAATTTTGAATAATGGTTCGATTAACGTAAATGCACAAAATATCATTTCTACAAACGATTGGTTAACGAACACAAAAAAAACTAAGTCGCTTGTGTCATGAGAAATTTTTGGATTTGCTGCCTATAACCAAAGAAGTAAAATAGATAAACAGTTTCGCGAGATTGGGCATGTAAGGCAGTTAAAAAAGCAGCGGCTAATACACTGTGTGAGGTTGTGATGCTTGATTTTGAATAAAATCCACATATATCGAGTGGAGATGCCCCTACAACATTAACAATGGGTTTCACAAAGCTTTGACAGCTCTTAATTTTCAAATTAGTGTGATTCTATGTCGATTCCCAGTTCATTCTTCATGCAACCATCGAATCAAATCCCCAATTAAGCTAATCGAAGCTTCGTGAAACCCGTCATTAGTGTCTGCTATACATCGATCTAAAAAAATACTACTAATACAACACAAAACACATCCCTATAAAACGATACCTACCCAGGAGCTCTGGGAAGACGATTTTGACAGGAGAACTTAGTTTTGGGAACAAATGATGGACAAGTTGAATAACAATACGTTTATCCAATTAGTAGACGATTTGATTTCAAATGAGTGCACTTTTTCTCTCAACGGCCATGCTAATCGTTGAAATTACCGCTACTAGTATACCGAAAATACTGATTGAATGAGAGAGGAACATATGCGATTCTCTCGAAACGTTAATATTTGGGCAGGAAATGTTCGAAACCATCATAGGCCCCTTTTTCATTGAGGGCAATTTGAATAGCGATAAATATTTAGCTCTACTTCCAAATTATATCATTCCAACTTTGGCAAATGTATATCCTGATCAAGAAAGTTCCACGACTGGAACGTCATATTACCATCTCGGGTCAATTATGTTTGTGTGCGAGCCAATTTAAAGGATATGGCGCAGTTTCCGTAGTGGAGTCTCCAAAACATGGAATTTAAAAATTCAGGCTTCCCTTTTGGGCATTTTTCGTTCTGCGCATAATCACACAAACCGAGATATAACTGCTGGAGTTTTCATCTGAGAGAAGCCCGGCCACACTTGCAGTGAAATCGCGAATATTCACAGAATCGCGATAGTGTGGCCCCAGCAGTACTGGTTTTATGTTCGTCGTTCAGTTAGGTTCGCTGTTCGGTTGTGAACTAATACTGATCTTGAATTTTGTCACGTGAGTAAGCGCAGTGATGACAAGTATCAGCTGATTGCAATTTGTGTGGCGGCCCTCACTGGGTGAATCCCAGAAAGGTTATGCGCACTGCTATGTCGGGAATGATGCTGAAAAGCGAACTCTGGGTTTATACAGGATGTCCCGGGAAGAATGCGACAAACGAATACCATGAACTAATGTCATCAGGCTGGACTCGTATCAAGAGGTTTTAATCGCCTGAGTGCCTTCGTTTGAGATATACAGAGTGATGTTCATCATATGATTGAAAATTTCACACTTCAATAACTCTTGAACTAATCGACCGAATGATTTAAAATTTTGAAGTTTTGTCACCCTTCTCTATAGCCTTCCTTCGATATTTCTAAAATCGAATTAATCAGATCTGGACTGGGAAAATTTTAGACCTTTCCTATTTTAGTGAATGTTGGATCACACTGTACATGAACATTATGATTTTTTTTCGTTTTCTTAACCATAGGGAACCATGATTCATAATAAAAATTCTAAATCTCTGCTTGGCACCGTTATACAGGGTGATCCATAAACATTCCCTTCAATAAATCTTGAACTTATAGGTAAAATTATCCCAAATTTTATAGTTTTGTCACCCTTTACAACCACCTTTCTTAAATTTTTCTCAAATTGGAAAAACAGAACGGCACTAACAAAATTTTAGTCTTCCTATATTTCCGGTGATATCGAATCAGCCTGTGCGTGAACATTATGATTTCTATGAATGAAAAAGAATACTGTGTTTGAGTAGAGAGTTCAGATTAAGAATCCGGTCATAAATGAATCGAATTTATTTGAGAAAACATTCAATCAACAAACTGGAGAAAACATAAAACAAAAAACCCCAAGTAAATTGAAAATATTCAAACTCGAAAACAAATCAACTGGAAAAATTTTCAGTGCTGGAATTGTTCAAAATGGCATCCCTCCATTTTTTAATACATTTTTGAGCACGTTGATATAGTTGTTTCACAGCTTTTACTATCGGCTGTGATTTAATAATATCGCAAGCATCAATAATTCTTTGTAACATTTGCTTCCTACTGTGTACAATAAATAATCCAACGGTGTTAGATAAGGGGATCGAGGATACACACATGTCCAGCTCGCCCAATCCATCTGTTTTCAAAAGTGTTAGTCAAATATTCGCGCACTTCTCTTAAATAGTGCGCAGGAGTTCCATGATGTTGCAATGTTTCCATTGGAATGGTTTCTAACAAACCAGGCAAAGTATGTTCCAATGGAACATACTTTGCTTCACTTTTTTATGATTTGATATCTTAATCTGAACTATCTACTAAAACACTACCATTCTTTTTCAGTCATAAAAATCATAATGTTCATGCACGGGCTTTTCCGATATCACCGGAAATATAGGAAGTCTAGAATATTGCTAGACCGGTTCTGTTTGTCCAATTTGAGGAAAATTTGAAGGAGGCAGTTGTAAAGGGTGACAAAACTATAAAATTTTAAATAATTTTACCTATAAGTTCAAGATTTATTGAAGGGAATGTTAATGATTCATCCTGTATGACGGTGCCAGGCAGAGATTTAAACATTTTGTTATGAATTAATTCTTTATGGTCACGATAACGAAAAAAAATTATAATGTTCATGTACAGGGTGATCTAATATTCACGAAAATAGGAAAAGTCTAAAATTTTCCAAGTCCGGATCTGATTAATTCGATTTCAGAAATATCGAACGAAGGTGATAGTAAAGGGTGACAAAACTTGAAATCGTTCGGTCGATTAGTTCAAGAGTTATTGAAGTGTGAAATCTCACTCATAAGATGAACATCACCCTGTATATCCCAAACGAAGGCACTCAGGCGATTAAATCCTCTTGATACGAGTCCAGCCTGATAACATTATTTCATGGTATCCGTTTGTCGCATTCTTTCCGGGACACCCTGTATAAATTGACCTTCGACAAACGAACGAACTGCACCCAACGGCAACGGCGAACTGAACTGCACTGCATGGAACGACAGAGTTTATAGGCCTATTTTGGCTCGCAGTAGGGACAGTTCCGAATGGGTTATAGAGAGTGGGACAAACGTAGCGTGTCAAAGATTTCGACCATTCGTCCAGAACATACAGTAAAATGCACAGCATGCCGCTCGAATTCAACCAATGAGCGTAAGGCTGAAACCCGCAAACCGCAACAATGATGGTTAGTTTGTCTCTTTTTAATCTAACCTGCTTTCTGCACTGAGGCTGTCAGATTCACTCGTGTTTTGTGTTGCTGTTGACTGTTATCATTGGTATTATTAAAAATATTAACCCAGGCATTTTTAATCAGAATCCATACAACATCAACGGACGCAAGTAAGTTTTTTATGATTGTTTCATTCATAATAATAATTAATAACTATCAATTTTTAGCGGTCATGCAATTGGTCACGTTTGCCAGAAAACTTTTTCCAACTTATCAACAAGAAATCGTCGTTTGAGATTAGTTCATCATGAAGAAATAAAAAAAACTGTACACAACAAGTGTCCTATTTGCACTGGGGCAGAAAAAATATCCTTCAGAACTGAACTCACAATCTCTCAACCAATAATTTCAAACCAGTGCTCCTTTGAATATTATCCTCTTTGAATTCGGGAATATGGAAGAATTTGAGTCTTGGCGAGCACTAAATCGTATAAATGTGGATTATACACTGGTTGCATGCATTACAGTGCCGAGGATATAATAAAAGGTATATAATTTAATGAAAGCGATTGCAAAGGTTTGTATTTGTATATTTGCTGAAAATTGAGAGTCTTATAATACTCTTGTTGCTTAATGAATAATATTGCATGCCCTACGCACTCAACACGTTGTGGAGCGGAGGCTATTTATGTAGCACATTTGATTTGTGCTAGGTAGCGGTAGCGTAAAGTCGCTGAGCGCTTCGTCCGCTGAATGCGACCAATGTTTCCAGAGATTCTAATAGAAAACGTTAGGTACGAGTGGGGAAATTTTGGTGGGAATATAGTATCAGTAAATTGGAGAATTTTTAGATAGTGCAAGAATATCATATTGCTTGATGATGAAAATTTCTGGAAAATTAATAGACTAATGGGAGATTTCTTTAGCCATGTAAAAAATAAAAATAATGGTGCTGCTAATATTAGTAAAAAAATAGAAAAACAATTGTATTTAGCAAGTAAAAAGTAGAATATAGTTTGTTTAGAGTGGGTGAAGTGAGTTAGCATATAATGATACATTATGTATCATATTTTTTCTCAATGTTTTAGCAACAGTTGTAAGGAGGACATGCTGGTAGTTGGTGGGTCAATTCTTTCAATACATAAACAGTTTCTTGTAAATAATATGAAACAATTAGTAAAAGGAGTGAAATGGAGAGAGGTAAAATTGTAAATTTATATTCTATAGTTTGTTTTGAGTGGATGGAGTAAGCTTCCTAAATGTGAGCGAACAGAAACATTTTTGAAGCTTGTTCCGGAAATGTTTTCTCAGGTGAGTTTCATATTTCGGTAGAGAACATGAAGTAAGAGATCTGAGACAACTTATGTTCTGTACCGACATATAAGAATCTTCTGGTTAAGAGCTAAGATGAATAGATTTTGTGGAAAAATTGGGTAGTCATTAATGGCACAATAATTTAATAAGATGCTTAATACTCAACAAGGCTACTTATATCATAACCATTGGCTTAGCCGTTTGAATCTTGGGAGATCTTAACCAGCCCTTAGAAAGAGTGCAATAATATGTATTACTCATTTTAGCTCTTTGCTTTGAGTGAAAAATCTTCTTTGTCCTCAATCATTTGATAATTATTATTCTATCAGAAAAATGTGCAAACAAAAGTGGTAGTAATAAGTTTTACCATATTTTTCCAGATATTGCAAGCACAGAAATTGATGCCGTTACTCCTTTCAAATCATTTACCTTGAGGCAAGAGATGGCTGTGCCTACATATTATATTTGATACCCATGTTAATCGATTTCATGAAATGAATTTCCCCATTCATCATTATTGTTTAATTTCTATATTCCATGTTTCGTAAATTTTAGTTGTTAATGCATGCTATATGAAATATATTTCATTTCATAAGATTGATTTTTCTTTTTTGTATATTCTAGAGCACAAATATATTTTTGAAAATATAATGGATGGTCTCTTTTTTTTATAATCCTCTGAATATAGGTAATATATATAATAATAATGTTATTTATTGTTTCCGAATGGCCACCGACTGAGGTCCTTCAGCCTTACATTGGTACTATTTTCCACAAATAGTTTATGTTGAAAATCACAATATACAAAAAACAAACTTATATTTCACAGAACTGGATCTGGACTAAATATATTATCATATATAGTTTACCAATTGTATCTCCAGGAAAAATATTTTTCATTCTTTAAATTAAATGCTAAATTACTGCACCATTTTCAGTAAAAGGAACTTTCATAATTGTGCTGTAATAACAATTATCTAACCGTTTCTGAACAAAATTTGACGCATTTCTTCTCTATCATTTATATCTGAAATCTTAGTCAAGTTGGCCATGAACTTTTTCGAAAGTTCTCCTCTAATTTCATAATTGAAGGATCTGAGAATTATTGGCAAAATTATTCAAATTGCTTCGATCTTGCAGTACTTGAGTATTCTAGAGTTGATGGCTTGGAGCACTCTGCTGGAATGAACTATGTGGCTTATTTTGGTCCCCAGTTCTGAACGGTTCTACGACAGTATACTGAGACCTAAATGCAGAATCTTACCAATATTTCTGTTCAATTAATAATTATGATTTAGTCTTTAGTCATTATATAGTGTATATTCCGTTTGAGATAAATAAAATACGAGTTATAAGAGGCTTCAACAGCTGTCAGAGAAATGAATGAGAGAGGTTCAAAATTTCAGGGTAGGTTTGAAGTCCAAATGCGCCGGCTAAGTTCCTTAATGGGAAAAATCCACCGAGTGGTTTCAGAGTTATAGCCATTTGAAATTTTGTTTTCCTAATATCTCGAAAAATATCATTCTGATCGAAACTAACCACAGTTATAGGTTGAAAAATATCAACACAAAGTCTTATGTAAAATTTTACGAGGATCGCATGACTGCAAAATTAAAATAAAAAAAAAATTTTTGAATAATTCTGATCTCAGAAACTATTCATCAGATATCATTCAGAGCTCGATCGGATCCGAGATAAGAACATGCAAAAACTGAACGAAAAATTTTAACAAATACAAAAATAATGTAAGAAATCACCCTGTATGATGGTACCAAGCTATTTGATCGTATTTTTTCGATGAATTGTTCTTTTGCGCTCATAAAGGTGGAAGCAAATCTCCAAAATTTATCTTATACTGTCCTGATTTTTCAATTTCAGGAATGAAAGCTGTCGAAAATGGTTGGTATAACTGCAAAGTTTGAAATCAGTCAGTGGATTGGTACAAGATTTATTGAATTTCGAAATTTCTTTCGATATCCGAAAATCACTCTGCATAATCGAAACCAGATCTCAGGTCATTGAAATCCCTCGATATGAGTCCATACAGAAGACCCTATGTAGTATTTTTAAGGATATTTTATTAATGTTGTAGCATACAATAATCAATAAGTCCATCAAACACTTCACTTATTTGAACATACCCCAATTAGAATGATTTTTTCCGATTCTATTTTTCTTCTCAGGCACTCCCACGAATATGTAATGATGATCCAGACCACATTTACTGAAAAATATTGAACATGCGACAAATTATAAGATAAAATAATCACATCAATGGTTATTATATTCTAAAGAATAACATCTCAAATAGACAAACCTCCGTATTCACAAAGCATTAAATCTCCGTTAAGTCCTAACTGAGGTCCTCAGTCAAGGATAATTTCGCAACCTCAATTAACGTACTTAACGGTGGTGAAACAGGTCTGTTTCACGTTAATTTTGACGTTAACTGAGGTTGCGATTCAAATTTATCCTTAACTGAGGACCTAACGAAGTTGAATGCTTTGTGAATACGGCGGAAAGACTTTCCGCCGTATTCACAAAGCATTCAATCTCCGTTAAGTCCTAACTGTGGTCCTCAGTTAAGGATAAATAAGATTCGCGACCTCAGTAAACGTATGTAACGGTGCTGAAACAGGCCTGTTTCACGTTAATTTTCACTTAAACTGAGGTTGCGATTTTTATTTGTCCTTAACTGAGGACATTACTGTAACGGGTTCCTTAGAATCCCGTTTGTATTTGAAGTTTGGTTGCATTTTGTGTACCCCGGTTGTATTGGTTGGGACGCCCCTGACTTGTTAAGCGCGTTAGATCTATCTCCGAGATCGATTCTGTGTTCGATGTCAATGGAACGTCAGCGCGGTCCGCTGGAGCCCCCCTCCAGCGTTAGTTGGTTAGTCGAAGCGAGAACGACGATCTGGAAATCATTTTTGTTAGGCAGCCGTGGAGTTTTTAGTTATCTTGAGTTGTGGCCATTTTCCTTGAGTGAAGGGTTCTGAATCTGGTAGGTTTTAATCCAATTTGCTTTCAATTAACGACATGTTCTGATGCACATTTAGTAATTAATTCATTATTCTTTCAGCTTACTTTTCGATAATATTTTTGCTTTCCGTTGTCTGACCGCGTGGCCATTTTGAGCTCTAGTTTTTACCGGCAATTATTATCCATTATTCTCTTTCAAGAACTAATTCATCCTTCAGAATCATTTAGTGAAAATGGAAAGCCGGATTAATGTTTTTCCAGTCGTTTTGTAGTTTTTAACTGGAATAATTTTATGACCACTTTGTAACTTGAATGAATCACATTGTCATTATATCTAAATTGTGAACTGGAACTCGAAATGGGCACGTTATTTGCTAGGATAAAGTCTAAGAATTATGTATCTTGCAGGAACCCTTTTTATTACCTCATTCTGTAGCTGTTGGCTTATCTTCGAATTGCTTCCATTTAAAGGAAGTTTCATAAACCTGCTTGGAGAACCACCTGTCAGGCACGTACCTCGAGTATTGAGTTGGAGGAATATCTACGCTGTTACCCAGGACAACCACCTGGTTGGAATTATTTCGTTTGGATAGAGGGACCTAGCAATCGACAAAGAACACCAGTCATCGAGCTCCATGATATCCAGTTCCTGTTACTAATCTGAGGAACCTGATTGGACACTTAGACTGACTCATTGTGAAGTTGCCCATAGTGACTCGATTTGAAACGATTCCAAGATAAGTAGTTTAAGCATTTCATTTGTGATCAGTCTGACTTAGTATTTATATTTTATATTGCATGTTTCACATTGGCCAATCTTTAGACTGTTGATTGAATAAATTTGTAAAATATAATTCGAGTTTTTCTGAAGTTGGAGTGTCTGGCGCCCACTTAACATCTATATTTTAGTTTTTGCTGTGAGCTAGTAGGGTCCGTAGAACCTCAACCACCTCTAATCTAATCTGCGATTAGGGGAGAGGACTTAACGGAGATTGAATGCTTTGTGAATACGGCGGCTTACATTATAAGAAAAGATTGATTGGAATAGTAGTAGTAGCACACTCTCTTTCTGTTCACCATAAAATTATGGTTTTTTCCAGAGTAATACTTTCTGGATCGAAAATCTGTTGACGGGATATATTCCTTCAGCCCCTCTATAGAATAAAGATCTACAACATATATTACTTAAGATACTCCCCGGTTTATTATCAATGCAAACCCATCATTTGGAATTAACTTGAGCAATTTTCTACTATTTACATCATTTGGAATGATTTAAATATACAAGTTGAACTGAAATATACTGCTGTCACCAATTAGTTATGCCCTAAGAGCGACTACTTTTACCTGTGGCAAGCTATAGAGCTTGAGACTATTTATGATGGCACCACTCTTTTTATAACGATGTTATGTCGAGAGGTATAGATCTCTGGTGGGGATTTTGTTGAAAAAAAAAAGAAGATCAATATGTTACTAACCTAACTCACGGACTCTAGAAAAAACTAGATAGCATTCATGTGTTGAGATGGAGATGGTGGTTGGTGGAAAATGAAACTGATGCATAAATATTTCATATAATTGTCACCAATAGCCAATATAACCTCCGCAATAATCCAATATAATTTACACTATGATCCTACAGGGGAAATATAACCACATTTATGGTACAGAGTTATTCGTATGACGACTATCTAATTTTCTAAGTCAATATCTGTGGAATTCAAAATAGAACGAGAAGGAAAGCTGCGAAAACGGTCTAAATCGATCACTTATTAAATATATAACCTTGGAGGAAGAAGAATTAGGACCATAGGTCCCTCACCGTTGTATTCTTATAACCCTGATGGGGTAGTCATCAACAGTAATTATGTTTCAACGTAAAGTGCACATACTCAAATACAAACTTCTTCAGGCCTAATATTACAGTGAAAATCTTACAGAAAATATATGTACGTAGATAGTAGTATAGTCGTCAACTGACCATTTCTGGGTAACTACGTGATTATATTCGGTGATTAAACCTCTCTCCAAAGGAAAAAACTCCCACGATTCGCGGATCGCTGTTTTCTCTCCAAAATATACTAAGATGGATAGGCATCCAGGTGCATGGGTCTGTAAGTCGTCCCACTTGTTAACGACTTTAAGGACTAACCAAACTGACGCGGCCACGGTGGTGATCAAAGAGCAGTAGAGATCGCGATCACCGCGATCAGAGAGCGGTAGAGACCGCGATCAAAACAAACACATGGATATTAATGTGGGTCCTCAAACTGACGCGGCCAGAGACACGGACTAAACTCGGTGTTAATTTTGATCGCGTCTCTGGCCGCCGACTTATTGCAAACGCCACTCGGCCATGGCCGCGTCAGCTTATCCAGTCCTTTAACCTTCCAAATGCAAGACAAAATATCTAGCCCAAAAGTTCCGGAAATATCAACAGTAGGTTTCGGTCGATGATTCCTACAAAAGATGGAACCAACAAAAGCATGAGGGGGTAAAAAAGGGCCAACTTTTTCCTTGCGCCATGCAGTTGAGCTTTCGCATATCCCAAAACTAACTTAATCTCAACAAAATCGACAATTCCACAAATACTGATTAGTTTCCATACTGACTTGGATTATAGTGATTCAAATACGTCGATTAGTCGATATAGTATATTTTAATTCTGACCTCAAAGAAGGTGGTTTTCTTAACTCGAATCTAACAACTCAATTGAACTCGCAAAATGAATCAGTGATTGGAAGATAAACAACAATCACTGCATTATCGACGATACTGATAAGAAATTTAGAGGAGAAGCTTCCCGTCCATAGAGGGCATCACCAGTATCAAAACTACTTATTTCTCCATAAATTTGAGCCTGCAACACAGCCTAATCTAAAAATTATGAAGAAACTCATTTGATTATCAGAATAAATCCGTACCCAGTTTAACATTGATTGAAGGAAAACGAAATTATACTATTATTATAATATGTAATATTCATAATTCAAATAATATTCGACTGTGTGAGCTAAAACAAGATATACGGTGAAATATTCATTGATTTAACCATCAACAAATATTCCGCGTGACCGGGCTAGATCACCTCATCGCTCAGTGTTCCTCAAAGAGGAAAGTATCATTCAGGGGCAGACACAAACCCAGGATTTCATGGTTATTACCAACCATCAGTGTGACTTAGCCGACACTGAATGAAACTGAAGGCGTTCTAATGGTGGGATTTCGTTGCGAAGTCCAACGCTCACGGCCCGGTGCGCCGTGCAGCCGTCGAGCACTGATTCAGTGATTTTCAATGGCAATGATTTCGTTGGGTCGTCTTGAAACCGAGGCGGCCCGCCGTCCACGGCCACGTCTCGACTGCTCGAAAACATGTGGGACGCGAACGCCACGATAGTTTCATGATCAAAGGGGCGCGATAGAATCATCATTCGAGATTATTAAGATTTAGGAGTAGGTTACGGAGTTTATTTTGCTTTGAGATCGTACAATCATACATTAATTAACAGTTGTTTGTGAGAAATGAATGCTTAAAAGTTGTTTTTCTGCTTTTATTTTACATATTAATGTATTGAAATGAATCATAAATGACTACAAATCTGAATCTGAAATCTAAAGTATTTTGTTGTGCTTATGAATCTAATAGTTGTGATAACATGAACATCGTGTTATTTCATTTTTATGTCCCAAATATAAAGTTGGATGTTGCATAGTTGAAGCAATCGACAAAAATGGACGTATGACAAAATATGATACTAACATTTACAAAATGAAAAGTGATACTAGATGGGTATTTAGTTTCGTGATAACCCTTTGGAAACATAAGTTCATACAAAGTCTCAAACATTTTTTTTACGACATGCTAACTGTGTCCGCAGCAGTATTGGAATCTTTGGTGTATTAATTTCCGCAAATAAAATATCAAAACTACACAAATACCCTTCTGTTACACCTGAACCTGAACCTACTACTGAAAGTTCCCTGAAACTAATATTTATAGAGGGTGCAATCGCGAATAAATATATTACTAACTTCTCCTTCGGAGATATTGGGGTTTTCACACTATTTGTGGATTGCTCCTTCAAATCTCCACTAATAAGATTCAAATCGAAATCAGATTGGCAGATATTAAGTCTAAAGAAACCTCGAAGCTTTTCCTTCTGGAAAATAAATAAATAAATAAATAAATAAAAAAAAAAAAAAAAAAAAAAAAAAAAAAAAAAAATCTCCACTAATAAGATTCAAATCGAAATCAGATTGGCAGATATTAAGTCTAAAGAAACCTCGAAGCTTTCCGCCTTCGGCATTAAGATGGGATTCAATGAGTATACTGTAATCTTGATATCCGTCTTATGTCCTAGATTTGTATAATTCGTGAGTTTCTCTCGTGTGATGGACAATATCTCCAAAATATCCACTTCTCCTGATAAAATCAATACAACTGCGCTGTTCCTGTATTCATTTTATAGCAGTATTCATTTCACGTCGTTTAAGAAACGACTACTGAAACGTAGACGCCGTCATCGCGAAGAAAAAACTCGGACGTAACGGCTAGCCGTCACTTCCAAACATCGCGGCAGGCCGCGAACGCAAGACGTTGCAGCGAAATTACACCTTAAGGAATCTTAAATCCATCGGTCGCGAACTGGTAGGGAAAGAATCCCACCAGCGGCACCTATGGAGATCCTCACGCACTCCGTCCCTCTGCGATGTTGTTTTAGTTATTGGTAGTAAGCCACAGTTCACTTCATTGAATGTGTGAGCTAGTTTTGACGATTGCAATTCGCCTTTTTGGCGCTCTTGTTCCTCGGAACACAGTGCTTATCAATTTTCCTTGGCCCTCCGTTAACACGATAACTCTCGAACGGATTGAGCTAGGCTGAAATTTTCAGTAGGTGTAGGAGACAAATATCTCGGTTGAGTTCGTTATTGGGGAGAATAGGCATGATGGTTTCGGATAAACCAAAAAAAAAATTTTTTAAGATGCAGTTTCATCATAAGAAACCATCGATAACCGTTTCAACCCTAACAAGTCAATACTTCCGGAGATAAGATTTTTCAAAATTTCGAACATAAATCGTACTATGTTTTCACAGAATGCTGTACTCATAGAACTCTATACTACGTCAGTATAGATTTCATTGGCTTTACTTGTAACGATTAAGTCGTCCTCCCCATATTGCTTTCCTCAGCCCGAATTTATGAAGCGCCACTGATACTAGTTCTGGTACGCATCGAAAGAACCGGTTTGGAATTCGCGATGTTTTTTCCGGGATGAGAGATGTTCGTTTGTACGAATTCATTATTCTTAGATTATCGCTTAGAGAGATATATTGTTAAATTGCTTGATTATTTGGAAACAGGTGGAAAGTGTAGATTTTCTGGTGGAATATTGGCTGAGTATAAAACTATTTCAATATCTTAATACATATCTTTATCTTCATTTATTGCATTTTATATACCTAATTCTAATATTTCTATATTAGTGTTTACCTTCCTTTTTTTTTTATTTATCGGCACACCATCAGTGTGTTCTGAAAATTTTTTTGATACTCGCTAACACGCTACCAGGAAGTTTGTGTTCTTTCATGCTGTTTTATTACTATTCATATTCAATCTCATATCATTTCACTGTCTGAATTTTCTGTTAAAATAATTTTTTCGGATCATTTATACCTAAATTAAATAATTGAATTGTTAATCTTATCATATATTTCTTCTTTCTTTCCGGAAAGTTTCTTTAATCTTTACAGTTAATTTTAAGAATTACAATTGACAATTTTTCTTTCAAATTCTCACATAAATATATTTTATCTGCTTTCTCAATTTTCATCAGAACATATTTTTCTAAATTTTCTTTGTTCTAAATTAATTCCTGTTTTCCTCTACGCATGTGCAAGCATCGACATACTTCAGAAGAAGGTTCTGGAACTGGAAATTATAACTGAGGCTATTCCAACTGCTTTCCTGTGCCTGAAGTGAACTGAATACTACACCACCATCAATATTCTTCAGAATACACAGACACAGAAGTTTATCTGGAACTACCTACATCTGAAATATCTTTGAGCAATAAGCATTTGATCCAAAGTCTACCTTTTGTTGGAGTCAACGTTATTTTCCATATTTGCCTGGAGGTCAGAGATCTACTTCCAAGGAATCACCCACGAGTTGCACGTGAGGTTGTCAAAATTTATATTTCGATATTTTTCATCCAAATTCTGTCTGGAGCCCTGATTACTATAAATTTCAATTCATAGAGATCACAGGAATTTCTCATTTCTTTTTTTTGTAAATGTTCTGATTTCCAACGCCTTCAGCAGAATCCAAAACTTGTATTTTGTTTTAATAAATCTGTTTAATTTTAATATTATTTTTTTTTACCGCTAAGCAAGATATATTATAACTCCTTTAACTTGTATTTTATACATTTCGGTTTACTTTGGTAAACCTGGCGCCCAACTTTCTTTTTCTATTTTGTCAAGTTTATTTCAAATATTTGTGCTCACACCCTCACGTATCAAACTGAGCAGCCGACAGGCATACGTGTAAATTAAAGGCTACACAATTGGCGCCCAACGTGGGGCCCAAAAATCATTTGATAGCTTTCAAAGATTCACTTGCTTGGCAATTTCTTTATTATTTTTTTATTTTTCTAGTCTTGCTTGGCGGAACTTAGTATATAATTTTTGTTATATATCTGATCCGACAGAATTTGGTATCTTTTCCTTAATATTTAGTTACTAGGTATATTCTGAGCGATATCTACCTGTTGCACAGCGAACTTCTCTCATCTCATTGGGTTTTGCGTTTGATTTCACACTTGTATGATATTTGTGATACCAATTTTATTTTCGATATCTTTACTTGATCTGTATCTTTATAATACGCTATGAATCCTAATTATTTGAAAATCAATGAATTATCGTATGAGATTAAAATTCGTGGTATTGAACCTACCGGCGATGTCGATACAAAAAGAAAAATCTTGCGGGGTCTCCTCAGTCAGGAGAAAGCGAATCGTAGTTTTAATATATTTGCGAATCCTTATTCTCATTCTCAAGACGTCATTGAAATGACAGAAACTATTAGTGATCTTAAAAAAATAATTTCTAATTTCGATGGAAATAAAGGTGATTCCATTGTTAACAGAATTTCTAGTCGGTTGACTCATTTATCGAATCGTTTATCTAGATTGGCTACGGATGATGATGATGAGGTTTCTGCAAAGAAAAAAATTCAGTATGAAGTGTTGAGTTTAGAGGCAGATTTTGATTTTAAGGTTTCTCCTGCGAGTACTTCTACTCCCATTGAGACCTCTGCTCCTGTCAACTGTATCAGTCCCTCTAATGCTAGATTTATTGCTCCTTATAAGTGGAATATTCATTTCACTGGTTCCAACGAAACTGAATCTCTGTCTTCGTTCTTAGAAAGGGTGGAACTTTTGAGGCAAGCTCGAGGTGTTTCAAAGCAGGAACTGTTTCAGTCGGCTTGTGATTTGTTCAGGGGTTCTGCTTGGACTTGGTTTGTTAATAATAAATGTAAATTTCAATCTTGGGATGAATTGGTTGAAGAACTGAAGAAGGATTTTCTTCCATATTTTTACGAAGAAGACTTAGAGCAAGAGATAAATTCTAGAACTCAAGGTGTAGACGAGCGGGTAGCTTTATATATTTCTTCCATGGAGGGCCTCTTTAATCGATTGAGGAATAAGCCAGATGAGAAGTCCAGGGTGCAGAAAATTCGACGAAATCTGTTACCATTTTTTATTTCAGGTTTGGCATTGCATAGTCCTCAGACTGTCAGTGATCTTTCAGAGCTTTGTAAGAAGTTGGAGGAGTCTAGGATATGGGCTGATCGCTATAAGGCACCACCTACTCATGATGCAAGCTTGTTGGAACCAGATCTCAGTAGGCCTTTCGATGAATCATTCTCGTTTTCTCGGGTTCACAGGTCAAGTTCCCGGAAATATGTTTCTTCTCCTAATGTATCTGCTGTAACCAGTTCTCGATGTTGGAATTGTGGTTTAGTTGGTCATAATTATCCGCAATGTAGAAAACCTAGATTAGTTTTTTGTTACGGTTGTGGCTTGAAAAATACAATTAAGTCGAAATGTAATCAATGCAATTCAAAAAACGTGAAAAGAGGTGGCGAGAACCTGAATCTCGTCACCATTCAAAACCCTCGAAGTTCAGAAAATCCACCGGTAGTCAATCGCACTTCCAGCAAGTCCAACGAGAGAAAAAAATCTCAGAACCAGTAAAAGAGTCCTTGTCCGAATGGCAGGAATGGTTAGATGTAGTAAAAAATTTCTATTCTTCTCCTGTAAATTTGAATCCTATTTTCGTCAGTAAACCCAATGATAATCGTCCTTATTTAAAAGTGGAAATTTTTGATCAGAGGATTCTCGCTCTAGCTGATACAGGTAGTACCTCGTCAATTTTAGGTTCTGCTGGTTTCAATATTTTACAAAAATATAACATTCCTATCATGTATGAATCTCCTATTAATGTAACAACTGCGGATGGTAAACCCCAGGATTTTCTAGGGTTTATTTTGGTTCCTATTTCTCTAGATGGTGTAACTAAAAAGTTGAAAGTTTTGATAATTCCTTCTGTAACACACAATCTCATTCTGGGTATGGATTTTTTTAAACTGTTTCGGATTGAGGTTAATTTTTCAAATTTTTCCTATTCCCTTGATCATTCTATATGTGCTGTAAATACTATTAAACCTTATGCAGAGTTGACTGCAGCTCAGAAAATTGAACTTCAGACAGTAGTAGCATCTTTTGAATCAATTGCTCCTAAAGATAGAATTGGTCGTACTCACTTGATTACTCATCATATCGACACCGGAAATTCAAAACCTATTGTACAACGACAATATCCTTTGTCACCTGCTATGCAGAGTCATCTAAATAGAGAAATTGATGAAATGTTGAGGCTCAAGGTTATTCAACCTTCCCAATCTGCCTGGTGCAGCCCGTTGTGGTTGGTTCCCAAACGTACTGGGGAATATCGAGTATGTTTTGATGGCCGAAAATTGAATGCTGTTACGACCGATGATACTTATCCCATGCCTCATATCGATAGTATTTTAAATAAACTGAGAAATGCTAGATACCTGTCTTCCATTGATTTAACTAAAGCCTTTTTCCAGATACCATTGGAAGAGTCCTCGCGTGAAAAAACTGCATTCGCTGTTCAGGGAAGGGGTCTTTTTGAATTTATTGTTAGTCCTTTTGGATTGAAAAACAGTCCCAAAGCTATGGCTCGTTTGATGGATAAAGTAATTGGTCATGACTTGGAACCGTATTGTTTTGTTTACCTCGATGATATTATAGTTGCTACCCCAACATTTGAATTACATGTCAAAGTTTTAAAAGAGGTTTTTCAAAGACTAAAGAATGCTAATCTTACGGTTAATTTAGATAAGTGTGAATTTTGTCGTTCTTCTCTAGTTTATCTTGGTTTCGTAGTAGATGAGAATGGGTTGAGAACTGACCCAGAAAAGGTTTCTGCCATAGTAAATTATCCAACACCAAAAAATACTACTGAGATTAAACGATTAATTGGTCTTGTTAGTTGGTACCGTCGTTTTATTAAAGATTTCTCATCAATATGTTCTCCAATTTCAGATCTCTTGCATGGTAGGAAAAAGGGACAACCTATAGGCTGGACACCTCAGGCTGAGGCAGCTTTTAATGAAATAAAATCTCGTCTAATTTCTGCTCCAGTGTTAGCAAGCCCTGATTTTTCCAAACCATTCGTCATTCAATGTGATGCCTCTGACACTGGTGTAGGTGCTATTTTGTATCAGGAGTGTGATGGCATAGAACATCCGGTGGCTTACGCAAGTAAAACACTTTCAAGTTGTCAGCGTAAATATACGGTCACAGAAAAAGAACTTTTGGCTGTTATATTCGGTATAGAGAAGTTTAGAAGCTATGTTGAGGGTACTAAGTTTACTATCGAAACAGATCATGCATCCCTTATTTACCTTCATAACTTATCTAATCCATCAGGACGTTTAACCAGATGGGCAGTTAAACTTTCACAATTTGATTTCACTATTAAACATCGTAAAGGATCGTTGAATATTGTGGCTGATGCTTTGTCGAGATCGGTAGCAGATATTTCTGTAATCGACGTTTCTTCTTTTCAACCCGATGTGTGGTACGATTCTATGTTAAAGAAAGTAGGGAAAAACCCCGAATTCTATCCATCATTTCGCGTTGAAAATGGAATTCTTTATAAACACATTTTGTCTCGAAATAAAATTGTAAGTAATCTTACAGACTGGAAAATAGTTGTGCCTTCTGCAAACCGAAATGAAGTTCTTCAATTTTATCATGACAAAGAAACTTCTGCTCATTTAGGAATATCTAAAACCCTCTCTCGAATATCTGAATTGTATTATTGGCCGAAAATTAGAAAGGACGTATATAAATATGTCAGAAAATGCCCTATTTGCGCTGCCTGTAAAAGTTCCAATTTACCTCAGGCTGGTCTGATGGGAACTTACAAAAATATTAATTTCCCTTTTCAATGTATCTCAGCGGATCTATTAGGTCCATACCCTAGATCTAAGAACGGAAATCAGTATCTCTTAGTTATTGTTGATTGGTTCACTAAATTTGTATTGGTGCATCCCATGTCAAAGGCTACCTCAAAAAATATTCTTAAATTCATTGAAAATAATGTTTTCCTTATATATGGTGTACCTCAAATTTTTATTGTTGATAATGGCAGTCAGTTTGTCAGTAGGGAGTTCAAAAATTTGATGGAGACCTATCGGGTACAGAAAATTTGGTATAACGCCAGGTATCACCCACAAGTAAATTTTACCGAACGAGTAAATAGAGTTATTGTAACTTCAATTAGATGTTATATTCATGATAACCATAAAACTTGGGATACATCTATCTTCAAGGTAGCTCAAGCAATTAGGCTTGCTAAACATGATGTCACAGGTTTTACACCGGCTTTTCTTAATTTTGCGAGAAATATTCCCGTGACTGGCGATTATTATGGAAAAATCTCTGACAATGTGAATAATGTCATTTCTATTTCAGATAAATCGCAGCGTATTGATGATATTCAGGAACTTCCCGAATTGTTTATTGATGTTCGTGAAAGGATACATCAGGCTTATCTCCGAAACGCTCAACAGTATAATTTGAGAAAGCGGGATATCAGATTTCATATTGGTGATAAGGTTTGGAAGAGAAATACTATTTTGTCTTCAGCGGCTAATAACTTTTCTGCTAAATTAGCTCCTAAATATGTACCTTGTGTAGTATCTAAAGTTGTTTCCAATCTAGTTTATGAACTGAGGGACATGGATGGCAATGATTTGGGTCGTTGGCACATTAAGGACCTTAAGTCCGTTTATGTTGATGATTCGGACGAGGAATATTTTAGTGCAGATTCAGATAGCTCAACTTAGTTTGATTATTTTTATTTATCTTGGCTACATGACGGTAGTCGTATAAAGTTTTATGTGCGACATAGTGAATTATTGTTACTTCACGAAAAATAATCTATCTTTCGATAGTTCCTGTTGGAAAAATTAGTATTTTTTGTGGGAAACACTTTTCAAATTAGATGTGTTGTTTGATTCTAAATTATTTCGATGATTAGTTATCTGGGAATCAAGCGATCATAACGTTATAATATTCTGGTGTTGCATTGAAACTCTTATCTTTTATCTCTTAGCTTAACATTTTTTTTGTCTGTTGAGCTATAGACTGTATTTACTGTGTATACCTTTTCTTTCTTTTGACCATGGTTATCTGCAAACTTGGTTTTCATTGAACATAAAAAAAATTTTGAAAACTTCTCAAGTTTCCAAATTTTTTTTTTCACCCAGTTGGGGTGGTGTGTAACGATTAAGTCGTCCTCCCCATATTGCTTTCCTCAGCCCGAATTTATGAAGCGCCACTGATACTAGTTCTGGTACGCATCGAAAGAACCGGTTTGGAATTCGCGATGTTTTTTCCGGGATGAGAGATGTTCGTTTGTACGAATTCATTATTCTTAGATTATCGCTTAGAGAGATATATTGTTAAATTGCTTGATTATTTGGAAACAGGTGGAAAGTGTAGATTTTCTGGTGGAATATTGGCTGAGTATAAAACTATTTCAATATCTTAATACATATCTTTATCTTCATTTATTGCATTTTATATACCTAATTCTAATATTTCTATATTAGTGTTTACCTTCCTTTTTTTTTTATTTATCGGCACACCATCAGTGTGTTCTGAAAATTTTTTTGATACTCGCTAACACGCTACCAGGAAGTTTGTGTTCTTTCATGCTGTTTTATTACTATTCATATTCAATCTCATATCATTTCACTGTCTGAATTTTCTGTTAAAATAATTTTTTCGGATCATTTATACCTAAATTAAATAATTGAATTGTTAATCTTATCATATATTTCTTCTTTCTTTCCGGAAAGTTTCTTTAATCTTTACAGTTAATTTTAAGAATTACAATTGACAATTTTTCTTTCAAATTCTCACATAAATATATTTTATCTGCTTTCTCAATTTTCATCAGAACATATTTTTCTAAATTTTCTTTGTTCTAAATTAATTCCTGTTTTCCTCTACGCATGTGCAAGCATCGACATACTTCAGAAGAAGGTTCTGGAACTGGAAATTATAACTGAGGCTATTCCAACTGCTTTCCTGTGCCTGAAGTGAACTGAATACTACACCACCATCAATATTCTTCAGAATACACAGACACAGAAGTTTATCTGGAACTACCTACATCTGAAATATCTTTGAGCAATAAGCATTTGATCCAAAGTCTACCTTTTGTTGGAGTCAACGTTATTTTCCATATTTGCCTGGAGGTCAGAGATCTACTTCCAAGGAATCACCCACGAGTTGCACGTGAGGTTGTCAAAATTTATATTTCGATATTTTTCATCCAAATTCTGTCTGGAGCCCTGATTACTATAAATTTCAATTCATAGAGATCACAGGAATTTCTCATTTCTTTTTTTTGTAAATGTTCTGATTTCCAACGCCTTCAGCAGAATCCAAAACTTGTATTTTGTTTTAATAAATCTGTTTAATTTTAATATTATTTTTTTTTACCGCTAAGCAAGATATATTATAACTCCTTTAACTTGTATTTTATACATTTCGGTTTACTTTGGTAAACCTGGCGCCCAACTTTCTTTTTCTATTTTGTCAAGTTTATTTCAAATATTTGTGCTCACACCCTCACGTATCAAACTGAGCAGCCGACAGGCATACGTGTAAATTAAAGGCTACATACTTAATTATTCTATCTATGAATTATTATATGATCTGTGTTCATTCATGTCATCTTATTTTCCTTTAAGTGACATTTCAAATTTTCTTTCTGGTTAGTTATTCTAGATATAAAATACCCTTGCTGTTATAGAGAACAAAGTATGATTGAATGGAAAATGACCATTGAAATAACCTCAGCTATCGTAGAATTAAGGGTATGATATGATATTATACTTTCAAGATGATAATACGTGGATAATCCATATGATGATGGAAATATATAATTTGGTGGGTAAATTGGGTTTAGAATATTCCCAGTATGAACTGCAATATTGGCTAAGTTTCAATTGACGTAATATAGTATTTCATGATGATGCTCTATCATAACAAACCATTGATATAATTCCGAAATCTGAAAACCAATACTTTCGGAGATATGATTTGTCAGAGTTTGAACAAGAGCACCAAAGCTCCTGTCCACAGGGCTTTGCCACTTTTTAGCATCATGAGAACTGTAAAAACAGTTTGAGTTACACTCGTGTTTCACTCGTGAGGTGATATGAGATCACCTCACTTATTAAAATCAAATCGTTCGTCAAGGTCAGGTCTGTGTTACCTGGACGTTTAAAACTTTTTTAAGTTAATCCTCGGGGCCCTGTAACATCAGACAGTTTCGAGCAACGTTGACTTCGCGGAGATTTAATAATTACTTTTAGGATTCTGGGGTATAAATACGTGAATTTACTGTCTCTTTTTGTGGTGAATGCGGACGAAAGATTAGGGGAACATTGGTGGAAGCTGAATGTTGGACAATTTTCATCCCTGAATCGTTGAAGTTTTCTGTCCAATCGGGTGTTTTCAGTGTGGAACAGTTTGTCTACCGGGGTTGTAGGTGCTCCCTCGATTAATATTTTCAAGAATGGACTGACTGGATATCAACCTATTCTTCTGAAGTGGTGTGGTTAGGAACTGAAATGTTTTTTTTTTCTGTGGGTAAGTTGTATATTTTGTCACTGCAATGTCTTGCTTACCTTGTTTGCATTATAATTAGACATTAGAAACAAGATAAGTGATGCTAGCACAGGACTACACGAGATAGAGGCTTACAATGAGGAAATATCAAAAAAGGAAATACCAATATCGGACAGACAATATAAATGTGGACAAATACTTCGAACTACCGAGGAGGACAAAAGTAGGATGGTGAAATGCTACGTTCACGGGAAACATTGAAACACACGAAAGCGAAAACATAATTTTATTTCGACGAGGCCTGTTTGGGTTACAAACGGTCCATTGCCAAATTGTTACTGACCACCCATCGCAGGTGTTTCAGCTTTATACTACCTGCCCAATGGGTTCATAGACCTACGCGTGCTAAGGTTTTCACCTGACGGGGGGAAAGCTATTCTCTCTGTTTCTTATACTGGGAATTTATCTGTCATAAGGGAACTTTGATAGGATATCGTGTGAAAAGCTAATGGTTGCCACGAATTATTAGTTAATTGTAGTAGAGCGGCTCCTATTGCGTAATCGTAGGCATCTACCACTATGCTAATTGATGCGCCTGGGATAGGATGCGCTAACATACTTGCATCCACTAGAATTTGCTTTACTACTTTTAAAGCTTTAAGTGCCCTTTCATTCCAAGCTTAAAACAAAGGCCACTTTGGCTTCGGTGACGACCACGCCTTGAGCTCCTTTCGCGTTTTCGTGAAGTTGAACGTTACCTGTTTAGTGACAAAGCATCTATTCGTGAACGTAACTGTCCTAGTTTTTCTCGTACATCACTGAGTTCACTGCATCCATGCTCGCTGGACGTGGAGCCGATTCGTCGCGGTTCTTCACATATTTCGCGTATGCGCTTTTTTGGCCGAGAATCAAACGATTAGTTTGAACTCATATACATACATTCACTGTTGGTTAGAAAATGAACAGTGCTGTGTTTGCGGTGGCATAAGGTCCATTCGAATACATTCATCCACTATTGGTTCGAAAATGAACAGTGCTGTATGGCGTCTATTCAAATACATAATATAACTGTTGGGTAGAAAAGAAACAGTTCTGTATGGAGTTAACAAAATGTTTGTACTTAATGAAACCTTCTATTATACGAGTTGTTTCAAATGGTTTGCCTCAAGGCATCTTCAGGAGCTCTAGGAGACAAAATGTCATATATAATAAAAAAAAATGTATTTTCGGTTTCGTAAACTTACATGTCAAAAAGTATAGGGTTACAAAAAATCTTGAAATTTCATTCGAACATTTCAGAACCAACAAATGTTAGGGATAAATGGAGCAACCTAACTGTAACTTTGACTAACCTATCAATACCTTAAAAATCATTAAAAAAATCCTTTCACGATCAGATAATGAAAATCCTAGCGGGCCGAAATATGACAATAATAACATGTCATAGTACATTTCGACTTTGACAAGCGTGGTGGGTGCATTCCCCTTCTTGCTTCATGGGATCATCAATGAAGTCTCCAATCATCCAGCCTGTCATAAGTTCGCTGCTTTGAACACCTACATTCATAGACTCATTGAACAAGGAAAATTTCAACAAGGAACTGAGAACGATCAAATATATCGCTGCCACCAATGGTTATAATCAAAACATAGTTGATAAACTATTTTTATTTATTATTATTATACTGATCCTCCTGGGTCTTCCACAAGGAGACCCCTCATAAGCTCTAAGAGCTTGCCCTGAGTTAGGAGAACCAGTTGTGTTCTGTGTAGGCTTTGTTACTGTGTCCTTACGCCACCTTAGGCACAGCACTGTTAATTTTTGACCCAACAGCGAATGGTGGCGATTACCGTGACTAGAAAATTTCTTTCCTAGCCTCGGAATTGAACTTGGGGCTTCCGCTCCCAAGTCAATTACTCAGGAAGTTTATCCATTTGCACAATAATGATGTTAAACAATCCATCCTAACTGATAACGGAAAGGAAGATGATCCCAGATTTTCATTACCATTATTTGGGAACCTTTACTACATAATAGCCTAATCCCTCTGAAATACAACATAGACATCGTATTTAAGGCTGCCTTTGCGATCACTTATTGAATACTAAAGATAAGACTCCAATCTTGGAGAATAATGGTGTTTATAGACCGACATGTGAAACCTGTTATAAGTTCTACATAGGAAAAACTTTCAGAGCTCTGGGAACAAGGATATCAGAACATCTGCGAAACTACAAGGATGAAAACTCATTTGGACGACACCTACATTTTAACCAGCACAGTTTTGATGAACAAGAGAATGTGAAACTGCTTCACAGTTTGGACCAAGGCAATAAATTGGATCTTATGGAAATATACGAAATAACGAAAAACCAACCATGATAAATGTCTGAACACTCAAGTTGAGTCCCACCTGAGTTACCATCCCATCTTCGAGAGCTTATTGTAGGAACAGCACTCATGAAGCAAGAAGGGAAACGCACATACCACGCTTGTCAAAGTCCAAACGGACTATGACTTGTTGTCATTATTTTCATTTCAGTCCACCAGTATTTTTAATCTCTGATCGTGAAAGGTTTTTTGAAGGATTTTTGAGGTGGTTCTGAAATGATCACAGTTCTAACCATATTTTATGATTTTTTGTAACCCTATACTTTTTTACAAGTAAGTTCACAAAACCGAGAACACATTGTTTTTTATCATAAATGAAATTTTGTCTCCTAGAGCTCCTGAAGATGCCTTGAGGAGAAACATGTAAGGCAACTCGTAAAATAAAAGGATTCGTTAAGTACTAAAATTTTCTCAACTTCATACCTACTATTCAAGATGAATTATGTCCAAGTAATTGAGAATATAAACAGTGCTGTGTTTGTGGTGCTATAAGGACCCATTGGAGTATATTACATACATGACACAGTCAATATTAAAGATGACTGTGACACAGAATAATGCTATGTATAATATGTGCATGAAGCAAATGAATGCATTGCATTGAACTACATAGGAGAATTAATTCTTTCATAGTAAAACGCTAGCCTTATAATGTACAAGAATATTTAGTATTTTGTTAAGCTGAAAGAACATGTTTTCTTCAATGTAACTATCGTTGACATTTTTTTCTGTAGATATATCTGTCTATCTATGTATCTATCTATCTATCAATTGTTGTAGGGGGTTACGACCTTGAGGTCTATTGTGCGATCCCCCACCCATCAGAGATCTGGATGTCATCACCATGTACAGCTTGCCTTTCAGTTATAGAGTTCTGATACCCTCCTATGTGTTGGCCTCCTCATTTCCTTTAATTGCTGAGTGACCAGGAACCCAAACCAAGGAGAACCTGTTGTTCTTGCCTCCTTCATTAAATTTTCTCCGTATTAGCTTACACTAGATAACATGGGAGCTTAGAGCCTTAATAACAGCTTGACTGTCAGAATCTTGGGTGGTGTATTCCCTGTCCCAGTCTTTCTTCCTACCTAGCACGTAGTGAAGTTCTTTTCGATGCTTTATTTCTTAATCATTTCGTCACAAGGAAAATCGGCAGATGAAATGTACCGGTTAAGAGACCACCAGGCATTCTGGTTTTTAATACTCTCATTACCTCTTATTGCCTAGATATTCTGAGAATGGCTTCATGGGCCATTTTGTTTATCACAAGGTGAAGGGCTGATATTTGTGATAATCTCAAGTGCCCTGGTAGGACACGTCCCCATAGCTCCGTCTGACACACCTATGCAAGCATTTGTATTTTTTCGAGGGTTTTCCTCGTACTATTCTGACTTATTTTTGTATACCAGACTACTTCCCCATACGTGATCAATCTTGACGTACAACTATTGCAGTTCATAAGTCTTACCGGCAAGGTGTCTGCACGCCATTAAAGCATTTATTACTTTATTGCGCGTATGTTCTGGGAAACATCGCGTTATCATTTTGCCCAAATGTGAAATTTAATTCTGTGGAGCCGTCCGGCCGTTGCCACGATAACTTGAGAACGGAAAGAGCTAGCGACTTGAAATTGGCGCATCCCAATACGACGGACGAGTTTGTTAATTGGTACAATCGGCCCCATGGTTTCCGAGTAATAATTTTGTTTTCAACCAAAATAAATCCGATCGAATTTAAACTTGGTGAATAGTTGTAGAATATAAACCTAAGCACGTTTGTGAGAATCGTGTCTCTAGAAAATTTAAAAAAAATTATTAAAAAATATTATTTATGACACGTTAACCTGACAACGGAAGGAGATAGCGGCTTGAAATTTTCAGGTTAGGTTGTGCATCTGAATGCGACATTTGAATGTGTCTATAGGTATAATCGGCCAAATGGTTTTGGAATTATACCCATCTGAAATTTGGTTGGTATTTCCTCAATAACTCGAAAAATACGAAACCGATATAATTTAAACATGGTTATTAGTAGCAGAATGCCAACGCGAAAATTTTTGCGGCATTTTGTGAGGATGGTTTAACTAGTAAATTTCAAAAAAATTATTGAATATAATTGAAAAAAGTTCTATTTATCATAAACTACTCGTCCGGCATGGCTGAAATTTTGGAAGAGCCTTCAGAACCTAACTCTACTGCAGAGTTCCAAGCAGCCTTTTGTGAGTTCGGTAGCCAGATGCGAACGTCGTATTTTTGCGAGAACCTTCAGAAGCATAAATGTCATGATGACATATTTTTGCGCGTATGTTCTTGGGAAAATCGTGTTATTTCATCACAAATCTATGGGAGATGATAGCCCTACATTAGCGGTCAGACCTGGTTTTGAAAGGGATCCTCCTTAGGAGGAGGCAACTAAATATTGAAGGGATTTCTATGAACAGAGTGAATATCTTTGAGAAATAGAGAAGGCGATTCTTCTTCAAGAGATCCATGTGCCTTCCGAGGAGTATATTTGTCAGAGGGGACTTTTGAAAGGTTATGTATTATTCTTAATATGATATCGCTGAAATTTTGCTGAAGGCTTCAAAACTTAACTTTAAATTAACCGCACTTTCTGATCTCGTAAGGTGAGAGGCTCATTTGTCAATATTAAATCTCGATAGGTAGAGAGGAATTTTAGGCCAGTTTTTCTATCACTAGTGAGAATATATCTTTATGTTTCACCTAAACACCTTTAGATCTATCAATGGGAATTTATTGTTTAAGAATAAGTAATTGAATATTACTGAAATTCAATTGAATATCATTCAATATGTTAGTAACTAAACTAAAATAATTTCCTTAACTTTGATTATTTAAATATGAAATTAATTCCAGTAATATTTTTCTACAATAATTATGTATTCTTCTCCTAAAGAAGAATTGAAGGTAGACAATAATGTGTTAATTTTTTCATCATTGCTTTCCATCCTGACTTCACGAAAAAAAAATTGGTTCAAGCACTGACGTGAAGTCAGGAGCTCTTGCGCGTATGTTCTATTGTCCATTCTCCTGTATTGAACACTCTTAATCGAATTTACCATGATGAATTCTATTGTCTGTTCTCCTGTATTGGACACTCTTAATCGAATTTACTATGGTGAATTCGGACATTAAGAGTGTCCAATACAGGAGAAGAGACAATAGAATTCACCATGGTAAATTCGATTAAAAGTGTCCAATACAGGAGAATGGACAATAGAACATACGCGCAAAAGATCCTGACTTCACGTCAGTGCTTGAACCAATTTTAGCAGTGATTTCAACATGCACTCATTTCACAAAAGTTTACTAGTGTTACTCTTAGATATTTAACTTCAGACTTCTATTCTATAATATATCCGTTCAAAAAGAGTCATCTCACAGCTAGAACTTTCCTTCTCCGAGTGAACGGAATCACTGTGGTCTATGATTAAAGGATACTTTGGGAGGTATATTCATTATTTAATGGTTCCTCTCTGGGATTTCTATCCCAAACTCTGAAATATGTATTTCTATAATAGTACAGAAAATCACACAGAACTCAATGTAACACCTAATGAAATGGGAATCGGAATTATGAGCTGTCAAAGCTAGGTGAAACCCTTGAAGTGATATCAATACCAGTAAAAAACAAGCTTGAATAAGCTCCTTCTGACCTAAATACGTGCATTTATCAAATCGTTGAACTTTCCTTAGGATATGTTCACTTTGTAATACATATTTCTTCTCTCGCTTGGGAATTTTTTTTTATTATATCTAACCAATTTACAATCTTAGTGTGTAACTTGCGAAACTAGTTCCTAATCTTATTACTAAGTTTTGTTATATATCTCATAATTTTCAAACTGGATTGTCTGTCAACCTGTCATTCCAGGGAATGACATGAACTCGAACATAGAACGATTTGAAATATGACATCACTGTACACAAAGAATAATCATATATACAAATACGTCATGATTACTTATATTCTTTCAAAAATCAAAAACTCTTAACAATTTGTTTGGTTGAATGTAAAACCACTGGACTAGTTCACCCCGATCTTTGAAATATATCGAGATTTCGGGAATATCTTCAAAATATAGATCTGATCGAGCTCAAATTTGAACTTTACTGTATAATAAGGTTTTGAAGGCTCTCGTAGAATTTCAACGATTTCTGAGATTTTGCGTAAGTCTTCGTGTCGGTATTTTTCAACTAATTACCGTGCTTTGAATGGATCATATTAGTAATTTATGAGTTATTGGGAAAACAAAATTTCAAATGGCTATAATTCTGAAACCACTTTGGACTCTATACCTACTCTGAAAATTTCAATTCTCTAACCCATTGCGATCGAGCGTAATCGTGCTGACGGCCGGCATTTCTCGACCAAGTATTCGAAAATTACACACATTTGGACGAATTGATAGGCACTCTATTCATAGAACAGCGCACCAAATAAGGCTTTCAACGTGTGAGTTCTGCCTGTTCTCACCTAGAGTGCAGAGACTTTAAGCCTAACCAAAATATCGGCACAAAGACTACAAAAAAACGTAACGCAGGATGGGACGCTCAATGCTGGGAATAAGTTTGAGCGCTATAATACAAAATGAGGAGATTCGCAATAATATAGGTGTGGATGATGTTCTGCAGAGAATAGCAAGGACTATGTGGAGGTGGACAGGACATATTGCAGGATTGAACGACGGTAGGTGAACAAGGAAGGTTATAAAATGGCGAACAAGAGCGGAGGAGCCGAGGCTGACCTCCAACCAGATGAACCAACGACCTGAGAAGAATCAACACAACAAGAATTGGATGGTAACGGCCCAGGACAGAGAAATATGGAAATGCCTTGGGGAGGCCTATGTTCTGCAGTGAACGTCTCAGGGCTGAATAACGATGTCTTTATGTGCTTATGGGTCATATGACTCCGACTCTATTTTGTATCATTAATAATAAGTATACTTTTGTTTCCTTCTAACATATATGGAACAGTTGAAATAGAGAACAGATGAATCGGAAGGGTAATTGATTGAGAAGAACTGAATAATTTTTGATATGATTTAATCTTATTCCAATATGTACATTATACAGTGTCATAACTGATTTGCACTATTTTGGATACTGGCGCAAAATTGAATTTTAAAAGATAAAAGGGGAAGGCAGTTTTCACGCCTTCGTCTTTGCTATCGAGTTATACAAGTTTTAGAACGTAAACTTTTTAGTGAAATAAATTTATGATTAATAATAATGAACATCCGGAATGAGAAATTTGTCATGGAAACGCAATGATGTGAACTAAGCCAATTCGACAAAATCGATAAATTATCTGAAGTCGCTTATACAGAAATCTTGTAACAATCTATTAATCAAGAGTATGCTGACATTTTTATTACTCAGATGAATGGACTAGCAGAGATACATGTTAAGAGTTAACTTTACAGTGTGTAGTCATCAAAGTTGGGTAACGACAGATCGGCTCCATCTTTATTTACGGAGTACTTGTCTATCACCAAAGTGGGAAAGTTATATATACGCAAGGATATACAGGGTCTTTCACGAGGAACCTCACCCATATTTATACGGGAAACTGCTGAACGTATTTTCATGAAATTCAGCACTTATAAGTACTTCACGATGGTGATGAAATCTAAAATATTTTCAAGGCATGAGCACCTCCGGTTTTTCCGGAAATGACGTCAACTTCCGTTTTTCAAATTAGAACACTATTTTTTCATTGCAGAAATAGATTCCTTAGAAAATTTCAAGTTATTTTGATGTAAAATTTTTCAGTTTTGGTTGGAAAATTCTCTCTGAGCGGGAAAATTCGAAAAAAAAATCGAAAATAGAGCTCCGCTGAAACAAGAATAACTTCGAGGTTTTTAGATGGAAAATTTTCATTTTTGGGATTTTTCAAGATGTAAGATTGATGTATCCACTTTAAAAATCGAAATCGCGATTCATGATACAGGGGGTGAAAAAATCGCTTTCAAAGTTAGGGATGACAAAATCGTGAAAAATCAATTTTTTCAAATTAGAACCCCATTTTTTTATGGCAGATATTGAATCTACGTTAAAAAATAATGTGAGTGTATGCATCACACCCTTGCCCTAAAGTGGATATTTTCTGAGTTATTCACAAAAAACTGTTTTTCGTCTTGAATTTTCAGCTATTTCTTTTCCCTTCACGCCAAAAAGATGAAATTTTCAGGAACTGTTACTTAAACCATGTTTTAGATTTTACTACCCTAATATGCAAGAGAAAAAAGTTACAGGTTGTTCCTAAATAGATGGCGAATTTTGATTCGAATTTGTATCGGAAACCTCTTTATTTCAACTAATCGGCCATCGGTTTTCTCTCCAGTGATAAATAAATAATTCCTTATGAACCATATGCAAAAACTTACCATGTTTCACATTCTTTTTTTTTAATGATAGATATCATTAATTACATCTGCCAAATTCCTCTTTATTCAGTAGCATTTTGTGTTTACTATTAATTTGCTGATAATTCGTATTAAGTTATAAAATCGATCACTATGCCTAATTTTACCAATGAAGATTATTCAAATCTCATTCTACTTCATGGGGAATGTAATAAAGTTGTAGATAGAACGATTCGACTGTTCATTGAGAGGTTTCCTGACAGACCCAGACCAACGAGAGATACCATTAACAGAACCATGACAAACTTGAGAAATGTCGGATCTTTCGTTAAGAAAACTATATACAGAGAAAAAAGTTTAGTAGAAGATGAGAACAATGAAATTACAGTTCTTGCATATTTTCGTGTGAATCCTCAAAATTCTCTCAAAGATGCCGAGATTGATCTGGGATTATCTCAATCGAGTGTTTGGAGAATATTAAAAAAACATAAAATGCACCCATATAAATTCAATAGGGTACAGCATTTGAAGGAAACTAATTTCGTCAGGAGAACAGAGTTTTGCGAAGCTATGATGATTCGATTTCAAGAGAATAAAAAATATTGTCTATTCAACTCCCCTGACTGATAAAGAGGACTGCATAGAACGAGTCAGAAATGCGTTCAGGTTTGTTTAGATTTTTAGATTCATAGTTTTGAAACTCAATTTGGTTTGTAAACACTTTTGCAGATCTCTTCCTCCCGATGAAATAAGAAGAGCAACGCACGAAGCATTCCTGAGACGTATAAATAAATGTCTAGAAATTAACGGTCAAAACTTTGAAAATCTTCTCTAGTTATAACTGCGAGAGTTTGCCATGGTTCTCCTAATAGTAACTTGAAGTCGGTTTCAAGAAGGGGTGAAAAATCTACAGCATGGTTCAAATAACAGTTCCTGAAAATTTCATTTTTTTGGCGTGAAGGGAAAAGAAATAGCTGAAAATTCAAGTTGAAAAACAGTTTTTTGTGAATAACTCAGAAAATATCCATTTTAGGGCAAGGGTGTGATGCATACACTCACATTATTTTTTAACTCAGATTCAATATCTGCCATAAAAAAATGGGGTTCTAATTTGAAAAAATTGATTTTTCACGATTTTGTCATCCCTAACTTTGAAAGCGATTTTTTCACCCCCTGTATCATGAATCGCGATTTCGATTTTTAAAGTGGATACATCAATCTTACGTCTTAAAAAATCCCAAAAATGAAAATTTTCCATCCAAAAACATCGAAGTTATTCTTGTTTCAGCGGAGCTCTATTTTCGATATTTTTTTCGAATTTTCCCGCTCAGAGAGAATTTTCCAACCAAAACTGAAAAATGTTACATCAAAATAACTTGAAATTTTCTAAGGAATCTATTTCTGCAATAAAAAAATGGTGTTCTAATTTGAAAAACGGAAGTTGACGTCAATTCCGGAAAAACCGGAGGTGCTCATGCCTTGAAAATATTTTAGATTTCATCAGCATCGTGAAATACTTATAAATGCTGAATTTCATGAAAATACGTTCAGTAGTTTCCCGTATAAATATGGGTGAGGTTCCTCCTGAAAGACCCTGTATAGTTTCGAGGGACCACAGTCGAGTGAGCGAGGTTGATTGAACGTCAGGTATTACTTATGTTTACTTAGTACTTGAAAGTGGTTGGTGGCTTCAAGTAAAGGCCCTCTCCCTCGTCGTGTTGTTCGTCACCGTTGAGTTTTACGTAGCACTTATGAGCATAGACAAGAGATATATATAGATGGGCCACTCTCGCCTTATTTTGGTTCGTGGAACACTAGCGGTACGTCGCGGGAACCTCAAGAAACTCATCCGAGCGGGAAATTCAAATGTATCTCGCATTACAATATCCTATATTCTATTTTAAACTATTGTTCCAAAATACTGCCAAACACCAAATAGACGATAATTCGTCAAACACCTGGCTTTTGACAATGATTTGGAACAATGGTTTTAGTTCTTATCGAAAGGAAACAAATGACATCCCAAAAATTTCTTTAATAAAAGTATTTATTCAGATTCATGAATTAAAGTTGTTCATTTGATGTGTTGATGTTGATGTGATGTTAAGTAATATATATAAAAATTAAAAATACATTTCGAATCGTTTAGGAGAAAAGAGGCCTTTATTCCTTTCAGCAATCCTTCCCACTTTACGTTGCAGATCAGTGGTAATTTTGTAGTATTCCCTAGCGTCTGGCGATACCTTAGAGAATCGTATCCTTCTGGTTTTTCCTGAAGAGAAAATTATAACAATTCAATTTTATATAATCAAAAATCATTTAAGATTAGTAAATAAAATAAGTTATTTGGGGTAGCGGGATTTACAGGTTCATCTTCAGACTAATATTCTACCTCAAGCACATCTTGGACATCTAGGAATAGATATTCAAATAAGAAAAATCATCAAGCATTTTATATCATGCATAATATCAACATATCACATTGAAATTTATAACTTTAAATGAAATAGTATCAATAAATGGAAATCTTACATGAACATGAAGGTCCTGCTTGCACTGGTGTGGAACCATTTCCGATAATACAATCTGGATCTATTAATAGAAATTCAAATATCAATGAGTTGCTTTAATTTTACGAGAAAGCATGGTTAGTAAATATTTCAGATAGGTCGAGAAAACAAGTTTTTGAATCTACACATTCTAATGAGGAAGTGTGCAAGCTCCTGCAACTATAATCATTCAAGATATGAGCAATAAAATGGAAAAAATTCATATACCTTGTACTCCAACATCCATCGGCAAGCCTCGAGTAGGAAAGGCAACAGGTACAATGAATTGCTTCTTAATATTTGTTACAATGTCGGACGGATCAAAATGGCTGGAACAAATTCGATAATGTCCGTACACTAAAATTGCAGCCCTAGTCAGCATCAAGGCGTCCTATTCTTTCCAGCCATATTTTCCAAACCTGAAAATGATGATATAAAATTATTTTAAATATCAAAGTATCAATAAATTAATCACAATTAAGTACTTTATTGCTCATACATGTATACAAATAAGATCCTTCAGCCTACTAACAATTAAACAATCATATGCAAGGAAACAAAAGAGATCAAATATGGATGTTCCATTTTCTATTAGTATTTTGTTCTGTTAGTGTTTGTATAAGTGCTTTTAGTGGGTATTTTCCGGCTCTTTGGTAACTATCTTTTTGATGAAACAGATTCAAAGTGTTGTAAGTCCTTGAGTCGTTTGAAACAGTTTTTATGGCAGTAAGCAATAAAGTATTAAAAATACATAAAAACGAACTTACCTCATCATCTTTAGGAATCCTGTGCAATCTACTCCTGTTCAAACAGTCTTTCACTATACAGCTAACCATCTTTAAAAACAAAACCAAAACTACGCAAAACAGAACACTTTATACTTTCAACGTTTCAACAACAAGCAATCTCGAAATTGAAAATGAATTGAAACAAGTCGGCAGCGAACAGCTGTTAAACCATCACGTGACCCACGAAACGCGGAGGAAGGGGCATCTACAAAATTTCACGGGAACCTCGCGAACTATATTACTCTGACCAGACTTTAGTGAGAGAGTTTCCACCCCATGCTTATGAGTCCAAACAAGGACGAAGCCGTCTGCTGTTACTCTACTTTTATGACGACACAGTCTGTGGTTTACTCTTAACATTAATCTCTGCTAGTACGTTCATCTTAATAATTACTGGTCGCGTTTCCATTAAGGTTTTTTTTTTCATTTAATATTATTATTATTCTGAAACGTTATCTTCATTTCAAAAAATGCTTTTTATCAATGCAAATATGTTAGTATCGTAAATGTGAGTTGCAGATCTATTAACATTGATGCCTTGTTTTCTCTACCTATTGTTAACCAGTGTTTTCAGCAGGGATTGCTATTAATTAATTAAATAATTAATAAATTGGATTTTAATTAATTAATACATAGAAATTTAATTAATTGATAAATTAAAATTTAATTAAACAATAAATTAAAATTTTATCAATTAATGAATTAAAATTTGAATAACGTATTAATTATTAAAACTGGTTTTTACAAGATGGTCCAGAATAATATACATTAATTTCTAGAGTTAATGGTACGTCAAAAAATAAGGGTACTCTCTCATGTACATGAGTGTATCTTCAATTTTCAAGGTATTGTGTGCCTCGTGTTTTTCTAGGCCTTATTGAATTCCGATAAATAAAGATTGTGTACTATTTATTGATATCCCCAGATTCGTATAGAGAAATATTGTATTTTGCAAAGTAGTATGTGTAACACTTGATTCGTTGCTTGTAGTTTTTGGCGGAGGCGAGAAACTTGCTGCAACGTACATTTTGTGCGGCTGCATGCATAACATATGTTAAGTTGAAGCTATTCTTGAATTGATGTGAAAAACGTCCTTACTGAACCCTTTGAATATTTTGATCTTTGATGTTGAACTGGGACTTATCCTTACATCACCACCGTGTCTGGATAGATCATAGTTCCAGTTGTAAGAACCCATATCCATCACCTGGAAGGATCCTTATCATCCAGCGGAAAGAATACCTCAAACTTTCCCTGGAAAATCCGAGCAAAGTATTTTCTTCGTTATCAAAGGAATTTTTTAATATTAAACCTTTAAAGACCAGTTTTATCAGTTATCAACCTAAATCCCAGGAAGCATAAGTCTATCGTGGACCGCCCAACTAGTCGGGCAGACTGAAGGGGGTCAGGGTTACAAAATAATGATTCAAATCTGTTCAAAATGTCTTCCATTTTGTTGAATACATAATCTTATTTTTTTTTATTTAGCGAATGCATTCATCCATTTAAAGGTACTGGATTATTCTGTAGATTGGTAAATTCTTGTTGAACTTTGTCTCTCAACTCGTTTACTGTATTAATTGGGGCGATATGCACCTTTGATTTTAAATAACTCCATAATGTAAGGTCCATTGTATTAAGATCACAACTACGAATCGGTTCATCCCCATCCCGGCCTATCCATCCATCAGGGAAATATTCATGTAATCATGTCCTACATATTTTTGTATAATGTGGTGTAGCATCATGATGTTTCTTCATGTTTGTAATGGAGTTTCTTTTAAAATATCAAGTAAATTATTATCAAGAAAATTGTAATACAATTATTTCCTAGAGTAGCTGCCCAAACGTTTATCTTGAACGTATGTTGGAAGTAAGTTTCCATTGTAGACCTTGGCTTCTCTTCAGCTCAGAAACGCATATATCTAGAATTGAACATATGTAACTGAGGGGTCCATACAAGAACCGGCCAAATCCACATTTTGACGAAAATGGTATTTATACTCGGACATAGGCGTCTTTATCCTCTAACGTTCTGTGCAAGAACTGGCTCCTGCAATAGTCATTCTATTTCTATAGAGGTTTTGTTTGTTGCCACATTCTAGAAACTTTGCAGTAAGAGGTCCTGTCCAACAAACTATTTTGTATAACTCTGAAAGCTAATCATGGACTTGAGTGGTTCTTGCATTGGACTCATCAATTGCTGTTCATGCAGAACTCTTGAAACAATTCGGTGGGAAATATTCATTCTCAATTCTAATCTGCGTGTTTAGTTTAAGAATATACAGTAGAGCAACCCATATTGTTAGTTTAAAGAGCAGGCACGTATTCAATGGGATAAAAGTGTACTTGTTTAGGCTTGTACTTGATAATTTTATATTGATGAAAAGAGGTGTCCAACGATAAACAAAAACAAATTCCTGTTAGGCGGTAATCGTGTATATTCGGAATATTAAAGAGAACGCCCAAGCGACGTAGAGGAAAAATTCTATGATGAGCTACCTATTTCTATAAGACTTGCAGAGAACTGAAAAATGTGTGGCATCTTAAGAATAATACATTTTTTCATTTATTAGTTAGATAAAAGTATACCTGGGATACAACATTTTTATTGTTGATACATAGGATCGTCAATAAATAGAAATAATTAACAAATCATGTTTATTTTTCAAATCAGAATTCTTACATATACCATTCATTGATATCCCCAAATAATCCTTTTATTTTGTTTGTTTTACATTTCCAGTCCCTGTTTATACAATTCAGAGTATAGAATATTCTTAGTCTGAAATAAGATATTCTCAAATAAGAACATGGAAAATTTGAGCAAGGATGAGAGAATATAATGTCCGAATTTGAATCAATCAAATTCGTGATATTATTTGATCTGACACGTAAGTACTGCCTCCAATTTGCCATTAAACAAAACATTCCAATTCAGTTAAAAAATGATCAAATTAATAATCTGGCATCAATAAATTTTCAAAATTCTTTTTTGATATTCATATGCCCTAAAATAACAATTTATTAATATTATTATTATTATAATTATACTGATCCTCCTCGGTCTTCCACAAAGAGACCCCTCATAAGCTCTAAGATCTTGCCCTGAGTTAGGAGAACCAGTTGTGTTTTGTGTAGGCAATACAAATAAGAATACAAATAACTATCGTCCAAATCTTCTACATTACGTGCATATTGTTCACAGACTGAACATGAATGAATACCAGACCTGTGCCGAGCACTGAAGAAAAGTGCTTCGAGCCCTAAGCACTAAGCACTCAATAAAAATGATCCCGAGCCCCGAGCACAAAGCACCGTGTTTTCACAAAAGGCTTGCGATTACTAAGCACTTTCTACTAGTAATTCGATTTTTCGAGCACTAAGCAATAAGCACTTTTACATGGAAATGAGGATATTCTCTGCGAATTGTTATATAAAATTGTATTCAATTGGAGAAACATGTAAACTAGCAAACCTGCATTCCTCATATGCATCATTGGAGGATAATAAATTGAGTGCAGCGAAACAAATTTCTATAAAACTAACGATCTCGAAACTCGTTCTATTCTCACACATATTGAAAAGGTCTTTATGATTTAAGGAAATGATATAATGGATGTAAATATGAATTCCATATGCGTCTCAGTTTTTCTGTGCATATAAAATGTATTTCCCTATTTAAAAATTGGACAAAACGGGAAACCTATATGACAACAACGTAGTATTATATTATGAAATTTAGGTATTAAGTATTTTCTTTCCCTAATAATAAAAAAAGCACTGACGTGAATTCAGTGCTCTTTGGGGCATTTTTTCATTAATACATAATTTGATTCGAATTGATCAACATGAAGTCAGTTTTTTTTTTGTTTTTCAAAATTTCAAAAATATAATCCGCAGAAATCGGATAGCAGTATTTTCTATTGTGATTGTAATCATATGCAATAAATAATATATAAATTTAAATATGTACCTATATCGAATAAATCTGGTACTCATTAAATCCTCCGATCACAGCGCGTCAGCGTCTATTCCTGTTACGACAAGATTTCGGAAAGGCTTAGTGCTTAGTAATCCCCTGAAGTGTTAGGGAGCACTTAAGGGATTACTAAGCACTAAGCCTTTTCATGAAGTGCTTGAAATACTAAGCATTAAGCACTGGTTTTAAAAAGTGCTCGGGAGCACAGTACTCGGGAGCACAAAAAGGCTTCAAGCACATTCACAAGCACTAAGCACAATGCTTCGGCTCAGCTCTGATGAATACCGAGGCATTTTTGGCGCTCTAGTTCCTCGGAACTGAGTGCTTATCAATTTGCCCAAATGTCTGTAATTTTCGAATATTTCGATGAAAATGGTCTTAAACGATTTGGTTCGACTCACTGATCAAGAATCCGTTGTCGAAATTCATTCTGTCCGGCCGGTCCGGCCGGCCGTAGGCACGATAACTCTCGGACGAAATGAGCTAGAGAGTTGAAATTTTCAGAGTAGGTTTGGGGGATAAATATCTCGGCTAAGTTCGTTATTGGGCAAAATCGGACAGATGGTTTCGGAGTAACAAAAAAATTTTTTTTTTACGAAACAAATTCCAAATTAAATTTTTTTTAATAAAAAGTTTTATCATAATAATCCACTCATATAATTTTCAACTCTAACAAGCTAATACTTTCGGAGATATGATTTTTCAAACTTTCAATAATAAATCGTATTTCAACGTTGTCACAGAATGATATTATTCTATGTATGAATATGAATTGTCATAATGTCAAATGATGTTCCTGAGACATTATCTAATCAATCGAAGAATTATGAGCGAAGTGAGAAAAATCTCAGTTGTTTGCTCCGAAATTAGTTTTTCTCAGAAAATTCTTACATTTCGGAACTGAACATTAAGTAAGAGATCTGAGAGTAGTGAGACTGCTTTTCATCCATAGACATAGATATAACTCTCGAACGGAATGAGGTAGGTAGTTGAAATTTTCAGAGTAGTTTAGGGAGATGAATATCTGGGTTAAGTTCGTTATTGGGCAAAATTGGCCAGATTTAATTTGATTTCTTCCATGGTGCTTTTTTTCATGAGATATCCACATACATATAATGAAAATCAATTTCCAGAATCAAATTTTTTTGGTTATCAGTACCGACAACAATTTGTATATGTGATGTGGAACAGTCTGCCGAGGCTTTTCTGATTGTTTCCGCTGATTCTTTTATTGATAAATCACTTAGTCTTAGTAATATTCCATCAGTATCACCCTCACAATTACCTCAACCTGTATGGAAAAGTATGGTACATAAAAGCTTTGTAAAGCTTCTTTGAAACTGAATCCCAGTTGGATGGGGATTATGCCACTTTGCTGCCGAATGGCTCCAAAAAGTTTTTTATGCTGTCTTGTTTTAGTCTTCTAGTAAGTAAGAAGTGAATATCTTCTTTGGTCGATATCATCTAATGCAATTGGATCAAACCACCTATTGTAATCCTAAAACAACTGAGGAATTTGATTTGGTTTGTGACATCAACATTATTTTATTCATCACTTTGATGGACTTGAACAAGTGGAGAGATTCCACAAAAAGATTATATTTTTCTCCTTTATAAGCTCCCCCGAATTATTTGGCATCATATAAATTAGAATAATTAAAAGGATCGACTAATTTGTCCATCCTTGCCACGAAATCAGCGGCAGCATAGCCAGCCCCATCAACAAATCCAAATCTAATGTGGGTATTCAGTGTTGAAGAGACTGTATGGCTCAGCAATTGCGTAACATACTTTAGTTTCATCTTCTCTAAATTGTTTGGATTCATATGAGACTTAACTTAGGAGCACCTCTTATAGGAAATTGCTTATCGTGATTATAGAAATCCTGAATATATCTGAAAGAAATCACTTCTCCATTTTCCTTCAAAAATCGTGCTTCTTTGAATTATTTCTTACTGTTTCAATGAGATGAGGAGGATCAAAAATAAAAAATACCTTTACATCTCCAACCAAAAAATATGGCCTCTATGGCTAATATTAATATAGCATTTGAGTTTCATATTATTTGAGCCCATATCACACACCAATAAACGTACTTTAGCATTAATTGTGTTCAATTTAATTATTAAGTCATGAACTGCACTCTCCTGCAGGACAGTTCGAATGGTCCAAACAGTATAATAAAGGTTGGCGCCACTTGCTTTTTACACCTCGGAGCATGAAGACAGCTGCTGTTTCCGCTGTTTGAGAAGTCTTATGACCATTATCTTGAAATACAATAAGATCCAATAGCATGAATGAGAAAAATGGGTTTAATAATTGCATTTTCATCGATTCATATACAGTGAACTTTTTCTTCCTCAGGAAATCCTCGAAATTTAAACGGAGCATTTCAAAAAGTTCGGAATTATTGAATCTTGGCCTTGCTTCTTTAGTTCTTATCATCTTCAACAATGTTAAAGGCACCGGTAAACAGAATTTTTTCATTAACTTAGATTTGTATAACCTGGGATCCGTGAAATATAATGCCAGGCATTCATTTTTAAACTCCAACGAATATTCGCGGTCTTTGGGATGCTTTTGTGAAAGTACTATTTGTGCATTTATAAATTTTACTTAGTCCTCAGATGGACAAAATTTATATGTATGAGACAAATACTGATCTAAGCTAATGCTCGGTTCGACCTTATTGAATGTATTTAATTGTTGTGGCAATGCTTCATTCTGTTTCCTCAATATATCATTTCCATTTCTCAGTTGTTTTTGATTCTCTCATCCTAGCCTTGCGAGGTGTATCAGATGATAGTGAAGAGTCTGTTTGGGTTGAGGTAGGCGAAAGTAGTGGAAGAGTTTTCAAAGTTTAATCTCGTTCCAGCATAGTGCCTCTTGAAGTTGAAGGGACCATTGAGAAATCATCTTCAACTTTTTCATAAAATGTTATCGAAAGACTCACTACAGCTGCTGAAGTGGATGGTGCGACAAGTTGGATGTCTGGTTAAATTTTGACTTGACCACTAGTGGACGGTGCATTCAATTGGTTGAATTTCTTAGGGCCAAGATTTTCGCTCATTGGATCTGTAAAAGTGCTGACAAATTACCATCAACACTTCGGATACTTGAGATTGAATCAAGCAACAAAAATATTGTGCATTATTTACTAATAAGGTTATCCCTCTCCATAGAAACTCACCACATTCTTGTAGTATCACGAAGCTTCGATATCCTCAATTGTATATTTAACTCGATGGGATGGTTAGGTCAAAAAGGTAGGAAAGCCCTGTGGACAGGAGCTTTGGCGCTCTTGTTCAAACTTTGACAATTCATCTCCGAAATTATTGGTTTCTCAGAGTTGGCAATGATATCAATGGATTATTTCAATAAAACTGCATCATAAAAGAAACTAAATTAAAGTTAAATAACGAACTTATCCGAGATATTCATTCCTCAAATCTCCTCTGAAATATTCCAGTTTTGTTTGCACTGAAGATTATCTGAACCCAATTTGATAATCTTACCAAATTATATATTCCCACCATCATATGGATTATCCAAAGGCACATAGGGTAGGGAAGTTATAATATCCTATAATTGGTCATTTTGCATTCAATCATACTTTGTTTGTTAGAACAGAAATACATTTGACCTGTCTGTCATTGGCTGATAAGATTCCATGTATGAACAGTGAACACCGATAAAACACAGACAGATAGAATTCGCATTCTGTGAAAACATAGAAGTACGATGTATTATTGAAATTTTGAAAAATCATATCTCCGAAAGTATTAGCTTGTTAGAGTTGTTGAAATTTGTATCAGTGGATTCTAATGATCGAACTGCATTTCAAAAAATTGAATCCGAACTTTGTAATCTGAAAAAAATTTTTTTTGTCGTTACTTCAAAACCATCGGGCCGATTTTGCACAATAAAAAACTTTGCCGAGATATTTATCTTCTGAACCTACTCTGAAAATTTCAACTATATAGCTCATTCCATTCGAGAGTTATCGTGTTAACTGACGGCCGGACAGAATCGATTTTGACCACGGATTCTTGATCAGTGAGTCGAACCAAATCGTTTAAGACCATTTTCAGCCAAAAAATCTGAAATTACAGACATTGGGGCAAATTGATGAGCACTCTGTTCCGAGGAACAAGAGCGCCAAAAATGAACTGGGAATCAACAAAAGTTTCGTGAAACCCATCCTTAATGTCAGAGGCGTCATTTGGGGGGTCAATTGCCCCCCAAGCAAACTGAAAACTGCAAATTAGCAAACAATTTCTGGTTAACGTTCCTCAAGCCGCCATTTTTCAGCTGATCACTGGATTTCAGCTCGATCGTCTATGTATTTTTGGAAATATTGTGAAAATATGGAAAAAATGGTATCCAATTCTTCTGAAAATTTCAAGACAGTGCTTTCATTGATTTCTACTTCAACTATTTCGGGAGTTATTTAGGTTAAACTAGTGATCGTTATGAGTTACGTAATTATACCATGTGTACCTTCCTAAGCATCCCCCCAATGATTAGAGTTTTTCGTCTTTCAAAGAATATCAGCACAGAATGGATGAAACTTCACAAAGAAATGAGTTTCATTGCGGCACAGAAGAGTTTCGGTCGGGGCCGTATCAAATTTCATCCACTAGAATAGAATCAATTTCGCAGATTCGAGAAAACTGCACTCCAATTTCTCCAGGATGAATTGGTAAGCACGGTCACCTTCGATCTGTTCAGTATTGACAATAGCTCGACCTGAATTCGTACCCGGTCCTGCGGTGGTCACAATTAAACCGAACAGTTTTCGATATCGCCCAGCAATATCCGTCGACATTGTGAGGAAAGTAATGGCCTGGTAACGATCTTTGCCGCGGACAGGGTTCAACCTTCCGGATGCCAATATGGGATTGGACGTTTAATCGATACAGATAATCGCTGATTCCTTTAATGGCTTCCCTGGTTTGACTTGTTTCATGGTAGGGATTACTGAGTTACTGACATCGTCTATGTCAGGAAATCAGTTCAGGTTTCAATTACGAAGAACTAAGTTGATATTTTCGATTGCTCATTTTCTCTTAATGTGTCCTCTCCTGGGTAGATTGTACTTGGGGGAACTTTTTTGATCGAGTAATAGAAGACTGCTTCCACTATTTCATCTTCTCAGATAGAAGTGTCATAGTTGGAGGTTGAGTTCTGTGAGGTCAAGGAAGTATAAACGTTCAAAAAGCATATAATCTATTTTCTCAAACATTTCTAACATTCTTCCTAATGAACAATGATATCAACAGATATCATATTATCTAATAAATATACAGGGTGTCCCGTAAATAGAGGATCATGGGAATGTCGTTGATAGAGGGGGTTATTACAAATACGGAACAATCAATTTAATTTTTCTATGCCCAATGGTTTCAGAGATAAGATTTTTTTAAAATTTCAACTAATTTTCGTTACTTTCCATGGAAAATCAATCATTTTTATTAGATGTTATAATTTTTTTTGCTATTTTTCTGGCTAGGATTTTTAAGCGAACATTAGTCTTCATAATCACAATGTTATTTATGAGATATAAATGGCCGCCCAAAATTTAAAGACATAAACATAAACAAAACATAGCAGGTGATTTTTGAATCAATACTGGAGTAAAAAAAGTCTGAGGATACCTTGTTAAACATCAATCTAAAAACATCTGCGATTCATACAGATTCTAAAAACGTAAAACTCGTCAGCATTAATTGGGTAAAGTTCAAAAAATACCCTATTTATTGTAATACCTCTACATTCACAGCAATACTAACTATTGAAACAATGGCTTATTATTTTTCCCTTGGCTCTGTTATATCCGAATTTTAAGCCGAAAACGGTCCCTAAAGGACTGGGTTAGAGTCATTGATGAACATTTTGTGGGCCCAACAAATTCTGTACGACCGACCAACCGGAAACGAAAACAATAACAGTCAGAGGAAAAAACTTAAATTTTTAGGATAAGTTTGGAACAATAATACGTCGGTCAAGTTGCTGTGGGGTTATTGACGTTTATTTTCCTATTTTTTCTAAAGCAACAATTTGATCGAATTGAAATTTATTGATTGGAAGAAGAATAATCAATAATAACAAATGTAGTAATAATTATCATACCTCATTCATAAAGTTTTTTCATTACAGTAAATGCTCAAAATTCTTTCATCTTGCTCTTATGCATAACGTACATCTTCTCAAAAAATTTCTATTTAAATTTCGAACGACTCTTCCATTATTCTTTATCACTTCAGAGACGCTTTGTAATGTTTGTCTCAATCGTTCCTCATTATCACTGATGGTTTCATAGACCACCTCCTTGAAATATCCTCAAAGAAAATAATCCAATGGATTAAGATCCGGTGAACGTGGTGGCCACGCCCTATCCATCGATCCGGGTTAGTTGTATTCAAAAATTGGGTCACCTGTTCTGAAAAGAGAGCTGGAGCGCCGTCGTGCTGTAGCCACATCCTTTCCCGTACATCTTGTGGTATTTCAAGTAGTAAGTTCTCAAGTTCGTCCCTCAAAAAATGTAAGTAACGACGAATTTTACGTTTTTAGAATCTGTATGAATCGTAGATGTTTTTAAAATGATGTTCCACAAGGTTTCCTCAGACTTTTTTCATACCAGTATGATTCAAAAAATCACTTGTCATGTTTAGTTATTTCCAACATGGAGAAGTTTATGTCTGTAAATTTCGGGCCACCATTTATATCACATAAATAACATTGCGATTATAATGACGAATGTTCTCTTAAACATTCTAACCAAAAAAAAACCAAAAAATAATAACATCTCCTAAAAATTATTGATTTTCCATGGAAAGTAAATTGGTTAAAATTTTGAAAAAATCATATCTCTGAAACCATTGTGCCTAGGAAAATGAAATTGATTGTTGCGTATTTGTAATAACCCCCTCTATCACCGACATTCCCATGATCCTCTATTTACGGGATATCCTGTATAACGATAATTTTCGAGCTCGTTTTTTGCACAATACAGTTCAAAGTAATAAGAAAGATCGCCTTCAGCATTTATTACAAGCTCAAATTAATTGTGACATGCTATGTTTAACAGAACACTGGATATATGAAGAAGAACTAGAATCTGATATTCTTGATTTGAAGCTGATTTCGTCCTTTTCTAGAGGAAAACGCCAGCAAGGAGGGGCAGCAATTTATGTCAAGCAGGGAATAAAATGCAAAACACGCAAAGACATTGACATACTATCCATTTTAAATGAGTATGAATATGCAGCAGCGGAATGTCATATAGGAAAAGATAAAACTATTGTGGAAACTGTGTATAGGCCAAGTACATCCAGCAATTTTAATATATTCTTAGAACAAGTGGAGAGGACTTCAATGAATGTTTTTAATTAAAACAAACCTTTGATGACTGCATGAGTTTTAAGTATTGATCTATTGCAGACGGAACATAAGGGACCTATGAAGGTATTCCTCTCGATAGTGAGATATTTCAACTTAGAGCATAATGTATTGAAACCCACTAGAATAACGCCCCACCATCAAAGCTGTATTGGCAATATTTTCAATAGTGTACAAAATTACAAAGCAGAAGATATTAATACCACCATATCTGAAACCATCATATCAAAGGTTATTTGGAAATGAATCAACTGTAGACTTTCGAAGACAGTTTCAAAGCGAGGAATGGGAACATGTTTACATTTTAAGGAGGAGTAACATAGATGAACAGTGTGACAAGTTAATGGAAGGGTTCAGTTTAGTTTTCAATGAATATTTTCCACCCATGTAGTACTTCCAAAAAACAGGTGCACTACCTTTTAATATGACCAAGATTTAGAAAATTGTAAACGACGACTGAATGTCTTGCTGACGCTGAAGGAGCACCACCGCCAGTTCAATGGGCAATACGCTGATGAAAAACAAATATATGACAAATTATTTTTGACAGCAAAATACAAATTTTATGAAAGCAAATTAACAAATTCATATAATAAACAGAAAATAATGTGGTCAATATGTAATGTGATAAGAGGCTCAAATACAAATAAAGTTTTTCCTAAGGAGGGAGATCCGATTGAAACGGCAAATGAGTTCAACAAGTATATGTTAGAATTAATTCCCAAACTTTTGGAGAACACTCAGGAAGTAAACTTTGAATTTGATGTGCCTGACAATGATAGATCTTCAAATATCATTAAAATTTTCGTCGGTGACCTAGCAATACCTACTATGTGGTTCCGAGAATATTTTACAGGAGGATGAAAAAACTGCATATTTTTTGTAAATATAGATCTGTATTTTTATAATTTTTTAATGTTTCAATATGTATTTTAGTTTTGAGACTATAATAATTTACTATTTTTATCGTTTTCAATTATTTAGATCAGCTATGAGGTATTGCTTAGAATATTGTGTCTGATAGGAGAATTGAGGTCGTTAATCTGATAAGAAATAATTACTAAATGTGTTGTGTGAACGGAGAACAATCATGAAATAGCTATGAATATCTATATTTTTTATTGAGAAATGAACAGGTTATAATTCATATTTATACAAAATGCACAAAAAAAACTTCGCAAAAAACTCAACTACATTCAATTTAGTTTTTTTTTTTGGCTAAATCTAAGTATGTAAAATACTGTCATAAAAACTGTGTATAACAGATTTGAGATCTTGTAGGTGATGCTATTTTTCAGCCTTAATTTTTGGTGGGGTTGGAAAAAACGGTGGATAATTTAAAATAACTGGAATAATTTTTGGTCTAACAGGAAGCTGAATGAAATCTTCCTTGTAATCAAGTTGAACTTTTATTGTTCCATTTGTGTCATATTTCATACATTTTATGTCATTTATTACTGGATCAGTGGCTTTTCTTCCGGGTCGTATAGAAGAATATCTCAAATTATTGGAAGAGGAAAAATGTGTAATCCACAAGTTTTATACCATACGGCTTTGGAGATTTTCTGGCCTCCAAAGTCACAGAAGCATAATAACTTGGGAGATGAATTTATTTATGCCTAAGACTCCGTTCGGTCACACTGTGAACTGAGTCACACTCCATTTGAGTATGACCCGGTTCAAGATATTTTTGAAATACCAGAAGTTTACATTTAACGACAAAATTCAGCAGCAATGCATTAGCAAGAATATTGTTTCTGTTTTGATAACCACACCCATCGGAGTAAATGACAATGGGAGTTTTTTCAGATGTGACAAAATTTTCTTCTAGATAATCCTTTATGCACGTCACAAATGTAGAAGCCTTCCGCTGATTGTTTTCATTCTCAGAAAACCAATAGCACATCACCTCACGAGTTCTTAAATCGAAGTTATGGCAACACAACTTAGTTTTGAAATACAATTTATTAGCTGGTACCAAGGGACACAATTTGACATCCTGAAGGTCCATCGTAAGAGCTATAATTTCACCGTGTTCAGCTTTGATTTGTCATTTGATTTAGATTATCTTGCAATTTCCTTTCTTTTATTATGGGCCTGATATTCTTCTTCGGATATATTGCCGTATTTAAAGCCATAGCACACATTGTACTGATCTTTTTTTGGAGTATACAATGCTAGATTTTTTTCTTTGAAAACCTTGGAGAATACATTACGTCCTAAGGGAGTTATGCCTTTTTCGTTGCAAAATGTGTCCACATAGACCCCATATAACTGTGCCATACTCTGAAACGAATATTCCAAGTATAATTTCAATGTATCACGGCAGCAATAATGTGACGGGAGCTTTGGTAATCTGTCGAAAAACATCCCCAAATACTTGTAGCTTTCAGAGTGTCTTTTCCACCCAATATCTAGGGTGTTTATGAAAATAGTTCGGCATACTTGTAATTTTTCATTCCCGTCATTTAGATAGTACGAATAAGTGCCTGATCTTCTAGATTGCTCTTTAGTCTTTTTGTAAGTTGGCATTTTGAGTAGGTGAGACGCTACGATAGCTTTACGTTGATCCCAAGTCAAACTCCAGAATTTCCTGAATATCTTCTGACAACAATCTTCTGCAAACTCTTTGCAATATCTCAACTTTGATTTTCTGCACTTGATTGAATCACAAGTTTCTTTCAGCGACCTTGCGTTTTTTTTATAGTTCTGCTCAATTTTTCCTCCATTCTTTTTACTGAATCCTATATAAGCTTCTCCTTTCATTCTGAGACGTTTATTTTTATTTCTCATCCAATTACTCTGATCTGGAACTTTCTTTCGCTTCCTCGCATTTTTTGAGCTTCCACATGCCATTTCCATTTCTTTGAGAACACTATCTTCTGAGCTGCTATTTGTTTCTGAAGGTTCATGTAATTCTTCTGCAATTTCAGCTTCATCCTCGAATAAACTTCCTGGTCCTCCACTTTCTCCTATGTTGTCGTTAGCTTCACATCTTTTCCCACTAGAACAAGTATCTAGGTGATCAGATATTTTGTCCATGAAATCATTTTCATTCGGACATGAATTATTCGGTAGCTCACTATTATTTGAAGGCATGCCACTGAGCGATTCATCTTCGTCGCTAGAATAATCATAAGAAACTAAGGAGTATCCCATTGTTGACTCTTTTCCTGTCATAATTTTAATCGTTGCATTCTCATTTCTTACACAATTAATTTCACTTATTTCGGAATAATCATCACAGTTGATATTATTTGGGTAACTTTTATCACAGATTATAATATTTGCATTGCTTTTATTAGTGGAACAGTCTTCCAAGTCACAGCTATCTAAGTTACAGTAATCTAGGTCACAGCCTTCATTCTGGCCCCAGTGGCCCCCATCAAAATATCCATCGAAGTCGATATTATTATTAAGTAGGGAAAAAGAAATACTTTTTTCGTTTTCTGGAAGAAAAAATTGGTTCAAGCACTGTCGTGAAGTCAGAAGCTTTTGCGCGTATGTTCTAATGTCCATTCTTCTGTATTGGACACCCTTAATCGAATTTACCATGGTCAATTATGTTGTCCATTCTCCTGTATTGGACACTCTTAATTCGAATTTACCATGGTAAATTCGAATTAAGTGTCCAATACAGGAGAATGGACAACATAATTTACCATGGTAAATTCGATTAAGGGTGTCCAATACAGAAGAATGGACAATAGAACATCCGCGCAAAAGCTTCTGACTTCACGTCAGTGTTTGAACCAATTTTTTTTTTCGTGATTTTTTTTAAATTTTGTAGGGGTACGGTTCTAAAAATTTTTTTTTTCGTCATTTTTTTCAAATTTTCCGGGGGTACGGTTCTTACAAAATTTCAAACACATCTTTATGTTGATTTTCTACTACTAGTTACCAAGCTTCAATTCGATCGAATATTTATTTTTTGAGTTATCAAGGAAATAATATTCCAGGTGGGTATAACTCGGAAACCGTTAGACCGATTATGCCCAAAAATGAACTCAACTCTCCCTTTCGGATACGCAACCTACCCTGAAAATTGCAAGTCCCTATCTCATTTCGTTCGAAAGTTATCGAGGCAACGGTCACCCATCTACTGAACTCACACAAGAATGCTCGAATCTTCAACAATATTCAACCGATCGTGTTGAAACTTGGCTGTAGAGTTAGTTTATGAAGGCTCTTGCAAAATTTCAGCAATTTCAAACGAATAGGTACTGATATATAGAATTTTTTTTTTTATTTTCAATGATTTATTAAAGATTTTCTACAAATGCTATCCTCACCAAATTTTGCAAACATTTTTGCGTTGGCATTCTACAACTAATAACCATGTTTGAATTCAATCGGTTCAGTATTTTTCGAGTTAATGAGGAACAAAAAACCACCAAATTTCAGAAAATTTCAGATGGCTATAACTCTAAAACCGTTTGGTCGATTATGCTCATAAACAAACTGAGATGTCGCGTTCTGGTGCACATCCTAACCTGAAAATTTCAAGCCGCTATCTCATTCCGTTCTCAAGCTTTCGTGACAACAAAAATATTTTTTAATAATTTTTTTTTAATTTTCTAGCCATACGATTCGCACAAAATTTCAAAAACGTGCTTAGGTTCATATTCTACAACCACCCACCAAGTTTCAGTTCGATCCGATTTATATTGGTTGAAAACAAAATTATTACTCGGAAACCACTAGGCCGATTATGCCCATTAACGAACTTGTCCGTCGTATTGGGATGCGCCACTTACCCTGAAAATTTCAAGTCGCTAGCTCTTTTCGTTCTCAAGTTATCGTGGCAACGGCCGGACGGACGGCCGGACGGACAGAATCAAATTTGACCTCGAATTCTTCATTGGGGAGTCGAACTTGATCGTTTGAGACCATTTTCGTCAAAAAATTCGAAAGTTACAGACATTTGGGCAAAACTATAACGCGATGTTCCCCAGAACATACGCGCAAAAACTATCGCAATATTTTCCAAGTTCAATATATCCAATGGGTGTTTGGCTATTGAAGTTGCGCTCTTCGTAATTTCAGTCTGAATAACGTGGTTTCTGTGTTCAATATTCTCTAGAAGATTATTTTCCTTCTGAGCTAAAGAAAGTATTCGTAATGTTCGATCAGACATTTTAGATGTACAATTTATTTTTTCTAATGAAAATTGCACATTAATACCTACTAAGTTTCTTAGTCTTTCGGTAAATAGATAACTGGAAACCAATTTCTCCTATCAGTTTTTTAACAAATCGAAAGTACGATGCAAATGCTCCTATCTGAAAATATTGACAAAATTAGCATTATTTATATTCTAAAGTTGTCTTAAATGTTTCAAATGTGTTTAATCGAGTACTAATACTATGTCACTAAGGAACTATTCTGATATTATTCAGAAACTTACCAAAAATTTGCAGATTTCGACGAAAAATTGCATGCGATTCACACGCGTACCTGTTTGTAGGGCGATACTGTGGTAACTGACGAGATAGGACTTGTTGCATCTATGTTTTCGCGCTCTTTCAAGTGGGAGAACTAATTTTCGCTGAAAATGGCTGATAGGAGGTTTTGCTATGTCACTGACGTTTTGCAAAGTAAGCATTCATGTGGAGAAGATGGAATACCAATGAGTGTTATCAGAGCTTGTAAGGAGGAACTGAATGACGTACTGTCTTATATTGTAAACAACTCACTCAACTATGGTGTATTTCCTAAATAACTGAAAATAACCGTAGTCCATCACATCCATCAAATATGGAAATGAGGAAGAATTTGAAAATTACTGCCCAATTAGAATTGTATCTAATTTCTGAATAATTTTTGAACATGTTGTATCTAGGAGGCTGATAAATCATATGAATGATAGCAACATATCTTAGAGCATGGATATCTCCGGGGGATATCTACACAAATTGCCATTTTTGAATTCACAAAAATATGAATGGAATTCATAAAAATATGAATCATTATCGATACCACATATATTGGATCAACTCAAGGAGATCGGAATGAAGGGTAATGGCTTGTTATGGTTTTAAACCTACCTAACGGAAAGGAAGCAGAGAGTTTTGATCAAGAAAGATGATGTAAGAGCCAAATCATCATTAGGTACAGCAATCTGAACATGGAGTGACACAAGGAAGTGTATTGGGCCCAATTATATTTATTCTATTTATAAATGATTTATACAATATTCTTGAACAACATTTAACATCAATAATATCTTTTGTTGACGATACAAATGTATTAGTTGGGGGCAAAATAGGTCCATACTTTAGCAACAAAGGCATTAACATATACAGACTAATCAAAGTGTGATTGGAAGAAAATAAACTCATTATTAATGAAAGTAAAACAATAGCAATATTGTTCTTCATAGAAAGAAATAGAAAATAAAATCAATCAACTAGAAATCGATTGTAGAATAATTGTTATGGGCCTGTTTACTAAATCCCTGGGTGTATACAGGGTCCGAGGCTGCCCCACCGACTCGGTCATGGAGGTGATAGTGTACCATTAGGGTGTCACACTTCCTGTTGTTGAACTATCCTCTGGGTCTTCTGACCAAGTTTTCGAGCAAGTCGTAAGATATTTTGTTTTTTTTTCAATTTTCGTTTATATTCATGACCCCAATTTGTAGTACCCTGAAGAGGAGCGAGTGATTGCTCGAAAGCTTGGTTTTAATAATAAAGATGGTAAATCGATTGGATCTTGTTGTTCTTAGACTGCTGTTCCGATAATTTCCAAGCAATTATAATTATGTTTAAAATGAAATATCGTGACTCATGTCGTGGTTTCTTCAGAAAAAATGCCATACTAACACTATATGGAATTTACATCTACGAATGCTTGAAGTTTTTGTTGATAAATAGACCTAGGTTCAATAATATGGAGCTAATTGACAGATACCCTGTGAGATCTTCTTTATCCTGTACCCACATCTCACTATGACAGAGAAACCTCCACAATCCACACTATATGGTTAAAAGATTTTTCAATCATCTGCATCAACGAATGAAGGTTTTTGGTCTTACAGAGTATCTGTTCAAAATATCAGATCGTTTTTGCTGAGGTTGGAACCACATTCTTTGAACGATTATTTCAACCGATTCATAATTAATTATGTTTGACGTCCCTCTTTTAGAGTTTTATGAATGGAATGTATGGAGAATGCAATAAGAAATAAATTGTTTATTTATTTATTTATCATATTGCAAATTAACGTGTTTTTTTTCATTAGATATTCCTGAAGAATATACTTCTCAACAATACCAAAATACATGTCGTGAGGCTGCTGTGTTTATATTTCGTCCTTTGATTCGAATATGGGTATGTACATATTTCTCATAAGGCCTGTATTTTGAGCTGATTAGGTAATCATCTGTATTCATATTTCATAGGTTGCATGATGTTAGATACTGATAGTAATACTTGAAACTCACTAATGATGCCTGCAGAGCGGAACAAACTGATTTGCATAAGAAGTAGTTAGCAGTGAGAGCTTTCCATTTGGGGATCGTATATCAAATCTCGTAGAAAGCATCAGACGGTTCGAGATGATAGGTTTTACGTGAATAGATGATGTATTCGGCATTAACAGATTATTATTCCTTTGGAATAGTTTCAGATTTGTATTCTGAATATTTCATTATTGTACGAGTTATTCTAGCCTCAAAGTGAAATGTAGCCATTCAACTTCCATACACGAGGTAAGCGGAATAGTACAAATACGGCAAATTAAAAATGTGGAAAAATCCTGTGGACAGGAGCTTTGGCACCCTTGTCAAACTACTAGCGAGTAATCATTCAAATTTCGACTAATCATATCTCCGAAAGTATTGGTTTCTCAGAGTTAGGGATCATATCAATTCTTATGATAGAACTGCATCATAAACTAGGTTCTATAACTGATGCCACGTAATACTTCCGTTCTACACTCGAGAAAATTCGTAGTGACACAGTGAGTATTATGCAGGTGCTAGCATCGCAGCAGATGACACTCCTGTTCTGCATCTAATGCAATTCTTAACGACGCAGTGAGTATTATGCAGGCACTAGTCTTGCGGCCGTCTTGTTGAAATTTTGAAAAATCATATATCCAAAAATATCAGTTTGTTAGAGTTGGAAGAGATATCAGTAGATTCTTATGATGAAACTGCATCTTGAAAAATATTGAATTTGAAATTTGTAATGTAACAAAAACAATTTTTTTCGTTACTCCGAAACTACAAGGTTGATTTTAGCCAATAACGAATAACGAGATATTTATCTCTCAGACCTACTCTGAAAATTTCAATTGTCTAGCTCATTCCATTCCAGAGTTATCGTGCATTCGATAACTCGAATCGATTTTGACCACGGATTCTTGATTAGTAAGTCGAACCAAAACTTTGAGATCATTATCTGCCAAATATTACAGACATTTGGGCAATTTGATAAGCACTCTGTTTCGAGGAACAAGAGCGCCAAAGAGTCCTTATCAGTTGTATATTAGAAAATGAAGTAAAATTACTTATCTATACAGGGTGATTCCAAATCGGACTTGAACCTGCAGGAGGTTTTAGTATGACTCATTTGCTGTCGTTTGAGCCGTATTTATTGATAACCGAAAATCAACAGTTTCCGAGATATTTGCGTTCTTCTGATTTCTCACCTTACTTCATTTTTTTTATTATAATTTTGGATTATTTCTATCAGAAAAGGATATCATATTTAACGAAAACGGAATACTATGCTGTATTAGATGTTGCAACAGAATAAGTATGATTTTAAAGGGGATTTATGAAGAAAAGAAAAAAAAATGGTTCAAGAACTGACGTGAGGTCAGTGTAAAGTGCAAGTGCTGGCAAGTTCTATTGTCTACTCACCTCTATTGAACACGCTACTATGAATTTAGCAATCGATGCATACCGTTTTCTCAGCTTTTGTAATATATGAATATATTTCATATCATTTTAATGACAGAAGTCTTTGATCTCAGAATATTTAATTCTATTGGAATTAAAATACGAAAAGACGTACGCCTCAAATAACTGCAGGATGCGATTTTCACGAAATTCCGTGGAGATTATTGGGTCGTCATTAGAAGTAATCGCAGAGTTTTAATTGGATCAGATTTGTATATTTTTAGTTATAGAGGAAATAACAACAAAATTTCAGATGAGTATTACTTCAAAAAAATTTGGCTGATTAAGCCAATTAACAAACTGAAATGTCGCATTCGGATGCGTAACCTCCCTGAAAATTCCAAGTCGCAATCTATTTCCATTCCTAAGTTATCGTGGGATACGTAATATTTTTTCGTGAATTTTTTAAAACTTTTTAGTGGTACGTTCCTCAGAAAATTTTATATAGGTACGTCTTTACGTCGATATTCTTCAACTAATTACCAAGTTTCAATTCGATCGGGTCTGTATTATTTGAGTTATCGAGAAAATAATATTCCAGATGGGTATACTTCCGAAACCGTTGAGCCGATTATGGCCAACAATGAAGTTATCTCTCCTATTCAGATGCGCAACATACCCTGAAAATTTCAAGTCCCTATCTATTTTCGTTCGAAAGTTATCGAGGCAACGGTCATCCATCCAGCTAATGAGCTCACCCAAGGCTGTTAGGATCTCCAACAACATAGGTCTGATCGTGTTCAAACTTGGAACTTGGCAGAATAGTTAGGTTTTGAAGGCGCTCACAAAATTTCAGCGATGTCGGACGAATAATTATATATATGCAATATATAGAATTTTTTCGGATGATTTTTTTTATTTTTTAGTGCTATGATCCCCACGAAGATTTGCGAAGGAATTCTACAAGTAAAAACCATGTTTAAATTGGATCTGTTTCATATTTTTCGAGTTATTGAGGAAATAACAACCAAATTTCAGGTGGATAAATCTCCAAAACCGTTTGACCGATTATATCAATTAACAAACTCAAAAATCGCATTCAGATGGACATCTCACCCTGAAAATTGTAAGTCGCTATCTATTGTTGTCCTCGGATTATCGAAACATTAATAATATTATTTAATATATTTTTTTAAATTTTCTAGTCATAAGATTCTCACAAAATTTCACAAACGTATTTACGTTACTATTCTACAACTACTCACCAAGTTTCAATTCGATCGGATTTGTATTGGCTGAAAACAAAATTATTACTCGGAAACCATTCGGCCTATTATACACATTAACGAACTTGTCCGTTACCCTGAAAATCTCAAGTCGCTATCTCTTTCCGACCTCAAGTTATCGTGGCCCGACAGACTCAAATTTCAACTCGAATTTTCTTCATCAAGGAGTTGAACCCAATCGTTTGAGACGATTTTCGGCAAAAAAATCAAAAATCACAATTTTTTTCCGGTGTGAAAGCAGCCGAATGAGATAGCAGAATTTGACCTTGAAGTATTCGTACGCTAATGTACAATTGGACGGCTACTGTACAATTGGACGGATACTGATGCAAACAGATACGAAAAGTCGCGTCTGAGTAATTGAATGTGGGAACACATTCATCTGATATGAGGTATGATATCGAAGAGTGCATTTACTTCATCCATTTACATCTGCAGGAATCTAAGGGATAACAGTATATATTAAAAAAAAGGGGGAAAATCTAATTCAGGGATGAAACAGCTACCTGTGGGGAGACATTTGACTAACTTGATATTGAATATTTAAAAAATGTACAGAGAATATTTATCACAATCGAAAATTGTTAGCATAAGGGGATGGTTCACTTACACCTCCAAGGGAAATTTCATAACTGATAGACCCTTTCATGACCTAATATTAAATATCTGAAAAACAGTACATAGAATCGATATCTAATTTTGACGGAGAATTAAGAACCCCCAGCAGAAAAATACCCCGTCTACCTAACTTACTTACACCCTCAGTTAGTTTACTTACACCTTCAGGGGGCCGAGGGGGGACATTTTTATTACTAAATATTCATTATCTGAAAAACTGTACATAGGATCGAACTAAAAATTGGAGGTAGTTTTGATAAGCCCCAGCAGAAAAAAAAAACATTTATCTCATTTACTTACACCCTCAGGGGGGGCCAGGGGGAAGACCGTTATTACTAAATATTCATTATCTGAAAAACCGAACATAGGATAAATATCAAATTTTGAGGTGGAATTAAGAAGCACCAGCAGAAAAAAACCCACTTTACCTCATTCACTTTCACCCTTAGGGGGCTGAGGGGGAATATTTTTATTACTAAATATTCATTATCTGAAAAACAGTACATAGAATCGAACTGAAAATTGGAGATAGTTTTAATAAGCCCCAGCAGAAAAAAATTGCGTTTACCTCATTAACTTACACCCTCAGGGGGGGCCAGGGGGGGTGACCTATATTACTAAATATTCATTATCTGAAAAACGGAACATAGGATAAATATCAAATTTTGAGGTAGATTTAAGAAGCACCAGCAGAAAAAAACCCACTTTACCTCATTCACTTACACCCTCAGGGGGCCGAGGGGGGACATTTTTATTACTAAATATCCATTATCTGAAAAACGGTACATAGGATCAATATCAAATTTTGAGGCAAAATTGAGAAGCCGTAGCAGAAAAAAACCCACTTTACTTCATTCACTTACACCTTCAGGGGGCCGAGGGGGGACATTTGTATTACTAAATATTCATTATCTGAAAAACTGTACATAGGATCGAACTAAAAATTGGAGGTCGTTCTAATAAGCCCCAGCAGAAGAAAAAAACATTTATCTCATTTACTTACACCCTCAGGGGGGGCTCAGGGGGGAGACCTTTATTACCAGATATTCATTATCTGAAAAACGGTACATAGAATCAATATCAAATTATGAGGTAGAATTAAGAAGCCCCAGCAGAAAAAAACCCACTTTACCTAATTCACTTACACCTTCAGGAGGCCGAGGGGGGACATTTTTATTACTAAATATTCATTATCTGAAAAACTGTACAAAGGATCGAACTTAAAATTGGAGGTCGTTCTAATAAGCCCCAGCAGAAGAAAAAAACATTTATCTCATTTACTTACACCCTCAGGGGGGGCCAGGGGGGAGACCTTTATTACTAAATATTCATTATCTGAAAAACGGTACATAGGATCAATATCAAATTATGAGGTAGAATTAAGAAGCCCCAGCAGAAAAAAACCCACTTTACCTAATTCACTTACACCTTCAGGAGGCCGAGGGGGACATTATTATTACTAAATATTCATTATCTGAAAAACTGTGAATAGGATGGAACTAAAAATTGGAGTTAGTTTTAATAAGCCCCAGCAGAAAAAAATAGCGTTTACCTCATTTACTTACACCCTCAGGGGGGGCCGGGGGGAAGACTCTTATTACTAAATATTCATTATCTGAAAAACGGTACATAGGGTCAGTATCAAATTTTGAGGTAGAATTAATAGGCCCCAGCAGAAAAAATCCCACTTTATCTAATTCACTTACACCTTCAGGGGGCCAAGGGCGGACATTATTATTACTAGATATTCATTATCTGAAAAACGGTACATAGGATAAATATCAAATTTTGAGGTAGAATTAAGAAGCATTTTTTTCTGCTGCCTGCTACCTCCAATTTTTAGTTCGATCCTATGTACAGTCTTTCAGATAATTAATATATAGTAATAAAAATGTCCCCCCTCGGCCCCCTGAGGGTGTAAGAGAATGAGGTAAAGTGGGTTTTTTTCTGCAACGGCTTCTCAATTTTGCCTCAAAATTTGATATTGATCCAATGTACCGTTTTTCAGATAATGAATATTTAGTAATAAAAATTTTCCCCCCTCGGCCCCCTGAGGGTGTAAGTGAATGAGGTAAAGTGGGTTTTTTTCTGCTGGTGCTTCTTACTTCTACCACAAAATTTGATATTTATCCTATGTTTCGTTTTTCAGATAATGAATATTTAGTAATATAGGTCTCCCCCCTGGCCCCCCCGAGGGTGTAAATGAGATAAATGTTTTTTTTTTCTGCTGGGGCGTATCGAAACTATCTCCAATTTTTAGTTCGATCCTATGTACAGTTTTTCAGATAATGAATATTTAGTAATAAAAATGTCCCCCCTCGGCCCCCTGAAGGTGTAAGTGAATGAAGTAAAGTGGGTTTTTTTCTGCTATGGCTTCTCAATTTTGCCTCAGAATTTGATATTGATCCTATGTACCGTTTTTCAGATAATGAATATTTAGTAATAAATAGGTCCCCCCTCGGCCCCCTGAGGGTGTAAGTGAATGAAGTAAAGTAGTTTTTTTTTTCTGCTATGGCTTCTTAATTCTACCTCAAAATTTAATATTTATCCTATGTACCGTTTTTCAAATAATGAATATCTAGTATTAAAGGTCTCCCCCCTAGCCCCCCTGAGGGTATAAGTAAATGAGATAAATGTTTTTTTTTTTCTGCTGGGGCTTATTAAAACTACCTCCAATTTTTGGTTCGATCCATTGTACAGTTTTTCAGATAATGAATATTTAGTAATAAAAATGTCCCCCCTCGGCCCCCTAAAGGTGTAAGTGAATGAGGTAAAGTGGGTTTCTTTCCGCTACGGCTTCTCAATTTTGCCTCAAAATTTCTTAATGATCCTATTTACCGTTTCTCAGATAATTAATATTTAGTAATAATAATGTCACCCCTCGGCCCCCTGAAGGTGTAAGTGAATCAGGTAAAGTAGGTTTTTTTCTGCTGGGGCTTCTTAATTCTACCTCATAATTTGATATTGATTCTATGTACCATTTTTCAGATAATGAATATCTAGTAATAAAGGTCTCCCCCCTGGCCCCCTCTGAGGGTGTAAGTAAATGAGATAAATGTTTTTTTTTTCTGCTGGGGCTTATTAAAACTACCTCCAATTTTTAGTTCGATCCTATGTACAGTTTTTCAGATAATGAATATTTAGTAATAAAAATGTCCGCCCTCGTCCCCCTGAAGGTGTAAGTGAATGAGGTAAAGTGGGTTTTTTCTGCTACGGCTTCTCAATTTTGCTTCAAAATTTGATATTGATCCTATGTACCGTTTTTCAGATAATGAATATTTAGTAATAAAAATGTCCCCCCTCGGCCCCCTGAGGGTGTAAGTGAATGAGGTAAAGTGGGTTTTTTCTGCTGGTGCTTCTTAATTCTACCTCAAAATTTGATATTTATCCCATGTTCCGTTTTTCAGATAATGAATATTTAGTAATATAGGTGTCCCCCCTGGCCCCCCCGAGGGTGTAAGTAAATGAGATAAATGTTTTTTTTTCTGCTGGGGCGTATTAAAACTACCTCCAATTTTTAGTTCGATCCTATGTACAGTTTTTCAGATAATGAATATTTAGTAATAAAAATGTCCCCCCTCGGCCCCCTGAAGGTGTAAGTAAACTAACTGAGGGTGTAAGTAAGTTAGGTACACGGGGTATTTTTCTGCTGGGGGTTCTTAATTCTCCGTCAAAATTAGATATCGATTCTATGTACTGTTTTTCAGATATTTAATATTAGGTCATGAAAGGGTCTATCAGTTATGAAATTTCCCTTGGAGGTGTAAGTGAATCATCCCCTTATGCTAACAATTTTGTTTCCATATGTGATAAATATTCTCTGCACATTTTTTAAATATTCAATATCAAGTTAGTCAAATGTCTCCCCACAGGTAGCTGTCTCATCCCTGAATTAGATTTTCCCCCTTTTTTTTAATATATACTGTTATCCCTTAGATTCCTGCAGATGTAAATGGATGAAGTAAATGCACTCTTCGATATCATACCTCATATCAGATGAATGTGTTCCCACATTCAATTACTCAGACGCGACTTTTCGTATCTGTTTGCATCAGTATCCGTCCAATTGTACAGTAGCCGTCCAATTGTACAGTAGCCGTCCAATTGTACAGTAGCGTACGAATACTTCAAGGTCAAATTCTGATATCTCATTCGGCTGTTTTCACACCGGTAATTTTTTTGCGGAAAATGGTCTCAGACGATTTGTTTCGAATCGCTAATGAAGAATTCGAGGTCAACTTTGATTCTGTCTGGTCCGCCGTCCTTTGCAATGATGACTTTCGCACGGAAAGATATAGCAATTTTCAGGGTAGGTTGCGCATCCGAATGCGACGGTCGACTTCGTTCGTCCAAACGGTATTCGAAATATCATTTACTCGATAGCTCAAACAATACGGAACCGTTCAAATTGATATTTGCTTATTTATCGAAAAATGCTAACGCACAAGTTCCTGCTAAATTTCTGACTACCGAATAAAACAGAATAAAAATTTTTGTGTGAAGCGTGAATACACGGAAGAAAATGCGCGCGGAAGCTCCTGACCACACGACGGTGCTTTTCAAGAATTTATTTATGGTATTTTATCAGTTTATTTCGTGACATAACGGTTCATTAAATTTTTCACTCAAAAACGACGCATGCTATAAAAAAATTGGTTCAAGCCCTGTGGACAGGAACTTTCTGGCGCTCTAGTTCAAACAGACAAATTAATATCTCCAAAAGTATTGGTTTCTCAGAGTTGAGAATTACATCAATGTATTCTTATGATAGAACTGCATCATAAAGGAAATTCAATTCAAATAATAGTTTATTTATCAATATTAAATGAGCAATCTGAGAATGAGAACTGCACCATGGAAGAAACCAAATTAAAATAGCTGAAATGAATTTGACTCTCTCTTATAGAACAGGATGAAATGTACGAGTATGAACACAGATCATATAATAAAGCTTAGATAGAATATTTATAGCATTCTGTGAAAACATAGAAGTACGATTCAGTAGGCTCCATTCTGCTTGTCAGTTTTTTTCTGTGGCGGCGAACAGATCACCACCATATCTGTATAATAAGATTAGGTTTCGGTGTGATGTGCACAATGTTAATATCCGCTTTAGGGGAAGACTCACAATACCATCTCATTCAAAAGAGCTATTTAAACGCTCATTTTCATATAATGTCGCAAAATGTTTGAACGACTTCCCCTTAGATTATACGAGCGTCAATTCATTTTACTCTAAGAAGAAATTCAGAAAGATGGTACTGGAAATAATTCTGAGTTGATACGTAGTGGAAATAAAGGTTAAAATTTGAATAATTGTCATTGATATTTCTAAGATATGGGTATAACTCTGTATTACAAAAAAAAATAACTCCTTTTTTTTTTCTTTCCAATTGATTTTTTTTGTTATTGAGGTAATTTGTTGGTATTATCGTAATCAATCAATGAGTTCATGTAGGGTTAGTTGAACAGACGTTCGGGGTATGAACTACTCGGAACGAACTGAACCTCGCCCTGTATTAATGTTGAAACTTAGATGTAAATAATTTTATTTTCAATAAAAGTCCTTTATTATTATTATTATTATTATTATTGAAATTTAGAACTTCATCTTAGCAGAAATTGAATTCAAACATCATAGAAGAATTTAAATTCAACAAGAGTGCCAAAAATTATCAATCCAAAACCAATAGACGAATTCTACCCTACAACGAACTCATCCGTGATATTCCTACCTCAATTCTATGATGAACGATAATATATATCTTTCCTAAAATCTACTCCAATACACCAATATTCCAGTTTTGTTTTTAGTGGAGATATTCTGAACTCAATATTATTAAGTTACCATTACCATTCCCATCATCATATGGATTGACCATCGGCATGAAAATATCAACCAACAAAATGTATGATATTAAATTAGAATTATTATATTTATAGGATTGCTGGAATGAATGACAATGAGACAACGTCATGTCTCACGAAATAATTTGACATTATAACAATTCATAGAATACCCACAGAATAATTCTATAATTGTGTGAAAACGTAGAAATACGATTTACATTGAAATTTTGAAAAATCATATCTCCGAAAGTATTAGCTTGTTAGAGTTAAAAATAATATGAATGGATTCTTATGGTAAAACTGCTTATTGAAAAAAATTAAATTTGGAATTTGTTTTGTAAAAAATATATTTTTTTTTGTTACTCCGAAACCATCTGTCCGATTTTGCCCAATACGAACTTAGCCGAGATATTTATCCCCCAAACCTACTCTGAAAATTTCAACTGTCTAGCTCATTCCGTTCGAGAGATTTCGTGCCTACGGCCGGCCGGACGGCCGGACCGGACGGCCGGACAGAATGAATTTCGACTACGGATTCTTGATCAGTGAGTCGAACCAAATCGTTTAAGACCATTTTCATCGAAAAATTCGAAAATTACAGACATTTGGGCAAATTGATAAGCACTCAGTTCCGAGGAACTAGAGCGCCAAAAACGGGAGGATTTTATTGAAATGAATCATCAACTGATGAAATAATTTAGTAAGAACAGGAATAATCGCACAATCAATTTTTCTATCAAAATATTCAGCGGAAACCCTGCCTGCACGACACTGATTAAAGTAATCCCACCTCTTTCAGCATGAATCTCGTAACATTGTTGACTCTCAATTCGTGCAAAATCTCATGACAATTTTTCAAACGGATATGGAAATATCAAATACCTTGTTTTTCTTCAATTGGACTGTCACATCCTGTATTTTCTAAACGAAGTATTTTCGAGAGCAGTTTATACAGGGTGTCCCAACGAAAATTTTCCCCCCCCCCCCCCCCATAAATCATTCATAATTTTCGAAGATTTTGAAAAATCAGATCAACTTCTGTTTTGAGGGGGACGAATTTCCGAAAAAACTACCCCCCCAAAAAGGTGGCATCAACCCCCAACATTTTTTGAATAGGAAAGACATATCGAGTATCGGTTAATATGAAAGTTATCTAAGTTCTGTACACAACCCAATTAAATTTTTCAGAATCGGTTCATTATTCACGAAATAATGTAATAATTGAACTTACCGTCAAAAGATGATGTTGAACAGAGAGTTGAACTGCCAAACTCAAGAACCTAAGCGTTTTAAAGAATCCAAATATAATTTTCAAGTTCTTTATTAGGGAGAAAGAATTCCTATGATGACATTGTACCGAAAAAAATCTGGGGGTGGCAACAAACCCCAAATTTATTTGAATAGGGAGAAGATGTTAGATTTGGTTCAGTTAAGAAGTTATTTCTAAACATCGGAGTTGAAATTTTCATTTTTGCGCGTATGTTCTGGGGAACATCGCGTTATCATTTTGCCCAAATGTCTGTAACTTTCGAATTTTTTGACGAAAATGGTCTCAAACGATTAAGTTCGACTCCCCAATGAAGAATTCGATGTCAAATTTGATTCTATCCGGCTGGCCGGCCGTCCAGCCGTCCGGCCGTTGCCACGATAACTTGAGAACGAAAAAAGCTAGCGACTTGAAATTTTCAGGGTGGGTGGTCACTTAATTCGAATTTACCATGGTAAATTCGAATTAAGAGTGTCCAATACAGAATGGACAACATAATTTACCATGGTAAATTCGATTAAGGGTGTCCAATACAGAAGAATGAACAATAGAACATACGCGCAAAAGCTTCTGACTTCACGTCAGTGCTTGAACCAATTTTTTTTATTTGATGGTGGAACAATTTGAGTTTTTGAATGTCTTTACCTTAAACCCATTCAATTTTCTTATCGGTCATGATCGGTGCGTGTGACAATTCATTGCGTTATACCATCTCTTGAACATTCTTTCTCAAATGTGTTTCAGTCTTTCGTTTCTGCATCATAATTCGTTTTTATGGTATATTCTATGGAAGAAAGAATAGAAATGCTCGAGTTACTATCGGAATGACGAAAATGCTAGATTGACTGCAAGGTCAACAATCATCCAGAAAGAAATATATAAGTCACCAATATGTTAATCATTTGATAGATAAAGTCAAAACTCTTAGGTTTTTAAGTTTGGGCGCCTCAACTGTCTGTTCAACATCACATTTTGACATTTTGACATTTCCTATTCAAAAAATGTTTGTGTTGATGCCACTTTCATGGGGGTTGTTGGTCCGGAACAAACTCATGATGGAAGTTCGTCCCCCTCAAAACAGAAGTTGACTTGTTCCTTTAAAATCTTCGAAAATTCTTCGTTTCTGAGTTCTGGTGGGGAGGGGTCAAATTTTCGTTGGGACACCCTGTATAGCAGATACCATTATTTTTAGTGGCTGAGAAAGCTTCCGCAGCTATAACCTCTCGCACGTTGCTTGGAGTAGTTCTTCGTCCTGCCCTTACAGCTTCTGTTATTTTCAACAACTGCTTCAATCTCCAGAGGCACATATGGTAGCACTGGTTCCTTGTCTATGCCATAAACTTCTCTCAGATGGAAGTAGAGAATTCGGAGTGCCGCATTGTGTCTTTCCACATATCCTGATGGAGCATGGACTCTGCAAGCAGACATAATGTGCATAATAGTTTCTTGCTGGCTGTGGCATGCTCTGCACGTTGGGGGGGTGTCCACTGTCATGATGTTCTTTTTATACCATCTGGTATTTATAACCCCATCTTGTCAAGCTATAACAAATATCTTCGTTTCCGACTTGTGTCCAGCGGACTTCAAAAAGGGGAAGGATAATTCTTCCGACAGACCCTGATCTTTCAAACTCCTGAAGTATATGGAGTGCAGGTGTTTACTCATGTGATCTTCAAGTAGTTTCTTCAGTTGTGCCTGTCTTATCTCTCTGCCAACTATTCTTTGGTCTGTTGGCGAGATAGGTGTTCCTGCTAGCTCATGATCGATTGATATGCCGGTTGGTTATACAGCTTCTCCAACGCTCTCTGACCAGCCCTAAATAGAAAAGCTCCTTGGTTCCTGATTTCATGCTGAGCCACCATTTTCAGAAGCGGGTCTTCGCTTCTCAATATCCTTATTGCCATTTCCAACGTTTGTTGATGGTGTTGGTATTCCAAACTTTGTAAACCTCTGCCTCCCTGCGTTCGTGGAAGGTATATCCTTTGAATCGAGCAGTTGGGATGCAGGCTACGATTGATGTTCACCACTTTACGAGTGGTTCTGTCTAGCTTGAGAATTTCATTTACTGTCCAGTTAACTATCGCGAATGAGTAGGTGATTATCGATACTGCCTAGCTGTTCGTACCAGATACTTTATTTTTCCCGGACAGCTGTGATTTCCATATATCTCGGATCTTCGTTTTGTAGCTAGCCGTTAAGGCATCCTTGATTTGGGTTGTCTCCAGGGCACCTCGTTGTTTGCGTTGTATGCGAATATTATTTTTATTATTTTTTTTTAATCCGCTCAAGATGAAAAACCTTTTATAGGCCCGCCGTAAGAGGGTCCGCTTCTCTCAGGAGTGTGAGACTCCAGATGTTTATGGTTACTCACTAAAAAACCTCTCGCACGTTCCTTGGAGTAGTTCTTCGTCCTGCCCTTACAGCGTCTCTTAACAAAAGAGATGAGCTGCAAGCGGCCTTCATAGTTGATGGGACCTGATGACTCGAAGTGATCCGAGCAACACCACTTTCTGCATTCTGTGAGCTATATCCTCGACCAGAGATTTGCAGGCCGGAATAATCTTCAATTCGGTCACGTAGTTCGCTCTCATTCCGCCTAGGCATGCTATGATTAGTATGACCATCCTAACCTTATGCCTTGGAAATAAGGTCCCAAGTTCAAACATTAAATCCTTGTATTTCTCCCTCTTCTGTTCTTCTTTCATCACCACACTATTTTCTGCGGGGAAGGAAAATTCGACGACAAACAACTACTTGAGTTCTTCGTCGAGCAAGAATGTATCTGGCTTTATGGCGTGGATCTGACGAGTTATTGGAATCGCATTGTTCCAGTAGATGCGAGCTTTGTCATTTTCAACAACTGCTTCAATCTCCAGAGGCACATATGGTAGTACTGGTTGGTTGTCTATACCATAAACCTCTCTCAGATGGAAGTACAGAATTCGAAGTGCTGCATTGTGTCTCTCCACATATCCTGTTGGAGCATGGACTCTGCAAGCAGACAGAATGTGCATAACAGTTTCCTGCTGGCTGTGGCATGCTCTGCACGTTGTGGGGGTGTCCACTTTCATGATGTTCGTTTTATACCATCTGGTATTTATCACCCCATCTTGACAAGCCATAACATCCCTCCGTTTCCGACTTGAGCCCAGCGGACATCAAAAAGGCGAAAGATAATTCTTCTGATAAGCCCTGATTTTTCAAATTCTTGAAAAATATAGAGTGCAGGTGTTTACTCATGTGATCTTCGAGTAGTGTCTTCAGTTGTACCTTTCTTATATCTCTGCCAACTCTTCTTTGGTCTGTTGACGTGATAGATGTTCCTGCTAGCTCATGATCGATGGATATGCGAGTTATACTAAGCTTCTCCAAAGCTCTCTGACCAGCCCTAAATAGGAAAGCTCCTTGGTTCCTTATTTCATGATTAGCCACCATTTTCAGAAGCGGGTCTTCGCTTTTCAATATCCTTATTGTCATTTCCAACGTTTGTTGATGGTGTTGGTATTCCAGAATTTGCAAACCTCTGCCTCCCTGCGTTCGTGGAAGGTATATCCTTTGAATCGAGTAGTTGGGATGCAGGCTACGATTCATGTTCATCGATTTACGAGTGGTTCTGTCTAGCTCGAGAATTTCATTCACTGTCCAGTTAACTATCCCGCATGAGTAGGTGATAATCGGTACTGCCAAGCTGTTCGTAGCAGATACTTTATTTTTCCCGGACAGCTGTGATTTCAAAATGTCTCGGATCTTCTTTTTGTAGCTAGCTGGCATTCTTGATTTGGGTTGTCTCCAGTGCCCCTCGTTGTTTCATCCCAAGGAATTTGTATGTTTCTTCCTCGCCGAGGTGTCGAATGCTTATTCCCCCTTCTAGGTCGATGTCTTCTCCTGTTTCTTCAGTTCTTCCTCTGCTTAGTTGAAAAACAGCATACTTGTCCAGCCCGAATGACATTGCTATTGCTGAGGTGTATTTGGCAACGATATTCAGTAGTTGTTGTAGTACTGCCTTGGAAGAAGCGTACAGTTTCAAGTCGTCCATGTAGAGGAGATGTGAGATCAGATGTTCTCTTCTGCCTGGTGGCCCGGCCATGTACCCTATTCTGGTTGCCCTCAACTCAGTTGTTAATGGTAGAAGTGTTATGCATAACAATAACGGGCTTAGCGAGTCTCCTTGAAATACGCCTCGTCTGTATTCCACCCATCGGGTATAAGTGGTCCGACCTTCAGATCGAACGGCAAACTTAGTCCTCCATACCGCCATGATGTTCCCCGTCGTATTATTATTATTATCATTATTATTACAAGAATAAAAGTTGAGGTACAAAAACCCATTAACTTAAAATGAAAAATAATACAATTAGTACACATGAAACATTGATGAGAAATCTCAAAAAGAGAAAAAAAAAAGAAAGACAAAAAAAAAGCACGTGAGAATGGAAAAATAAATCACAATCACTGTTATGTATATAAATATTTGAGTTATAGATCCACTGTCCATGCTGTTATAACAAACGATCGCTTATATTGTATTTAATAGATTGTTCATAGGTTTAAAATTAATTTTTCTGTTATTCCACTCTCTCAGTGATTTTCCTCCATAAAACAAAATAGTTTTCCAGTGAGAGCATTCTGGTTTCTTCAAATGCGAAAATCCTGCGCAAAAGCTACATTTGGAGTAGTGAAATGGCAGGAATGAATCATTCCTTAATTAAACTTTCGTTACATGTTGAACTTATGCAAATCAGGAAAGCGTTCAGAAGAAAATTCCATTTAAGTTTTTATAATTGAAAGAGAAGTCGTAATTTCAGCCTTCGGAAGGCAATCTGCAGGGATAATTCCAGCTGGTGTAAGTTAGACCCGCGACGTGAAATGCGGTCGCAGAAGGGAGTGAAATGCAGCGTTAATTGAAGAAAGTTAGCGAAAATATAAGTACTTGAGAAAAAAGCTATTTTTTTCATTATTATAGTAGCTTTTGCCCATCATCTCGCCTGCCAATTTTGTCGTTTAGTTTCGGTGAACCCTGATGGTTTCAGTTTCTATTATTTCGAGCTTCTGATGAAATAAATCTCCATTGTGCGTAAACATCTCAAAAGAATATTTATTCGCGATGGATTAGAATATATAAACAGGGCAAGTTGTACATTAATTTCAACCATAATATTCCTCTTATCAATTATAACACTTTTTGCGCGTATGTTCTGGGGAACATCGCGTTATAATTTTCCCCAAATTTCTGTAATTTTAGAATGTTTTGCCAAGAATGGTCTCAAACGATTGGGTTCGACTCCCTGATGATGAATTCGATTTAAAATTAGATTCTGTCCGGCGGCAAGCCATTGCTACGATAACTTGAGAAGGAAAACAGATAGCGACTTAAAACTTTAAGGGGAGGTAGCGCATCCCAATACGACGGTTAATCGTTAATGGGTATAATCGGCCCAATGGTTTCCGAGTAATAATTTTGTTTTCAACCAATGAAAATTCTATCGAATTGACACTTGGTGAGTAGTTGTAGAATACAAACCTAAGAACTTTTGTGACATTTTATAAGAATCATATTACTAGAAAATTTTTAAAAAATCATTGAAGACTATTTTTTATGTCACGTTAACCTGAGAATGGAAAGAGATAGCCACTAAAATTTTCAGGTTAGGTTGTGCATTTAAATGCGACATTTGAGTTTGTTCAAAGGCATCATCGGCCAAACGATTTTGGAGTTATACCCATTATAACTAGTGACCGACCGAAATTTCGGTTTCGGTTTCGGTTTCGGCCAGTTTCGGCCAAGAAATCTAGTTTCGGCCTTAGTTTCGGTTTCGGCCCAAAATGGCCGAAACTTTCGGCCGGGCCGAAACTTGAATGTTCGTGAATTATCCTGGTCCTGGTATAAGTAGGTATACTTAATTGTCGTACGAGTTATTGTGATCTATCTTTGTTAAGACTGAGAATTCATGAAAATTCACTTTAATGATCATTAATTAGATTACATAAGGTGATTCCAAATAAGACGTGAAACTTGGAGTATGACTCATTAGCTGTTGTTTAATCCATATTTATGAATAACCGAAAATCAACGGTTTTTGGAGTTCGGGTAATTTTTAAAAGATTTCTGAACTTATAGTACATATTTCATCAATTTTTACTACGTTGACCAAATATGGTGATAATTTTGGTTTATTTTCATCAGAAAAGAATATGATATGTACGAAAAAAGCAAAACTATGCTGTATAAGAGGTTGAAAAAGAATTAGTATGATTTGAAATGTGGTATATGAATAAATGAAAAATCAATTTCTAATATCAATTTGTCTGCAACTTTCGAATTTCACATTTTGTATGCCAAAATTATTTTAAAAACTTGCCAAATTCCTTCTTCATTCTCTAAAAGATTTCGTTAGATTGCTTAACTAGTTTCGTTTCAGCAGATTTTTTATAAGCAACCTATTGAATGTCCGGCATTTAAAATAGTGAATGTGTATCAAAAGACAGCGTGAGTAAATTTCAGGCGGAAAATAACAACTGAAGACATCAGAAAGACGGCACGTGCTAGCCTATGGAATGGTGCAACATAATTTATGAATACATTTTCTAATGTAATTTTGAGCTTAGTTGCAACAAAAAAATATTGAATTCGATATTTTCCTCTATCTGCTTCTTATATCCCCTTCCAAATCGTACTAATTCTTGTTCAACAGAACCAGTACTCAAATATCTCGGAAACCGTTGATGTTTGGTCCTCAATAAAAATGGCTCAAACCACAGCAAATGATCCATACTAACACCTCCTCTAAGGTTCACGTCTGATTTGGAATCACCTTGTATATTTCGACTGATTATAATGATAACTTGGTAATACCAAAATAATAAATAAGATCTCAAAAAATATCTTTTTATTTTATTTAACACTCCTTAGCTATTTTTATGCATATGCCAATAAAATTGTAAAAAATACAGTAGATTTCAGTATGAAATATAAAGTTTCGGTTTCGGTTTCGGTTTCGGCCGAAACTGAGACCCTGGCCGAAAGTTGGGTCTCGGTTTCGGTTTCGGCTGAAATACCAGTTTCGGTCGGACACTAATTATAACCACTACGGCTGTTTCCAAGTCGAAGCGGTTAAATTCGAAGCTACTAGAACTCGGGGATCCCCAGTATAGCTTCAGTGGAGATGGGCGCCAGGCAAATTTAATTCTCCCAGATACCCCAGCGTTATGTAATCATTCCTAAATTTCCCAAAAGAATATTCATGCTACAAACAAACAATTTATTCCAGTAGCTTACAACCCAGATATTAAGATTCAACAAAAAAACTACTGTGAAACCCTGAATAGGGTGGAGCGAAAATTGTACGTAGAAATTCTTCCTTGATCCGAATACGCGTCGCTTGAGCTCAAGCACATCCACGTTTTTATCTATGATCATACACGACTAACACAAATCTTTCCCCAATTTCCACTTTAAAACAACAATAATTTATATAAATTTCCAGAGTAGTATCGCTACAAAATTCTTAAAAAACTATATATCAGAAACTATTCGTCCGATAATGTTGCAAGACCCTTCAGAACCTAACTCTTCTATAAAGTTCCAAGTTTGAACACGATCGGATCTATACTGTTAAAGATCCGAGCAACTTTGTGGCAACCTGGAATATTATTTCCTCGATAACTCAGAAATTACAGACTCGATTGGATTGATGCTTGGTAACTAGTTGAAGAATGTCGACATAAAGACGTGTGTAGAATTCAGTGAGAACCGTAGAAAATTAAAAAAATAATACAAAAAGAAAATTGGCTAAAGCACTGACGTGAAGTGGGGTGCTATTGCCCATTCTCCTGTATTTACGATGGTAAATTCGATTAAGGGTGTCCAACATAGGAAAATGGACAATAGAACATGCGCGCAAAAGCTCCCCAGATTCGCTCAGGTAAAAAGTTATAAGCTTTCAAAGATGTCACAGTGTGCTAATAAACTCATGCATGTAAATTGTCTATAATATTGATTGTGAATGGGAAAAATATACGGTAACGTCCATTCATAAAGTGGTGAAAATTTTGGAGTTTTATTTCATAACATTCAATGAAGAATATCTCGAAAACGGTGTGTTTAAGGTGGAATGATGAAGAATAATTTAATTTTCTGAAACGATTGTATATTCTTGAAATGACTCGGGTAAAACTTTATCTGCTTTCTTTATGCCAATTTAATTTAGTTTTGAATGCACGAGTCTGTAACTAGGAAACCGGTTGAAGTAGGAAAATTTGATATTTGAAGAATATGTATTATAATTATAGGAAACTACACACCAACATTAATTTTATTTGAGAGAAGCATGTCAAAGGTACAAAATAAAAACTGATTCTGTAAATATACACAGAGTGTTCCAGTTTGAAGCGTGGAAAATTCATCAGACTATAGACGATCGAAATATAATATGAATTTGCTTAATGAACTATATTCGGGAAATGCTTCGTTTAGAAAATTAAATTCAGTGATATTTTCCAATGCGTTAGAGATATTTGAATGAAATTTATAAGGCCTCAATTTCCAAAGTGGTAGCAACTTTTGTGATGGAAACTATTATTTTTGTGCATCCAGTTGCATCCGTACTAGCACGTGACTGGGCCTTTCTGGCGAAAAAATTGTTACACCACTGCTTTCCTTGAAAATAAACACCAATTTTGAATTTACCATTCAAGTTGTGAGAAAAAAGCTCTCTTTCATTTTTATCTCAGGTGAGCAAATTTTTTGAGTAAAGAGTGAAAATTCAAAAACTTCCGACTCTTAAATTAAGACGTAAATCTTCTATGTAGTCCTGCAGATTATTCGAAAGAAATTCAAGAAAACTTTCTGAGTTTAAACTTGGGGGTAGAAAATGTGGACTAAAAACAAAAAACCATACTTTGAAGAAGATGAAGAATTTATTCTATTTTGCAAGGTGGGACAAGCATGGACCAACGAAATTTTGCAGAGGTATTTTTCGAATGGAGAGGCACCAACATCTAAATTGTTCACTCATCCCCCACAGCTACAGAGAGGTGAAATCAATAGGAAAACAATAATTTGACAAATTTTAGAAGCTGCCGCCTATTTCCTTCTAAATAATATGTACATTTTAATTATAAATAATAATTGCTATTTACCTTACAGTAGAAAGAAACCTCGTTTCAATCAACATTTCATGTTTGGTTAGATTTATTTGTTGTCAATAAATCTTCTTCGATTCGGAATTCCCATAGTACTTCCTTTGAAATATTACAAAATATTATTAAGTGATATGTATTTAATAACTGGTGAAAATAATAACTAATTACCACCAGAAGGAATACATGAAATGTTGGACAGCTATTTATACGAAATTAATCGTTGCCACCACATAAATGAATTTTCTTGCCCTCTTTGTGATTAAAGAACGACGGACCCACACTTTGGTGCTTATCGTTTGATTTATACAAGTAAGTTGGTCATTTATTTCCGCTCGAGGTGAGGATAGTTCAGAGATAAGATCGCTCAGTGATTTAATGACGGAGTAATTTCGGACCCGCTTTAATACAACGTGTGAAGTTTGGGAATGTCGGCACCTCTCCACCGCTAATTAGTCCTCTCATGTTTTCCAATGGAAACAAAAGATTTATAGTATGCGCCTTGTCTGGGGATGGGGAGCTTATTGGAATAATAACTGCTGTGTAAGGATACTCCTATCATAATGTATACCGTGTGCGTCAAAATTAGGGAATAATGGATTCATTTTCTCCTCTTTCAGGAATATCGAAAAATGATTTGATAGGTCGAATTAATTTAATTTTGAAGAAAAATTTTCAGGTAATTCTAATTTTTCTATAATTTGCCATTACCTAGCAGTGACGTCATCGATATTTTTTTTAAATTGCAAGCCTCTTTTTGCGGGTATGTTCTGGGGAACATCGCGTTCTAATTTTGCCCAAATTTTCCAAGTTTTGCCGTGAATGGTCTCAAACGACTAGGTTCAACTCACTGATGAAGAATTCGAGGCCAAATTCGATTCTGTCCGGCCGACCATTGCCACGATAACTTGGGAACGGAAAGAGACAGTTACTTGAAATGTTCAGGGTACGTAGTGCGTCCCAGTACGACGGACAAGTTCGTCAATGGGCATAATCGGACCAACATTTTCCTAGTTATAATTTTGTTCTCAACCATTGCTGATCTGATCAAATTGAAACTTGGTGATTAGTTCTAGAATACTCCCGTTTGAGTATCTTCCAGGCAGAATTACTCGCAATCGAAAGATGTGCAGATATTAACCTAGAAAGAAAATATCAGAAATGCGACATAGCAATCCATTCGGATAGTCAATCTGTTATCAAAGCACTGAGCTCCCATGCCATCGATTCAAAGTTGATATGGGAGTGCCGAAGAAAACTAAATGAAATTGGCAAGAATAATAAGGTCTTTTTAGTCTGGGTCCCCGGTCACTCGGGAGTCAAGGGGAACGAAGAGGCCGATACACTTGCCAGAAAGGCAGCACGAACTCCTTTTATCGGCCCAGAACCTTTCTGCGGTATAGGAAAATGCACCTACAAGAAAGAGTTTCTGGAGAAGGAGGAAACCAAAAGAGAGACACTCTGGCGGAATCTTCCAGGTTTGGTTCATTCCAAAAAGTTCCTTAGGAACTTTAAAGAAGTGAGATCCAAAAGGTATCTGGATCTCTGCAAGAATAAGTTACACCTGGTCACTGGCTTCCTCACAGGACACTGTCGCCTCAGAAAGCATTTGATGAGAATAGGTTTATCAGATACTGACGAGTGCAGATTCTGTGGGGAGGAGGAAGAAACTCCTCTTCACCTTGTTACAGAATGCCTCGCCATTGCAAGTCAGCGAAAGGAATGCTTTGGACAGGAAACTTGTAGGAGTGAAGACATAATATCCTTGAAGCCTTCCCAGATATTGAGGTTCATTTATACTCTGGAACTGGAGGGCGAGCTGTAGATGGCGTAATGGTGAGAACAGCTCTGTTGGGGGGCACAATAGATCTCAAGGTCGCGGTGCAACGTAACCCCCTTATCAATAATAATAATAATAATAATAGAATACAAACTTAAGGACACTCCTGAAATTTTGTGAGAATCGTATTGCTAGAAAATAAAAAAAAAATATTTAGAAATATCATTTATGTAACAATAACCTGAGAACGGAAAGAGATAGCGACTTGAAATTTTCAGGTTATGTTGTGTATCTGAATGCAACATTTGAGGTTGTTTATAGGCATAATTGGCCAAACGGTTTTGGAGTTATACACATCTGAAAGTTAGTTGTTATTTCCTCAATAACTGGAAAAATTCAGGACCAATCCAATTCAAACATGGTTACTAGCTGTACAATGCCTGCGCAAAAATTCTTGCAAAATTTCGTGAGGATCGTATCACTAAAAAATTTTCAAATATAATTGAAAATCATTGAAAAAGAATATATCAGAAACTATTCATCCGACTTAGCTGAAATTCTGCGAGAGCCTTTAGAACCTAACTCTACTACCAAGGTCCAAGTTTGAACACGATCGGATCCATATTGTTGGAGATTTGAGCAGCCTTATGTGAGTTCAGTAGCTCGATGGGCGACCGTTGCCTCGATAACTCTCGAACGAAAGGAGATAGGGACTTGCAATTTTCAGGGTAAGTTGCGCATCTGAATGGGAGAGCTAATTTTGTTGTTGGCCATAATAGGCCCAACGGTTTGAGAGTTATACCCATCTGGAATATTATTGCCTCGATAACTCTAAAAGTATAGACTCCATCGAATTGAAGCTTGCTAACTAGTTGTAGAATATCAACATGAAGATGTGTGTAAAATTTTGTGAGGACCGTACCAGTAGAAAATTTAAAAAAAATCACGAAAAAAAATTGGTTCAAGCACTGACTCGAAGTCATAAGCATTTGCGCGTATGTTCTATTGTCCATCCTCCTGTATTGGACACTATAAATCGAATCAATCAATAGAATACACCATGGCAAGTTCGATTAAGAGTGTCCAATACAGGAGAATGGACAATAGAACATACGCGCAAAAGCTTCTGACTTCACGTCAGTGCTTGAACCTTTTTTTTTACATGGATAGATCATAGAATTCTCAGTTCAGTTATGAAAATGAAACATCATTTGGGTTAATAATTCTGGAGATATTAATCTTTTAAATTTGAAAAACATATGAACATTCTTAAATTAAGTTTTGATCACATAAACACTTCTTCATTACAAAAATGATCCTAGTATTGATACATAAACTCACAAAAAATATATCTCTGTTGGTTCTCAAGTTATCGTGAGATACATAATATTGTTTCATTATTTTTTTTTTCATTTTCAAAGAAAACGATCCTCTTTAATCTTCACATACATGTTAACGTCGGTATTCCACAACTAGTTACCAAGTTTCAATTGAATTGGATCTGTATTTTTTGAGTTATCCCCTGAATATGGCTTTCTCTTTTCGTTCGAAAGTTATCTTATCTTATTTAAATTTTGAACTTGGCTGTAGAGTTTAGTTTTGAAGGCTCTCGTAAAATTTCAGCGATGTCTGTTGATTATTTTCTGATATATAAAATTTTTTCCATGAGTTTCATTGATTTTTTTAAAATTTTTCAGCGATACGATCCCCACGAACTTTCGCAAAAATTTGCGCGTTGGTATTCTACAATTAATTGCCATACTTGAATAGGATCGGTTTTGTATTTTTTGAGTTATTGATGAAATCATAACGAAATGTCAGATAAATATAACGCCCAAACCGTGTATCCTTTTATGGCTATTAACAAACCCAAATGTCGCATTTGCGTGCCCAACGCTCACTAAAAATTGCAATTCGCCTTTCCGTTCTCATGATACCGTGAGATAAATAATATTTTTTTAATATTCTGGTGATACGATCTTTACAAAATATCACATACGTCTTTATGTTAGTATTTTACATATATTTACCAAGTTTCAATGTGATTGCATCTGTATTGGTTGAACACAAATTTTGCACTCGGAAAGCGTTAGGCCGATTATGCCTATTAACGAACTTGTCCGTCGCATTTGAACGCCTTACCTGCCCTGAAAATTTCAAGTCGCTATATCTTTCCGTTCTCAAGTTAATGTGGCAGCGGTCAGCAGGAAACAATCAAATTTCACCTCTAATTGTTCATCAGTGATTTGAACCAAATCGTTCGAGACCATTTTTAGCAAAAAGTTCGAAAGTTACAGACATTTGGACACGCTGTTTCAAAAAATGCGCAAAAATGGTCTGGCGTTTATTGCCATGAGACCTAATAAAAATTCTGATTATTTGGGATTGTGGATCAAAACTTTGTGATTATTGCAATGAAAAGTGGGAAAGCTCTATGGGAAGGGACTATGGCGCGCTTGTCAAACTATTAGCGAGTAATTATTCACACCTTGTCAAATCATATCTCCGAAAGTAATGGTTTCTCTAGGTTGGTTTCTCGAAGCTTCGATAAGCTCAATTGTGGATTTAGTTCGGTGGTTTCAAGACAAATGAACTAGAAATTGACATAGAATTTCAATTGACTTGGCAATTAAGAACTGTCGAGGCTTTGTGAAACCCACCGTAAGAGTTGGGAATGATATCAATAGATTATTATGATAGAACTGCATGATATAAAATTAAATTCAAACCGTGGGTTTATGACTCACCTCGTATGCTGGATTTATATAAATCAGCAAATTATAAGTAGAGCATTCAATGAAATCGTAAAATGACGATTAATTACTGAAATATAAAAAAATTATACCTCCGAAAGTATTAGTTTGTTACAGTTGAGAATGATATCAATTGATTATTATGATGAACTTAACTTAACCGAGATATTCATCTCCCAAATCTACTCTGAAAATGTCAACTGTATAGCTCTTTCAGTTCGACAGTTATCATGTTAACGGCCGGAGAGAATCCATTTCTACCATGGATTCTTGACCCATTTTTTCTTTGGGTTACCTCGCGCTTTGGTAGCCCAATAATGGGCGTCACGATAATTTGTGATGACGTCTTTTATCAAATTCCGAGTCATCTGTCCACATGATTTTCTTCAATCTTCAATATCGGCAGAGAGCATAAATCTGCAGAAGACTAGTCGACTCAATGGATCCCCTTCTTCAATTACTTGCACTGGCGTGTAATGGTAACGGTATTGCCCAGAAGTGTGCATTACGAACCAGATAATTTGATAATTTGTGTTAGAAATGGCTGCGGCCATGTCAAACAAGATTTATAAAAATATTGTTCTGTTTCTTTTTGTTTTATTTATGTATTAATTGCTTATGTTACCTCAAACTGAAAATGTTCGCTCTACTACCTTAACTGCAATTTGGTCAAATGTTTTGCCTATTTAATAGCAAGTGTTATATCTTTTTGAACAGCTGAAGAAACGAAGAAGTGTTTAAAAGCATCTGCAGAATAACTTCCATAATTTTGTTTCGAAGAAAAGCGCTTCAAAGTTAAAAGCATTCAGTAAAAATTCTTCAATTCTAACCTTGGTCAAGCAGTCTTTTTTTGTTTGTAGTAGGTGCAGTATTTGTTGATTATTTTCATTGATTGACATCCCTTCTAACTAGATACATAAAAAAACGGACCCTAGGAGTTCTAATCCTAGAAAAAATCGATAAAGAAGCCAAAACCAAATGTCAGCATTGTCTTTGTGGTGGTCTTGTTCCTTGGAACAGAGTGCTTATCAATTTTTCCAAATGTCTGTAATTTTCAAATTTTTGGCTCAAAATGGTCTTAAACGATTTGGTTCGACTCACTGATCAAGAATCTATGGTCGAAATATATTCTGTCCGGCCATTCGGCCGGCCGGCGATCCGTTAACACGATATCTCTCGAACGAAAGGAGTTAGGGGAATGAAATTTGCAGGGTATGCTTGGAGCGTAAATATCTCGGACGATTTTGTAACGAGCGGCCACCAAGCGGCTTCGCAGTTATGGCCGTTTTTAGTAGAAATATTTTTTAAGAATATTTCCGAAACCGATCACTCGATCTATCTGAAATTTAGCATCAAATTGTTGAATGAATGACCTTTATATGCATGCGAAGTTTTATATTGACGGGTTGCCGTAAAGAGTCAAAGAAAGTATAAATATTATACATTTTTTTATATTTTCTACAATAACTCTCGAAAAGAATGAGCTAGGCAGTTGACATTGTCAGAGTAGGTTTGGGAGATAAATATCTCAGCTGAGTTCGTTATTAGGCAATATCAGCCACATGGTTTCAGAGTAACGAAAAAAAATTTTTTTTTTTAATTACAAATTTCAAATTCAGTTTTTTTAAGATGCAGTTTCACCATTAAAATCCATCGATATAATTTTCAGCTCTAACAAGCTAATACTTTTGGAGATATGATTTTTCGAAATTTCAATAATGAATAGTACTTCTATGTTTTCCCAGAATGCTATAATTATTCTATCTATAAATTATTGTATGATCTGTATTCATACTCGTACATATCATCTTGTTTTTCCATAAGAGAGTCAAATTCATTTCAACTATCGTAGAATTATGAGCATTATGTAGAATTAGGCTTACAATATGATATTATACTTTTTGGTGATATTTTAATGCCCGTGGATAATCCAGATGATGATGGAAATATATACTTTGGGGAGTTTATCTGAGTCCATTCAGAATAGCTCCAGTAAAAACAAAAATCACATATTGGCTAAGTTTCAATTGATATAATATAATTTTCCGAGTGTTTTTGAGGAATGAATATCTCGGGTAAGTTCGTGGTTTTTGGGGCTGTAATTTTCGATTTTTTCGATGAAAATGGTCTTAAACGATTTGGTTTGACTCACTGATCAAGAATCCGTGGTCGAAATTCATTCTGTCCGGCCGGTCCCGCCAGCCGGCCGTAGGCAAGATAACTCTCGAACGGAATGAGCTAGACAAATGAAATTTTCAGAGTAGGCTTGGGAGATAAATATCTCGGTTAAGTTCGTTATTGGGCGCTCTATAGTTTCTCGGAACACAGTGCTATCAATTTGCCCAAATGTCTGTAATTTTTGAATTTTTGGCTGAAAATGGTCTCAAACGATTTGGTTCGACTCACTGATCAAGAATCCGAGGTCGAAATCAATTCTGTCCGGCCGGCCGGCCGGCCGTAGGCACGATAACTCTCGAACGAAAGGAGTTAGAGGATTGAAATTTGCAAGGTTGGTTTGGAGCGTAAATATTTCGGACGAGTTCTTTAATGGGAGAAATCTATCAAGCGGTTTCGGAGTTATGGCCGATTTTAGTAAAAACATTTTTTATGAATATTTCCGAAACCGATCACTCGATCTATCTGAAATTTAGCATCAAATTGTAGAATCATGACCTTTAAACGCGTGTGAAGTTTTGTATTGACCAGGTTACCACAAAGTGTAAAAAAAAAATTCGAAAATTTAAAGAAAGTTTTTCTACAATAACTCTCGAACGGAATGAGCTAGGTAGTTGAAATTTTCAGAGTAGGTTAGGGAGATGAATATCTCGGTTAAGTTCGTTATTGGGCAAAATTGACCAGATTTAATTTGATTTCTTCCATGGTTCAGTTGTCATTCTCAGATTGCTCATTTAATCTTGATAAATAAACTATTATTTGAATTGAATTTCCTTTATGATGCAGTTCTATCATATGAATACATTGATATAATTCCCAACTCTGAGAAACCAATACTTTCGGAGATATAATTTGTCTGTTTGAACTAGAGCGCCAGAAAGCTCCTGTCCACAGGGCTTGAACCCATTTTTTTATGATACTTCGGAGGTGTCGCAGCTTGGAGTATTGAGAAGCTTTCGGAACTTTGTAATTTACTGAAGAGGAAATTTTTAAATTAGTGCATGTCGCATGCATTTCGGAGTTTAGAAGAGACCGCATGTATTAATTTTAGTAATAGGTTTGATGATTGTAAAGTCTCATTTTCAGATGTACGGAGCATCAAATGGTATCAATGGATATACCTAATAAAATTTTTGGGTGTGCTCTTGGATAGCTCAAACGGGAAAGGCCAATCATTGTATTTTGATTTATAAAATATTGGGTAGTTTTTTTTGCCATGAGTGGGATTAGGGATCAATTTTTTCAGGAACATACAATCCTTACACTTCCTACACTGATTATACTGATGAGTTTGATTGATATAAAAAAGGAATGAGCATGTAAATGTTCAGCTTCCTAGTTATAATGGGTACTTTACCAGGTATTCTACTTCTCTTCTAAGGCTCATAGCTGGGAGTTTGATTCATGTCCATTATAAATACCAGGCAACTACATCACACATAGCGAGTCTTTAGCTTGTACATTAATTTTAACTATAGATTCTTCTCATCAAACAAAACAATTTAATCACTAACCATTTTTACAGATTCGGCTCAGGTAGAAAGATACAGGCTTCGGAAATTAAAAAAAAAATTGATATCTTTTTGTAGCTTTGACTTGTTAAATAAATGTTTGTGTGGAGTTTTCTATAACTATGACGCATATCCTCCAATTATAATTTTTCCATTTTCCACTGGTTTCATAGGTTCTGAAGTCGCGAATTCATAAAACGAAATGAAATTAGCATAAAGAAGGAAGATAAAGTTTATCTTGAGTCATTTCAAGAATACTCAACTATTTCAGAAGATAAACTTATTCTTCATCATCTTCGAAAAAGGACCGTTTGAAAGATATTCCCTCATGAATGTTAAGAAATCTGCTAAAAATCGAACAAGCTAAAGCAACGTTACCACCTTTTTTTGTTCACCATACAATTATTATATGACCATAGATTATTTATTTCATTCGGATGTGCACCTTACCCTGAAAATTGCCTGAAGTCGCCATCGCTTTCCGTTTGCAAGTTATCTTGGTATTGGTCACCCATCACTCGACTTAAATTCAGTAGATATACCTTTCATCAAAGTTATTATCGATAAAAATTAAAAGAAAAACAAAAATAGGTATTTCGTCTACGGAAATTGATCCCCGTAACTTCAGCTTATGAGCCGGACCTTTTCTTACGTCGATTTCGTATGTGAACGGTTCGAAACGGAAAACAGCACATAGTTTATTGAGCGGATCGATCTTCTGACATAAACTCGCCAGCAATTCCTACAATGGAGCCCAGGACCGACCAGATCCATATCACGTCTACGTTTCGACGTAATCGATTTTGTCCTTCGAAAACAGTAAGAGATATCAAAATTTCATCTTTAGCTTTCGCATTTTACCGGCCAAAGGACTCACTCAAAACGTTCCGTAATTTTTTTTTATATTACCAAAATTCCTGATTTACCTACTTCCTATAAGGAATTTCTTCAAAAGTAGCCACTATAGCGTAAGCGACAACTCCAATTATATCCCTTTCCTCCCATAACCTCAAAATACCCTTTGTCCATTTTCCCTCGAGACGACCCGCCAAATTTTGCCTAAGTAAAATTACAAACGTCCGTTGCCAGATACTGAACTCGTCCAACGTGGCTCGGTTTCCAGTATTTCCTCAATAATTCCTACAATATAGATTCAATCCTGTTCAACGTAGAATTTGGCTTTAGAATTTAGAATTAGGATTAGAAGGAATGCAGAATTTCAGCTATACTGGACGGATAATTTCTTAGATACATAATATTTTTGCGAGAATGTTCAATATTTTTTGCGCGTATGTTCTGGGGATTGCGTTATCATTTTTCCCAAATGTCTGTAACTTTCGAATTTTTTGACGAAAATGGTCTCAAACGATTTAGTTCGACTCCCCAATGAAGAATTCGAGGTCAAATTTGATTCTGTCCGGCCGGCCGTCCGGCCGTTGCCCCGATAACTTGAGAACGAAAAGAGCTAGCGACTTGAAATTTTCAGAGTAGGAGGCGTATCCCCATACAACGGACAAGTTCGTTAATGGGCATAATCAGCCCAGTGGTTTCCGAGCAATAATTTTGTTTTCAACCAATATAAATCCGATCGGATTGAAACTTGGTGAGTAGTTGTAGAATATGAACCTGAGCACGTTCGTGAAATTTTTTGCAATCGTATGGGTAGAAAATTATTAAAAAATTATTAAAAAATATTTTTGTTGTCACGATAACTTGAGAACGGAAAGAGATAGCGGCTTGAAGTTTTCAGGTTAGGATGTGCATCAGAACGCAACATTTCAGTTTGCTTATGAGCATAATCGGTCGAACGGTTTTAGAGTTATAGCCATCTGAAATTTGGTTGTTTTTTGTTCCTCATTAACTCAAAAAGTACAGAACCGATTGAATTCAAACATGGTTATTAGTTGTAGAATGCCAAATCAAAAATTCTCGCAAAATTTCGTGATAATAGTATTTGTAGAAAATTTTTAAAAAATCATTGAAAATTGAAAAAAAAATTCTATAAATCAGTAACTATTCGTTTGAAATTGCTGAAATTTTGCAAGAGCTTTTAAAACCTAACGCTACTGTCAAGTTTCAAGTTCTAACGCGATCGGTTAAATATTGTTGGAGATTCGACCAGCCTTGTGTGAGTTCAGTAGGTGGGTGACGGTTGCCTCGATAACTTTCGAACGAAAGGAGATAGGGACTTGCAATTTTCAGGGTAGGTTGCGTATCCGAATGGGAAAATTGTGTTCGTTTTTGGGCATAATCGGTCTAACGGTTTTCGAGTTATACCCACCTGGAATATTATTTCCTTGATAACTCAAAAAATAAATTTTCGATCGAATTGAAGCTTTGTAACTAGTAGTAGAAAATCAACATGAAGACGTGATTAAAATTCTGTAAGAACCATACCCCTAGAAAATTAAAAAAAAAATGAGGAAAAAAAAAATTTTAAGAACCGTACACCTAGAAAATTTCGAAAAAGTCACGAAACAAAAATTAGTTCAAGCACTGACGTGAAGTCAGAAGCTTTTGCGCGTATGTTCTATTGTCCATTCTTCTGTATTGGACACCCTTAATCGAATTTACCATGGTAAATTCGAATTAAGAGTGTCCAATACAGGAGAATGGACAACATAATTTACCATGGTAAATTCGATTAAGGGTGTCCAATACAGAAGAATGGACAATAGAACATGCGCACAAAAGCTTCTGACTTCACGTCAGTGCTTGAACGAAGTTTTTAAATTTTGCGGTGATACGATCCTCACGTAATTTTGCATACATATTTGTGTCGGCATTCTACAACTTATTACCAAATTTTAATTCAATCGGTTTTGTATTGTTTGAAAACAAAATTTGTTCTCGGAAACCGTTTGGCCAATTATGTCCATTAACGAACTTGTCCGTCACATTTGGATACGCAACTTTCCCCGAAAATGTCATGTGGCTATCTCTTTCTGTTCAAAAGTTATCGTGGCATCGGATGGCCGGCGTTTGATAGCATGCCGTTCTCTAGAACATGAGGGCAAATTGTGTTCATACCATTCATGTGGTCAAATTGTAAATATAGATTTTGTTATGTCGACAGTTGTTGATGAATTATACTATTCTTCAGACATCACGTCCAGTACGTTAGTACTGAGTATCCCTTTCATTATCGAATCTTTTACAATTGATAAGTTTTTTCTTAGACATTTTTTAATTTCAACTCCGTGAGAAATACTTTACTTGTTCTATAAATTCCTGTTGTATATTATTTTCTCTCTCTAAATATCAGTGATGCATGTGTCGAAAACACCTTTCAAAGCTTCAATTCATTTTCATTGTTTATATTTTCGAATACGGAAATTCATGGAAGGGTTTACAAATTTGTGCCAATAATTAACTGCAAACTTGTCTATTGATCATTCGCGGAATGATTTATTAAAACCTGTTCCCGGTAAACTGGGCTTTATAAATCATGCTAGACATGCTTGTGGTGCTTGTGAATTTCTCTGTTCGTACAAGTGAAAGCAATTTCGCTCGATTGTGTTAGAATAATGGTTTCATTAATAAATCAAGCCTTTATGTATATTTGCTTCGTTCATAATGAAGAAAGCTCGTTAAAGAATGTACTGCCAATATCAGTTTTTGTGAACCCACAGCGAGAGTTTGAAATGGTATAAAAACCTCTTAAACCGTGCCATATTTCATGGGAAACCGGACCTTAGGAGCTTCAAAACATAAATTCGACTATGAAATTCGAAATACCTGTCCCAATTAGGAATGCTTTATTTACGACGCGAATTCTTATCGCAACGCATTATGTTTGAAGAAATGATTCACGATGCTAGTATGAGTGAATATTTTTGAAAAGTGTTCATATATTCAACACTACCCATTTTGTCCCCTTCAAAGTAATCCTCCTCAGATATAATGCACTTATGCCGGCGCTTCTTCCAATCCTCGAAGCACTTCTGAATCTCATCTCGTTTTTCGATTCTGAATTTATCTCATCAATTGTGGCGAAACGCTTCCCTTTCATTGCTCTCTTCAGTTTTGAGAATAGGAAGAAGTCACAAAGCGCCAAATCTGGTGAATACGGTGCTTGAGGCATGATTACGGTGTTGATTTTGGCCAAAAAATCATGAACAAGCATTGATGTGTGAGCTGGTGCATTATCTTGATTTGTTTTTCCACAATTCCCATCGTTTGGGCCGTATTGCTTCACGCAAACGCAGCATTATTTCCTTGTAGTATTCTTTATTGACCGTATGACCTGTTGGCAAGAACTCATGATGTACCACGCCATTGTAATCTAAGAAAACAGTGAGCAAAACCTTCACATTTCATCGAACTTGGCGTGGCTTAGATCTACGTATGGGCTCCGGCCCAGGGCCCCGTGGATACAAGCGGCCCAACGGCCACATTGAAAGTAATAGAAATTGTAAAGAACATATCTAATATAAATATCTAAAATTAAAAATAAATTCCAATCACAAGGTTGGCAAATCTGAAATAAATCAAACCGTGTGCTCGTCTATCAAATAGAACAGGGAATTCCCCGACGCTTGTTTTACTTGTCTATATGGTCTATTACTACCTAAGGAGACTTCTCATCGCCAAAGTAACACGCAGACAGCGTCAGTGTTCTCATTTTACCCAAATGTCTCTAATTTTCGTTTTTTATCCGAAAATTGTCTCGAATGTTCAGGGGTTCAACTCCCTGATGAAGAATTATCAAATTTGATTCTGTCCGGCCGACCGAATGTTGGCACGATAACTTGAGAACGGAAAGGGGTAGCTACTTGAAAATTTTCAGGGTAGGTGGCGCGCCCCAATATGTACGACGGACAAGTTCGTTTATGGGCATAACCGGCCCAATGCTTTCCGAGTAATAATTTAGTTTTCAACCTATACAGATCCGATCGATTTGATACTTTGTGTGTAATTGTGGATTCCAAAATTGAAAGATGTATGTGTAATTTTGTAAGAATCGTAAATAAGAGTAAAAAGCTCAAGTTAGACCAGATAGTATTGTCACTATGATGCCGTCAAATCTATAAAAAATAATTATGATGATATGAAAATTTTCCGCGAAAATGAGAAAGTGCAATTCTAATTATTTTTCGGGAAGAAATTTTGCAGAGATTGAATTTACTTAATAAAAGTCAAACAAGCCCTGGCCTGAAGTCAGGAGATTTTGAGCGTATGTTCTATTGTCCATTCTCCTATATTGGACAGCCTTAATCGATTTCACCATGGTGGGTTCTATTGTCCGTTCTCAGTAGTACGGACAAATCGATATTCTACAACTAGTCAGCTAGCTTCAATTCGATCGAGTCTATATTTTTTGAGTTATCGAGGAAATAATATTCCAGATGGGTATTACTTCGAAACCATGGGGCCGATTACAGCCAACTTAACTCTCACATTCAGATGCGCAACCTACCCTGATAAGTCCCTATCTCCTTTCGTTCGAGAGTTATCGAGGCAACGGTCACCCATCCAGCTACTGAACTCACACAAGGCTGCCCGGATATCCAGCAATATAGATCCGATCGTGTACAAACTTGGAACTTGGTAGTAGAGTTAGGTTCTGAAGGCTCAGCTATGTCGGATGAATAGTTTCTGATTTATAGAATTTGTTTCAATGATTTTTCAAAAAATTTCTAGTTATACGAACCTCACGAAATTCCGCAAGAATTTTCGCCTCGGCATTCTACAACTAATAACCATGTATTTAAATTGAATCGCCTTTGAATTTCTCGATTTATTGAGGCAATAATAACCAAATATCAGATAGGTATAACTCCAAAACCGTTTGATCGATTATGCCTAGAAAAAAAATCAAATGTCGCATTCAGATGCGCAACCTAACCTGAGAATTTCAAGTCACAGTCTCTTTCCGTTCTCAGGTTATCGTGACATAAATAATATGTTTTAATAATTTTTTTAAAAATTTTTAGCGATACAATTCTCGCAAAATTTCACAAACATCCTTAGGTTTATATTCTTCAATCACTCACCAAGTTTCAATGCGATCAGATTAGTAATAGTTCAAAACAAAATCATTACTCGGAAACCCTTGGGCCGATTATGTCCATTAACGAACTTGTCCGTCGTATTGGGAAGCACCACCTATCCTGACAATTTAAAGTCGCTATGTCTTTCCTTTCTCAAGTTATCGTGGCAATGGCCAGCCGGACAGAATCAAATTTGATCTCGAATTCTTCATCGGTTAGTTGAACCTTGTAGTTTGAGACCATTATCGGCAAAAAATTCGAAAATTGCAGACATTTTGCCAAAATGTTCCCCAGAACATACGCACAAAAATACAACGCCCTGATTTAGATATTTGTGAGGGCACTAAATTAATTGTGTCATTAAAAGAGTTCGTGAACAACATACGACACCAATCCGATCAGAAGCTGAAGGAATACGAAGAAAAAGCTACAAAACAGGACTGGTGTGGGAACAGACTAGGTAGAGTGAAATGAACAAAAGACGCATAACTTAAAAATTTCCAGATAAGTCCGCAGATAAAATCTCAGTAGGTATATGGCGCTCAAAAAATTAAGAGACACGCTAAACGTTGCGTTAGAAGCTGATTATGGATTCAAATAAATGGAGTCTAGTCTATGAGACATCTAGCAAAAAAATCAAATTTTCAATGGATTTGCAAGACAAGAATATGGAAAGCATAGATCTGGAAAGTGTACGTAAAATTATTGATTGTTATCCAGATGACGTAGACGAACATTTTTTAGTGAATGAGTGTAATCAGTTGAAATCTTACTACAGTCTGAGCCAGAGTCTTACACCTTCTTGCTGTGAAATTGTTATGCTAGTTTATAAAAAGAAACTTGTTGATGGGAATTGTATCCCAAATTGTTATACGACATCAAAGGTTTCTTTAACGTTGCCTATAACTTGCTGTGAAGCAGAGCGCTATTTTTCCGGGATATCTTACGTAGAAAACAAATGTAGGACAACAACGTCGAACTAATGACTGCATTATTATCGGCCTAGGCCGATTACTGTGATATTTGTAATAATAATAATAATAATAAATTGTAATTTATAGGAATTACTATGTGATGAGTATATTTAGGATTATGCAGCACAAAAATGCCGAAAGGTAATTTTATAATTTACATGCGTACCTACTCAAGTCATATTAAATAAATAGAATATTTCATTGTGTCCTATACAGTACACCTACATCACTCAAGAATACAGTTTTTTGAGGGCCCCTAAGTAGTATTAGCCCAGGGCCCCAGAAATTCACGATCCGCCCCTGTGTAAAGCACTTGTACCACTTATTAACACTTTTTGGTGCTCTAGTTCGTCGGAACTGAGTGATTATCAATTTGCCCAAATGTCTGTAATTTTCGATGAAAATGTTCTTAAACGATTTGGTTCGACTCACTGATCAAGAATCCGTGGTCGAAAATCATTCTGTGGCCGGTCAGGCCGGCCGGCCTGTTCAGCCGTAGGCACGAACGGAATGAGCTAGACAGTTGAAATTTTCAGAGTAGGTTTGAGGGATAAATATCTCGGATAAGTTCGTTATTGGGCGAAATCGAACAGATGGTTTCGGAGAAACAAAAAAAAAAATTTTTTTTACATAACAAATTCCAAATTAATTTTTTTTCAATATGCAGTTTTACCACAAGAATCCATTCATATCATTTTTAACTCTAAAAAGCTGATACTTTCGGAGATAGGATTCTCCAAAATTTCAATATAGATCGTATTTATATGTTTTTACATAATTATAAAATTATTCTGTGGGTATTCTATGAATTGTTATAATGTCAACTTATTTTACTGGGACATGACGTTGTCTTATTCATTCATTCCAGCAGAAATATGAGATATATAATATAATATCATACTTTTTGTTGGTTGATATTTTCATGCCGATGGTCAATCCATATGATGATGGGAATGGTAATGGTAAGTTAATAATATTGAGTTCAGAATATCTCCCCCAAAAACAAAACTGGAATATTGGTGTATTGGAGTGGATTTGAGAAAAGATATATATTATCGTTCATCATAGAATTGAGGAATGAATATCTCGGATGAGTTCGTTGTTGGCTAGAATTCGTCTATTGGTTTTGGATTGATTATTTTTGGCACTCTTGTTGAATTTAAATTCTTCTATGATGTTTGAATTCAATTTCTGCTAAGATGAAGTTCTTTCATAAGAATACATTGATATTATTCCCAACTCTGAGAAACCAATACTGTCGGAGATATAATTTGTCTGATTTTAACTCCAACAAGCTTATACTTTCGGAGATATGATTTTTCGAGATTTCAATAATGAATCTTACATATATATTTTCACAGAATGCTATAATTATTCTATCTAAGCTCAATTATATGCTCTGTGTTCATACTCGTACACACAGAATATATCGTTAGGTTAGGTTAGGTTCTGTGCTCGTACATGACATCCTGTTCTATTAGAGAGAGTCAGAGTCATTTCAGCTATTTTAATTTGATTCTTCCATGGTGCAGTTCTCATTCTCAGATTTCTCATTTAATCTTGATAAATAAACTATTATTTGAATTGAATTTCCTTTACGATGCAGTTCTATACTATATCACATGAATACATTGATATAATTCTCAACTCTGAGAAACCAATACTTTCAGAGATATAATTTGTCTGTTTGAACTAGAGCGCCAGAAAGCTCCTGTCCACAGGGCTTGAACCCATTTTTGAGACAAATTTGTCTCCTCGAATGTCACAGTCGATATTTCAAATGCCTTGGAGCACTTTATTCCATTTTGGCGCTCTAGTTCCTCGGAACTGAGTGCTTATCAATTTGCCCAAATGTCTGTAATTTTCGAATATTTCGATGAAAATGGTCTTAAACGATTTGGTTCGACTCACTGAACAAGAATCCGTGGTCGAAATTCATTCTTTCCGGCCGGCCGGCCGTAGGCACGATAACCCTCGAACGGAATGAGGTAGAGAGTTGAAATTTTCAGAGTAGGTTTGGGGGATAAATATCTCGGCTAAGTTCGTTATTGGGCAAAATCGGACAGATGGTTTCGGAGTAAAAAAAAATAATTTTTTTTTACAAAACAAATTCCAAATTAAATTTTTTTTAATAAGCAGTTTGATCATAAGAATCCATTCATATCATTTTTAACTCTAACAAGCTAATACTTTCGGAGATATGATTTTTCAAAATTTCAAAAATAAATCGTACTTCAACGTTGTCACAGAATGATATAATTCTATGTATGAATTGTCCTAATGTCAACTTATGTTCCTGTGACATTACATATTTGACTTTTTTCCGGTTTTTCTTCGATATTTTGAAAACTATTCGAATGAATACAATGGTTTCGACAAATATGTATTCATTAAATACATACAATTGATCAAGTATTCATTGAATATTTGATCAATTGATCATACCCGGAATGCAACTTAAAAAAATCTTTTTTTCATCCAATTTATTTTCACTTCCTGTATAACCGGAAGTTTTTGGACTTCGAAAATATTTCAGCTCTGTAGAGAATTTCAAGCAATATCATAATCCCAATTTTCAGATTTAACATATGTGCAGTTCTCCAGAAACTTCTAATAGGCACTTGAACTTGGGACACCCTGTATAGAAAGAGACACCAAAGAGATCCATGACGACCTCCAGAAATCTCAACTAGCAATGGAACAAATTTATTCTCGGTGATCTGTTCGGAAATAATAATGTGTATGTATTTTATTTGAATTATATTTTCATCTTATGTGATACTAATATTGTATGTGAATGCCTTAAAAATTGTGGGCTTTTCGATAATTCACATATATGCTTTTTATTTCGAGAGAAAGTAGTGACGTAGTATTTTTTCCCCTAAAATATTCAGTGCAAAACCAGTATGGACACCACTGGTAGTGAATGAATGAAACTTTTTGTACATCACAAAATGCACCTTGAATGCATCAAGGTGCATTTTGTGATTTTTTCAAAGATGTCTACAATATTATCTCAGTTATTATTGAAAAACTGATATTTTTTTAAAATTTATCACACCGTATCTCAAAAGTTAAATCTTTTAGGATATACGTTCATAGGAAGATTTTTCTTAAAATAAGTCAAATAATAACCCACAAACAAAGCACTGTAAATGTTCGACCCAACAGTAAATGCATGTACACGATTATTGGGTCCTCACGCCACCACAAACACAGCACTGTTTGTTTTCGACGCAACAGTTAAAGCATGTATTAAGATAAAGACTATATGCTACCACGAACATAGCACTGTTCATTTTCAAACCAAAAGTGAATGTTTGTATGTTACTTGAAACTAATCGTTTGATACTATCCTCACCAAAAAAAAATTTGGCACTATTGGATATATTATTCTTTTTCATGAAGCTAAGCAGCTTTGGGCGAGATGAGTACCTGGATGGGTGACCACCCTGGATATAAATTTGAACAGTGCGCCAAAACCATGTGATGTAATTTAAACTTGGTACTAGCTTTAAGAATGCCGATGCGCTAATTTTTGCGCAATTTCGTGAGGATCATATCAGGAGAAATATTTTTTGCTTCAAAAATTTTATAGTTTAGAAAGTGTCCGTCAGAATCCGCTGAAATTTCGCACATATCTTCGAAACATCATTCAACATAAATACCGGTTTTAAGCTGTATCGACTTTTTATGTGAATAGACAAAGGAACATAAGCGCTCCAGACTTTACGTCAGTGCTTATTGACGCTCATGTTCCTCGGAAGAGAGTGCTTATCAATTTGCCGATACGTCTGTGATTTTCGAATTTTTGTATGAACGATTTGGTTCGACTCACCGATCAAGAATCCGTGGTCGAAATTAATTCTGTCCAGCCGGCCGTAAGCACGATAACCCTCGAACGAAAGGAGTAAGGGGACTGAAATTTCCAAGATAGGTTTGGAGCGTAAATATCTCGGACGAGTTCATTAACGGTCGAAATCCACCAAGCAGTTTCGGAATTATGGCCGTTTTTAGTAGAAAACATTTTTTACGATTAATTCCGGAACCGATTACTCGATCTATCATCAAATTGTAGAATCGTGACCTTTATACTCGTATGCATGCTAAGTTTTGTATAGATCGGGTTGCCGTAAAGTGGCAAAAAACTACGGCTGGCCGGTCCGTACGGCCGTAGGCAAGAAAATTCTCGAACGGAATGAGCTAGACAGTTGAAATTTTCAGAGTAGGTTTGGGAGATAAATATCTCGGTTAAGTTTGTTATTGGATTATTTTTTTTTATTTTACAATTTTCAAATTCAACTCTCATTATAAGAATACACTGATCTAACAAGCTAATACTTCAACACTAACAAACTAATACTCGGGAATATGATTTCAATAATACATCGTACATCTATGTTTTCACAGAATGGGAATTCTATCTGTCTGTGTTCACTGTTCATTATGTCATCTGATTTGTTTAGATAATTCGTACTTTGAAAATATTTTGTGTTGGAAAACAAGGTTCCGAATCTTGAATTTGTGTGAATGTTCCAGAGGATTTAGAATTGGATCATTTTAATTATGTAGTTTATGAAGGCAATAGGAAAGAGCAACATAATGGAATCATCAAAATGAATTACTGTTCTTCGACCACCGAGGTTGGTATTACCTTTTATTTCTTTGAGTAGTGAGGCATGTTCCTATATGCAGTATTTTCATAATGTTAATAGCAAAAAAATGCTGAAATATTGATCTACATTTATGTATATATATATATTCATATTCATATCATATATTCTTTCTTTAGTTAAGGTTCATAATACAGAATAAATATGTTAGTGGTATATAAACTATTAAATTATGGAAAGAGGATTGCATTATATTAATATATTTTGAATTATTTAAACTATTTGTTCGTCAGCCGATACCTATTCAAATATTAGGAATAAATGGACAATCTGCTACGATTGTCTCCAGCCTTGCTCTAAACATTTCGATGATACCTCCTATTTCGAGTAGTGAAAACTATGCACCGAGTGTGAGTTTGCAACAAACCATTCCTCGAGGTTAAATCATTGCAGATTGCTCATTTAATCTTGATAAATAAACTATTATTTGAATGTAATTTTTTTTATGGTGAAGTTCTATTATCAGAATCCATTGATATCATTCCCAACTCTGAGAAATCAATACTTTCGGAGATATGGTTTGTCAACAATAGAACAAGAGCGCCACCAAAGCTGCTGCCACACGGCTTTCCCCCTTTTTAAGATTATTTTTTATTTTATCATTATGAAACAACTATTCATATATACTCAAGAGATCACAAAAATATTCATATTCGGACAGTCGTCTGTCGGGTCAGATAGATTCTAATAACATCCAAAATATAGAATTGAAAATCATCCTTCGGTCTTCATAGGTGTGAATTTTCCAATGGAATTTTCAATGCCTTTCAAATGGAACTGTATACGATGAAATTGAATGAACAAACTCATGTTTTGACAAACATCGAGTCACTCGGTCATTGATTATATCATAATTGATTCACGAGCCGTATGATAAATTCACGAATAAATGAAAAAATATCTATGTCATGCAGATTTGCGTTTATTTGTATATTCATAAATATGAATTGTTTGGTCTGGTCAACATCGCTATTTATTTTATGTTGCACGAGAACGCACCGACTATTATGTTGTTTTAGTAGTGTTATACCTCAGCGATTTCGAATATAGAGCTAAATTAGCGCAATTGGGTTTTTTTGTCACTTGCCATTCATTTATCTACGAAAGCGTGGGAGGGCTGAGGGCCCTATAAAGAAATAATTTTATGTATAATTCGGACTTTAAACTCGGAATTCGATATAAATCCGACTTTGAACTCAGATATTATACGTAATTACAACTTTTAGTATGAAATTAGCTATAATTCCGACATCTAATTCTGACTTTGAAATTGAAATTATATGTATAATTCCGAGAATAAAGTCGGAATTATAGCTAATAGGTCTCTTGCATGATTTTTTTTTCATTTTTGGAATCGATTCTTCTATCCATAAGAATACTGAAAAAGTTCAACCGCAGTCAAAAATTTCAATTTTCAACGAGAAAAAATTTGGTTGCGCATAATGCCTGTTCAAAAGACCGAAACTTGGCGCCAGTTCGGGACGTAACCCGTTATATCTACTCTCACTCTCTTCTCGTGTCCGTTCCACTCTTTATTCCAGTTAGAGAATGCAATCTCGCGAGATTGGGGTTCAGACGAGATCTCGAGAGATTGTGAATATGAATACCGCGAGATCTCGAAATTGGCGAGATCTCGCGGTATTCATTTTGGCGGTTTTGTATGTTTGTTCTTGCAATTATCACAAATTGTGATCACAATACTTAAATACATTAGGAGACAAAAAGGATTAGAGATGTTATGGAATAAAAATTTATTTTATTTTATTTTTATTATTTTTATAAACTTTCAAGTAGTAAACTTTGGTGTATCATTATCAATCATCATGTATCTAATCAAATAAGAAATAAAATAAACAATCAGTCTTCTCTTCTAACATAAAACAAAAGTCTTTTAATAATAAAATAACAACAACAAGTCAGAAACTAAAATGAAAAATGAATCTCAGTAACTAAGTTGAGTATTAAATATTCTGTGGTAGAGTTGACTAAAATTGAAATATTATTAAAAATTAAAGAAAATTATACCTACTCAGAGATCTATTAGCAATTAAATATTAATTTACAAATTTACTAATAAATTAAAAAGCTTGTTCAGTAAGCATTTTGCGTCACACGCAATTATTAAGTTATTATTATTAATAGATATTAGAAGCCTTTCACATCATTTGAAATTGCTTCTTGATTTTCCGATTTTCAATACCGAAATATTCAAATTTTATAAATTTTTAAGGTGTTTGAGGGCATACATGATTATCTGGTATTGAAGTAGATTCAGAAAACATAAACATATGATATTTCGTGTTACATACAAGAAACCTATTTCATATAGTACCACATCACTCAATAAGTCCGTAGGATGACACATAGATGGCGTTGCTATGTAATAATCCATATGATTTGTAGAAAGTACTAACCTTAAAAAGATATCTGTCAAAATTTCATGACATTCCGACGATTACTTTACAACTTACAGAAGTTCAAGTGACGCTACTGTAGAGTTTTTCAAATAAATGAATTCAAAGCAATTTCGTGTGTTGATTTATCATTGCTTTTTGATGGGTAAAAATACCATCACAGCCAAAGCATGGCTTAATAAGTGTTATCCGAACTCTACCCCATCGAGGCAAATGGTGGAGAAGTGGTTTGCGGATTTTAAACGTGGCCGTACAGACTCTGACGATGCTGAACGCTCTGGAAGGCCAATTGAGGTGGTTACACCGGAAAACATCAAAAAAGTCCACCGAATCGTTTTGAAAAACCGAAAAGGGAAATTGCGTGAGATACTTGACACCTTGAAGATATCAGAAGGCAGTGTGCACACTATTTTGCATGAACATTTGTCCATGCGAAAGCTGTTCTCAAAGTAGGTGCCACGTTTGCTCACAGTGGACCAAAAACAAGAACGTGTCGATGATTCTGAGAGCTATTTGGAGCTGTTTAACCGGAATAAAAAGGACTTTTTGCGTCGGTATGTGACAATGGATGAAACATGGATCCACCACCACACTCCAGAGTCAAATCGGCAGTCAGCTGAGTGGACTGCAGCCGGAGAACCTCGTCCAAAGCAGCCAAAAGCGCAAAAGTCGGCTGGTAAGGTTATGGCGTCTATATTTTGGGATGCGCACGGAATTTTGTTCATCGGCTATGTTGAGAAAGGAAGAAGAATCAACAGCGAATACTACATGGCATTATTAGAGCGTTTAAAGAAAGAAATTGCCAAAAAACGGCCACACTTGAAGAAGAAAAAAATTCTCTTTCACCAAGACAATGCTCCGTGTCACAAGTCGATCGCAACGATGGTCAAATTGCTCGAATTGGGCTTTCAATTGCTTCCGCACCCACCGTATTCTCCAGATTTGGACCCCAGCGACTACTACCTGTTCGCAGACCTGAATTGGCTCGAATGAATAGGTGATCGCTGAAACTGAAGCTTATTTTGAGGCCAAAGACAAATCGTTTTACAAAAAAAGTATCGAAATGCTAGAGCGGCGTTGGACTGATTGTATCACTTTTGAAGGAATGTATGTTGATGAATAAGATCGAACTTTGCCAAGAAAATGTGTTTTTCTTGGTTATCCTACGGACTTATTGAGTGATGTGTTACGTATCAAAAAGTCAGAATTACAGAGGACTATTTTTGTGTATAATTATGACTTTATACTATCGGAATAACGTATAAATCCAACTTTGAGCTAGAAATTATAGCATATTCCAACTTCGAACACGGAATTATACCGAATTCCGACTCTAAACTCGGAAGTAAGAATAATTCCCAGTTCAAAGTCGAAATTATAGCTAGTTCCGATTTTGAAGTCAGAATTAGGTAAAATGCCGAGTTCAAAGTCGGAATTAATAATAATAATAAGTCATTTATTTCCAACAGGTGTACACTCAATTACAGGAAAATTGTTAGAAATTAACAAATTATTACAATAGAATATAATATTATATAATTATAATATAATATAATATTATACAATAAGATAGAATGCCGAGTTTAAAGTTGGAGTTATACAGACAAAATTGGTTCAAGCACTGACGTGAAGTCAGGATTTTTCTCGCGCATGTTCTATTGTCTACTCACCTCTATTGGACACTTTTTATCGAATGTAGCATCGATATACGAGTGATTCAAAACTCGAGGCAAAAACTGAAGGAACGTATGCAGGCTAATATTCTTGATAAAAAGTGTAGAATAAAATTATTGGATTTTATGCTTTGTTACCGACATATCAGACTTCAGAGTTTTTGAATGTCATCAATTTTCAACTTTAATATAATAATAATAATATAAAAATAGAAAATAAATAAATCAGATGATTAAAAATATCACCCTTAGCATCGATACAGGCTTGGCAACTCAGAATTAGGGAATCGTATACTAATGGCATGCGTCAAAGTTAAAATATTCCAAAGGATTCAAGTCAGGTGATCTCGCAGGCTATAGCACCACGCCGACCAATTAATCTCCTATTAAAAGTTTGGTTTAACCAGGTGACCACATTTCGTCCAACATGCGGTGGTGCTCCGTCATGCTGATATCACATAAGATTGTATACCAAATCCACAGGAAATTCTTCTAGCAAATTTGCGAGATCGTTTTCTGAAAATTGTTGGTGTGCATCGTCATTCCAACGATAAGAAAGAACTTGAATTGGAACTAATTGTTTGTTGGAAACCTCTTCTTTTAAAAGTGGGAGGATTGGCATTGCATCAGGTCTCTAGAATATCCTCACGCCAGGTTAAACAAAAATTTTAATAGGAGATGGATTGGTCGGTGTGGTGCTATGGCCTGCGAGATCATCTGACTTGAATCCTTCAGATTATTCTGTATGGGGCATTTAAAACAACTTGTTTATGCAGGGGAAATTGATAATCAACAACAATTAATGGAACGGATTATTAATGCAGTCGAATCCAGTCAAAATAGACAAAACATGCAATTAGTATACGAATCCCTCATTTTGCATTGTCAAGGCTGTATCGATGCTAATGGTGATATTTTTGAACATTTGGTTTATTTATTATTATTGTGTTTTTATATTATGTATTAAAGTTGAAAATTAATGACATGCAGAAACATTGAAGTCTGATATCTCGTAACTAAAGCCAAAAATCCAAAAATTTTATTCCACATTTCTTATCAAGAATATCAACCTGTAAAAGGTCCGTAATTTTTTGCCTCGAGTATACCGTTTTCTCAGCTTTTATAATATATGAATACATTTTCTACCCTTCTAATGACATACTTCAGTAACGGAAGAATCTTTGATCACATAATTTTTAACTCTTTCATATGTATTCTATTGAAATTGAAATACGAAAAATTTATTCCTCAAAAAGATCCAGGATACGATATTCAGCGTGCCTAGCGTGCCTGAGGCGTGCTTGTTCTGCCCTTTTAGTTTATGTTTGGTTTGCGACGTTATTCAACCTGTTGCTAAACAAGCGTAAATAATAAGTGTTGTCCAGTGCTTTTGTGATATTTGTAAGTACTTTTCAGTACTATCTCTGTGTGAACAAAATGCCTAATATTATGTTGCGTACCGGGGTGTAGGGGACATTACAGAAACGGACCGAAAGTGCACGTTTTTAAGTTCCCAACGGCTTCGTGTTTGTTTAAAAAGTGGATTTCCGCCATTCCTAGGCAAAATTTCAAACCATCCGTTCACAGCAGAGTTTGTGAGAAGCATTTTGGAGACGATAATTTCATCAAATCCACTTCAGCGAACGATTCTAGAACTGGCCATATAGTAACAGTACCTCTGAAAATCCCTAGGTTAAGAAGAGATGCTGTTCCTACTCTGTTTCCAAACTGTCCTAAGTTTTTATCGAAAGATATCAAGGTAAGGGTAAGTCGTGGCGAAAAACTAGAACATTTTGAACAGGAGAATTTCGAAAAAGCGGAAAGTAGAAAAGAACGGGAAATTAATAAGAAGTTGCATTCATATGAAGATTTTGAAATGTTCCTCAGAGTTTTGAATAATTTCAAGCTGCCTACGTTATGGAATAAAATAGTTAATGAAGAAAAAGTTCTGTTATTTAGACTGAAATATTCACCAGGGCCTGTGATTACGTATTCTGTTTAAGTGGATTCAAATTTGAAAGTACAAACGTTTTTATTAGGGGAGGAGATTAAAGTTTTTCTATATAACGATGAGTCTAAAGTAACTCCCTTCAAATCGAATGATATTAATGAATTAGATATTTTATTAAGTCGAATAGATCAGGATATATTATCCAAGTGTACAGAGAACTCGGCAGAGAATCAGAAAGAGGGTATTTTGAAGCGTACGTCGAATTTAATAGAATGTTTTATATCACACAGATCATCAGTGGATTCCGAAGAGCCGAGGACGATTGCTCTATCCCCAAGATATCGTCGTGCAAATAGTTTTATATTCATATATAATTTTCAATAAAATTATTCATGAATTTGAGGATATATTCCTCAAAATTCATAATGAGCGGGCATGTGTTATTCAATTCATTTTGGAATATATAAGTAGAGGGACTAGGCGGGTTCCCGACCAAAGTTGACCTATGACCTCCCTTAATGGTGTCTGGGGGTCTGATGCGTCGGGCGGATGACGTCATGAAAAATTTTCTGGATGGACGCGGGATATGAACCCGGGGAGTTTGGGTGAGAGTCCGGGGTCCTTACCGCTACGCCACGGGGGTCGTAAGAATTTGGGATGTTTGGTGCTATAAAGGGAGAGTGACGCATGATTGAAATTAACGTGAACTTTTGCGCGCATTGTCCATTCTCCTGTATTGGAATTGTTAATTGGGAGGGGCTCTCAGGGACTTTCAGGTTATCATAAAAATGGGTTCAAGCCCCGAGCTTTCTGGCGCTCTAGTTCAAACGGACAAATTATATCTGGTATTGGTTTCTCAGAGTTGGGAATCAATGTATTCATATGATATCACTGCAAGGAAATTCAATTCAAATAATAGTTTATTAGATAAGTAATAATAAATTACCTTGTAATCGATCAAAAATTTCCTACGTTCACCAAACTTCAGAATTATGCTTTCAATATTTTCGGGTGAGGTCCCCCCGTTGCATCGCTAAAATACGAGTATTTCAACCCCAATATTTTTGAAGTTACCTTCTGTCAAGTTGACATTATGAGAATTCATACATAGAATAATATCAATCTGTGAAATACGATTTACATTGAAATTTTATTCGGATTATTATTGGGTAGGCATTTATCGTTTGTGAATCTTTTGGTTTACGCGGTGCAAGCTGGGTGTACGGATTGGATCGAGGGATTTGAATATACAGGTGGTGGTGGTGGTGGTGCTTCGAGTGGAAATTACATGGTTTGACTATTAAAAAATAATTTCAGTATGAGATTTTTTATTGACTCAACATAATGTTAATTATCTACATCGTTCAATACTTTATTCCTATAAAAGTACATACATTCTAAAATTGCATAACTCTGAACACAAGGATTGATTCTACAGAAAGCATTTATGAAATCTTCAACAGAATTGTTGTTGTTGTTATTTTTGCTGGAGTTTCGTATCAATTCTTTGATGGTGTCCACAAATTTAAAGTAATACAAAGTCATTCGGAGATATTTCAACATTTCCAGACGACCGATAATTATCAGTCGATTCAATTGAGATAGCTTATTCAAGTCAACTTCACTGAAATATATGCAGTTTCCCCATTTTGTTACGCTAGTAATCATACATTCGCCAGCACATCGTACAACTGTAGCTCCACATTCTTGTTGATAACCATTTTCGATTATTGCAATAAATGACTCCCATTCCCAATCATCAAAGGATATCACGCAGTCATTACAGCTCAGCTTAACAGCAGGTGTGAATTGTCTCGCTGGACTTATACCACAATCGATGTATAAAGAAGCAGACCCTAATCCACATTCAATTTCTAGGTGGAACTGGCCGTTCAACAGGTAGTGCTTTTCGTTTGTAACTTCAAAATTACATGATTCGTGATCAGAATTTTCACTTAGCACCGACTCATATATTGGCGATAGCATGGTTATTCAAAGTTTGTTTTCTGACTGAATCCAGGAATCATGTTCTTCACCCATTCCCAGCCATCGCACCAAAACCTTGTCTGCACGCCTGCGCAATACTCTTTCAACCAAATAAACATCAGGCTGCTTTGTCTTTTGCAATTCTTCTTGGTAGAAAGCTCCACTTATAGGTCTGCCTGTTAAATCTTCAATTAGGTAACTTACGGGGTTGGTCAATTGAACTTTTATAATTTTAAATAGTTCGGTAGTCCATTGTGGGAGATATCCTTTTGTAAAAACATGTCTAAATTTACTTATACGTACAATATCGCCCGTTTGAAATTTATGAGGTGCCGCTATTTTTATGTGACTGTATGCGAATTTATATATGTCACCCTCATTTTTCTTGTTTACATCACTTGGTTTCATTCCAATCGTTCGATGTATTTTATTATTATATACATTCACAACGTCTTGAAGTATGTCAATCCACCGATAAGTTCCTCTCAAACTGAATTTCTTGAAAAGCGCCTCTTTCAATGTTCTTATCACTCGTTCCACTATTGCTGCTTTCTTATCACTGTAGGTATTATAATGATTAATGTTATGTTTTCTAACTAGTTCTTGAAATTGTCTGTTGAAGAATTCCTTTCCTTGATCAGACTGCAAATTTATGGGCTTTCGACCGTCATTATGTTCAAGGATATCGAGAAAAGCCAAAGTCACCTCTTCGCCTGTTTTTCTTTTCACCGGTCTAACCCATACAAATTTCGAGAAGCAATCAATTACGACCAGAAAATATTTATAACCATCATTGCTTGTGGCGAGCCGATCAAGCTGTCCTAAATCCATTTGCCAGAGATCATCTAACCCCTTGATGATAGTTCTTCGTCGAGGAAAATTTTTGCGTGCAGGTCGATGAAGTTCCTTAACTACTTGCGCTATTTCTCTGGATGGTGGCATCTTTGTGGCTTTCAGTACCCAACTTACGATTCAGGGTTTCGATTGAAGCTTTTATTTCGTTAATTTTTCTATCGATATCAAATCTTTCAGCAACAGTTTTTTGTTCGATTATGTGTATCTGCTTTGAGACGTAATCAAGTTGTTCATTAAGTTTCTTGTACATTTCAATATTGTTATGATTAGTGTTTTCCAATTCGCCTCCAAGTTTTGCACATTTCGTTTCAATAACACCCTTATACTGATAAAATACAATACCCAATTTACCTAGGTCTTCAAGTATCCTTTTTGCCGTTAAATCAACATAATTCATGTTGGCAGCGTCAGATTTTCTTATAGGCTCATCAACATTACACAATTTATGTCCGGTAAAGTCATAATCACCATCACTGGTCATGGGAAAAGTATAACCAGGCCGCGCCCATTTCGCTGAGGAGATCCTACGAGATAACGATACCCTACCAAATTTGTCCATTGTTGTAGGTGAAATGATTTTCAGTGCAATAAGCAACACTTAATATATAATTCCCGCTTCGCGCAACTCCTCAACGATTGCTTCGATTTCGTTATCGCTTGAGTTATTACCAGCTTCTTTTGACGCATGCAATAAACACAAACGATCAACTAATTCATTAATGTTGTTCCAATATCTATACTCTATCGCTTTATCGTTGTATCGCATCATTCCACCACCAAGTTTCTGTATAATATTTTTATATTTGCGGGCATTGCTTGCTTTGATTTGTTTCGATGGATTGAACAATCTTCTATGCACGCTTGTGATATCCAATATCTGTTTGTAGTTTTCTTCATCGTCTGGTCTAAATCCAACAGGTTCCTTGTTGAATAGCAGTTTGAGGAGCCCCTGACTACTATGATAATTATATTTACCATCGATAATAATATCACCACTATGAAGGTCGAAATTGAGTGAACTACTACCTAGACTCCACGTAGAGTTGCGGTGTTCATATTTAGGGCCATATATGTAATCTATTTGTGGGTCTCTATTCCACAATTTCTGAATATAGCCCCGAATATTTTTTGGATAGTCTTCCAAGGAGTTGCCAGAATTATTGATTTCATTGTAGGGCATTTGTGCAGTATCATCTTCATCATAGTCATAATATTCATTATCTACGCCATCCTCATAATTCTCTTTCGAAAATGGCATGGAATATTCTAGTTCTTTTTTGTTGGTTTTTGCCGGCATAGATTTTATGGATTCAGTTTTGGGTGCCGCTGGCGATGGTTGCTGCTTAAATTGTTCTTTCATCTCATCAATACGTTTCGTAATAGGAAAAACCATTCGATTTATCGATTCATCCTCTTCAGAACGACCCAATTTAAATGCTAAATATTTCCTTCTAACATCATTGATGAGCCGTCTAAGTTTGAGTTTGCGATGTTGTGTTGACTTGCCACTCGACATGATGCTTATAAACTGATTAATTTTCCTTTATGTTGATGAATTTATCGAAACCATGTCGATATCGCCCATCATGCAAGTTGCAGTCTTTAACGATCATTAAAAAACCATAATTATCGGTGCTCCAGCATACGGAACAAATTTCTTTAAATTTTTCATAACTCATATCGGGGGATATGTGTTCGTTGAAAATGTGACGCAAATTCACATCATCACTTCTGAATACAACAATTATGTTTGCATTGTCTCGAATCAGATGTTTATTTATTGACACATATGTCTGACATAGAAAAGCAACATCAATTTTTTTATGTCTACCCATAGAGTAGTAGGACCTGATTTTGTCTTGCTTGCTGTTACATATATCGTCAAATATGAAAATGGAATTTTCTTTAGCGTCTACAGTATCTATGATTTCATCATTTTCTCTAAAACTGTGATAACCTATACCATGAACGCCATTCAACACTTCTTCGAGTAGCTGATATTTTGGTTGATATAAACTTTTCGAGAATATGTAAACATTTTCGAATTTAAGGCCATTAGGATGAAACAGTAAGGATAAAAGTGCGTTGGATTTTCCACAACCACTTGGACCTACAATCAAAAATCTACAATTGGCTGGAAATAAATCACCATTTTTATTAAATTTTGGTTGATCTTCAAAAATATCTAAATTACATACAGGTAAAGATTTTTGATGTTGTTTAATTCGCATCTTGAATGGAACTGATAATTTTTAGGAGGTGGTGGGTGAATATAAAGATAAACTGATTTCAAATTCTATTCAAAATAGCTCTTTTCTTTTTACATGTTGATGTTGAAAGACGTGAAAATCTAGATTTATTATGAAAAACTAACGATTGCCAGATACATGATGAATTGTTATTTCGTCGATCCTCAGATTGTTGAAGGGAAAGCTTCTCAAATTGAATAATTATATTTTGATCTCGATCGTGGTTGTTTCCATCTTTGCTTAGGGACAGTTCTTCCTCCGCATATTCTTCTTTCAACATTTTTCTTCGTGTGTGTGTGTGTGTGTGTGTGTGTGTGTGTGTGTTTAGTTATTTAATGGGGGATAGCATTCCAAAGCCAATTAAATATGTCTCTGCAGTTTGCCATGCTGCACATGCGTGATACATTTCCATCATGATACATACACAAAGGTCGTTGCATCGTTAGATTTGGAGGTGGTGGATTGTAATGTTCAAGCTGATTCAGATCGATAACAAGGGTCGACAGTCCAATCCCCAATAAATATTCCTTTTTTTGGCTACCCTTTACATAAACTATATCAACATCTGAGAGTAATCTCCTAAGAATATCACCAACATCACTGAGTTCCACACCACAACCAAGATTATATTTTATTCCATGAAGATTTTTCTCCAACCATCTTACTACCTTCTGATCTTGCATCGATAAAGATAAGAATTTTACTTCAGGTTTCACTAAAAAATGTGCAATTTGATGCCCATTATTCACACATATCTCTTTTGGTTGAAAGCTGCCATTAATTGTGAAACCTTGAAAATCTACTACTGCCAATTTCATCTTGTTACGGTGACTGCTTCAGCTGAACTGAATCCTCAAAAGTTTGTTAATTTTCTTATAATTTCGCTTAGTGGGTGGTACTCGATGACGTTGTCGTGAACAATGATGCAGTACACCCTGGTGTTGGCTGGAAAACCTTTTCTCGCTTCAATCTCCAATTTAACGTCAACGGTGGAAAATTTATAACTATCATCTCGTTTGGAACAATCAATTGTAAAAATAAATCTTGTCTTGTATTCCCCATAATCGAGCACCGCAGTATTGCCTGTTCTACCAGTATAAGTGTTTGTAAATTCACAATAATTATAATGAGCTTCGCTATAGTCATTTTGGTCGAAATTCAATCGTAACCTTTCTTGAGGATAATATTCACCATTGAGTAATACACGTATATCTGAAATGTCAATATTTTCAAAGTAATTTGGATCTTTAGCGGGGTTATCTTTTCGATCAGAGTGAAAGCAGCATATAACATAACGAGGACATTCCACAACTGTGCCCGTTTTAATACTCCATAATTCTTGAGTAGCTCCGACAGTAAGGGCAGGAAGTTGATGAACTTCCCATTTCCGAAAGGGAAGTAAAATGGGTTTATCACTTTTTATCATGGAGAGTAGATTGAGTTTGATTTCATCATTAGGATACACATGTTTAACTCTAAGCTCTATATCACTTATCGTTATTTCACCTTTTGTCTCTCCAGGCTGCTCTCCTGTACCGGCTGTGATAATCATGGAATTGCTATCGTTGCGAGCCCTGATTAACCTAATGAGCTGTTTACCACATATTGCTTTCGGATAATCATTGAACATGTTGAGCAAATGTTTGAGAGGTATACGTATTGCAAATGAGCCATCATCATTTTGCAATGGCTCATCAGGGAAATTCCATCCTGCTTCATTTAATTCACTATTATCACCTTTCTCATAGCACAAAAATCCTCTTATTAGTGATACAAGTCCAGGGTCTTTAACAGTTTCAACTTCAGTGCCACATAATTCGTAGGTTATCGAGTCAAACAGAAAAGCACCATAATTATTCACCAATTTCAAAGTTCCGGCGCCCGAGGTTTTTTTCAATTGTCCCCTTATGAAAAGTGCAGATTCATACATTAGAAACCATACATCTGGTCGGTTAATAACAATTTCAATCGTATCATTATTGTTGAATGATTTTATGAATGGAAGGTATGTTCGATTTTCTACACGAACGATTGAATCATCTTTATCTACCGATCGATAAATGTCAAACGTGTGGTCTGACAACATAGCCGAGCGATTGTAGTATTCTTTTATTTCTCTGGGATAATCTCGTAAGCTGCTGCTGTTTCTTCGAGCGGTGTTGTTGTACTAATGCGCTTTCCCTAGACTGGGTTACATATTTATTATGTTGATATTGGGGGAAAATCAAGACCATTTCCTCAGTTCTAGTCGAACAATAATCTCTTCACCTCGAAAATTCACAAAGTTGAAATCCTGATCTAGTATAGTCAAAGTGATATTGTCAATTGTTCCGTTGCTATTCACAGGTAGATAAATCAAGTGTTGCGGTGTTATATCAATAGCGTATCCTGGATCAACACCAACTGAAAACTCGTAGATGGTGTGACAAATTTTATTGTTGTAAAATGATCCTTGAGCAAGACTGCAATCTATATGAATACAGCGTACTGGAACTATATTCACAGGCAAATCAGACTGATGTTCGACTCCTGCTACCAAATGTTTTTGAGAAAAGCCCAAAAGCTTACCTAGTACAATGCTTTTGGTAAAATCAATAGATATCGACCGATGGAAAATTTCACACTTCAACGTTGTATTGTTTGGTCTCAGGTAAAAGATTTTATCTCTTTCGCTCCTCTCGCTCTCTTCAACCAAGTATTTTCCAAGATAATTTTCAATATCGGAAATTTCGTATGTTCCACTAGGGATCTGGAGCTTTTTTTCCCCTTCTGCAGATGTTTCTGAATAATATAAATACGTATTTTCTTCAATGTTTGGTATTGTATTGTATGAATAAAAACCAATTAAAGCAATACCATACTGATGCTTGGGATCTAGTTCGATTGGGGGCACAAAATCTGCTGATAGTGTCGAACTACGTCCTTTCAATGTGAATACTGTCGACATGACTGATGATTGATTATCAAAATAACACTATTTATGCTTTATTAATTTTACTCAACAAAAATTGCAAACATAATTTACCACAATTGGATGTATTATATGTCTGATATACATTTCTGTTGTAGATTATATCACAATCACCTAAATATTTAACCAATTCTTTCGGAGGTTTCAGATCCCCAAAAGAATCAAAATACTCTGCATCGTTTCCTTCTTTGCTATATGCTACCCAATGTGTTCCAGGTCCATCTGAACAATCCAAGTTGATGATACCACATTCCTTCAACCTAGAACGTCTTCTTCTTAATAAATCATCACGCATGAATACACCTCGAAAGTTTGGAATTTTCAATTTTTTCGCATAATCAACCAACTCATGGTCAAATAATGCTCTATTGGGTAGCTTCGCAATTAGTTTTTTTGTTTTTTAACAAAGAGCCCATAACCCTTCTTATATTTTTTCACATAAAGACCATGTCCTACCGCTTCCATCGCCTTGTTGTGACGTTGATGTTCAGCCAACTTTTTTGTTGCGTTTTTGGCATCGATAAAGGTCTTGACAACAGCACTTCCACCGCCAAGTAAGCTGCCCAAAGTGCTCAAACCAGCAAGAATTGGCATCAACGGCAATATGCCGCCTGACTTGAATGGAATAATTCGAGGCACTCTGATGTTCTTCTTCCCCCCGGCTTTTTTGATAGCAGCTCGGGCTGCTTTTAATGCTATCAATGATGACTTTTTTATATCATCACTATTAGGTGACTTGCGCAACGCCTTTGTCAAGGGAACTATTAAGCTTCTCTTGAACGTCTTTTTCTCTTTGAAACCCATTCCTAGCTTGCGTTTAGCTTTCATTACACCTGCAACTATGAGTGCTGCAGTTTTTTCACCAACTGAAGCGTTTCTTGATTTTACACGTTGCCAAGCCTTATCCTCTAGAATTTTATCTGCTTTATGTCTTTCCGCCAAATCCTTTTGCTGCGAATAAAATATATCGTGTTCCATACAACTCTCATCGAGCGGGTTGATACCCTTCTGTCCCTCACGTAAACGTTTTTCTAACTTTGTACCGGGTCCGCAGAATTTGTAACCACCGGGTATATGCAGTTCAATAGGTAACTTATTATAGAGTGTATCAACAAGACCTCCTCCCTCTCTAAACGTTAGCATATTAATGAGTTCAGAATAAAGTACATCCACACTTTTATAGCTTATTTATCAAGTGTCGGTCACCATGGAAGGTTCACTCTATGAATTAATTGTGAGATACATTTTCATTGGATTTCACTTATCTACTACACTTTTATTTTTGACAACTTTATATAGTCTGAGAAATCTGAAAAATGCTTTGTGTCCTAGTGGTAAATTTTTATTTGATAAAGAACATGTGAAATGTCTCAGTTGTGGGCTAACCATAATCTGCACGGAAAGTGATACTAACCTGTGCAGCAAAATGACTGAGGAAAGAAGTTTCAACATTATAGAGGGATCAAGATATTGTTGCCCTCTCAAGTGCATTGGTGCAGACCTAAGTGAAGATCAAGTGGATGGATTGGCTTGTCGAATTTGTGAATCTTTTGGTTCTTGTAGATGTGCTTGTATATTGTATCAGTACATGAGGAATAAAAAATAAAAAACAACCTGTACATAATAGTTTATTTACATTTTTTTTTAACAATTCAATTCATCTATATCACTATTAACATCTCCAGATTCTACATATCTTTCAGATTAATAGCATCAACATTTTTATCAATTCTAACAATCTATGTCACTATCTTCATCTGCAGAGTCTATAAATCGTTTGGAATGTGCTTTGAAATTAGTTACAGTATTAGGCACTAAATCATGTAATCTATCACAACATGTATTCTTATCGTATATATCAAAAAGAACTCTATCAAAATCTGCGTTACACCAATATTTTCTATTTCTATACAATTTATATAGATTGTGTTGGCTAATGTATAAATGGGAGTGATCGCGAATGCTGAACAGTTTTGAATCAAACCTTCTCCTTTTCAATTCTTTTAGAAAAATTTTAAAGCAAATTTTACACAAAAATAAATTAAACTCTTTAATATGATAATAAATGGTGGATTTGTTTGCAGTGAATAATGCCCCCAAGGTAGGGTGTCAAATGATGAAGAAATCAAGTAGCGTTTGTCATCTTGTGCGCTCAATACTATTTTTGATTGTTGAATCGAATAAATGTCGTGTGCAAAGGATCTTATTGTATTCTGTGATAAAACATGCCATTCATTTCCTTTGAGGCATCTCACATAATCGTCAAAAGTTAAGCAGTTTTTAACAACACAATTTTTGACACCTTTTGATTTATTGACGGTTTGCCCCCCTTGAACCTTAAAAGAGTACATTTTAGCCCGCAAACCGACAAAATGAGTGATAATTTTACCATTCACCTCATCTTTCATTAAACCTGGTACCTTTTTATTCACTAATGGAATGTTGAAAGCATTGTCTTTAGGATAATCGCTAGTGTCAAAATGAGTATAACAATCTTTTTTTATTAATTCATATGGGTTAGAACCTTTAATCTCATAAGAAAAATTTCGACAAGTTCGGATTCAAATCGAATAAAACGATTATTAATTTTGTGAGAATTGTGAAAGAAATATATTTTTGAAAATTCTTTATGTTGGACTTGGAAAAACTTTGAAAGGAACAATTTTAGCTACTATAAACCCTAGATATCCTTGGGGGAAATTACATGTTAAAATAAGTGAAATTGTACTAGAATTCTGGGCGGAAATAAACCAAGACAATTATAATATTTGTTTTTTATTGATTAACCTCATCTAATTGTCCTGACACATAACAGCACAATGTGTTAAATAGTACTCCTGAATGAGCCAAGCTTTCCAATGACCTGGAATATTGGCCAGTGCCACCTTTCATTAAACCTGGTACCTTTTTATTCACTAATGGAATGTTGAAAGCATTGTCTTTAGGATAATCGCTAGTGTCAAAATGAGTATAACAATCTCTTTTTATTAATTCATATGGGTTAGAACCTTTAATCTCATAAGAAAAATTTCAACAAGTTCGGATTCAAATCGAATAAAACGATTATTAATTTTGTGAGAATTGTGAAAAAAATATATTTTTGAAAATTCTTTATGTTGGACTTGGAAAAACTTTGAAAGGAACAATTTTAGCTACTATAAACCCTAGATATCCTTGGGGGAAATTACATGTTAAAATAAGTGAAATTGTACTAGAATTCTGGGCGGAAATAAACCAAGACAATTATAATATTTGTTTTTTATTGATTAACCTCATCTAATTGTCCTGACACATAACAGCACAATGTGTTAAATAGTACTCCTGAATGAGCCAAGCTTTCCAATGACCTGGAATATTGGCCAGTGCCACCTTTCATTAAACCTGGTACCTTTTTATTCACTAATGGAATGTTGAAAGCATTGTCTTTAGGATAATCGCTAGTGTCAAAATGAGTATAACACTCTCTTTTTATTAATTCATATGGGTTAGAACCTTTAATCTCATAAGAAAAATTTCAACAAGTTCGGATTCAAATCGAATAAAACGATTATTAATTTTGTGAGAATTGTGAAAAAAATATATTTTTGAAAATTCTTTATGTTGGACTTGGAAAAACTTTGAAAGGAACAATTTTAGCTACTATAAACCCTAGATATCCTTGGGGGAAATTACATGTTAAAATAAGTGAAATTGTACTAGAATTCTGGGCGGAAATAAACCAAGACAATTATAATATTTGTTTTTTATTGATTAACCTCATCTAATTGTCCTGACACATAACGGCACAATGTGTTAAATAGTACTCCTGAATGAGCCAAGCTTTCCAATGACCTGGAATATTGGCCAGTGCCACCATCCGCCTCAGGTCCTGGAGTGTTAAGTCTCCAGGTTTTTCCAGTACATGAAATAGCACCTCAAGCTCCCACGCGGCTATTGGGCACCGCCGCAGCTCTGCTTCAGTAGGTAGATTATTCATTCTGGTTTAATATATAATAATAAAATACATTAAATACGAAATAGACTCATCATCCTTATTAACAGGCAAAATATTCAAGGGACCATCAATATCTTTCGCAAGACTTCTAATTAGAAAATGACTATCATAATTGGAAAAGTTATGGAAAACCACAGGTATAGTATTAGATATCTCTTTTTGGTTAATTTTGTTTAAATCCATGTCTATAATGAAAATGAATAAGAAAAATATGCATGGGATGTAAGATGAACTGAAACTTACTTTGTTCTGTAGGGTATCCAAATTTCTCTAATGAACTACTGCTACTGCTGTTTGGGTAATATTCGATTTTTCTGCTACTGCTGTTTGGAAAGAAAAATATTTTAATATATGGATACATAATTTTCTAATTGATGCTTACCCAAAGATCGCACTATCACAAATTCAGATGCTCCGACAAAGTACAAATGAAAATTTCAATCGGCACACGAATGATCAACGATGTGTTCCTATATGGAAATAATAGAAAACTGACTCAAAACGTTAAGCAAAACGGCTGTTTATATAATCAAGCCACCCTCAACCGAAGATCGTGGGTCACGCAAATGTTTACATTTTAGTCGATCGTACACAAAAGAGTCTACCACAGCTTTAAATATTGGAATTTGAGATTATCTATTTTGTGTTTTAAGAAAAATCTCAAGTTTTCAGATCAGAAACGAACAGAAAAAATACATGAAATTGGAAAGTACAATATTTTCCTAGGCGTCTGTCAAATTATATTTTCAACCATATCTGAACAATCGAAATTAAAGAGGGAGCAATTCGTTTTTATACATTTCCGCTTTTTTCTACAATGCTATTTTAGATTCAAGGGAAAAATATCAGCTTTTCCCCAAATGCTTTTGATGTTGAATATGCAGATTATTTTTGAAAACCTCTCGCATATCAAAGATGTGTAAATTCATGGAAACATTTTTTTTTTCATTGACTTATTGAAATAGATTTGTTCAACTTTTTCATCTTTTCAAACATTTTCAATATTTTCGTTAAAGTCTGCTCAATGATATCTACAATCATCGAATTATTGGAAATTTTTTCGATACATTAAGGTTTTTCCTAAATATGGGATGAAAAATATCATAATTACATCTTTTTTTTTTTGAGAGCCCTTTGTTCACGGCTCCTTGCATAACGATAACATAACTGACAGATTTTATTTTCACTTGAATGAAATTTCTTCATTGAATCTACTGCTAATTAAACAGTTTTCAGATCTGATGTTTTTCCAAATCAACGAATTGAAAGTATAGATGCAAAATGGAAACTGAATATTGCTGCGATTTACAAAACCTACTCGTATTCGCATTTCAAAGGTTGTTCTTAATGTTCATGGATCCATTCTTTCATCAACTTTCAAATTGAATGAATTTTTTCAAACATTTCATTTTCACTAATTCTTCAGCTTCAAATTGGAAGAATAAGTACGACCCTGCTCATCTTTGCTTTGTTTATGTAAAAGAGTCCCACAACACTGGAATCCCTTATATTTCTCGACCACGTAAACCAAAAGATTCACAAATAATCTAGACCTATATTTTGTTTATGTAAAAGAGGCCGTTAGTTACATGTCTGGGTGGTCTACAAGCCTGAAATGTATCATATGACGTTCGATTCTGGTTTCATCTAATTTCTATAACGTGAGTCGGTGCTGAGTGAAAATGCGGATTCGAATCCCGATATTGGGATGCGCCACCTACGCTGAAAATTACAGACATTTAGACAAAATGATAAAGCGATGTTCCCCATAACATACGCGCAAAAATTTACTTATTTGATGTGAGGAATGTATGCTTACATTACAACTTGAAGAATCACCCTGTATAACACTTTCCAGTATTAAATAATCGTCGTAGTAACAAATCGGATGGGAAACAATTTGTGATAGTAGAAATGAATCTATTACTAGGGCGAGACTAGGTCGCTCAACTTAACAGATTTTTTCTGATCGATGTAAATGTGAGGAATTGAGGATATCAAATCCCTCGATCCGCTTGCTGACAAACACGCTTTCCATTGATTTTATTCATTATGACAACAAATTTTCAAAACCACACAATCATCCACCCATCATCATTCAGACAAATACGACGTTAACAGAAAAACACCCTTGACCAAATACCAAATACTTTATGAGAATCTATCCAAGGTACCTATTAAGTTAATGCTTTGTTTGTGGTACAAATCACTTCAATCGCGTTCAAGTGTGCTGTGAGAAAAAGAGCACCCGCCTGTACAGTAATGGTTTATTTTCAACGATGTACGTCTCGAAAATATATTCTTTAACACAAATGAATGAAATTGTACGATGATGACGTGAAAAATAGCAAGTTGAAATTGACGTTAGAAAAACACCCTGTATGAAGATTTTGAACAAATACATTATGAGAATCCGTCCAAGGTACCTATTTAGTTAATGGTCTGTTTGTGACAAGAATCACTTCAATCGCGTACAATTGTGCAATGATAAAAAGAACGCCCTGTATACTAATTATTTATTTCCCCCTAAAGTTTATTTTTTAACACAAATGAATTAAATTGTACGATTGTGGCATGGAAAACAGCAAGTTGCAATTGACGTTAAAAGAAGAACACCCTGTATGGAGATTTCGGGCAAATTGAGAATCCATCCAAGGTACCTATTTGGTTAATGCTTTGTTTGTGACACAAATCACTTCAATCACGTACAATAGTGCCATGAGAAAAAAGACACCCTGTATATTAGTGGTTTATTTTCAATGATGTATGCCTCAAAAGTTTATTTTTAAACACACATGACTAAAATTGTAGGATTATGGCAGGAAAAACAGCAAGTAGTAATTGACGTTAAAAGAAAAACACCCTGTATAACACAAAAAAAGTATCCTATGTCCGTCCCCTGGTTCTAAGCTACCTCACCACATGCCTACATGTACCATGCCTGAAATGTACCATATGGCGTTCGATTCTGGTTTCATCATTTATACCGGATAAATTGTGTACGAATATCCAATACCAATACAGGAGAATGGATAATGCGCGCAAAAGTTCCTGACTTCACGTTAATTTCAATCATGCGTCACTCTGATGCGTCCGCTTTATAGTACCAAACACCCCAAATTCTTACGGCTCTTGTGGCTTAGCGGCAAGGACCCGGACACAACGAAATTTTGAACAAGTTTTTGTGTCGGTTATTCGCATATAACTACCCAGCATCTGTTGAGTCAATAAAAAATCTCATCCTGAAATTATTTTTTAATAGTCAAACCATGTAATTTCCACTCGAAGCACCACCACCACCTGTATATTCAAATCCCTCGATCCAATCCGTACACCCAGCTTGCACCGCGTAAACCAAAAGATTCACAAACGATAAATGCCTACCCAATAATAATCCGAATAAAATTTCAATGTAAATCGTATTTCACAGATTGATATTATTCTATGTATGAATTCTCATAATGTCAACTTGACAGAAGGTAACTTCAAAAATATTGGGGTTGAAATACTCGTATTTCAGTATGAATACATTGATTCCCAACTCTGAGAAACCAATACCAGATATAATTTGTCCGTTTGAACTAGAGCGCCAGAAAGCTCGGGGCTTGAACCCATTTTTATGATAACCTGAAAGTCCCTGAGGGCCCCCCCTCCCAATTAACAATTCCAATACAGGAGAATGGACAATGCGCGCAAAAGTTCACGTTAATTTCAATCATGCGTCACTCTCCCTTTATAGCACCAAACATCCCAAATTCTTACGGCCCCCGTGGCGTAGCGGTAAGGACCCCGGACTCTCACCCAAACTCCCCGGGTTCATATCCCGCGTCCATCCAGAAAATTTTTCATGACGTCATCCGCCCGACGCATCAGACCCCCAGACACCATTAAGGGAGGTCATAGGTCAACTTTGGTCGGGAACCCGCCTAGTCCCTCTACTTATATAGCTCAATATGAAATTTTACCTGAAAACCAATGTGAAACTCATTCCGCTGAAATAATTGCCAATATAATAATTATAACATGCACTACAAATACACTTTTGAAAAATTACTGCGGAATGAAACAAATGGCCGTCATGTTAAAACTTCCAATAAGAGGAAATTGAAAACCTTTGAACGTAAATGATCCTTCAGATAATTTCAATTCTCATTCAAGAATACATCGAGCCAAATTTCCTCCTGGAAAACATCATTACGATATTCTCTAATATTAATATTGATATAATTTTTCGTTTCCAAATTATAAATGAGTAAAATCAATTGGGATTTTAGTCGTATGTTTTTTCAATCGCTTTCTTCATTCATACAATATTGATAAATCTGTTCCATTGATAAGAAATACTTTCTGCTCTGAAACTAATAAAGCGGATGGCATCCAATGAAAGGCCCAGATGATGACTGGCATCTCCTCAAAACCGAAAACCATATTAAAGTCACGTTTTCATTAAGTTATAATGTGAAACAATCGTGAAATCTGCACCGATCGCAAACGCTCCGTTTAGTGAGATGCACTCCTGTTGCTTACGTCACGCGGCAGCGCTGAGGCCTTGTATTCTAGGAGGTATTGGTATAACTCCAAAACCATTTAGCAGATTATGCCAATTAACGAACTTAAATGTCGAATTCGGATGTGCAGCCTACCCTGGAAATGGCAAGTCGCAAACAAACGAAATCTACAATTTAGTTTGCTGAGTGCCCATAAAATATCATTAAACTATTGAATTGCACTCGTTTCGCATGCTCAGGCATTCATCCTGAAGTTCACACTGTCATATCATATTGATTTCATTGACTTCAAATCGATTTATACGGAGGCGTAGAAGGGTCACATTCAAGAGAGAGAGATACTTTTACGTGCATGTTCGGGCGAACGTCGCGTTATCATTCTGCCCAAATGTCTGTAATGTTCGAATTCTTAAGGTGCGTATTCACTTGCAACAGAATACTCCGAACGAACCAAACGCGCCGAGCGCACTGTAGCAAATATGTCTAGTCAATGCGTTGCGCGCCGACAATTTGCTCACAATATTTGTTGCCATATGCACGATACACTAACAGTGTTAGTGTATCGTGGGCATATGGAAATTCATCTCGAGGCCATCAATAACAAGACCCATCGAAGCAAGAATCCGAAAACTACTGGAAGAAATCGAAATGTATCTTCCCACTATGATTCATACTGTATCGTACTGAACTATGCGGAATCACGCCTTGGAAACTGAATGCAGTTGAGGTAAACTTTGAATGCGCAAAGTATGGGAAAGACGAAACCAGTGCAATCATGTTCAGAAAGACTTTTCACGCTATCGTAAACAATTATGCGGCGGACCGAATAATATATACAGATGGATCAAAAACAGAACAGGGTGTAGGTGCCGTCTTCATAACAGCTGAAAATACTTTCAAGTATAGCCTTCAACCGAATATATCAATCTATGTTGCTGAAATGTTCGCTATGCAAAGAGCCCTGGACTATTTAAAAAACAAACCCTCAGGAGTATACTTCATTTGTTGCGACCCCCAATGCGTTCTGCAAGCATTAGCAACCCACCACACAAATAATCTCTCAACTCGGAGTACCCTTATCAAAAACCCAAACCTTCTCGAAGAAAACAAACAAACTATTTTTATTTGGACACCCCGCCATGTAGGAATAGAGGGAAACGACAAAGCAGATTCAGCCGCTAAAAATTCGGCGAACACATGATAGTGATTTGGTTAATTACTACAAGGATGTTAGGAATGCACTGAGATGGAAGATCTTTGAACTGTGGCAGAGTTACCAACATCACAAAGATACATCTCCTGTTTGGTAATGATCCTCCATGCTGTGAACAGTGTCAGACAGAACTGACAGTTAAACATATAATGATCGACTGTCACACCCTTGTGCGGCATAAAAATAACTTACCCAAAAATCTAACCGGATATTTCGCCAGTATAAAGGACACAAGGAACCTTCTTCACTTTCTGATAGAGATCCAACTATATGGAAAATTGTAAATTTTATTTAAATTACTTTTATCTATACACATTTCATATTTATTCATTTTATATTTATTTGTACATATTTTATATTTATTCATCTTATATTAATTTGTACATATTTTACTCGATATTTTATATTTACCCATCTTTTACTTATTTTTTTAAATATAATTATTTAATAATCTCTTATCAATCCATTATTTGATTATTGTTTGTCTATATTTATTCAATTTTACTTACATATACTTATTATGTTTTATTTATTATTATTGCTAATTTATAGTTTATATTCTTGTTTGTATACGCTCAATGAATCCACTCTCTTCAGTATTCGCCTCGATGGAGTTAGTCTGCATTGCTGATGGTTAATGACCACAGAAGTCAAATCCAAAAGAATAATACAAAAAAATGGCTGCCATCGGTTCAGCGCAAGCGGCGTGTTTGTTTCGTTCGGAGTGTTCTTGCAACAGAACACTCCGAACTGAATACGCACCTTCAGCCGAAAATGGTCTTAAACGATTAGGTTCGACTTACTGATGAAGAAGTTTTATTTCACCTTTTATTTCAAATATGAACTTTCGACCACCAATGAAACTGATGATTCCTGAATTCTTTTCAGTTTTATATTTATAGGGACTAACTTGTTTCAAAATTATATTTGGTAACGCACAAACGTCAGCACCTATTTCAAGCTTGGGGTTTATTGTTAATAAAACCTTGTTTACCCACATTTTCGCTTGAGATTCAGTTTGCATAGATACGATAACCTTTTATAGAGAATCTACGTAGTAATCACATACTCTACTACAGCTTTCTTCGTTCGTGAGCTCACAGGGACGGCCCGAAGCCAAATTGTTGGGATGGGAAAAGCATTAAAAATGTTCCAACTGTCCATGAAGGAAGGAAGGGGGGGGGTTGTCGAATTGCTTTAAAAATTTTCCAACTTTTTTGCAGGTATGTTCTGGGGAACATCGCATTATCATTTTGCCCAAATGCCTGTAACTTTCGAATTTTTTGACGAAAATGGTCTCAAACGATATGTTTCGACTACCCGATGAAGAATTTGAGGTCAAATTTGATTCTGTCCGGCCGTTGCCACGATAACTTGAGAACGGAAAGACCTAGTGACTTGAAATTTTCAGGGTAGGTGGCGCATCCCAATACGACGGACAAGTTCGTTAATGGGCATAATCGGCCCAATGGTTTCCGAGTAATAATTTTGTTTTTAACCAATATGAATCCGATCGAATTTAAACTTAGCGAATAGTTGTAGAATATAAACCTAAGCACGTTCGTGGAATTTTGTGAGAATCATATCGCTAGAAAATTTTAAAAAAATTATTAAAAAATATTTTTTAATACGCGATAACCTGAGTACAGAAAGAGAAAGCGATTTGAAATTTTCAGGTTAGGTTGTACATCTGAATGCGCATTTGAGTTTGTTTATAAGTATAATCGGCCAAGCGGTTTTGTAGTTATACCCATCTGAAATTTGTTTAACATCTCAAGAAATATAGAAGCGATCCAATTCAACATGGTTTATTAGATGTAGAATGCCAAAGCGTAAGTCCCTGCAAAATAACGTGGGGATCGTGTCACTAGAAAGTTTTTAAAAAATCATTGAAATTTATTGAAAAAAAATCTATATATCAAAAACTATTCATCCAATATCGCTGAAATTTTGCGAGAGCCTTCAGAATCTAACTCGCCTACCAAGTTATAAGCTTGAACACGATCGGATATATATTGTTGGAGATTCGAGCAGCCTTGTGTGAGTTCAGTAGAGGGATGGGTGCCCTTTGCCGCGATAACTTTCGAACGAAAGGAGATAGGAACTAGCAATTTCCAGGGTATGTTGCGTATCCGAATGGGACAGTTAAGTTGGTTTACGGGCATAATCGGTCCAACGGTTCCGGAGTTATACCCACCTGGAATATTACTTCCACGATAACTCAAAAAATATAAACTAGATCGATTTGAAGCTTGGTAACTAGTTGTAGAATATCGATATAATGACGTGTTTGAAATTTTGTGCGAACCGTACCCCTAGGAAATTTCACAAAAATCACGAAACAAAAATTTTTGTAAAAACCGTAACCCAAGAAATTTAAAAAAATTTACGAAAAAAAATTGGTTCAAGCACTGACGTTAAGTCAGGAGCTTTTGCGCGTATGTTCTATTGTCCATTCTCCGGTATTGGACACTCTTAATCGAATTGTACATGGTGAATTCTATTGTCCGTTCTGATGTATTGTCCAATACAGGAGAATGGACAATAGAACATACGCGCAAAAGCTCCTGACTTCACGTCAGTGCTTGAACCAAATTTTCCAAAATAAAACTCCGTTCAACATTGGGGAGACAACTCTGTTGAAATTTTTCCAACTGCTTCGAACTTTTTTCCAACTCCTTCGAAATATTGCCAACTGCTTCGAAATTTTTTCCTACTCAAACGAAATTCTTCCAACTTCTTCGTAATTTTTGCCAACTCCTTCGAAATGTATCCAACTTTGTAGAAAATTTGCCAACTCCGTTGTAATTTTTCCAACTACTTCGAAGTTTTTTCCAATTGCTTCGAAATTTTGCCAACTCCTTTGAAATTTATCCAACTGTGTTGAAAATTTGCCAACTCCGTTCAACATTGGGGGGGGATCATCCCCGAAGAAAACGAGGAACGATCTTAATGAAAATTTGGTTTCTTGGCTAGGGACCACTGCTCTATCGATCTAGAATGTCTTCAGTACTGCCGTGTTGCCACTTTAATGAAAAAGTACTAACAACTTTGATAATTCAAATGGAACACCCTATATATTGTTATTTTTTTAGATTTGACTTGGTCTCCTGATTAATTCTGTATCAACTTCCTCATATCTATCGTTAGCGTTTTCGAGTAATTAATTAATTTACTTCCTTTTTTCGTGCAAATCACAGCTTTAATTCAACATTCATCACTTCGTTACTTGGAATCCTAGAAAGCTGAAATTTCGGGTATGATTAGAGACATACGTCTCTAATCATACAGCAAAATCCGAGGCGTTTCCCAGACATATTTCAACGATAAAAAGTGCATTTTTTCAAATGGAATGACCTGTATATCATAGGATATATTGAAAGAGAATTAAATATCCGCTCAAACAATATAACATGTTCCTATACCTAAATTTTATTGAAAAATGGGTTCAAGCCCTGTGGACAGGAGCTTTCTGGCGCTCTAGTTCAAACAGACAAATTATATCTCCGAAAGTATTGGTTTCTCTGAGTTGGGAATTATATCAATGTATACATATGATAGAGCTGCATCATAAAGGAAATTCAATTCAAATAATAGTTTAATTATCAAGATTAAATGAGCAATCATGAGAATGAGAACTGCACCATGGAAGAAATCGAATTAAATCTGGCCAATTTTGCCCAATAACGAACTTAACCGAGATATTCATCTCCCTAACCTACTCTGAAAATTTCAACTACCTAGCTCATTCCGTTCGAGAGTTATTGTGGAAAAACTTTTTTTAAATTTTCAATTTTTTTTTTTACACTTTGCGGTAATCTGGTCAATACAAAACTTCTCATGCGTATGAAGGTCATGATTCTACAATTTGATGCTAAATTTCAGATAGATCGAACGAACTTGTCCGAGATATTTACGCTCCAAAACCACCTTGCAATTTTCAATCCGCTAACTCCTTTCGTTCCAGAGTTATCGTGCCTACGGCCGGTCGGCCGGCCGGACAGAATCGATTTCGCACTCGGATTCTTGATCAGTGAGTCGAACCAAATCGTTTGAGACCATTTTCAGCCAAAAATTTCAAAATTACAGACACTTGGGCAAATTGATAAGCACACTGTTCCGAGGAACTAGAGCGCCAAAAAAACAAGTTTCGTATGACAATTGCCCAAAACAGGTTTAAAGTAGGTATTCCATAAAACAAATATGAAAGAAGATAAGTAATTATAAAAAATTACCTTGTAATCGATCAAAAATTTCCTGATCTACGTTCACCAAACTACAGAATTATGCTTTCAATATTTACGTAATATTTTCAAACATTTTCGGGTGAGGTCCCCTTTGCATCGCTAAAATACGAGTATTTCAACCCCAATATTTTTGAAGTTACAATATTCCCTTCTGTCAAGTTGACATTATGAGAATTCATACATAGAATAATAATTATATCAATCTGTGAAATACAATTTACATTGAAATTTAAAAAAATCATATCTCCGAAAGTATTAGCTTGTTAGAGTTGAAAATGATATGAATGGATCCTTATGATAAAACTGCTTATTAAAAAAAATTTGATTTGTAATTTGTTTCGTAAAAAAAATTTTTTTTTTTTGTTACTCCGAAACCGTCTGTCCGATTTTGCCCAATAACGAACTTAGCCGAGATATTCATCCCCCAAACCTACTCTGAAAATTTCAACTCTCTAGCTCATTCCGTTCGAGAGTTATCGTGCTTACGGCCGGCCGGCCGGATTGGCCGGCCGGACAGAATGAATTTCGACCACGGATTCTTGATCAGTGAGTCGAACCAAATCGTTTAAGACCATTTTCATCGAAATATTCCAAAATTACAGACATTTGGGCAAATTGATAAGCACTCAGTTCCGAGGAACTAGAGCGCCAAAAATGGGTTCAAGCCCTGTGGACAGGAGCTTTCTGGCGCTCTAGTTCAAACAGACAAATTACATCTCCGAAAGTATTGGTTTCTCAGAGTTGGGAAATATATCAATGTATTCAATTGATAGAACTGCATCATAAAGGAAGTTCAATTCAAATGATAGTTTATTTATCAAGATTAAATGAGCAATCATGAGAATGAGAACTGCACCATGGAAGAAATCAAATTAAATCTGGCGAATTTTGCCCTATAACGAACTTAACCGAGATATTCATCTCCCTAACCTACTCTGAAAATTTCAACTACCTAGCTCATTCCGTTCGAGAGTTATATCTATGTCTATGGATGAAAAGCAGTCTCACTACTCTCAGATCTCTTACTTCATGTTCCGTTCCGAAATGTAAGAGTTTTCTGAGAAAAACTAATTTCGGAGCAAACAACTGAGATTTTTCTCACTTCGCTCACAATTCTTCGATTGATTAGAGAATCACATGTCTCAGGAAAATAAACTGACATTATGACAATTCATACATAGAATAATTATATCATTGTGTGACAACGTTGAAATACGATTTATTATTGAAATTTTGATAAATCATATCTCCGAAAGTATTAGCCTGTTAGAGTTAAAAATGATATAATTGGATTTTTATGATAAAACTGCTTATTGAAAAAAATTTAATTTTGAATTTGATTTGTAAAAAAAAAATTTTTTTTTGTTACTCCGAAACCATCTGTCCGATTTTGCCCAATAACGAACTAAGCTGAGATATTTATCTCCCAAACCTACTCTGAACATTTCAATTGTCTAGCTCATTCCGTTCGAGAGTTATCGTGCCTACGGCCGGACCGGCCGGTCAGAATGATTTTCGACCACGGATTCTTGATCAGTGAGTCGAACCAAATCGTTTAAGACCATTTTCATCGAAAAATTCGAAAATTACAGACATTTGGTCAAATTGATAAGCACTCCGTTCCGAGGAACTAGAGCGCCAAAAAGGAACCTAATACAAAATGTAGTATTTATTATGTAATATAAAGGAAAACTTGCTTTTAATTCGAAAATCTTACTATTTAGCTACAGGAACATGTTATATCGTTTGAAAGGAAATTTAATTCTCTCTCAACACATCATATGATATACAGGTCATTGCATTTGATAAAACGCACTTTTTATCGTTTAAGTATGTCTCGGAAACGCCTCGGATTTTGAAAAACTCTGTATGATCAGGGACGTATGTCATTATAATTGATTGATACAAGGGACATTGGTAATCCATACCCATAATTTTCGGCTTTCTAGGATTCCAGTTAATGAAGTGATGAATGCTGAATTGAAGTTTGCACAAAAAGGGAAGTAAATCAATTAAATTCTCGAAAACAGCTAGAGATAGGGATGTGGAAGTTCATACAGAATTAGGTCATACAGAATCAGGAGACTACGTCGAATGGGAAAAAGCAACAATATATGGGGTGTACCATTCGAAATATCAAAGTTGATAGCACTTTTTGATATAAGCGGCAACACCGCAGCGTTGAAAATATTCTAGATCGATAGAGCTGTGGCTAGTAGCCAATGTGTTCTGTTTTAGTGTAATTCATGATTAATAAAAAAAGAAATTGGTTCGAGCCCTGTGGATAGGAGCTTTTTGACGCTCTTGTTCAAACAGACAAATTATATATCTTCGAAAGTATTGGTTTCTCAGAGATGGGAATTATATCAATGGATTCCTATGATAGAACTGCATCATGAAAGAAATTAAATTTGAAAAAAGTGTCGTTTAAAAAAAATGCTTCTAAAATTATCTTAAAAAAACAAGCCCTGTGGACAGGAGCTTTCTGGCGCTCTAGTTCAAACAGACAAATTATATCTGGTATTGGTTTCTCAGAGTTGGGAATTATATCAATGTATTCATATGATATCACTGCATCATAAAGGAAATTTAATTCAAATAATAGTTTATTAGATAAGTAATAATAAATTACCTTGTAATCGATCAAAAATTTCCTGATCTACGTTCACCAAACTACAGAATTATGCTTTCAATATTTACGTAATATTTTCAAACATTTTCGGGTGAGGTCCCCGTTGCATCGCTAAAATTCGAGTATTTCAACCCCAATATTTTTGAAGTTACAATATTCCCTTCTGTCAAGTTGACATTATGAGAATTCATACATAGAATAATAATTATATCAATCTGTGAAATACGATTTACATTGAAATTTAAAAAAAATCATATCTCCGAAAGTATTAGCTTGTTAGAGTTGAAAATGATATGAATGGATTCTTATGATAAAACTGCTTATTAAAAAAAAATTGATTTGGAATTTGTTTCGTAAAAAAAATTTTTTTTTTTGTTACTCCGAAACCATCTGTCCGATTTTGCCCAATAACGAACTTAGCCGAGATATTCATCCCCCAAACCTACTCTGAAAATTTCAACTCTCTAGCTCATTCCGTTCGAGAGTTATCGTGCTTACGGCCGGACAGAATGAATTCCGACCACGGATTCTTGATCAGTGAGTCGAACCAAATCGTTTAAGACCATTTTCATCGAAATATTCCAAAATTACAGACATTTGGGCAAATTGATAAGCACTCAGTTCCGAGGAACTAGAGCGCCAAAAAAAGAGCAATCTACAATGCTTCAACGCCTTAATGCTTCAAAAATTGTCATCAAATTTATTTATCAAGATTGAATGAGCAATCTGCAATGATTCAACCTCGTGGAATTGGTTGTTGCAACTTACACTCGGTGCATATAGTTTTCACAACTCGAAATACCTAAGGAAAGTATCATCGTAACGTCTAGAGCAAGGCTAGAGATAATCATAGCAGATTGTCCATTTATTCCTGATATTTTAGTAGGTAGTAGATTACGAACAACTTATTTTATAGTTCAAAATATATTAATAAAATACTATCCTCTTTTCATAATTTAAAATTTACCAGTTCCCACCACTAACACATTATTTGCTGTATTATGAACCTTAACTCAAGAAAAAATGATTGATAAACAAATGTAGATCCATATTTCAGTATGTTTTTGCTAGCAACATTATGAAAATACTGTATATAGGAACATGTGTCACTACTGCATCTTAAAATAATTTGAATTCAAAAGTTGTAATGTAAAAAAAAATATTTTTTTTCGAAACTCCGAAACTATTAAACCGATTTTGCAAAATAATGAACTTGACCGAGATATTTATCCCTCAAAGCTACTCTGAAAATTTCAACAGTCTAGCTCATTCTGTTCGAGAGTTTTCGTGTTAACGGCCGGCCGGACGGCCAGACAGAATCGATTTCGACCACGGATTCTTGATCAGTGAGTCAAACCAAATCGTTCAAGACCATTTTCAGCCAAAAATTCGAAAATTACAGACATTTGGGCAAATTATAAGCACTCTGTTCCAAGGAACAAGAGCGCCAATAACTACCAATTTCAACCTACTTGACGGTATCGTTTATTATATCTGGATACAAATATCGTTCAACTTTCAATAAAACATAAATACAAATATGGGTCCCAATTCATTAAAATAATCCCATTTGTACCATATTTAACTCGATAGGTATTAAATATCGATTTAAAATCTGGAGAACTCTTACAGAAAAAGCACAGAGATCAATAAGATCAACGGAATTAAAAGTGCAATAAAACTGATGAGCACATTTTCACCAAAAATATGTTCCTTTCTGTTTCATGGTAGATTTCTAATAAAATCGCTTTCCGGCTAAGTTATAGATCATAAACCTCTATTTGGGACATAATGTTGAAGTATAAATTCAGGTTAATTTATATTGGAAACTGCTGGCTCTGAAGTTGGCAATAGAATGGGCCGGTTAGTCGGGGTCATTTAATTGTTTCCATTAACCCTAAAAACTTTTATGTCCTACGCCCCAGCCCTCAGTTTTCGGTTAAGTCCGGGGCCGCTTATTGGAAAATGACATGTTTACGAATTAACAGCGGTAGCTTCCTGCAAAACGGAAATTAATGGAGTCGTAGCCGAGTTATGAATTTTGATATTTCATATCACACATTAGAATCATATCTATATCATTTGATGAACATTTGGGTAATCAAACCTGAAAGGATCAGAATATTAAATGGTTGATTCCATTGGAGAATCACAATAATTGATGCTCTATTAAATTTCATTGAATTATGTACTCGCTGGCCCATCAGAATCGATTTCGACCATGGATTCTGGATCGATGAGTTGAACCAAATCGTTTAATACCATTTTCACACAAAAATTCGAGAAATACAGTCATTTGGGCAAATTGATGAGCATTCTGTTCTGAGGAACAAGAGCGCCAAAACTGGTCCACTGGTTGGCCGAGAATGGTATTAAATTAAATGATTAGTTTCGAATCACATACATACTATTAACTATAGGCAAACAATAAAAAGTGGTGCGATTGTGGATGACCCATTAAAACACATACACATACACATACACATTACTTTATAATTTATTCCGAGAATTATTCCTATAATAGAAATCAGTCGAATCGTACGGTTGTACCATGAGAACCATGAAGCAGTTGACATTTTATCAAAAACGCCCTGTAAAGCAGTAATTTTTAATATTCAATAATAAAAGAAAATTGTATAGAAATATCGACTTAATTCCGTCCATAACCCTTTTCATAAAGTTAGAATTTCGATAGAATTGGAAACGAAAATGAAAAAGCTCAATAATTTGTGCAACGGAAATAGATCCTGGTACCCACTTGCCAAGACACCAAATCCTTATCATCGGGCCACAGAAACACTATAAAATGTATGTGAGTTCCGTAACTTGAACTTATATTACTACTGACCTTTGAACCTTTTTTCCAAATTTCCAATTTCAGGAAGATATTATCATTTCACATATTATTCGATCAAGTCTAAATCAAGAACTTGGCTGTAAAATAGGTTACATATCATAGAAAAGATATACCACTTCTCACTAGGTATTGAACCAATGTTAATAATGACGTATCGACTTGTCAAATTTAACTTCGAACGATCTAATTCATTGAATTATTTCCATGAAGTTTTTCTGACAATTTTGTTTACTACCCAGTCTAGTCTACGACTAGTAGTTGTACCGTCGGTCGAAATAAAAAAAAATGTTTAATTTCTCGGAACCCTTTGGTGTCCACCATTTTATCAGGGAAAGATCTATACCATAAGGCCTTATTTCTGGTGGAACTATTTATTGCTGACTACAAAGATTTTTGTCTGCTCGACTAGTTTCGGCGGTACAAACTCGCCATTCTCAAGAGTTGAGTAACAAGACAACTCCAAAGGGAAAAATTTCAAATAGTAAATTTTAAAAGATTTAAAAAGTTAAAAAATAAATAAGGAAAAAAATAAATTAAAAACTCACAATGCATTAGTCCTGTCACAGTTCCAAAATTGGGCAGAACAATCGACGCGGAAACATTTATCGATTATATTCTATTTTAAATTGTGACGTATTATATATTAAATGTTTCCCCGTCGATTGTTCTGCCCAATTTTGGAACTGTGACAGAACTACTGCATTGTGAGTTTTTAATTTATTTTTTTCCTTATTTATTTTTTAACTTTTTTAAATCTTTTGAAATTTACTATTTGAAATTTTTTCCCTTTGCAGTTGTCTTGTTACTCAACTCTTGAGAATGGCGAGTTTGTACCGCCGAAACTAGTCGAGCAGACAAAAATCTTTGTAGTCATCAATAAATATTTCCACCAGAAATAAGTCCTTATGGTATAGATCTTTCCCTGAAAAAAAATGTTGGTCAGTGACCCTGTCAGGAACGGAGTTGCTTAGGCCTATTCTTCAAATCCTAATGTAATTTAATATGGATCTTCCAAATATAGTTATCTTTAAATTCGTTTTGAAGAAAAGAGGGCACAGCATCAGACTCCATAAGAACTTCACGAAATTCACTGCATCCTAGCACAAACTTAACCATAAACAGAGAGCTTACTTATGTGAATGCAAAGAAAAAACCGTCTACTTATGCGCAGAAAGAAAAAAAAAAGAGGCTCAGTTTCAAAATTGGCCCTAGGGCCACTGTACGGAAACTCCAACTCGGAAAGAACGCTATTTTGCAGAAACCGACTAGCGCACAAAATTGCCGTTCGCAAAATCACACACCTCAAATAAAACTCAGATTCGTCAGCACCAGCAGCATCAATCCTCATATGCGTGGACCCTCCCGAGGGCTCATGTGTACAACGAAAAATGCCCGAAAGGGGCAGCGTAAAATTTGGCCCAAGGACCACGTTATGGACGCTCCATCTTGGAAACAACACTATTTCCTAGAAACTTGATTACAAACACAGATATTGGACATGAGGTGATAAAAAGGCCATTCGAGCCCTTCCCTGTCACACAACTTCCAGAAAAATGTTGAAAAAAAAATTAAAATCCCGCACATCGTTCATCCACTTACTCAATCGCCACCGTATTAACACTTATCAATACGAGCTAGAGACGACGGAAATATAAATTTTTCTCAAAACCATCCTGCGTATGCAGAACTCCTGAATAATTTTACGATTCCACACACCGTTCACCAATTTGGATTAGAAGTTTATTGTTGACAACAGAAATGGTTAGTCACGTTTTTTGTGTTCTTTGATTTTTTACTTTTAAAAAAAATGGATCAAAGCATATGTATTAAATTGTGCGTTAAAAAAAAAAGCACTGACGTGAAGTCAGTACTCTTTGGCGCGCGTGTTCACGGTGGCTAATTTGAATTGAATGATGAGTACTTCAAGCTCAGTGGATAGAGCGAGCCGAAGATCTACCCAAAGGATAGTGGACACCATTCACTGTCGGTTCAAAAATTAATAGTGCTGTATCTAAGCTGCCATCAGGATAGAGTAACAAAGTTGGAAAAGAACACCAGTGACTCTCCTTAGTCGCACAAGCTCCTAGAAGATTTGGGAGGGTCAGTATAATCCTAATCATGTTTATAGCACGCGCGCCAAAGCAGATTTACTTTTTACACTTTTTCTTTCATTGTTCAGTCAATCTGCTTTTGCGCTTGTGCTATAAACATGATTAGGATTATACTGACCCTCCCAAATCTTCTAGGAGCTTGTGCGACTAAGGAGAGTCACTTGTGTTCTTTTCCAACTTTGTTACTCTATCCTGATGGCAGCTTAGATACAGCACTGTTAATTTTTGAACCGACAGTGAATGGTGTCCACTATCCTTTGGGTAGATCTTCGGCTCGCTCTATCCACTGAGCTTGAAGTACTCATCATTCAATTCAAATTAGCCACCGTGAACACGCACGCCAAAGAGTACTGACTTCACGTAAGTGCTTTTTTTTTTTCAAGTTCCTTTAACAAATATAGCTTTCAATACAGTTTGGCTGTTAGCTTTACCGTAGAGCGGAAAAAATGCGGTTGTGGGTCCTCCGTTAGGGACGCAATTGCATCTTCTCCAAATCCGGACGTATTTTAATATAGATCTACCGAATATAGTTATTTATAAATTCGCCTCAGGGCCTCCATACACACATTTCAAATCGGAAACAACGCTATTTCCCCCAAACTGACTTGTGTCCGTGCACTGAATTGACATGAATATTCTTTTAAAACCTCACAATATCGGCTCATTACTCCCAACATAACCCAAACAACCCAAAACCATTCACTTCTCGTCTGCGCAAGCGCAGTATACTCGTGGCTGCAAGTCCTCCCAAAATTACACACTTCACAAAAAACTCCGATTCTCCAACACTAGTGGTTCAGGAGATATCGCTTCTTGAATCCACGCATGCGCAGACCCTCACCAGGGGATTCTATAGCGGAATAGCATCCGCCACCCCAAAACCCCAATCCTCTCTGACGAAAGCACCAGCAGTTAAATCACTGATGGTCTGCTCATGCGCATAACGAAAAATGCCTGTTAGGGGTAACATCAATTTCAAAATTAGCCCCAGGGCCACGGTACGGACACTTTAACTCGGAACCAACGCTACATCCCCCAAACTGACTTGTCCTTGCACTGAATTGCTATGAATATTCTTTTAAAACCTCATAATATCGACTCAGCACTCCCAACATAACCCATCCAACCCAAAAACAGTCACTTCTCTTCTGCGCATGCGCAGTCTACTGGCGGCTAAAAGTCCTCTCAAAATAACACACCTTACAAAAAACTCCGATTCTCCAACACTAGTGGTTCGGAAGATATCGCATCTTTAATCTACGCATGCGCAGACCCTCATCAGGGATCTGAATTCTATGGAGGAATAGCATCCGCCACCCCAAAACCCCAATCCTCTTTGACGAAAACTACAGCAGTTGAAGGACTTCTAATCTGTTGCGCATGCGCAATACGAAAAATGCCCGGAAAGGGCAGCAAAAACATATGTTTCGGCATTAAAAGCAAAGTATTCCGCAAAATAGTAGTAATTTTTATATTTTTTTCATGTCACGTGATCTTCACGAAATTTTGCAAAAGTGTTTGCTTTGGTCTTTTGCATCTAACTACTGAGTTTCAATTTAATCAGATCAGTATTTTTCGAGTTATCGTGAAAACAAAATTTTCAAATTTTCAAAATTTTTTTTTGCCACTTTAGGGCCGTCCGTTCAACACAAAACTTCGCAGGCATATAAAGGTCATGATTGTACAATCTGATGCCAAATTTCAGAAAGATCGAGTGATCGGTTCCGGAAATATTCATAAAAAACGTTTTTGCTAAAAACGGCCTTAACTCCGAAACCGCTCGGTCGATTTCGCTTGTTAACGAACTTTTCCGAGATATTTACGCTACGAAACTACCCTGCAAATTTCAACGCTCTAAGTAGTTCCGTTCGAGAGTTATCGTGCTAACGGCCGGACCGGCCGGCCGGCCGGACCGGACGGACAGAATTGAATTTGAACTCGAATTCTTCATCAGGGAGTGGAACCCAATCGTTTGAGACCATTTTCGAAAAAAAATTCGAAAAATACAGACATTGTGACGAAATGATAGCACGCTGTTCCTTGCGGAACACGCGCGCAAAAATTATATCTCCGAAAGTATTGGTTTCTCAGAGTTGGGAATTATATCAATGGATTCATATGATAAAGCCGCATCATAAAGGAAATTCAATTCAAATAATAGTTTATTTATCAAGATTAAATGAGCAATCATGAGAATGAGAACTGCACCATGGAGGAAATCAAATTAAATCTGGCCAATTTTGCCCAATAACGAACTTAACCGAGATATTCATCTCCCTAATCTACTCTGAAAATTTCAACTACCTACCTCATTCCGTTCGAGAGTTATATCTATGTCTATGGATGAAAAGCAGTCTCACTAGGGGAGAGCGGGGCATTGTGGGGTAGCGGGGCAAAGCGGAATATCTCTATTACAGCCAAACGAAACTTCGCACAGTGTTTCAAATAGCTCTATTTGATTGGTCATCAATCGACACGTGGTCTTCATATGCTATCCACACTACTTCTAGAATCGTTTAGGCAGTGTGACTGAAAGACTGAAACGAGCGTGTTCGTTAATAAAATCTATAGTATTGAACAGCAGTTTTTACGAGATCCTGAGCTCGAATAGTGTTGATTAATATTTCTTTTTGTAAAGGTTCTTTATATAATTAGTTATTGAAAATTCAAGAGAGATTGTGAAATAGGTAAGTATTTTCAGTTCATGTTTTGTAGTTTAAGTCACATTGGGGCATAGTGGGGAACATTGAAGGGGGCAAAGTAGGGTATCGCATGGACGGTACCCCACTTTGCCCCTTTTAATCCAACTAAAATATCATTTTCCTCCATTAACTAAAGCAACTGTTTTTTCAGGTAATATGGTTCGAACGTATAAGAGGACTACAGAACAGCATTCATGGTCTATGGATGCAATGAAGAAAGCGGTTCAAAATGTTGTGTCGGGAGAAATGGGCTACAAAAAAGCTGCCAACTTACACAACGTTCCTCAAACTACACTGGAACGGTATGTTTCCAAATACCGGTCCAATCCGGACGATACTATTTTCCAAAAAAAATTGGGCCATTTCAAATCCGTGTTTTCACCTGATCAGGAGAACGAATTGGTTGATTACATCAAACTAATGGAAGCACGATTTCATGGATTGACTTCGCGTGACTTACGAAAACTTGCTTTTGAATTAGCAGAAAAAAATGGAATCTCTCATAGATTCGATTCGCAGTCTGGTCTGGCTGGTAAAGATTGGTTGAAAGGATTGCTCAAAAGACATCCAGACATCAGCTTCAGAAAACCCGAACCAACATCAGCAGCCAGAGCTATGGGATTCAATAGAGTCTCCGTTGAACAGTTTTTTCAACTTCTAGAAAAGGTTTTTGACGAACATAAATTCACTCTACAGCGGATATATAACGTTGACGAGACAGGCGTTTCAACAGTCCCTAAATGTCATTCGAAAATCCTGGCTGCCTGCGGTAAACGGCAAGTGGGAACATTGACCTCTGCTGAAAGAGGAAAATTAATGACCACAATTCTTTGCTTCAGTGCAGTTGGCAATTATATGCCACCCATGTTTATATTCCCCAGAAAGCGTATGAAGGCAGAATTGCTTGACGGAGCACCAGCTGGATCTTGGGGAGAGTGTCACGAATCTGGCTGGATCCAAAGTCACTTGTTTGTCCTGTGGCTGAAGAGATTCATTGAGTGGTCACATTCCACCAAGGACAATCCAGCACTTCTATTGCTAGATGGTCATGCAACACATGTCAAATCTCTTGAGGTGATTGATTTGGCACGCGAAAATGGAGTGATTGTACTTTGTTTTCCACCTCATTGTACCCACCGACTCCAGCCACTAGATGTTGGGTTCATGAAGCCTCTCAGCACATATTATACAAATGAGGTAAAAAATTGGCTACGGTCCCATCCAGGACGCGTAGTCACACAATTTCAAACTGCTGCGCTATTTGGAAAAGCCTTTGTATCTGCATCAACTATGACGACTGCTATTAATGCATATAGAGCATCAGGTATTTGGCCTCTGAATAAGGATATATTTACGGATGCAGACTTTGCACCAGCAGAAACAACAGACAATCAGATGTCCCTAACTGATGAAGCCATTTCGCAAGGTGGCAACACAACTGTTAGAAAAGAATGTTTAGAAGTTGAACTTGATCATAATACGCCACCTAAACAAACAACCCCAAAAAGGCAACTTTCACCACAACCTGGTTGTTCCTGGATGACTGATAGACCCACGTCTTCTTTTACAACAACACCAGAACAAATAATGCCACTGCCCAAAGAGAGCAGAACGAAGAAAAGAGTAACGAGGCGAAGAGGGAAAACGGCAATCATTACGGAGTCACCATACAAAAACGAGCTGGACTCCTTGAAAAATGCCACAGCAATCAAAGAAAAAAAAAGAGAGTTACCAAGGACTTGGATTTCACATCAGATAAACAGAAAAAGAAAAAGAAAGACAGCAAACGGTCAGTAGGAGATGATGACGATGCTGAATGCTTATATTGTGGCTACTTATGGTCAGAATCCACAGAGGAATGGATTCGTTGTGTAAAATGTTCCCGTTGGGCACACTTCTCTTGTGCGGGGGAAGATGACCACGATAACGAAGCCACTCATTTATGTGCGATGTGCGCTAATTAATGAATTATTTTAAAAATGTTTTATTTAGAAACGTTGATGTATTTGTTCTTTTGTTTCTCTATAAATATGTATTTTTTTATATGAAGATTTTAATAATGAGCAGTTTTTTCTTATGCCAAAGATTTGTAGTTTATTTTTATTGTAATAATAAAGAATATTAAGTTTGAAATTTATGTTCTTAATTTTTTTATTGACTGTTTTTAACTACCCCACAATGCCCCATAAGATACCCCGCTTTACCCCCATGTATGGGGCATAGCGGGGCAAAATGCCATAACACATTTATGCGTCATATTTCATATATTTCTCGTGAAAATTGAGAGAAAAATATCTATGATCATTAGTAATGAGTTAAACAGTGATATTGAGAAAAAATTTGCTGTTTAATTCCAAGTTTTTTTCTTGTAGGTACACTTTAGTGTTAAGTACCCCAATATGCCCCACTCTCCCCTACTCTCAGATCTCTTACTAACTTCATGTTCCGTTCCGAAATGTAAGACTTTTCTGAGAAAAACTAATTTCGGAGCAAACAACTGAGATTTTTCTCACTTCGCTCACAATTCTTCGATTGATTTAGTCAGTATTATGTTCATTATTCCTATATTGAACATCCTGAGCGTGAACCGTTTTTTACAATATCGAAGAGGAAGAATGTGGAAAGGTCATGCATCTTTTGAATTTCAGAAATATCATCACAGGATGTTTCGAATTTTGCGTCGAAAATTGTGGTAAAATATTGGCCATAACTTCTGTTTTTCAAATTAGAACCCTATTCTCTTATGATTTTGTTGGAATCTGCGGTGAAAAATAATTATAGTTTTCTAACATGATTATGCTCCTAAATTCAATCATTTCTGAGTTTTTTTTTATTGAATTTAGGAGCATAATCATGTTACGAAACTATCATTATTTTCCACCGCAGAATCCAACGCAATCATAAAAAATAGAAAGAAAAAAAGAAAAAAAAAAAGACCTTGCCGCATTATTTCCCTTCGATATTGTAAGAACGGTTCACGCTCAGGATGTTTAAAATAAGAATAATGAACATAATACTGACGAATCCTATTCGACTTTTTTCAGGTTTTTTTCGAAATTTTTAAAACTATTCGAATGAATACAATGGTTTAAACAGAAATGTATTCAACATTGAATACTTGATCATACCAGGAATGCAATACTTGAAAAAAAAAATGTTTTCACCAAATTTATTCTCACTCCCTGTATAACCGGAGGTTCTTGGGCTTCGAAAATATTTTAGCTTTCTAGGTAAGGAATTTCAAGCAATATTATAATCCCAATTTTCAGATTTCAAATATGTACAGTTCACCAGAAACGTCTAATAGGCACTCGAAACTGGACACCCTGTATAGTGTTTATAATGGATAAATTGGTCTTTGGCGCTCCTGCTTCATATTGTGATTTCATTTCATTTGTTACTCACAATCAGATCTTCGTACAATGGTGGAATATTGTCACGAAAATTAATAGGATATTTAGGAACTTGCAGAAATATTGGTGTATGAAATTTATTCATATTTTATGTTTCGAAGATAATAACTTATACTGCACTCCCATCTTAACTACATGGGATCTATGGATTTCCATGTAGGAAATAATAAACTCCAGACTTCATGAATCATTCCGATATATTTTTTCGATTGTTTTGTCTTTTCTAATGACATATGTTCAAAATGATGAATTAACTACAAATGAATCCATTGTTTAGGCTTTTAAAATTTTGCCTCTGGTTATACATAATATCGGGAAATTTGTGTTATCTATCTCTCTTCAAGGATATGCGGAAAATATATAAAGGCTCGAGAAAAGCTACCTCATTGCAGTTCATCAAAAGTCAGGAAAATGTATGTGCCCTCTAGTTTCGCGATCTTCTTCGCCATTTTCAGTATTGGTGATTCACTCCTGCGGTTGGGAGGTGGTGGAGGTAAGCAATCATGATTTTATTTTCAATATAAGAAATGTTAATTTTTACAGTAAGTTGAAAGTTTGAAATACTGAATGAATTACATCAAATTTACTGCTGAGAGCAAATTAGGGAAGACCATATAAACAGGCATTACAGAACACTTGGTGCTAAAATCTCCAAAAGGTTTCAAATACTCGGATAATCTGCGTAAACTGATAGATGAAATAGAAGACCAGGAGCTAGATCAGAAATTAGTGTTATTTTTTTCAGTTTCATTTAATATTTCAGCTTTGATATTTCATTTTAATTACCATTTCTACATTCTTCTTGAGAGATAAAATAGAACATTAGAAAAAGGTAGATTGAGCATTATAAATAAATTATTCTTGGTATATAGTAAATCTCTTGAAATAATTTTTTGACGGTTTTAGTGAATCGATAGACACAAAACACGTCATTATTCGAACTATGATATTACACATATCTACCACTTCTCAACGTGTCTAGAGAGATATTTTTTAATATTTGCAACACGAATTTAAGGATGGGCATATTTCAAGTAGTGGATAATTAGTCTAGTCTAAAAGTGCTTTTTAGGTCAAAATTTTTGCGTATTCTCCGAAATTATGATTGAGGTGTTATTCGATTCAGAATAGCATGTAGATAGTTTTTGAGAGAATGCTAAAGCCGCTCGAAAAAATCGCAATAGTTATAAACAATTGTGTGAGAAAAAAGAAGGAGGTTTAGTTTTTGCCAATATCTCAAAAAATATTCGAGATAATTCAAATTTGAGAAGAGATGAGATGAGATGAGAACTGTAGGACCAATATTTATAATTTTCCTGGAGGGTTGAAAATACGCCCGAAAACGGGTACTCCGGGGTGTGCAAGCCTCGCCCCTTTCGTACCTTTGATGAATAAATATTATTTGAACTTGTTACATATGGAAATAAAAAAATTAAAAAATTCAGGCGCCTGCAGGATAGGTCAAGGAACAATAATCCGTTGTCCAAAAATGTTTATCACGATTTTTCAATTAGTTATCAGTTAGATAATTAACAATTTTTTCTAACACGAACATTAACATTGCAAGTTCGATAATTGTTATACTGTTAATCTGAGAATTTTTTTCCTTTCGTGGTGCTATGTTGCAAAGGTCTTAGAATAGATTCCTATTGGAAAATTTTAAGAATTGTTGATTTTCGTTTTGTTATGAACAATTCACTCAAGTGAAAAATTATCAAGCTTTAATTTATAATATTACTATCAATCCGTTTTCTTATGATCAAAAAATACTTAAACATGATTTTTAAGTATTATTATCTCCTATTATTTAAAAACATGTAATAAACCAATGTGTTGTTCATGAGGTAATTCAAGATTTTTTTTTTAAAACATAATTGAAGCTTTATAACAATTTTTCAAATTTTCTAACGGAAATCTATTCCAACTAATTGAAAAGTAGCAATGAACATTTTTGGACCACGGATTATTGTTCATTGATCTACCCTGCAGAAGCCTGAATTTTTTCAATTTCTTATTTTCATATTTAATAAGTTTAAATTATATTTATTCATGAAAGCTCCAAAGGGGGCGAGGCTTACTCTTGCCGAATTACCCGTTTTCGGTAGTATTTTCAACCCGCTGGGAAAATTATCAATATTGGTTCTAGTTCCGGTAGTTGGGACTTTTTTTCAGGAAATTTCCTCCACTTCTTGAATCTTTTTCAAAATTTGAATGACATCGGATAGTTTTCCAGATATTGGCAAAAAACCAAACCACCTTCTTTTTTTTCACTTAATTGTTTATAACTATTGCAATTTTTGCGAGCGGGCTTAGCATTTCCTCAAAACTATCTACATGCCATTCCGACACATGACACCTCAATCATAATATTCGGAGAATACGCAAAAGTTTTGACCTAAAAATTACTTGTTGACTAGACAAAATGTAGATCGCCAAAATGTACCGGGCCTATGGAAATACATAAGGATATTCGACATATTCATTCAATAACATTTATGGCTTGTTTTATAAGCATAGGGTTCGGTTCGTTTTAGGTCGCTGGCGAGAAGTGTGAAACGGTAGTCCGTTTTATATTCGGTACCGAACGGAAACAGTACAGCACCTGCCTCGACACGAATAGGTTTCAATCACGTGTGAATTCGTGTGCAGGAAACACAGATCAACCGAGGCGTTCACACAAACACGGTTTAGTTTCGGTTTTAACCAAGTAAATATTTACCGAGATATTAACATATGTGTTTTATGGTTTTACCCTCAAACTGAGCTAATATTTTTTAATTTTTCCTAAATTGTTTTCACATAGAAATATAAACATAAGTACATAATTTCGGGATTTGTTGCTATACCAGTAGATATTTATGAGGAAATGATGGGTTACCAAATGTCAATGTGGATCGACTGATGTCTGCAGTATATCTAAACCAGTGCTGTAGGACAGAACTTTCGAGAAATCTAATTGATTTGACGAAGCGAAAAAATTCGACTTGCGATTTCTGTTTCAGAGGAAAACATAAAACCTACTATGAACCTTGTGTCAAACGTGTATATGTGAAAGGGTTTATTCGATTTCGGTTGAAACAGAAAACGAACCGAACGGAATGAAACCGTACGAATGTAAAGCAGGCCTGAAGATAAGAATTCGTACCTAAATTTTTTTTCACGGTTATTTGATATATAAATTTTATTTATTTCATCAAGGCTCGTATCTTCAAGATGAAAATATACTATCTGAATTGATGATGTCGAGAAATAAAAGAAATATTCTAGAACTATGTAGGATTTTTTTCAGGGTTCCTCAACGATATGGGAAATTTGAGATATCACTATAGAAATGGTCGTGCATTAGCGGTACCAATAATACAAAATAATATACCATAATTATGTACTTACAAAATTTTTCGGGAAATCATACAACTAGTCTTCGAGAACACTACACTGATGGAAGAAATAAGAGAGTTGCATTGAGCGTCTGGTCAATTCCATGATGATACAACAGATAGAGTCGATAAAGTTGCGACGACACTCGCTTAATTCAATTTTATGATTTATCCGCGATTTTGGACTGAATACACGTAATGGCTAGCCTGCAAAAACAGATGTGCCGATGTGAATGGTATTTTAGACAACACCAGGTATATGAGATACAACGTAACTTTTATGTCTTTTAGGCCCTATCTGGAACAGTCTTTAGTATCGCCCGAAATGAATACAAATATCAGTTTCGTGGTATCGCGGTTTCACAGAAGATATATGCATTTTCCTCGCAAGTATACTACACTAATACATCATGTGTAAATAGTAAAATATTTGGGCGATGAAACGCATGAGTTGCGTGTTCGGTAAATATAAAATTGGACACTTGGACTCGGTTTTCTTAAATATAAATTATAAAATATATTTTACTATTGTTATGAACATTTCAGGAAAACTACTTAAAAATTTTCGGCGTGTTATGTGTTTCGTAAATATACTGATATTTTACACGTGAACGCTATAGCGTTGAAAAAACCTATGACTATGGACAAGACGATCATAGATATAGACACCATTCACAAACGCCGATCTTTCTGATTCATCTCTATCAATTTTCTTGAAATAAAAAGTTGCAAATTTATTAACAGTGGTGAATTAGTACTTCGAATCTTAATTGATACAGTAAATGTTTGAATACATTTGTCATATTCGCATTCCTTCTTGCACTTAAAACAACTCTTTGACTACTTTCGTGGTGTAATAATGCAACCGAAAATGAAGCCGCCATTCCGTGACGTGAGCTGGCGTGAGGGGACAGTAACGAAGCAAACACAGAATACCCCTGATTCTCCGATCTCTTGCAAGAGCTTATAAGAAGTCTCCCCGAAAGACCTAGGAGCCCTAGAATATTCAATTCAATCAATCATCATCAATCATGTCTACCTTCATTAAGTTTATATTTTTGATTGCTCTGCAAATAAATATACATTATCATTAATATTAATTCATTTGATATCAATATTAATCTTTCAAATAAATACACCCTCTGAATAAGTGCGTTATTCTGGGGGAACGTTTTGCTACGGTGATATATTTGATGTGAAATAAATTATATAAAATTTGAATTGAATGATTCCTCATTTCTTCTCCGTAGTGTATAGATAAAATAAAAATTCTCACAATCCTAGCTTTAGGAAACATAGGAGGAGCAGCTGGTACTCTCATTGGCGGAGCTAATGGGGTAGTAGGAGGAGCAGGTTCGAAACTTGGAGGGTTGATCCTTGGAAAAGGACAGAACAATGACGCTCTCTTCGATTCATCTTCATCTTCCTCTTCCTCTTCGTCCAGTAGTGGGGAGCATCAAAAGAAAAGGAAACAAGGCAAAGGAAAACAAACTGGACGTGGTATCCACAGAAACTCTGGAATTGGTTCCCGAGATGGAATAGCAACACCAATTCTCAACCTACTAGGTAAGTGTTTTGAGGTGCGTTTGATTGCCATATTTTTTCCAAAGAAGCTTGCCATATACCTTTTATGTCTCTATTTATTGCAATTTGGTATGAGATGACATATTTTGCTGTTCCTAATGAACCAACGAACCGGTGCCTTCATCACTACAATGCGAAGAATTTATTGCAACTTGTTCTGCTTGTAGTTACAGATTCAATGTTTACTGTTTTCCGATTAAATAATTTAGAATTATTCACCTCTAGAGAGAATTCCACTAAACACTTTGGCGTCCACGAAATTGACGATTGTCCATATCTTACTTATGTAGAGAATCGGTCAAAGTGAAGTGTTCTGTTACAACCTCCATATTTCTCAGGGTTTCAGGATTCCATAAATTGTATATTCACGCATCTGCTAGCTGTATATCTAACCTGAAGCGTAACTGATGCTGTTCTGGACCTACGAAGCCATACCAATCGAACAGTGTGAATTGATGAAGCTACAAACCAAGGATTCGCAAGAGATAACAGCCTAGCATCCAGGAAAAAAAAATACTTTTTCGTCAACCTCTATGAATAGTGACATTTTACGTACTAATTTGCGGCTGCAAAATCGAAATTTTTGTAGTCGGACAAAAAAGCAAACACTATTTTGTTCGGTGTGGTCGCTATGTATTTCAGAATAATACGGTTCAATACAAACAAAAGTGTCTGTAAGAATAACTGTCTGTCGCTTTGACACTTTGGATACATCATGATACGGTTCAATACAACTATAAGTGTATGTGAGAATAACTGACATTTGCTATTGTGAAATTATTTGAGTAGTCCGAAATTCATAAATGTATGTAGAGGTCAATAATAGACAGTGTTTCCTCCTTGGTACATAAATATCTACTCACAAAAGTTCCAACAATATAGATCCGAACGAGTTTAATTCTAGAACTTGGCTGCAAAATAAGCTTTCGAGGGATTAAGTGATATGAGACAAAAAATATCAAGAAAATTCTATGAAATCATTGAAATCCTAGATTTTTTATGAACGTTGCAGATTATTTTTCAATTCAACTATAGAACATGGAACTCTTCTAAAAATTCAACTTTTCAGGTTTAATATTCCATTTACTGAATTCTGAGAATATTATCTCCAATTCATTGGAATACGTCCAATATACCCTATTTTACGCATTTCGAGTCAGTATTGCGTTTACTTATATATTGCGTATCAATTCTACAAATAAAACCTTCCTTCAGCCGAAAAACACAAGAATATCCGATCGAGAAATATATATTTCGATTCATCATAATACATACGTCCAATATGCCATATTTGGTTCGCCTTGACCAACGAATGGCTTTAAATATCGATTAAAATATGTCTAAATAACAGTTTTCCAACTTTTCCTCAAACTGAAATTCGAGAATATTCAAAATGATTTTTTTGGTAAAAATTGTGATATTAAAGATTATACATCACTTTTCCATGGTATGTAGTTTCTATATAGACAATTTTGGATTTTGGTATATCCTGGAATCTTGCTAAATCCTGGAATCTTGGATGCCCTAGACCCTAGAGTATATTATTCGGATAAACATATCGTTCAACTTTCAATCAAACCTAAATATATGCGTCCCAATTCCTCAAAATAATTCCATAACTACCATATTCAACTCGTCTCGATCAGCGATGTGTCATCTTTTAAAAAAATTGCTCTTCCCTTATAAAAATGACATAACATTTCTTATTCTATTTGATATTCAAAATATATCTTGAAATTCGTTTGTTACGCATCAAAAATCCAAAACCGTTGGTAACTTTGTTGTTCGAGTGTAAAACAGTGGACCACTATTTATACTTGAATCATTATAATATTTCGATATTTTGCCTATATCTCGAACAAAATAGATCCGATACAGATTGAATCTGAAATTGGCTATAAAAAGGTATCGTGGCCATTCTGTTGGAATTTTGAAAAATCATCTCTCCGAAAATATTCTTATGATGAAACTGAATCTTAAAAGAATTTAATTTGGAAATTTCATCTGTCTAGCACATTCCGTTGAAGACTTATCGTGTTAACGGACGAACGGCCGGCCAGACAGAATCAATTTTGACCACCGATTATGAATCAGTGAGTCAAACCAAAACTTTTAAGATCATTTCAGTCAAAGGTTCGAAAATTACAGACCTTTTTGGGGCAAATTGATGAGCACTCTGTTCCGTGGAACAAGAGCGCTAAAAATTGAAGGCTCTCGCACAATTTTAACGTTATCTGATGAATTGTTTCAGAGATACAACTTTTCTAATATAATTTTTCAATTTTCTTGTTCCTCACAAAATTTTGCATGAGTGACGGTAGTTTTCAACTAACTTTAATTCGATCAGATCATTATTTTTTGGGTAATTTGGAAAACAAATTTCAGATGGCTATAACTGTGACACCACTCTGTGGATTTTGAACATTAACGTTCTCAACAGGCTCATTTGATCTCCAATAAATAATAGTTTAAAAAAACTAAAAAAACACGCTTTTATAGCTAACCGAACTAAAAATTAGAAAATAATTTTTAATTTCAGAGAGTTTATAATACAGTAGTAGAAGATCGAACAATCAATCAGAATTTATCACCTCAAAATAAAATTATAATAAAGTTTAAGTTATTAACAAAAGAATTCAATTCAGAGTAAACAGCGTGGGGTGCTTGATAAAGTAAATGTAGCAACCATTCTATTGGCAACTATCTATGAGAAGAGAGTTATGAAAAGTAGTAAAATGCACCCCACGCTTTTTACTCTGAATTGAATTCTTTTGTTAATAACTTAAACTCTATTATAATTTTATTTTGAGGTGATAAATTCTGATTGATTGTTCGATCTTCTACTACTGTATTATAAACTCTCTGAAATTAAAAATTATTTTCTAATTTTTAGTTCGGTTAGCTATAAAAGCGTGTTTTTTTAGTTTTTTTAAACTATTATTTATTTTTCATTTTTTAGTTCGATTTATCAATAAGTTATTTGTTGACATGTGGTATTGAAATGTCTCACAAATTATTTCGCAATCTCATCATTTCATTCAAAATTTTATTAATCCTGGCAGTCCCAATAAGGATAATGGGAAACTGTTCGAACATGTTAGAACTGTTAGAATATGAGCCCAAAATGATATATCGCATATACGGCGGAGTATCTGTCTGCGCTTGTCGCTCATGCGATATCGCATCAGTATGAACTGCACCTGAAACATCACGTTGCAAATTGGCGGAGGTGCCCGGTATGAGATAATAAGCTATAAATAATAATCAATTTTTGTGGATAATAAGGATAATGGGAAACTGTTATCAAATTATTGCATTGTCATCGGTTCTTGATACGTATGCAAAGTTTCAAATTAATCAGACTTCTGGAAACTGGTGAAAATTAAGTTCAAAGATTCCGTTACATACATACATAGTCAGATACAACCCAAGCTAATAATAATAATAAAAAAAAAGCGTGTTAAAAATACACTGCAAATTTCAATCCTCTTACTCATGGAGTTTGAGAGTAACCGTGCTGACGGCCGGCCGGAGAGAATCGGAGTCTTTATCAGTGAGCCCAACTAATCGTTTCAGACCATTCTCGGCCAAAAATTTCAAAATTACAGACAATTGGACAAATTGAAAGATACTTTGTTCAGGAGAACAAGAGCGCCGCAAGGTGATGGCTTAATAGGTGAAGAAATGATTATTTATGCAGCATTAATTAAATTGTTTTCATCAGGCCTGTGTGAAATTTCGTTTAGACTATTTTTCATTCATTCAAGATTGACCCTGGCGAAAAAAACATCCAGACTTTCTCAGTCTCAAAACGAGAAGTTCTTAAAAATCTACAAGGGTATATATTTGTTGACATCATGGATTTTTTAATTAAACTTGGTTTGATACAAATACATATACTCCATTCACTTTTATAAAGTCTCCCGGTTGGCCATGATTTAGGTCTATCACGTTTTTGTAACTAAAACACAGGCAGGTTGGCACCACTGAAATATCGTCAAGGTCAAAATAATTCGCCGAGACGTTGCCAGTTTCTACTCTCAACATAATCTTCAATCTTAGACAAGATATTATCACAGGTCATTATCTTCGAATATAATAAATAACTCTTCGCTTTGAAATTGAATAAGAATGACTCGGGTTTCGTAATACTACTACATTTTGAAACTGTTGTATTTCAAGTTGTGCAACAAGGAATTTAAATGTCTTCTGTATGCTTATTTCTTGAGAACTTCGAAGATTGGGGAATTCCATAAGTACGTCTGTTCGTTTAGAAGTTTTCCTGTCGGGTTATTCAGGTACTTTTATTATTTGTTCAAATGAACTATCACAAAGTAACGGACTACTCTATTCATTATTTTTCAATAAAATTCCAACACTTGTTTCTTGATCTCCATACAAGAAAATAGCATAATTGAATCTTCCAACCAGTTTATATACGTGAAATATTTCCAGTAACAACAGACGAAACATTTACTTCCACAGTCGCCAGGAATGTGGAATTATTGAATTCACAAAATATCTTCTCAAATTAATTATTTTTTCCGAACTAAATTCACATTGTGAAAATACGTAATTAATACGACTTCTATGTAGAGAGGACAACGTTGCGTAGTTATCTGACAGGAAAATGACTATAACCTAACACGTTCAAAATATACATGGTGAAATTGTCAAGTTTTCATGGCCAACCGGGAGACTTCATAAAATTGAATAAAAGTGAGATATGAGAGAATTATTTTGAGTATATTTTCTACAGCCGACAGACCGTCAGCCTTACCATATCGTACTAATTGTCTCTTTCAATCTTGAAGCGATTGAAAATACTAAATTTCGATTAGTTATTATTTATATCTTCCGTAGGATTAACTAAGGCTGTATGTCAAATCAGTTATGCAGGAGAAGCTGCCATCGAAAGAATAGGAGGTTTGGTGATTGGAATGAACTACGAAGTTCGGAAACTGGATCATGCCATTGCCAACTACATCACAGACAACATCGTTCTCAAAGCTGTAGATGAAGTGAGGAAGGTACACAACGATGTAGTCAAATTCATTGTAGGGACTCATGTTGCATTCACCAAGTTTGGAACGAATGCAATTATAGAATTATATAGAGCAACGAAATCTCCCATAAGGGAATTATTGGCATGTCACTGAAATAAACTGAATAACGACTAGTGCACAACTTTTTTTTACCTGTTTGATCAGTAAATCATTTCAAAGCAGAAATTTTTTCGATGGGGTGTACTAAGCTAAGTATTTATTCAATTGTACAGTAAACACGTTGGAAAAGTACTGTGGCTAGGAACTTTGTCGCGCTTGTTCATATTTATAGTAAGAGCTATCACCCATCCAGTTGATGAACTCGCCCAAGCGTGCTTGGCCCCAGAAAAAAAATATTCCCGATATTCCCAAGAATATAAATCTGACTGTAAAAACGAGCATCCAAAAAAAACTGGTTCACTTGTTGGCCGAAAAAGTTCTCAAACGAATAGTGAATACATTTACTGTTGGGTCGGGAATAAACAGTGCTGTACCTGTGGTGGCGTAAGGACCCATTCAAAAACATTCATTCACTGTTGGTTCGAAAATGAGCAGTGCTGTCTGTGGTGGCGTAAGGTCCCATTCGAATACATACATTGACTTTAGGTTCGAAAATGACAGACATTTGGGCTAATTTATAGGCACTTTGTTCTTGAGAAAAAGTGCCCCAAACAGTGATTGCCTAATAGGTGATGAAATTAACATTCATGCGACATTGATTGTTTTATTTTCATTTCGTTTAGACTATTTTTGCGCGTATGTTCTGGAGAACATCGCGTTATCATTTTGCCCAAATGTCTGTAACTTTTGAATTTTTTGACGAAAATGGTCTCAAACGATTGGGTTCGACTCCTCGATGAATAATTCGAGGTCAGATTTGATTCTGTCCGGCCGGCCGTGGGGCTACCATTGTTATGGCTACGATTAAGAGTGTTCAATACAGGAGAACGGACAATAGAATTCACCATGGTGAATTCGATTGAGAGTGTCCAATGCAGGAGAATGGATAATAAAAAAATACGCGCAAAAGCTCCTGACTTCTCGTCAATGCATGAACCTATTTTTATTCACTCGATATGGCACTCTATATAAAACATCTAGCCTTCCATGATCATAAAACGAGAAATTACTCCACTATAAATCTGACAGTAAAAACAAGCGTCCAAAAAAAACTCCTCCAAAAAAAACTCGTCCAATTTTTCGAGAATGGCCTCAATCGATTATTTTCGACTCGAGTACATTCATTCACTGTTGGGTCCAAAATAAACAGTGCTGCGTCTGTCGTGGCGTAAGGGACCATTCAAATACATACATTCCCTGTTGGTTTGAAATTGAACAGTGCTGTGTCTGTGTTGGCGTAAGGTCGCATTCGAATACTTACATTCACTGTTGGTTCGAAAATGAAGAGTGCTATGTTTGTGGTGGCGTAAGGTATTTGTTCAAATTCATACTTTCACTGTTGGGTCGAAAATAAACAGCGCTGTGTCTGTGGTGGTGTAAGGACCCATTCGAATATATACATTTACTGTTGGCATTAATTGGTCAAACTGTAATTTGTAGTGGCGTAAGGACACAAATCAGTTCAATCATACAATTGTGCCCTGAGATAAAAAGATACTCTGTATAGCAGTGGGTTATTTTGAATAGTGTATTCTGAGAGTAATTTCAATGAAACAAATTACTCTAATCGTGCGGTTGTACCATGAGAAGCTATATGAGTTGACAATGTACAAAAAATATTCTGTATAGCAGTAATAATATCTAATAATATACCAGAATACTCACGCCTCACGTAATTTTAAGAAAAAATCTACCTAAATTCGTTCGACAACTGTTGTCTCGGAGTTATTATTTCAACCGGATCTGCGATGAAAGAGTTATGAACGAATTTATTTACTGACCTTTGATAACTTATTTTCAAATTTCAGTTTTTGTGATTTTTCGGTATTTCCCTAATATCTACTACAATATAGATCGATAAATATTTTATTCCATACAGATTCATTATGAAGAAATAAACCCCTAGTTACCGTAACTATAAACATGGTTATAACTCCCTTGGGAGTTATACGAGTATACCCATACTAGGCAGTATAGATCTTTAACTCTTTCTAATGATGCAAATCGACAATTTATTGTCTATTTTCAAATTTTCAATTGTCGAGTTTTTTTTCATTCAGTATGAAATAAAATTAATCATCTACCACGTGAGTTATTGGATGTTAACAACCTCGGGCACTTAACAATCCCTCGGGACTCACTTCCCTCGGGATTGCAATCTGTTGCCCTCTGAAGTTAACATCCTCATAACTCCCTTGATACATAAATAACTATTTCTTGCAGATTGTCAGCGTTAAATTGCTCAACGTACGAGTTAAAATTATATAAAGAAGATATTCATTGCAATAATAACGAAAGTGGATATTATGCACACAAAATTTCACTAACTAATTCTTCATCCAGAACTAGATTTACTTTTTCCGAAATTGGTTTTTACCGTTTCCGAAATTGAATTTACTTTTTCCGCATTTGGATTTACTTTTTCCGAAATTGGTTTTACTATTTCGAAAATTGCTTTCACTTTTTCTGAAATTGAACTTGAAAAGGTATAAAGTTATTGCGCATCGGGTCACGTGTACGATAAGCACTGTTACATTATTCTCAATTCGATAGTGCTTCTTCTCGACAGCTATTTTTGCGCGCTAGTTCTGGGAACATCATTTTGCCCAAATGTCTGTAATATTCCAATTTTTTGCCAAAAATTGTCTCAAACGATTGAGTTTGACTAACGGATGTCGAATTCGAGGTCAAATTTTATTCTGACCAGCCCACCGGCGTGCTGTTTTCACGATCACTTGAGAACGGAAAAACATAGCGACTTGAGATTTTCAGGAAGGTGGCGCGTCCAAATACGACGTACTGGACATAATCGGCCGAACGGTTTCCGAGTGAGGTAAATGTCCCAATTATCGACACAAGAGCGTGATCCTCAAAGTGACTAATATATTTGGACTTCAAAGAATGATTTTATATGAATGAAATATTCAGTTTCTACTTTTTTGAACCCTCAATTTTGATAAATGTACAAAAAACGAACATCTTGAAAGGGCGGAATATTCTAAATGAAATGAAGGATGAACAATTATCGACACTGTGGGAAATCCAGATTTCGGCATCAATAATATGCTTGTATTTATAGAAATGTTTATATATTTAGTGAAAATAATAGTTCAAAAATGTTCACGAAAACTAAAGAAACAAGAGAAATATTCATTCTCTGCTTAATATGAAAAAATATTCGATGTTCTTTGGTTGATCCTTAGAAATAAACGTTTTCATTTCAGGTACTTAGTGTAAACCAAAACAACCATCTATATTTGGCCATTTCCAGTTTTGACCACTCCTAGCCATGGCTTTGATGAACAAGGATCTTCCAGTGATATCTGTTATTAAACCAGGAAAATATTCAGTAACGTATTCAACAATTACCCAGTCAGCTATAGGTATTGTATCGTTCAGATACAGGCTAGTTTTATTCCTCTACCTCATCTCTGCATTTCCCTTTATTTCTACACATTCTTGCTATTCTTCTCTCTTCCTCATCATTGCATATCCTTTGGCTTCTAGCTATTCTTTCTACTCTTCTCCCTTGTTTTTCCCTTCGCTCTCCATTGTCTCCAATTTTTTCCACCGGCTTGGGAAAGACGCAACAGCTGCATTTTTGAAAGGGGTAAGAATATTTTCTACATATGATACTGTCTTTATTGGTGTTTTCTCTAGTATTTCTACCCTTTGCTCGGCCCTCGTCCTCGCCTCTGTCTTAACTCGATTTTCTTTCATTTCATTTCCAAGAGCTCTCTCATTTGATTCACTATTTTTTGCATTTTGTGTGCTTGCTCCACACAAAAATTGAGCTTCAAGAAGATAATCTGTATTCCCATCATTCTTACCATTCTATTTTTCGGGCATATCTTGATGTAATCCAGACAAATTGGTCATGGTCATAACAATCCAACAGTAAATCTACACTCAAGTTCTCTTCCGTTATATCCAAGAGAGACGAATTCAGGGAAAATTTTGCGATTTCTATTCTACTCGACTCAAAATTATTATTTGTGTCATGCAGAAGTTGCTTCCGTCGGGACACGCCATTTTTCATGTGTGTATTGCAGTCGTCTAGACATTTTGTTATCATGAGATAACTCGAAACTAAATACATATTACCAGTTATCACCCCAATCGAATCTTGATCAGTACTGAGAGCTATTCTGAATATTCTATGAGAGCTGATTAAAATAAAATAATAAAAATTGGTTCAAGCCCTGTGGACAGGAGTTTTTGGGCGCCCTTGTTCGAACAGACAAATTATATCTCCGAAAGTATGGGTTTCTCAGAGTTGGGAATTATATCAATGGATTCCTATGATAGAAATGCATCATGAAAGAAGTTAAATTTAAAAAAAGTGTCGTTTAAAAAAAATGCTTCAAAAATTATCTTTAACAATGCTGCAAAAATTGTCATTAAATTTATTTATCAAGATTAAATGAGCAATCTGCAATGATTCAACCTCGTGGAATGGGTTGTTGCAACTTAGACTCGGTGCATAGTTTTCACAACTCGAAATAACTAAGGAAAATATCAAGGAAATGTCCAGAGCAAAGCTGGAGACAATCATAGCAGATTGTCCATTTATTCCTGATATTTGAGTAGGTGGTGGATTACGAACAAATTATTTTGATAGTTCAAAATATATTAATAAAATACTATCCTCTTTTCATAATTTAAAATTTAATCAGAAATCCAAATTTAGTGTCCTCCACTGGTGATCAAGTAATCTAGTTCAGAAATTGCGGGAATAGGACAGGAATAAACATACAAATGACTTCTAGATCATATATTCAGCTACGTTTCGCAGATCTGCATCCGCTTCTTCAGGCCTAAAAACATCAAAATGACATCACTTATACAATGGTACAAACAAAACGATATAGTGGACATTCGGGAGGTTGCTTCGTCGGTTGATCTAAGCTCGGAGGACAAGGTGGACTATAACCTGGCCGATCAGTTGTGTGCTGAGATGGAGGAGAGGAGGAGGAGGTCCAGAAATATCATGGTTTACAACCTATCCGTTCCAGAAAATGTTAAAGGCGATATTGGTGTTGTAAATTCACTACTGTCAGAAATTGATCCAGCTGTAACTGCCGTTAAATCCATTCGCGTCGGCAAGGTAAATCAGGGCTACGCGTCTCTGAAGGTAACTCTTGCTAACTCTGATTCTGTGCTTAGTATTTTAAAAAATAAAAATAAAATTTCAAATAAAAATGTGAAAATACGCTCAGATTTAACCCCATTTCAAATTAAGCACATGAAAGATCTTCGACTTGAACTGGAAACTCGAAACTCAAAGGGAGAAAATCTAACAATAAGGTACATTAATGGAGTACCTAAAATTGTAAATTCCCCAAAAAACCATACCCGAAGGCAGAATCCAACTCAAAACAGTTAAGTGCTTATTATCAAAATGTGCGTAGTGTTAGGGGGGCCACTAAGCTGTATGAGCTCATGAAGTGTGTAAACGTTTGTCTTTATGATGTTATTATTCTAACTGAAACATGGCTTGATGATTCAGTTGGAAATTTGGAGCTACAGCTACATAATTTTAACATATTTCGTTGTGATCGATCATCGAAGACCAGCGAAAAAAAGGGTGGGGGTGGAGTTCTCATAGCAGTGAAGAAATCTTTAAAGTCGGAGATTGTCCTCACGCCGTGCTTAGATGTTGAAGATGTGTTTGTGTTTGTGCATGGTAATGGAATTACGAGTGGAACTATTTTGTTCGGTGCTGCCTACATGCCTCCTTTGCTCAGTCTAGAACATTTTGAAAACCATTGTTTGAATTTTGAACATGCTATGGAGCTGGTGAGACCTACCAATGTGATAATGGCTGGCGACTATAACTTGGGTTGTTCTGATTGGGTCAGCGACGAGTTCGGTGTTGGTGTCGCCGGTGATGGCGACTATCGTGCTCGGGCCCTTGCTGATACTTTTGGATTCTATAATATGCATCAAGTGAATTGCGTTCGAAATGTTAACTATAGATTGCTTGATTTAATTTTTACTCAGCAAAGTAATATAATAGTTGAAGCAGCAGCTGACATTTTGTCTAGGGTTGATAAACATCATCCGGCTATTTGTTTCAGTGTAGGGGACTATGATGATAGGTTGGTTAATTATGAAATTGTTACTTATAATTTTAAAGAAGGAAATTTTGGGGAAATGAATTCTTATTTTGAAGGTTTGAATTGGGAAGTCCTATTGCCGCATGACTCTCCTATAGATTCTTTAGTTGATACATTCTATGATATTTTAGATGAAGCTATTGAGAAATGTGTACCTAAATTATTTCTTAAGCGAACTAATTATCCTGCATGGTTTTCCGGTGAATTGAGGAAGCTTGTTATTGAGAAGAAAAAATGTCATATAAAGTACAAAAAGACCAAATCATGGGATGATTATCTTTTGTTTAGTAACCTCAGATCCCAGTGTAAGAGTTTGTCAGACACTTGTTACTCATTATATGTGCAGGACATCGAAGATAACATCAGAACCAATATCAATTCATTTTGGAATTTCGTAAATTCTAGGCGACATTATAATGAGATTCCTTCTAAAATGATTCTTGGTTCTGCTGTGCTTGACGATGACCATGATATTGTAAACGGATTTGCAGAGTATTTTAAGTCTACCTATGTACCTCTTTCTTATACAGCAGATACTGTTGATGATTGCATTTCATGTTCACATTTTGATAAAATTGATAACATCGGTTTTGACATATTGGAGGTAACCAAGATATTGACGTCCCTTGATGTAAAGAAGGGCCCAGGTCCTGATCAGATCCCTACATTAATGCTGAAGAAATGTACTTCGTTGGCATTGCCTCTTATGCTGTTGTTCAACAAATCTCTCATTTCGGGTACCTTCCCTTTGAAGTGGAAGAAGTGTTTTGTAAAACCTATTTATAAAGCAGGTAGAAGGGATGATGTTGTCAATTACCGACCGATAAGTGTTCTCAGTGCGATACCTAAGTTGTTTGAGCGCCTAATTTATGGTAGAATATACAACCAGATGATCAATCGAATTTCACAAAAACAACACGGTTTTGTAAGGGGTCGAAGCATTGAAACAAATCTGCTACTTTTTGTCCAATACTGTACTGATGCTATCGAAAATCGTAGGCAAGTTGAAGTTGTATACACAGATTTTTCAAAGGCTTTCGACTCTGTTGACCACTCCATTTTGAAAAGAAAACTTTATCGCTTCGGTGTATGTGGTTCACTTCTTGGTTGGTTTGATTCTTATTTGTCCCTTCGCACTCAGTTTGTCAAAGTTAGATATAGTACTTCATCGGAATTTCAGGTGTCAGCCGGGGTGCCACAGGGTAGCCATTTGGGACCTCTGCTTTTTTTGATATTTATCGATGATATAACCGACTGTTTCATTAAATCGAAGTGCTTACTATTCGCGGATGATTTAAAAATTTTTTCCGAGATCAATACAGTTGAGGATATTGGCTTTTTCCAGAACGAGCTGGATAATTTATGGAATTGGTGCGAGTTGAATAGGCTTAAGTTAAATGTCAGCAAGTGTAATCATTTGACAGTCTTCAGGCATGCCAATAGATTGGAATGCAATTTCTCTATCGGAAACCATCTACTTGAGAGAGTAACATGCATTCGCGACTTGGGAGTGCTTTATGATTATAAAATGAGTTTCAAACCTCATATTGCGCATATTATTAATAAAAGCACTAAATTATTGGGTTTCATCATTAGGCATTCTGGAGATTTCAACAATGTTGATACAATAAAGCGTTTATACATGTCGCTGGTGAGGCCAACACTAGATTTTGCATCCGTTGTTTGGTCACCTTGCTCGTATTCTGACTGTAACATGATTGAAAGGGTTCAAAATAAATTTCTTTTGTATATATCCAACAGATTGAGAATTCCTCGTCTAAACTATTCGGCAACTGAAATGCGAAATAGGCTTGATTTACCAATGTTATCTGTCAGGAGGAGGCGGGGTGACGTTATTCTATTCTGTAAATTGATAAATGGTCTCTTAATCTGTCCCGAACTTCTTCAACAATTCGAATTTTATGTACCACCTAGGAGAACTAGAGGCGGTAATTTGCTACACATGGGAAATTACAGATTCAACTACTCCCGTAACTCACCTGTTCCTAGAGTCAGTAGTAGTGTTAATATTGTAGCATCTGCCGGTTTAGATTTTTTCAACAACTCTTTTCCTGTTTTGAGAAAAGAGATATGTCTTGCGATTGTTGGGTAATTATTGCTGATTCAAGTTTGGTAATATTAAAGTTAATTGTTATTTATGTTTTTTTTTTTTTTTTTTGAGGATGCAGTCATCGATGGTACGTGTATACTTTCTCATGTCGCTTTTGTAATTTTTTTGCATGTTGATTTTTATTTGCCTCACACAAGGATGTATTTTATTTTTTGTAAAAAGGGTGTTCTACCCGTTTATTGAATAAATAAATAAATAAATAAAACAGCAAATTACCTCTATAAAAATAAGAAGTTCCAAAAACCAAAAAACAAGTCCAACATTGAACTCCGAGGTACAAAATCAATTCAAAAGCAATCTTTCAAATATCCAGAAAGGTACATCAAGCGCTACGATGAAAAAACCTAACCATAAAATGGTCGAACACAGAAAATCCTAACCCCACGAAAACCGTCATGTCATATTACAATTGTCAACCACAAGCACCACAAATTTCTTCTTTGTTGATATGGCAGGATAGTGTACACAATTTATCAAGGTTGTAATTTATTTCTTAATTACAGTTTCACCCTGTCTGTCCGCTCTGCATAAACATATATCTTGTCAAAATTGAATTGTATAGCTTACTAAGATGTTCAGAATCAGATCTAAAATTGACAGAGTTGTTAACATTAATGTGTATCATCTCTAAGATGTTCCTTTTCCTAAAGTGTTTTTCATTATCTAAGATTTTAACATTAGAGAAATCAACCCTGTGATCCTCTGTAAAAAAGTGGGAACACAAAGCCGTTTTCTCCCTATTTTTGACATCTCTGATATCACACTTATGCTGCCCTATTCTACTATGAAGATACTGTCTTGTCTGACCTATATATATTTTATCGCAATCCAAGCAAGGAACCCCATATATCACGTTGGATCTTTGACCATAACTGATCGAGTCCTTTATTTTACTATACAAAGTACTAACCGTTTTCATGTTGTAAAAGACTAACTGATTATTTTCTGTTTTTAGAGTTCTTTTAATTTTTTGAGAAAGTCCAGGAATGTATGTTACTCTGAAATAAACTTTAGTTTGTGTAGTTGTGGTTTCTTTTCTGTTCTTAATTTTATGTAATAATTCTGGGACAACCTTATTGATGAAGGACTTAGGATAACTATTATCCCTTAATATGTTCTTTACTTTTACAACATTCTGGTCATGATACATGGGATCACTTAACTCAACTGCTCTGTAAAGCAAATTATTGATTGCACCGACCTTATAGCTAGTTGCATGCGTGGACAGATAATTTAAAATTATACCCGAGCTGGTGGGCTTTGTATACCAGTTGGTAATGAGTTTTTGGTCTTCAGTTCGGAGCACGCATAAATCCAAAAATGGTAACGCACCCTCTCTTTCCACTTCTACTGTGAACTGTATCCTCTCATGATATCGGTTAAAGAACTCTACTGTTGCATCAACCTTATCACTTGGTAAGGCCATGATGGAGTCGTCAACATAGAACTTGAAGAATGGTATGTGAAAAGGCAATTCGCCTAGTACTGTCGTAACTAAGTCATTCATAACAAAGGATGCAAGACTAGGACTAGCAATTCCACCCATAGTGGTACCCTCAACTTGCTGGTAGGTGTCCCCATCAAATAAAAAGTAGCTGGTTTCAAATAGGAAATCCACCAATTTCAAAAAAGTTGCCTTGTCTAAAGGAGTATAAGCTGATATAGTTTGCCAATTTTTATTTATGATCTGTATTGTGAGGGTATGTGTGACGTTGGTGAACAACGAAGTTACATCTAATGAAACTAGGATGTAGCCAACAGGTAGGACCACATTCTTGGAGAAATCCACGAATTCAAATGAGTTTTTAATTTGGTGTTGAAAAGTTGTAGTCACACTACTCAAGGTCTCATGTATGAATTTGGCAATGTTGGATGAAGGCGAATCCATTCCACTAACAATCGGCCTGAGATGTAAGCCCTGTTTGTGTGTCTTACGTAGGCAATATAGACGTGGGGGAACAGCATTGTGTACTTTCATATTTCTCTTGGCTATTTCTGGAATGAAGGAGTTCTCAAATAAATTGTCTGTCAAGGCGTTAGCTCTTCTTTGAAATATGGATGTGGGATCTTTGGTCAAAATCTTATACGTATTAGTATCACTTAGCATGATCCTAACATGATTGACATATTCGTCACGGTACATGATCACTGTTGATCCTCCCTTGTCAGATCTGTTAACTATTATGTTGTTGTTAGTCCTTAAAAAACGTTTAGTCATACTGAAGTTTCTCATAACCTTATCATGGAGCTCCACTCTTCCATTAACTTTGTGCAGGTGATTGGTGAGTAAGTTGACAAAGTCAGATCTTAGAATATCTTTACTACCTTCGTCAGTCTTCTGGGAGGAGGGCAGATATGATGGTACGTAAGTTCAAAAGAAGTATTTTGAACTTGGAAATAGAAAAAACCTTATGGAAGATCAAGAACCTTGAAGGTGAGAGAGCACGACTTATTGAATCATTAGAATTGAAGTTATCAGGGGAACATTTCAACAAACTTAAGCACACATTGTACAGAGTTTTTAACACTTTGTTTCTTACCATAAAGCGCTCCAATATTTCTAAGTTGCAATCGTTGACCAGAGAGCAAATGCCTGTGGTATCGAGCGCAGATAATATGTCTAAGCGCATATACAATTATACTAATATCTGTTTACCCTCAGAAGTCGAAGAAACCTTACAGTATGGTCCAAAGTTCAATGTTCCTTTCAGCAAGAATGAGATACCTATCCCCAGAATTATAACGGACATGGAATTTTACATCTCCTCCCAGAAGACTGACGAAGGTAGTAAAGATATTCTAAGATCTGACTTTGTCAACTTACTCACCAATCACCTGCACAAAGTTAATGGAAGAGTGGAGCTCCATGATAAGGTTATGAGAAACTTCAGTATGACTAAACGTTTTTTAAGGACTAACAACAACATAATAGTTAAAAGATCTGACAAGGGAGGATCAACAGTGATCATGTACCGTGACGAATATGTCAATCATGTTAGGATCATGCTAAGTGATACTAATACGTATAAGATTTTGACCAAAGATCCCACATCCATATTTCAAAGAAGAGCTAACGCCTTGACAGACAATTTATTTGAGAACTCCTTCATTCCAGAAATAGCCAAGAGAAATATGAAAGTACACAATGCTGTTCCCCCACGTCTATATTGCCTACGTAAGACACACAAACAGGGCTTACATCTCAGGCCGATTGTTAGTGGAATGGATTCGCCTTCATCCAACATTGCCAAATTCATACATGAGACCTTGAGTAGTGTGACTACAACTTTTCAACACCAAATTAAAAACTCATTTGAATTCGTGGATTTCTCCAAGAATGTGGTCCTACCTGTTGGCTACATCCTAGTTTCATTAGATGTAACTTCGTTGTTCACCAACGTCACACATACCCTCACAATACAGATCATAAAGAAAAATTGGCAAACTATATCAGCTTATACTCCTTTAGACAAGGCAACTTTTTTGAAATTGGTGGATTTCCTATTTGAAACCAGCTACTTTTTATTTGATGGGGACACCTACCAGCAAGTTGAGGGTACCACTATGGGTGGAATTGCTAGTCCTAGTCTTGCATCCTTTGTTATGAATGACTTAGTTTCGACAGTACTAGGCGAATTGCCTTTTTACATACCATTCTTCAAGTTCTATGTTGACGACTCCATCATGGCCTTACCAAGTGATAAGGTTGATGCAACAGTAGAGTTCTTTAACCGATATCATGAGAGGATACAGTTCACAGTAGAAGTGGAAAGAGAGGGTGCGTTACCATTTTTGGATTTATGCGTGCTCCGAACTGAAGACCAAAAACTCATTACCAACTGGTATACAAAGCCCACCAGCTCGGGTATAATTTTAAATTATCTGTCCACGCATGCAACTAGCTATAAGGTCGGTGCAATCAATAATTTGCTTTACAGAGCAGTTGAGTTAAGTGATCCCATGTATCATGACCAGAATGTTGTAAAAGTAAAGAACATATTAAGGGATAATAGTTATCCTAAGTCCATCATCAATAAGGTTGTCCCAGAATTATTACATAAAATTAAGAACAGAAAAGAAACCACAACTACACAAACTAAAGTTTATTTCAGAGTACCATACATACCTGGACTTTCTCAAAAAATTAAAAGAACTCTAAAAACAGAAAATAATCAGTTAGTCTTTTACAACATGAAAACGGTTAGTACTTTGTATAGTAAAATAAAGGACTCGATCAGTTATGGTCAAAGATCCAACGTGATATATGGGGTTCCTTGCTTGGATTGCGATAAAATATATATAGGTCAGACAAGACAGTATCTTCATAGTAGAATAGGGCAGCATAAGTGTGATATCAGAGATGTCAAAAATACGGAGAAAACGGCTTTGTGTTCCCACTTTTTTACAGAGGATCACAGGGTTGATTTCTCTAATGTTAAAATCTTAGATAATGAAAAACACTTTAGGAAAAGGAACATCTTAGAGATGATACACATTAATGTTAACAACTCTGTCAATTTTAGATCTGATTCTGAACATCTTAGTAAGCTATACAATTCAATTTTGACAAGACATATGTTTATGCAGAGCGGACAGACAGGGTGAAACTGTTATTAAGAAATAGATTACAATCTTGATAAATTGTGTACACTATCCTGCCATATCAACAAAGAAGAAATTTGTGGTGCTTGTGGTTGACAATTGTAATATGACATGACGGTTTTCGTGGGGTTAGGATTTTCTGTGTTCGACCATTTTATGGTTAGGTTTTTTCGTCGTAGTGCTTGATGTACCTTTCTGGATATTTGAAAGATTGCTTTTGAATTGATTTTGTACCTCGGAGTTCAATGTTGGACTTGTTTTTTGGTTTTTGGAACTTCTTATTTTTATAGAGGTAATTTGCTGTTTTGTTTGTACCATTGTATAAGTGATGTCATTTTGATGTTTTTAGGCCTGAAGAAGCGGATGCAGATCTGCGAAACGTAGCTGAATATATGATCTAGAAGTCATTTGTATGTTTATTCCTGTCCTATTCCCGCAATTCCTGAACTAGATTATTTAAAATTTAATATTCCATACCACTAACACATTCTTTTCTGTATTATGAACCTTAACTCAAGAAAAAATGATTGACACTCAAATGTAGATCCATATTTCAGTATTTTTTTGCTAGCAACATTATGAAAATACTGTATGTAGGAACATGTCTCACTACTTAAGGAAGTAAAAGGTAATATTAACCTCTGTGGTCAACGAACAGTAATTTCTTTGATGATTCCAATATGTTCTTCTTTTCTATTGCCTCCATAAACTACATCAAAACAGTCTTGTATATTATCACAAATTCAAGAATCGAATACTTGCTTTCCAAGAGGAAATAACAACTATGAATTGACAATCTCTAATAGCTAGAAAAGATAACATGAATAGTGATCACAGACAGACTCTGTGTTCACATGCTGTGAATACATAGAACTTACGATGTATTATTGAAACTTTGAAACATCGTATCTCCGAAAGTATTAGCTTGTTAGAGTTGAAAATGATAACAATGTATAAGTGTGGTGTGTTGCATGTGGGAAAGAGGAATCCGAGGAATGTTGGAAGGACATCCATTGGCAACCACTGATCACTATAATGATCAGGGACTAATGCTAAACCTGGTCCGGGCATGTTCAGGGATTAATAGATAAGGCGAAGATGCTGAAGTATATGATTTCCAAGTCTGTTTTGCACTGTGACCCAGATATTTGCTGCAAAATCTACACAACAAAATATATTTACGTATATTATAGCTGTGTCTATGAGTGTATACATGTTGAACCGAAAATATATCTATATTATCGTGCGATATGCGTGAATATTCCCATTTGTAGTTAGGAAAACACTCCAACTAAAAGTTCGAGCTTTCATTCCAATTTGGGTGATCGGGTGATTGTAAATCAGAGCAACACACAATTGCCTGGAACAACACAAATTTGTATCCCGGTCAAAGTTGAAACGAAACGTTCATTGCAAATATATATTCACATGAATAATTGCATTTTGTCGAGTTGAATTCCTCGAAAAGTGCTTTGTACGTTTTCCTTTGAAAGAACAACAGTTGATCCATATATCCAATTGATTATGTCCCAGAACGAAAATACCGAAATGGAAAACTCTTATTCAATGTACATAGATGGTCGATAGTTCCAAACAAGATTCGGCAATTCGTTTGTAGCGAAGGCATTTGAGGCTTGGAATATTCGATATTGGAACAACGTGGAATTTAAGCTTTGAATTATTTAAAGAATGTCAACGAATTAGTGTCGACTCTTTCTATAGTGATTTCCTGACAACTTTCTGCGTGCTTGTATCAGTTTATTGACAAAGAGCCCTCAGACCTATACTCCATTCACTTTTATAAAGTCTTCCGGTTGGCCATGAAAGTTTGACACATTTCACCGAGCATATTTTGAAAGTGTTAGGTTATAGTCATTTTGCTGTCAGATAACTACGCAACGTTGTCTTCTCTACATAGAGGTCGTAGTAATTACGTATTTTGCACAATGTGTATTTACTTCGGAAATATAATGAATTTGGTAAGACATTATGTGAATTCAACAATTCCAAAGACCTGGAGACTGATGAAGAAAATTTTTCCTCTGATGTCACTCGAAATATTTCACCTATATAGACTGGTTGGAAGATTCAGTTATGGTATTTTCTTGTACCGAAATCAAGAATCAAGTGTTGAAATTTTAATGAAATACAATGGATAGAGTAGTTAATTACTTTGTAATAGTTCATTTGGAAGAAGGGGGAAATCCCTGTGGCTTAGCTTTGGCTCTCTTGTGCAATTTTTGACATATTTTATTATTTTAATAGTTCAAAATATATTAATAAAATACAATCCTCTTTTCATAATTTAATAGTTAACACTAACACATTTATTCTGTATTATGAACTCAAGAAAGAATATTTGATACACAAATGTAGATCAATATTTCAGCATTTTTTTTGCTAGCAACAAAATAAAAATACTGTATACAGGAACATGTCTCACTACTTAAGGAAGTAAAACGTAATATTGACCTTGGTGGTCAAAGAACAGTAATTTCTTTTGATGATTCCATTATGTTGTTCATTCCTATTGCCTTCATAAATTACATCATTAAAATGATTCAATTCTAAATCTACTGAAACATCATCCCCAATATTTGCACATAAATTATTCAATACGCAACAAGTCAATATTATTTTTGGTATCAAAACAGTCTTGTATATTTGTATATATTCACAAATTCGAGATGCGGAACCTTTTTTACCCACAAAAAATATTTTCAAAGTACAAATTATATAAACAAATAAGATGATATGAATGAACAGTGAACACAGACAGATAAAACTTGCATTCTGTGAAAACATAGAAGTATTAGCTTGTTACAGTTGAAAATGCCATCAATGGATTTTTGTGATGGAAGTGAATCTTGAAAAAAATAATTTGGAATTTGTAATGTAAAAAATATTTGTTTTCGTTAGTCCGAAACCATTGATTTAGCCCAATAATGAACTTAACCGAGATATTTATCTCTCAAACCCTCTCTGAAAATTTCAACTGTGTAGCTCATTTTGTTCCTTTGCTAGCAACTAAATGAAAATACTGTATACCTACAGGAACATGTCTCACTACTTAAGGGAGTAAAAGGTAAAATTGACCTCGGTGGTCAAAGAACACAAATTTCTTTTGATGATTCCATTATGTTGTTCTTTCCTATTGCTTCCATAAATTAGATCACAAAAAAAAAAAAGCACTGACGTGTAGTCAGTACTCTTTGGCGCGCGTGTTCACGGTGGCTAATTTGAATTGAATGATGAGTACTTCAAGCTCAGTGGATAGAGCGAGCCGAAGATCTACCCAAAGGATAGTGGACACCATTCACTGTCGGTTCAAAAATTAACAGTGCTGTATCTAAGCTGCCATCAGGATAGATTAACAAAGTTGGAAAAGAACACAAGTGACTCTCCTTAGTCGCACAAGCTCCTAGAAGATTTGGGAGGGTCAGTATAATCCTAATCATGTTAATCGCACGCGCGCCAAAGCAGATTGACTTTTTACACTTTTTCTTTCATTGTTAAGTCAATCTGCTTTTGCGCGCGTGCGATTAACATGATTAGGATTATACTGACCCTCCCAAATCTTCTAGGAGCTTGTGCGACTAAGGAGAGTCACTTGTGTTCTTTTCCAACTTTGTTAATCTATCCTGATGGCAGCTTAGATACAGCACTGTTAATTTTTGAACCGACAGTGAATGGTGTCCACTATCCTTTGGGTAGATCTTCGGCTCGCTCTATCCACTGAGCTTGAAGTACTCATCATTCAATTCAAATTAGCCACCGTGAACACGCGCGCCAAAGAGTACTGACTACACGTCAGTGCTTTTTTTTTTTTTTTCAAGTTCCTTTAACAAATATAGCTATCAATACAGTTTGGCTGTTAGCTTTACCGTAGATTGAAAAAAAATGCGGTTGTGGGACCTCCGTTTGGAACGCAATTGCCTCTTCTCCAAATCCGAACGTATTTTAATATAGATCTAATGAATATAGTTATTTATAAATTCGCCTCAGGGCCACCATACAGACATTTCAAGTTGGAAACAACGCTATTTCCCCCAAACTGACTTGTGACCATGCACTGAATTGACATGAATATTCTTTTAAGACCTCACAATATCGGCTCATTACTTCCAACATAACCCAAACAACCCAAAACCATTCACTTCTCATCTGCGCAAGCGCATTATACTCGTGGCTGCAAGTCCTCCCAAAATTACACACCTCACAAAAAACTCCGATTCTCCAACACTAGTGGTTCAGGAGATATCGCTTCTTGAATCCACGCATGCCAAAACCCTCACCAGGAGATTCTATAGAGGAATAGCATCCGCCACCCCAAAATCCCAATCCTCTCTGGCGAAAGCACCAGCAGTTAAATCACTGATGGTCTGCTCATGCGCATAACGAAAAATGCCCGTAAGGGGTAACATCAATTTCGAAATTAGCCCCAGGGCCACGATACGGACACTTTAACTCGGAAACAACGCTACATCCCCCAATCTGACTTGTCCTTGCACTGAATTGCCATGAATATTCTTTCAAAACCTCACAATATCGGGTCAGCACTCCCAACATAACCCATACAACCCAAAAACAGTCACTTCTCTTCTGCGCATGCGCAATCTACTTGCGGCTGAAAGTCCTCCCAAAATCACACACCTTACAAAAAACTCCGATTCTCCAACAGTAGTGGTTCAGGAGATATCGCCTCTTGAATCCACGCATGCGCAGACCCTCACCAGGGGATTCTGTAGAGGAATAGCATCCGCCACCCCAAAACCCCAATCCTCTCTGACAAAAACTTCAGCAGTTAAATCACTGATGGTCTGCTCATGCGCATAACGAAAAATGCCCGTAAGGGGTAACATCAATTTCAAAATTGGCCCCAGGGCCACGGAATGCACACTTCAACTCGGAAACAACGGTATTTCCCCCAAACTGACTAGTGTCCGAGCACTGAATTGCTATGAATATTCTTTTAAAACCTCACAATATCGACTCAGCACTCCCAACATAACCCATCCAACCCAAAAACAGTCACTTCTTTTCTGCGCATGCGCAATCTACTCGCGGCTAAAAATCCTTTTAAAATAACACACCTTACAAAAAACTCCGATTCTCCAACACTAGTGGTTCGGAAGATATCGCATCTTTAATCTACGCATGCGCAGACCCCCATCAGGGATCTGGATTCTATGGAGGAATAGCATCCGCCACCCCAAAACCCCAATCCTCTCTGACGAAAACTACAGCAGTTAAATGACTTCTCATCTGCGCATGCGCACAACGAAAAATGCCCGGAAAGGGCAGCATGAACCTCAAAAAAATAGGTTTCGGCATTTTAAGCAAAGTTTCCCGCAAAATAGTAGTAATTATTTTATTTTTTTCATGTCACGTGATCTTCACGAAATTTTGCAAAAGTGTTTGCATTGGTCTTTTGCATCTAACTACTGAGTTTCAATTTGATCAGATCAGTATTTTTCGAGTTATCCTGAAAACAAAATTTTAAAATTTTTGAAATTTTTTTTTGCCTCTTTAGGGCCGTCCGATCAAAACAAAACTTCGCAGGCATATAAAGGTCATGATTCTACAATTTGGTGCCAAATTTCAGAAAGATCGAGTGATTGGTTCCGGAAATATTCATTAAAAACGTTTGGACTAAAAAGGGCCGTAACTCCGAAACCGCTCGGTGGATTTCGCTCGTTAACGAACTTGTCCGAGATATTTACGCTACAAAACTACCCTGCAAATTTCAACGCCCTAAGTCGTTCCGTTCGAGAGTAATCGTGCTAACGGCCGGCCGGACCGGACGGACAGAATTGAATTTGACCTCGAATTCTTCATCAGGAAGTCGAACCTAATCGTTTGAGACCATTTTCGAAAAAAAATTCGAAAAATACAGACATTGTGACGAAATGATAGCACGCTGTTCCTTGCGGAACACGCGCGCAAAAATGATTCAATTCTAAATATACTGAAACATCATCCCCAATATTTGCACATAAATTATTCAATATGCAACAAGTCAATATTATTTTTGGTATCAAAACAGTCTTGTATTTGTATATATTCACAAATTCGAGATGCGGAACCTTGTTTACCCACTCAAAATATGTTCAAAGTACAAATTATATAAACATAGAAGATGGTATGAATGAACAGTGAATACAGACAGATAGAACTGGCATTCTGTGAAAACACAGATGTAAGATGTATTATTGAAATTTTGAAAAATCATATCTGCGAAGGTATTAGCTTGTTAGAGTTGAAAATGACATCAATGGATTTTTATGATTTTATTGCATCTTAAAAAAAATAATTCGAAATTTGTAATGTAAAAAAAATGTTTTTCGTTACTCCGAAACCATTGAGACCTATTGATTTGGAAGATCTAAAAAACAAAGTAAGGAATGCATGTAGAGCCCTTACTGCTGAGGTGTTGTAAAGTGTTACTTCGCGAGAACTAGTCCACAGAGCTTAAAGGTGTGTAGAAGGAGATAGTCAACATTTCGAACATATGTTTTAGTTATTATACGATTTTTTTTTACCCCTTTTTTGTGATTTTTTGTTTTTTTCACTATTCATTTTTTGTTTAACGTTCGGTAAAATAGATAGTTGATTTCAACTTCAGCAAGGTTTTTTTATTGATTTCGATTATGGAAGTTAAAATCAAGATTACACAAAATATCGTGGCCTACTGCAATTCTTCCGATTTTAAATTTCAATTGATGTTTTCTCCATTAAATAAAATGTAAAATACAAAGTGTGATACATCGTTCGAAAGGTAATTTAGAGCAGAAAAAAAATTGCACAAAATATATAGGGTGCTATAGCGAGGCTATTTGAGATAAAGAAAAATCAGAGTCACTGCCGGTCAAACCGAAAGTGATTTTCAATTTTTGTTTGTCTCAGTTGAAAGTTTCTTGAACGAATTGAAAATCGTCTAATTTTAAAATTGGTATCTTTTAAAATGGCTGAGATAATCCATTGGAACATGTATACTGAGACACCCGGTATTGTGTCACAATCGTCATATTTCATAACATCTCAGGAGTTGGATGTATTTAAAACTGGATGGTCCATCGCAAATAATGAAAGCGGAATGATACAAATTAATATGTAAATAGAAACGTTCATTTCGCTTCATCCCTAGAGGGCACATGGAAGCAATCTCAAAGAAAACCTCAAAAATTTTAAAACGAGAAACAAGCTCTACTTCCATAATGGAAAGCAAACATTCTGAGAAATTGGCTATTTCTCAGTCAATTCACAGATTAACTTTTCAATGTATTTGTTGATTGAAATGGAGTATTCGGAATGAAAATACCCTGCGGCGTGAGAACTATCATCTTCATTTCAGAGTCCTATGAAAACTCAGACAAGCAGAGGCGGCTCCCGAAGAGATTTGATTCACATGGAATACGTTTTGAATGAGAAATTTTAACCTCATGAGGAAAATGGCAAATATCATATTGTCGGACTGATATAGTAATTGACACCAGGTAAGATGATAACTATTTGCTTTAAATAAATACTAAGATCTAGACAACTACATACACCTATGGTCAAAATCCTGGAGTGCAGCGGCTGGAGTCTCGATCCTCTTTAACAAATGTCACAAGGAATATATAAAGACAGATGAACACAAGACAGAAAGATTCGTGAACTTAATGCTCTATATATGGCTACACTACTACAATAATAGCAGTGTGTGCACCCATGGACGATTCTACACAACAACTTGTAGATAAATCCCTACAATGGTCTTACAGAAACAATAGATGATCTTCCTCAACACCAGGAGATTATTAATACTGACGATCTAAATGCAAAGTTGGATCAAAGATCGAACATGAATTAGTAGGACAGTTTGGATAAATATGTGTTGACAACTCAAGAAAAATGCTCATGGATTTCTCTACTCTAAATTCTTCAAAAATCTTGAACTGATCATTATATGGTGGAAGCGAAGATAATATGTCCTTTTGGGATAGAACAAATGAAAAAACATCAAGAAACGGAAGAACTGAAAAAATTACCGGAAGAAAAGAGATATAAGATATTCCTGCTACAGCAGGAAAGTATTAGTAACCTATATCAAAACCGACTGACAGAAGAACTCAGAACCAGGTCACTAAAGTAGAAACTGAACGTGAATACTTACATTAAAAATTGGTTCAAGCCCTGTGGATAGGAGCTTTCTGGCGCTCTTGTCCCAACAGACAAATTATATCTTGAAAAGTATTGGTTTCTCAGAGTTGGGAATTATATCAATGGATAATGACACGTACGAGTATGAACATAGATCATATAATAATTCATAGATAGAATAATTATAGCATTCTGTGAAAACATAAAAGTACGATTCATTATTGAAATTTCGAAATATCATATCTCTTAAAGTATTAGCATGTTAGAGTTGAAAATGATATCAATGGATTTTTATGGTGAAAATGCATCTTAAAAAAAAATTGAATATGAAATGTGTAAGTTAAAAAAAAATTTTTTTTTCGTTACTCCGAAACCATCTGGTCTATTTTGCCCCATAACAGACTTAACTCTTTCAGGCACGAAAAAATTAAGTAAGATAAAGACCTGCTTGCATGGCACTTTAATTTAATGGAAAAAAGTGAATATTTCATAAATTTTCATCCCATAGTAAGCAATAATAACATTTCAAAGTTACTCTTGGAAAAAAAAATGGTGGAAATTGGTTTTGTCTAGGTAGTACGCTAATTGTACCACCGTGCCACTAGAACTTATGTAATCGCTTTTACAGAAATATTAACAAAATCAAGCAATACTTAGTATATATGTTTATTTATTCAGAAATATTAACTTCCTATGAAATAAACTAAAACAGTTTTTTTTTTCTTGCTCATACATAATGGTACGTCACAAGTAATGCATTTTCAGTCAGTACGAATTTGCATTTCTTTCGTACTGCAGAAGCTACATCTTCTACTAGTGGTACGCTCCGGCCGATGAGATGCTTCTTTCAGTCAAAGGTCAGCAGGAACATGCGGCTTATGTTTTTGGCGCTTTTGTTTTATTTGTATCAGAATCACTGTCAGAGTCAGCATCTATGCAAAAGGTTCTGCTCTCTTCGATCGCCAAATTTTCTAAGTTTTCTTGTCCTGATTCGGAACACGACGGATTATTATCGTAAATCATTTCCATTACTTCTTCTTCAGATATTTCACGAAGATTCAGTGAATTTAAATGATATTGCTTCATCTATAAAAATTGAGAGATAATATTACTCTACTTGCATGGTGGTACAAATTTTGAACAGTACAAAATGTTCATTTTATTTAAAAAACAACACATATTAATAGATATAAATATGATACTGTCACTTACGGAATGGTGAATTCTGGTGAGATACTTCAATAATAGTTGATTTTTCTTCAAATTAAGTACACTTTGTCACTTCTGAACACGGCACTGCATAAATAACCGCCAAGTGCGTTACGCTTGACATATGAGTGAAATTATAATGAATCTGTAATGTTCTCGTATAGCGTTGCCATATCTCAGTCGTTTAGCAAACCCTAACATTGACGTCTGTAGTACCAGTTCACAGTTTAAACCAGTGTGCATGTGGTGAGAGGAGATAGAAATGGAGGTACATATTACGTACCACTGTGCCATGAGGACCCTTAAAATGGTGGTATAAATTATATACCACCATGCTGTAAAGATTTAACCGAGATATTCATCTCCCGAACCTACTCTGAAAATTTCAACTGCCTAGCTCATTCTGTTCGAGAGTTATTGTAGAAACAAAATTTAAAAATTTTTAAAATTTTTTTTTCACAATTGATGGATACCTGATCAATACAAAACTTCGCATGCGTATAAAAGTCATTATTCTACAATCTGATGATAAATTTCAGATATATCGAGTGATCGGTTTCGGAAATATTTATAAAAAATGTTTTCACTAAAAACAGTCATAACTTCAAAACCGCTTGGTGGATTTTGCCCATTAACAAACTCGTCTCATATATTTACGCTCTAAACCTACCCTGAAAATATCAATCCTCTTACTCCTTTGGTTCGAGAGTTATCGTGTTAACGGATGGCCGCACAGAATCGATTTTGACCAAGGATTCTGGATCAGTCGAACCAAATCGTTTGAGACCATTTTCAGCCAAAAATTCGAAAATTACAGACCTTTGGGCAAATTGATAAGCACTCTGTTCCGAGGAACAAGAGCGCCAAAAACAACAATACACACAGCTGCAATTCAAGCTCTACGCCCAATGCCAACCAGAAAAAATTGGTTCAAGCACTGACGTGAAGTCAAAAGCTTTTGCGCGCATGTTCTATTGTCCATTCTCCTGTATTCAATATTCTTAATCGAATTGACCTTGGTAATGGCAAGAATTTTCGCGTTGGCATTCTACAACTGATAACCATGTTTGAATTGGTTCCGTTTTGTATTTTTCGAGTTATTGAGGAAATAGCAACCAAATTTCAGATGGGGTAACTACAAAACCGTTTGGTCGATTGGACGAACTCAAATTTCGCATTCAGAGGCACAACCTAACCTGAAAATTTCGCTGTCGCTGTCGCTGTCTCCTTCCGTTCTCAGCTTATCGTGAAATAAATAATATTAGTTAATAATTTTCTTTAAATTTTCTTGTATAAGATTCTGACAAAATTACACAAACGTCCTCGGTTTCGTATTCTACAACTAGTCACAAGTTTCAATTTGAGACCATTTTCAGCAAAAAATTCGAAAATTACAGATATTTGTCAAAATGATAACCCGAAGTTTTGGAATTATACCCTTGAGAAATTTTGTAGCTATTTCCACAATAAAACGAAAAATACGGAACCGATCCAATTCAAACATGATTATTAGTTGTAGAATGCCTATGCGAAAATACCTGCAAAATTACGTTAGGATCGAATAACTAGAAAACTAGAAAAAAGTCATTAAGAAAAATTCTATATATCAGAACCTATTCATCTGACATAGGTGAAATTTTGCGATAGCCTTAAAAACCTAACTTTACTGCCAAGTTCCAAGTTTGAACACAATCGGATCTATATTGTTGAAGAACAACCTTGAGTGAGAGGCGAGAAAAACAAATCTTTTAATAACTGGCTGATGAAAACGATTGAAGTAGTCGAGATAAATAAAAGAGCAAGGAAAGAGAACTGAAGAGAAAAATCAAAGAAACTAGAGATCGATTCTGGGAAGAAAAGTGTTACTCCATTGAGAACTATATTGGAGTAGTGCAATCTACAGAAGTATTTATTATTATTATTATTATTGATAAGGGGGTTACGTTGCACCGCGACCTTGAGATCTATTGTGCCCCCCAATAGAGCTGTTCTCACCATTACGCCATCTACAGCTCGCCCTCCAGTTCCAGAGTATAAATGAACCTCAATATCTGGGAAGGCTTCAGGGATATTATGCCTTCACTCCTACAAGTTTCCTGTCCAAAGCATTCCTTTCGCTGACTTGCAATGGCGAGGCATTCTGTAACAAGGTGAAGAGGAGTTTCTTCCTCCTCCCCACAGAATCTGCACTCGTCAGTATCTGATAAACCTATTCTCATCAAATGCTTCCTGAGGCGACAGTGTCCTGTGAGGAAGCCAGTGACCAGGTGTAACTTATTCTTGCAGAGATCCAGATACCTTTTGGATCTCACTTCTTTAAAGTTCCTAAGGAACTTTTTGGAATGAACCAAACCTGGAAGATTCCGCCAGAGTGTCTCTCTTTTGGTTTCCTCCTTCTCCAGAAACTCTTTCTTGTAGGTGCATTTTCCTATACCGCAGAAAGGTTCTGGGCCGATAAAAGGAGTTCGTGCTGCCTTTTTGGCAAGTGTATCGGCCTCTTCGTTCCCCTTGACTCCCGAGTGACCGGGGACCCAGACTAAAAAGACCTTATTATTCTTGCCAATTTCATTTAGTTTTCTTCGGCACTCCCATATCAACTTTGAATCGATGGCATGGGAGCTCAGTGCTTTGATAACAGATTGACTATCCGAATGGATTGCTATGTCGCATTTCTGATATTTTCTTTCTAGGTTAATATCTGCACATCTTTCGATTGCGAGTAATTCTGCCTGGAAGATACTCAAACGGGAGCCTACCGACAGTGCGCACTTGGTGCCTGTCCCATATACCCCAGCGCCAGCTCCCGTCGTGGTTTTTGAGCCATCTGTGTACCATTTTATGGTATTTTCTTTGAAAGTCTGGGTGGTGAACTCCCTTTCCCATTCTTCCTTTCTACTTATCATCGTGGTGAAGTTCTTCTCAATGCTTACTTTTTTGACCATTGCATCACTAGGAAGGTTCACTGATGGGATGTACTTAGTCAGAGAGGTCCAGGCTCTCTGACATTTAATCCTCTCAGTTCCTGTACCTTCCTTAGATATTCTGAGGGTGGCCTCATGGGCTAACCTCTCAATCACTAGATGCAGAGGTGAGAGATCTGTGATGATCTCAAGTGCCCTGGTTGGACACGTTCTCATAGCTCCCGTGATGCACACACAAGCTAGCCTTTGCACTTTGTCAAGCGCTTTCCTAGTAGTTGTCTGATCTGCTTTGGCATGCCAGACTACTGCCCCATAGGTAATTATTGGTCTCACAATCATGACGTACATCCATCGCAGTATTTTAGGGCTACAGCCCCAAGTCTTACCGGATAGATTTCTGCACGCCATCAGAGCTCTTATTGCTTTACTTGCAGTGATATCCACATGCTTGTTCCACAGAAGCTTTCTATCCAGAGTTATTCCCAGATATTTAACTTCAGTCTTCCAGTCAATCACTTCTCCATTTAAGGAGAGGGATTTTATGGCTGGAAGATTTATTTTCCGGGTGAATGGAATTACTGTGGTCTTGGTTGGGTTAATACTCAGCCCCACCGACTGGCACCACTGCTCAATAATTCTGAGGCCCTCCTGTAGTAAGTCACATAAGATGCCCTCGAATTTGCCTCTCACTATTAGAACTATGTCGTCAGCATAGCCTACGCATTCGAAGTCAAGCTCCGTTAGCCTGTGTAGTAGTTCATCTACTACCAGGCTCCATAGGAGGGGAGATAATACCCCCCCTTGAGGTGTCCCGCGAGTGGCTTTGACAGAGATGGGTTGATTTCCCCCCAATGTCTCAGCTGTCCTCGTTGTCAGCACGTCATACATCCATTTTATTATGGTATTGTTGACACCCCGCCTTTTAAGTGCTTCTCTGACAGACACGTGTGTTGTGTTGTCAAAGGCCCCAGATATGTCCAGGAATGCACACATTGCGATTTCTTTACTATTCAGAGTTCTCTGGATGACTTCAGTCAGTTGATACAAGGCAGTCTCTGTTGATCGACCCGCCCTGTAGGCATGCTGACATTTGTGAAGTGGTTTATTCTCCAGACTCTCCGTTCTTATGTAGTTATCCACTACTTTCTCCATCATTTTAAGTAAACATGATGTTAAGCAAATGGGCCTAAATGATCGAGGGTCAGTCCCGTCTTTTTTCCCTATTTTTGGAATGAAGGTTACTCTAGCCCTTCTCCATTTTCTAGGTGTGTGGCCCAATGCTAAGCTGCTTCTAGTAATCTTCAGCAGATGGGGTAGAATTTCTTCCATCCCTTTCTGCAGGAGTACCGGAAAAATTCCATCCACTCCTGGGGATTTGTACGGATGAAAGGTACTTATTGCCCATTCAAGACGTTGCTTTGTAAATAGTTCCTTAGCAATATCCCAATCATCCTTGCGGGCGTTCTTGGTATGCTCCATTGCTGTTTCAGTACTACTTACGGGTTCGCTACCTGGAAAGTGTGTTTTGAGAAGAAGAGTCGATCGCTCCTCTTCTCCTTCAGTGTATGACCCATCTGGCTTCTTGAGCGACATTGTTGGGTTAGTTCCCCCTCTTGCCATGACTTTCTGCAGTCTGGCTGCTGTGTGAGTGGAAGTGATATTTTCACAAAATGCTTGAAAATTAAGCCTCTTGGCCCTCCTTATCTCTTTGTTGTACTCAGTGAGTTTCTCAGTGTACCCCTGCCAATTATCGTCTCGTTTAGCCCTATTAAAGAGCCGACGCACCTCCTTTCTGAGGATTGACAGGTTCTTATTCCACCAAGGAGCTTCCTTACTTAGTCGAGCTTTGGTCAATGCGCAGCTGGAGTGAAAAGCCCCCATTATTGCCTCACTGACCTGCTCGACTGTTTTTTCCAGGTCATAAGGGTGCTTTGCCCCAGTTGTCCCGATTTGTTCTAGGTTTTCCTTCAGACGGGTCCTGTAAAGAAACCAGTCCGTCTTCCTGGGATTTCGGATTGAGGACACCGAGGTGCTATCTCCCTCTACCCTGAACTCGATGATCCTATGATCAGAGAGTGATGGTTCGTTCATCACTCTCCAGGAAGTGATGTTTTTCTTGGCAGCAACATTAGCGATTGTTACGTCCAGGACCTCTTCTCTTGCTCTCGTGACAAAAGTGGGTGTTGTCCCTACATTTAGAGTCTCGAGGTTGTTAGCTAAAAGATATTCAAGTAGACACTCACCTCTAGCGTTATTGTTTGTGCTTCCCCAAACAGTATTGTGTGCATTGGCGTCACAACCAATTATAATTGGCAGCCCTTTGCTGTTGCAGTATTGTACTAACTCCTGCACCTTCTCTGGCGGTGTTATTGTCCCGTCTCCAGCCAAGTATGCGGATGCAATGACAATGTCTCTTTCAATGCCCCCTAGATTGAGGTGTACCATGATGGGAATCAGGTCCCGAGACATATAATCTGAAACACAAATATATTTAATGTTGTTTCTTATGAGCACACAGGCACGTGGAGATACCTGCCTATGGTCATAGATCAGACTTGAGTCCTTACAAGCCAAACCCTTGATTTGGCCTTCTTTGTTGATCCAGGGTTCCTGGATCAGAACAATGCCCAATTGCCACCTTGCAAATAACCTCACAATCACTGCTGAAGCTCCCTTCGCATGATGCAGGTTAACTTGCGCCACCCTCGTGAAGATGAAGGCTAATTGTTTGAGGTGATAGAAGCTGGTTATCCAGCTTCTAAATGTCCCCCTCCTTCAACTTCCCCTGTCCCTCCTCTAATTCCATGGGAGAGTTATTCTCTCCAGAATTCGAGGGGGTCTCTTGGCCTGCAGTCAGACACGCAGCCACCGAGCAGCTCTGCCCAGTCCCCCGGGTCGCAGAGGAGGTCTCCGCTTCTCGAGGCGACCTAGCAGAGCCGGAGTGGGTTTCGGACTGACTCGGGCCCGCCCCTTCACGCGAACCTTGCTCTTCGGGTTCTCGAAATGTGGAGGGCATCTCCACGTCTCCCTGACCCTCAGCAGAGCTATCCTTCTTTCCTAGCCCTGAGACGGGGATACGTCCAAAGCGAAAGTTCAGACGACCCCCCTCTGCCTTCAGAGCTTCCTCGGATTGCTGATCAATCCCAATCGTGAGGACTGTGCCTTTTCCCTCCTTCCTGGAGCTCAGAATTTTCCAAGCCCCAGTGTTGAGGTTGGAATTCTGGACCTCGACAAGTCGGAGGATTTTCTCCGTCTCCATGTCGAGGCTTCTTGGGAAGAAGACCGTTATATTGGTAGGCTTAGGGATGTCATCTCCACTCAGCGCTACCAATTCGGATCCCTCCCAAGAATTAAGTTTCGGCACTGACTTCATTAGCCAGTCCGCCGATCCTTGGGACCCACAATCCACAAGCATCATTCCACAGCGGAAATGAACTCCTGTGAAGTGGATCCCCCTTTCTTTGCTCTGGCATATCTCCTCCACCAGAGTATCCTCTAGGGCGCAGAGCTGCCCGGCTTCCAGGGTGGCCCTAGGGTAATCCTTGAGCACAATTCCCACCCTGGTCACCTTTCCTGTTTTAACAGCTGCTGCATAGCCAGTGGCTTGCCCGGTTTTTGCTGCAGCTGTTCGTTGTTTCTTCGGCGGAGGCCGCTGAGGAGGTGTTATAAGCTCAGGGCCTCTCTTATGTGTGCTTTCCCCGAAGGAGTTTCCGTCGGGGCTGGGCGCTGAAGAGCCTGCTTCCTAGCCTCCTAAGGTGCAAGACCTTGATGGAGGAGTCGCAGGTACTTCCGCACCCCTGCTCCACTGAGTCCTTTCCTCAGTGGATCATCTCTGCCGCCCGGTTGACCCAGTTTGGGCAGGTCGAACGGCAGACGGTGTTTCCTAGGTCCCTTGACCTTTTTCCCCTCTGCTGGGTGCCCGGATGAGGAGGTGGAGGGTTTCTCCACTCCCTTTCCAGTGGTTACATTTTTTTCCTTTTCTTTTTCCATGTTGTTCCCACGAAAAGCTAGGGTCCTAACGGTCCACCTCTGCAGAGCCCCGCTTGCAGAGGTAAGGGGTTGAATACAATGGAGTTCCCCCCGGTGCTCCAAGGTCGAATCCAGTTAAGACTAGTCTTCTATCTAGCCACGCATCCCTCGGCCTGGGTTCCCACCTTGGATTTAGAATTTTTTAATGAGGTTATTTCCTCTCGGTCCGGGCGATTAAGCCAAGACCCCCCCACTCCACTGACCCGTGAGACATGACCACAGACAGCCAGGAAGCGTTGGTATAACAAGATGGTCCCGAGGTTGACTCGAGATACCACTTGGCATCGTAACCTTGTGTGCAATCCCTTAGCCACGACACTACAGCCGGGACAGGTGAAGTTGGTCCGCGGCATGGTATTTTAGGGCTGCCAATTGAGTTTTTACGCACAACGAGCCCCCAGTATTCCCACGCAGACCTCCTCCTCATAAAAAAATCATCGTTGGAGGCCCCCTCCTATCCGCCACCTGGAGGCGCGCTGGGTTGGCACTTCACTCCCCCCATGGTTGCCATTGCCTGTTCTTAGCCGCCCCCCGAAAGGGACGTTACCGACTCTCACCACTAGGAGGTGACAGGTTGGACCTGAGAGAGTCTCTACAGAAGTAAGTCGAACGATTTAATCACTTAAAACCAACGAGAAAAACAAAGCACTGAATCTAATAGAAATGGAAAAATCAATATGGAATGCTGTTGACTGAAACCAGAAATTACACAAGGAATCAAGCAGAACAAAGATATAGGGATGAGCAGGATAGCCATAGAAAAATACCTGTGGAAGAACTGAAACAACAATTGAAGAGAATGAAAAATGGAACATCGCCTAGCCTTGGTAATATACCGATAGAGTTTGTTAAATATGGAGTTGCAAAAATAGTCATAAGTGACGACCTTAGTGAATAGTTGCTGCGACATCAAGGAAATGAAACAAACCTTCTTACTGTCGATTTTCAAGGAGATAGAAAAGATGCTAATTGCTACAGAGGCCTTAGTATTACTAGCAGCTTGAGCCACCTTTATGGTAAAATATTAAACTCTAAACACAGCGAGGAGATGAATGATGAAATAAGTGACGACCAATGGATTCGTGGCAGAACGATCATGTGTGGATTATCTTTTTGTTCTGCAACAACTGGCAGAGACTAGGATATTGACGGGAGAAGAGTTGCATATGGTCTTCATAGATCTGGAGAAAGCCTGCGATACAATCCTCTGCAGGAACCGTTTAGCATATTAAAGATTAATGAGCCATTACTGTTGATTATTCAGCAATTCTACGAAGATAATACTTTATATGTATATTAAAATTGGTATAAACTGTTATCGAAACCAATTAATACATCAAAAGAGCTACGACAGGTGTGTAGCATGTCACCGCTACTATTTAACCTCTATGTCGAGGTAATGCTGACCAGATGGAAAATAAGTTGTGGAGAGATAGGCATATCAATAGTAGACTGCAAAATATTTACACTAAGCTTAACAGATGATAAAGTCATTTTTCATCGATCGTGGGAAAAGTGACACTATTTTGACCTTTTTCATATGCGCAAAGCTCAACATTCCAGAATAGTGGGCAGTTGCTAAGCAATTAGAAAATAACAGTGCGGTAATATTCTTACCGAACAATATTTATTATTCACAATAAAATGAAACAAAGTATGGTTTCAATTTTTATATTGATAAAGTTATTATAAGAGGGACATCTAATTTATAACAATTTTCTTGAACAAAAATTAATTGTTGTTAATATTTACATTTATTGTGCAGTTTGTACAATTTGTAAATTGTACTGGACGGCAACGAGAATTTATAGACGTTGAAGCGGCATGGCTAATTGTTTGTTTGATCTCGTTTCGATCATTTTCATTTGAAGTCGAGGCAGGGGTGTTGAATATTTTATGAGCCACTTCTACTTTATTATTAAGTGAAACGTCAATATATTGTTCCGCCACATTGGAAGATTTCCATTCTCCGTGGCGCTTTAAAGAAAGAATATCTGCTCCGGCATCTACCAAATGTGTTGCCAATGATCTTCGGAACCAATGTCCTGTATATTCTATCGGATTTGGCAACTGTAAATAACTTGGAACAATTTGCGGTATTTTTCCTAATTGATTTATTCCAATGACTGTCTTCCATCCTCTTCCCTTGTTGAATTTAAGAAAAAATCTAGGTTTTTCAAAATCATTAAACCTAAATGATACGTACTTTCTATGAACATTTAAATAGGTTTAGTTAATGATAAATGATTTAGGTTTATTTGTTTTTGTTTCAGGTATTTTTACCAGTATTTTTGAACCAAAATCTTCTATTCCTGAATTTTCATTCGGACAAGCTTATCTCGTCGACAGGCTCGCGCTATTCCAAATATTAGAGCTATCTAAAAGGTAATCAAAAATTGTATATTTCGTATATTATGTATTTTAAGTAACACTATTCTATCTACCTATATCTACTTACTTCCATCGATAAAAATATGTCATCTGGGGCCACTACAATGAATTTCTGAACTTGTTCCTGGGTTAAAATTTTTGATCTTTTCGGTTTGTATCCGGTAGCTTGACGTTTCAAAAATGCTCTCAGTTTTTAGTACTGGGCAATATTAATATTATTTTTAACAGATAGAGTTGACCGAAGCAAGAAATAATGTGCCCACAACGTCGAAGATTTCATTGTTTTAGCCAATTCAGCAGCATACGCCATCAGAAAATTCTCAGAAAAGGCTACACTGTTGTTTTTTCTGCAAAAATCCATGAAGCGTTGGTACGCAAGTTCATACTTCTCTCTGGATTTCGCCGGAAGTAAATTGAGTGAAACCGCGTTCGCGGTTTCTACTAGTTCAGGAGGCGTGCAAGGCAACAAATAATCACTATCAGTGTTCATGTTTATTAATTCTTTTTTAATTCCTTATGAAATACAATGAATCAAACAAAACCATCTTGCAAATTATTTTACTTTTGTCATAACAAAGTAATTTCCATGGTAACCACTTCTATATTTCAATATGAACATAGAGAAACCTATTTGAACTTACTTGTTTACATCTTGAATGAAATATTTTTTAATTAATTATTTGAATGTATATCAACGATCGAAGAAAAAATAGTATGTATAATTCGTGGGAAAAGCATATTCCCAAACTGCTGTGTTACCAGACTCGTCGCTACGCTTCTCGTCTGGTAATTATCACAGTCATTTGGGAATAATATGCTTTTCCCACTAATTATACAATATACTATTTCGCACAGGATTCATTTGACATCGAGTGTATAAAGAGAAAATTACACGCAGAGTATGAACAGTCGGGCCTGAGTGTAAGTCTGAAGAAGACTGAATACCTGGTAGTAAACAGCGAAGGCCAAACATTAAAACAAGAGGAGAAATTTAAATACATGCGCTCGATTCTCGATAAAAAATCGAAAGTTACAGACATTTGGGCATAATGAAGCGCGCTGTTCCCCAGAACACAGGGGCAAAAATTGAAGGAACTGTGCGCTCCCTAAATGTTGACACAGTTGTTGTTGAAAACGGTTCTGTTTTGATTACAGTTAACGCTTATATATTATCACGTTATAAAAATGTGGCCTAGAGCTCCTGAGGTCACTGCATTTAGAATAAATTCATTTTTCAATTTTGAAAGCTACGTACCTACATCAACACGAATTCGAAACTTTTGGAGGCTTGAATTTGTTTTTCGAACATAATCTAATATATTAAATTTCCATGTCACAATGTTAGTTACCGTACTCCTCCGAAACGGCTTAACCGATGTTTACCAAATTTCATATGCGTATTCATTAAGTCTGAGAATCGGCTACAATCTATTTTTCATACCCCTAAGTGATGAGGGTTTGTTCACCCTTAAATTTTTTTTTTCCTTTTGGACGAAATTTTTTTGTTTTCATTTTTGGCGCTCTAGTTCCTCGGAACTGAGTGCTTATCAATTTGCCCAAATGTCTGTAATTTTCGAATATTTCGATGAAAATGGTCTTAAACGATTTGGTTCGACTCACTGATCAAGAATCCGTGGTCGAAATTCATTATGTCCGGCCGGTCCGGCCGGCCGTCCGGCCGTAGGCACGATAACTCTCGAACGGAATGAGCTAGAGAGTTGAAATTTTCAGAGTAGGTTTGGGGGATAAATATCTCGGCTAAGTTCGTTATTGGGCAAAATCGGACAGATGGTTTCGGAGTAACAAAAAAAAATTTTTTTTTTACGAAACAAATTCCAAATTAAATTTATTTTAATAAGAAATTTTATCATAAGAATCCACTCATATCATTTTTAACTCTAACAAGCTAATACTTTCGGAGATATGATTTTTCAAAATTTCAATGATAGAATTATTCTGTGGCTATTCTATGAATTGTTATAATGTCAACTTTGACGTTATCTCATTGTCATTCATTCCAGTTATCAATATGAGAATCATAATATGAGGAGCAACTTATCAAAACGCATTAAGTCCAAAAACCATTTTATTGGGAATCAACGAAAAACGATTTTTTCTTCCTCCCTGGCTTATAATTTGAGTATGTCGAGTTTGTTTGATAGAAATTTACATCTAAAGGTAATAACTAATCTCATTCAAATCAATATTAATAATGATAAATGGCGATACCGTTGTTAAAAAATCAACAAGTTAAGAGCGTTCCTGCTAATCGGGTCCTTCATGAATGGCTTCGTATAATAAATATACTTATGCATATATTTCACAAATCAAATAGACCCCAGGGGGTTCATTGATCTGCCGAGAAAGCAAGAGCAGACGCGTTTCTGGCTTCTTGGCCTTCATCAGTACCCTGTAGCTTTCCCAACAAATTCAACTAAACTGACCCGGGTTAAGCCTTTCAGAGCCGGCTTGGTCGATCATTATAATCGCCCACGCCACCTATGAAACGAAACACGGAAATCAGCCTCTCCCCACCAGTGAATATTTGAAGCGTGAAATCATATGCCACCATTCACTCGATATTAAATCAAGAACGAGTCCCGCAGAGCTCAGACAGTATCTTCTCAATGGCCATGAACGCTGTTTAGCGTTTTCAAAAATAATAATGAAAAATGGCGATACCGTTGTTAAAAAATCAACAAGTTAAGAGCGTTCCTGCTAATCGGGTCCTTCATCGGGCTTAACCCGGGTCAGTTTAGTTGAATTTGTTGGGAAAGCTACAGGGTACTGATGAAGGCCAAGAAGCCAGAAACGCGTCTGCTCTTGCTTTCTCGGCAGATCAATGAACCCCCTGGGGTCTATTTGATTTGTGAAATATATGCATAAGTATATTTATTATACGAAGCCATTCATGAAGGACCCGATTAGCAGGAACGCTCTTAACTTGTTGATTTTTTAAGTCTGCACAGTAAGTGTTGGCCTGTAACCTAATTAACATGAGCAAATCGATAAAACATGTTTTTGGTTATATTTTATTTCTTTTAAAAATGTAAACGTAAACATAATTATATTCGATGCGGCTTACATACTTTGGATTTGAATTACAGAGGGACATAATGCCATTTGGAAGATTTTGTTTACATAGGGCTATAGAGCAACAGAAAACATTTCTGAATCCGCTTCAAACTCAATTTCGCCCAAATTGGACATAATGCGTTTTGAAAAGTTACTCCTCATATAATATCATACTTTTTGTTGGTTGTGATTTTCATGCCTCTGGTCAATCCATATGATGATGGGAATGGTAATGGTAAGTTAATAACATTGTCATTCATTCCAGCAATCGTATAAATATGAGAATTATAATATAATATCATACTTTTTGTTGGTTGATATTTTCATGCCGATGGTCAATCCATATGATGATGAGAATGGTAAGTTAATAATATTGAGTTCAGAATATCTCCACTAAAAACAAAACTGGAATATTGGTGTATTGGAGTAGATTTGAGGAAAGATATATATTATCTTATCGTTCATCATAGAATTGAGGAATGAATATCTCGGATGAGTTCGTTGTTGGGTAGAATTCGTCTATTGGTTTTCGATTGATAATTTTTGGCAGTCTTGTTGAATTTGAATTCTTCTATGATGTTTGAATTCAATTTCTGCTAAGATGAAGTTCTAAATTTCAATAATGAATCATACTTCTTTGTTTTCACAGAATGCTATAATTATTCTATCTTAGCTTTATTATATGATCTGTGTTCGTACTCGTACTTTTCATCCTGTTCTATAAGAGAGAGTCAAATTCATTTCAGCTATTTTAATTTGGTTTCTGCCATGGTGCAGTTCTCATTCTCAGATTGCTCATTTAATCTTGATAAATTAACTATTATTTGAATTGAATTTCCTTTATGATGCAGTTCTATCATAAGAATACATTGATATAATTCCCAACTCTGAGAAACCAATACTTTCGGAGATATAATTTGTCTGTTTGAACTAGAGCGCCAGAAAGCTCCTGTCCACAGGGCTTGAACCCATTTTTTTATAAAGTGACATTACAAAATACATACAACCCTAAATTTTTACCCTTCTATCACCAACCCCTATTTTTTAAAAGTCATTTTAGTAATTTATCATTTTTCATCCCGCTCGATAACTGATCAATTATGACTTGGTAAGTTATCCCAGAGAAAGAGCTAATTAAAACCAAGTCGTCATATTTTTTGTGAATGTTTTTCACTCTATTTCGATTAAAATTTCCCTGAGCTTATGACAAAGCTAAAATTTTTGTACAGGAAAAATATTTATTTTTATTATAGTATCAAGGCAGTTTATTCCTGCTATACTTAGTGCTTGATTTTTTAAAATTTCCGCGTCTTTCTGGATCAACACTCATTTGCCAGACTATACCGGTGTCACGTCCCAGTAAACAGCACGGAGTAGGGATGAGAACGAAGCCGGTCTCCTGTCTTTCTCACCTTTTCTCACTTTTCTTAACCAGATACGTTTGAGTGGGTAGTTCGTATTTGCAATTGAACCCGGTAGGTGAAACCGCAATCGGGTTCTAGGTATTTTTTAGAATTACGTGTTTGGGTGGGTCCCTGGAAACTTGTAAATTCAATTGTCCCGCTAGGAGGCGCTGCAATCGGGTTCTAGTTTTTTTTAAGATTTTTCACATTTGGAAATAAAATTGCAACCGCAGTAACTGATTTGGCGCAGGCCAAGTAACGTGGGTCAGCTAGTAAATATCATATAAATGATAATTAAATCGTTTGTTCCTGGGTTTTCTTTCCGATAAATATCTATAAAATAATAAAATTATTATTTTGTGATTTGCTCCTGCGTAAAAAACACAAGAGATTTGTCAAAAGCAATCACAATGTTACAAATCTTGAATTTCAGAATAGCAATCGAAACAAAATAATTCTGAAGATTTTCGTTACGATATAGTTGTTTCATCGTTGATGTGCTTTCGTTATTGTTTATTGGGGAACATTGTTCGATTGATTGCTTCTGACAAATCCCTTGTGTTTTATACGCAGAAGTAAATCACAAAATAATAAATTTTTTACTTTAAAGATATTTTTCAGAGTTTGGGAGAGAAAACCCAGAAGGAAACCATTTAATGACGAATATATCTCCCACAGTATCAATTAATGATTATATAAATTTTATCGAATGCAATAATGCAATTCGATTCTTTTGAATTCAACAGAGCATCATTTGTTCGCTCGAATTCTGCATTAATCGGAATCAAAACAGAATTGAAATCACTAATTACAGAGGCGTCAAAATTCAATCAACTAATGATGTATAAGCTCCGATGAAATTACTAACTATTGCCATCATCAATATTATGGTATACTCGTACATTACTCTTCCAAATCAACATGCTAGAATGAGATAGTTCACCACAGTTTCAAGAAAAATAAATTCAAATTAGATCCCCCAACAATAATTACATTCATTGTTGATATTTGTCAGTAAACATATCGCTCCACTAAATTCAATTCAATCGAATGAATTCAATTCGAATATTTGCATTTACAACTCTCCTTTCAGTTTGATATGTTAACACCTTTGTTTTGTACATTTTTTGCTCGCATTTTCTAGAAAACAGCGTGATATCATTTTACTCAAATGTCGGTTTTGGAGATATACCCATTTGAAATAATGTTTCCTCAATAACTTGAAAACTGCTGATCGGATTGAAACTTGGTAATTAGTTGTAGAATTGAATTGCCAATTTTGCAGGATTTTGTGAGGATCACTAGAAAAAATATAAATTTATCTATAAAACTTTTCTAATCCAGAATCTATCCATTAGATTCCGCCGAAATTCCGGACAAACCTTCGCGACGCCATTTTAAAATCGATTACTGGATTTAAGCTCGAATGGTTTCGTATTTTTCACAATATTTCCAAAAATACATACCTGATCGAATTCAAATCTACTACTCGGTTGAAAAATTCTTAAATAGCACTGCATGAACCTTCAAGCCGTCTTTTTTGCGCGCGTGTTCCGCTAGGAACAGCGTGCTATCATATTGCCACAATGTCTGTATTTTTCGAATTTTGGCCCGAAAATGGTCTCAAACGATTGGTTTCGACTCACTGATGAATAATCCGAGGTCAAATTCGATTCTGTCTGACCGGTAGCTCCAGCCGGCCGTTAGCACGATACCTCTCGAACGAAGGGAGTTATTGGATTGAAATTTTCAGGGTACATTTGGAGCGTAAATATCTCGGACGAGTTCGTTAACGGGTGCCGTTAACCACCGATTGGTTTCGGAGTTATGGCCGTTTTAAGTGAACACATATTTTATGAATATTGCCGGAACCGATTGCTCAATCTATCTAAAATGTAGCATCAAATTGCAGAATCATATCCTTTTTATGCGAGCGAAGTTTTGTACTGGTCCGATTGCCATAAGGTGACAAAAAAAATTGAAAAAATTTTGAAATATTGTTTCTCCAATAACTCGAAAAATACTGATCTGATTGAATTGAAACTCGGTAGTTAGATGCAGAAGACCGAAGCAGACACTTTTGCAAAATTTGGTGAGGATCAAAGGACATGAAAAAAATCGAGAAATTACTATTTTGTGGAATATTTTGCTTGAGATTCCAAAACCTATTTTTATAAAGTTCATGCTGCCCCTTTCAGGCATTTTTCGTTATGCGCATGCGCAGATGAGAAGTCATTTAACTGCTGTAGTTTTCGTCAGAGAGGACCCCGGTGTGGGTCTGCGCATGCGTGGATTCAAGATGAGATACCTCCTGAACCACTAGTATTGCAGAATCGGAGATTTTTGTGAGGTGTGTGATTTTGAGTGCACTTTCAGCTGCGAGTGGATTGCGCATGCGCAGAGGAGAAGTGAGTGTTTTTGGGTGGTATTGGTTATTTTGGAAGTGGTTTAGGACTATTGGTCATGGGTCTGGTGCTGAGCCGATTTTGTAAGATTTTAAGAGAATATTCATGGCAATTCTGTGCCAGTTTGGGGAAATAGCGTTGTTTCCGAGTTGGAGTGTCCATACCGTTGCCGTGGGGATAATTTTGAAATTTAGGTTACCAATTACGGGCATTAACGTTATGCGCATGAGCAGACGAGAAGTGATTTAACTGCTGGAGCTTTCGTCTGAGAAAATTGGAGTTTGCAGGTGCAGGATTCTATTCCTCCATAGAATTCTTTCGGGGGTAGAAGCGGTGATATATCTTGAACCAATGATGTTGAAGAATCAAAGTTTTTTATGAGGTGTGTTATTTTGAGAGGACTCTCAGCCACGAGTAGATTGCGTATTTCATGGCAATTATGTGCACTGACAAGTATGTTTCGGGGAAATATCGTTGTTTCCGAGTTGAATTGTCTGTAAAGTGGCCCTGGGGCAAATTTATAAATAACTATATTTGGAAGATCTATATCAAATTACGGTCGAATTTGGAGAATAAGCGTAAGCAATTGCCTTTCCAACCGCATTTTTTCTTTATTTCGATCTACGTTAAACTAATAGCCAGACTGAAAAAATATAAAAAAGCACTGAAGGGAAATCAGTAATCTTCAGGGCGCGTGTTCATGTTGAATTGATTGATGAGTGTTTCAAGCTCAGTCGATAGAATGAGCCAGAGATCTACCCAGAGGGTAGTGGATACCATCCACTGTCGGGTCATAGATTGACAGAGTGCTGTGTCGAAGCTGGCATAAGCATAGAGTAACAAAGTTGATAAAGAACACAGCTTACTCCCCTTAGTAGCACAAGCTCCTAGGAGCATCTGAGGGATCTCCTTGGGGAAGACTTGGAAGGGTCAGTATAATCATAATCATGTTTATAACACGCGCGCAAATTGCAGATTGACTTCAGAGTGAAAGAAAAAGGCTTAAAATGCATTCACGTAGGGTCAATCTGCTTTGACGCGCGTATTATAAACATGAATATTATTATACTGACCCTCCCCAAGGAGATCCCTCAGAAACTCATAGGAGCTTGTGCGACTGAGGAGAGTCAGTTGTGTTCTTTGTCAACTTTGTTACTCTAGCCTTATGCCAGCTTAGACACACCACAGTTAATTTATGCCCCTACAGTGAATAGTGTCCACTACCCTCTGGGTAGATCTCCAGCTCATTATATCCACTGAGCTCATCATTCAATTCAACGCGAACGCGCGCCAAAGAGTACTGCTTTTTTATATTTTTCAACCGAGTACTAGATTTAGATTCGATCGGCTCGATATTTTTGGAAATATTGGTAAATCAGAGAAATAGTTCATAAAATATATAATTATGACGAAATTATTATATTTAAATGAAGAAAAAATTTTATTTCACGATCCACATGAAGTTCTGCATGTTGTTGCGCTTGTTCAGGTTGACCAACTTAAATTGAATAATGAGTATTTTAGCTCAGTGGATATAGTGTTTGACTCGGAACCAGAGTACAAACCCTTCACAAAACTCAACTGATTCTCCTTACTTGCACAAGCTCGTAGGAGCTTCTGAGGTATCTCCTTGGAGAAGATCTAATAGAGTCAGTATAATTCATTTATTTTATTTATTTAAAATACAAAAAGTAGAGGCTTGTGCATATGAACTTCCAAATAACAAGGAAAATTGCAACATGAATCAATGTACAGCCAATTCAAAAGTTCACAAATCAGACAAAAAAGAAAACAATCACTGAAAACCTGTTCTAAATAATCAGAAAAAAAATCGGATCGAATGCATTCCAATCAGCTTTACTGGTGTTGAATTCGTGACTGTATATGATGTTTTTGAAGGAATTTGTCCATGTTCTGTCTACAACCGAAGCCGGAAGCCCATTCCATGAATCAAACACTCGGTTGCTCAAATATATTTTTCGTTGAGTACTTCTAAATTTCTCCTTTGCAAAGACCGTACCTGTAAGCTCGAAGATTTTTGGTATTCCACTCACCAGAAGAAGAAACATCCTCTACCCTCACTCTGTAAGATCGATCTGATAGCAACGCACCGATCTAGCTGAATATGCCAGCTCTAATTTCCTGGTGTTCGAGTTTAAATAAAAGGCACCAATGTGGCACTTTGTCAAAGACTCTTATAAATTCCAAATAAACCACATCAACAACCAGATTCGCATCCCATGCACTCGAGCAATAATTAAGGCAGCAGATGAAGTTTGTGAGAGTAGAACGATTAGGGAGAAGGTCGTGCTGTTCTTCTGGAATAATTTTATGGATTTTGCCGAACTCAATAATCTAGTCGCATGATATCCTTTCCAAAATCCTAGATAAAGCTGAAATAACGATGATTGGTCTATAGTTATTTGGGGATAACTTATCACCTTTCCTATAAATCAGTGTAACTGATGCTGTCAACCATTCTTTCGGAAGAATGGAGCTGGAAAAAGATCGTTGGAGTATAAGAAACACCGGTATTGCCAGAGGTTCGGAACAATTATGTAGCAGCCGCGAAGAAAATCTGTTACTCTCTGGGGAGATGCTGACTTTTACCTTAGCCAGATAATCTGCTACCAACTCCCTGGAAAGAACTATAATATCCAATTCGTCATATTCACGAGGAGATAGAAAGGTAGATTTCCAGGACGTTCGGGTAAGTAAATTTCAGCGAAAGTACTCGCTAAAACATCGGCTGTTTCCTGCTGACTACTGCATATCTTAACAGCAGCGTCTCTAAGAGTTGGGATACTACCTTTTGAATTCATTGTTGACCTATTGTATTTGGTTAGACTTATTCGACAATTTGCGTCCAAATTTAGATTTTGCAAATGTCAGAGTTATGGAAAGAAAATTAAATTGACACAATCTGCATGAAAGTATTTCCTGCATTTGGAGCATGCAATCAACAGTTTGCCAGTTGCAATCTTTTCGACACAATGGGTACAAGTGAATGCTGGCATACTTGAGATTATAAATGGAAGTAGGAGATGGTAGTTTAAACACTTCACATCCTTGGGCCTTTTAGAAAGACTCCGACAGAATGGGTGGGCCTAAAAAATAAGGTACAGATATAGGATCCAGGCAAGGAGAGGCTTGCAATTGAGTTCGGTTAAAACTACCAGGTACCTCACTGGCATGGAATTAATAGTAAACCACCAAAATGTGATATGACTCACCCCAGATGTAGTTCGCACATATGATTTTACGATGTTACACCTTGAAGTGTGCAATTGAATGCATGCAATCATAATCATAATCATAGCATGTTTTCTAAGTCACGGGATTGAAGCTAGGACTTCCAGTTCATAGTCACACACAATATCCACTTTGCTAGAAGCACTCATTAATCAATATAAATTGGTCAACGTGAAAAAGTGAACTAAAGACTTTTGACAGCACGTCAGTTCTCTTTGTGCGCTTGTTCCACCTGGAATCGCGTGCTATCATTCCAACCCTATATCTGTATTTTTGCGCGTATGTTCTAGGGAACATCGTGTTATCATTTTTCCCAAATGTCTGTAATTTTCGATTTTTTTCGCTGAAAATGATCTCAAACGATTGGTTTTGACTCCCTGATCAATAATTCAAGGTCAAATATGAGTCCGGCCTGCCGTTGTCATGATTACTTGAGAACGGAAAGAGATAGCGACTAGGAATTTTCAGGGTAGATCCCAATACGACGAACAAGTTCGTTAATGGGCATAATCCGCCCAATGGTTTTCGAGTAATAATTTTGTCTGCAACCAATACTAATCTGATCAAATTGAAACTTGGTGAGTAGTTGTAGAATATAAACATAACGTTTGTGAAATTTTGTGAGAATCGTATCGCTAGAAAATTTTAAAAAAATATTATTTACTTCACGATAACATAAGAACGAAAAGAGATAGCGACTTCAAATTTTCAGGTTAGGTTGAGATTCTGAATGCGCAATCTGAGATTGTTCATAGGCATAATCAGCAGTACGGCTTTGGAGTTATATTCATCTGAAATTTGGTTGTTATTTCCTCAATAACTCGAAAAGTAATTTGCGGTTTAATAAATATGGCGTATATGGTAGAATACAAATTAGATACCTTATACAATGATTCTGTTTTCTTCTGAGCTCTATACGATATTAAAGTTTTATGATGTTGTTTAATGCAGCGCCATAAAATTGTTTTTAACAGTCTCAGGAATCATGGTGCAGTTTGATTCTTGACCACTTTCAACTGTTGCCAGATTTTGTTTATTACAGAAATAATAGGTAGATATTTATATAAAGGATCAGGATTGGACCACGGGTATAGTGAGTGGTCCAACACATTGTGTGCAAAAAGTACACGTCGATGTTTTGCATGAAGTGTAGGCTACACAAGATTTTTTTTGTGCTAATTATTCAGTTATTATTTAAAAAAAAGTTGTTTTCAAGGTAAAAATAAAGGAATCTATCGCAATATTGTGTTTGTTCATAAGACTAAACTCTCTTCAGCACAAGTTTACTGTTAAAATTTACAATGAACCCTTATGACAATCCGTGTCAAATATATATGACTTTTCATGATTGAATTGCAAAACATACATTGTAGGTGCTTTTAGAACATCTTGAACTACAAGATGTATCATAATAAAATAAAAAGTCTACCTATTTATTGCTACTGATTTTATGTATGTCGGAATAACTACTAACTGCCAAGATAGCAACACTGTACGTTAGATTTCCGTGTAATCCTTTAGCGCGTTGGCAAACTACATAATAGAACAGAAGTATCGCTTAACATGCGTTCGGTACGACATTAAACAATCATTTAGTTGTATTGTGTTTCGAATAATTTCTTTATACAGATTCTTTCCAAGCGTGAACTAACCTCAAATTATTGGATTTATTTATACCGGTATTCATATATTTGAAATATGTTCAAGATAGTAGAAACCGAGGAAAATAATAGAAAAGAGTTGACGATTGTTCCCACAAACTGGAACGAATTAGCACTCTTTTTTATTTGTTTCCACTCAGATATTGCCGAATTCATTTTGAACACGAAAACTGCTACAAAACCCGCGTAATTTTTCTATTACTATTGGGTTATGTTTATATGTTTGTAGGTATATGTAGATGATTTTATAACGCAGAACATGAGATAAATTTATTCCTGGAACCACATTTTTATTCTATAAGCTCTTCATAAGAGAGAATACTGTTTTAGTTATAAGATGATTATAAAATAGTTTTATATCTATTGTGTAGTGTTCAACTTCTGCGTAAAGCAACAATCTTATTACTTCTCTTAAAGAACTCTAATGCAACTGTTTATACAGCTTCCTTTATAACCATCTTTTAGCGTCGCTATTATAAGTAATACAATAGCTATGCAACCGTATTCTAATCTGTATAACACTGTTTTAAAATTATTTTATAGGAACTTTATAGTACGTTATGCAACTGTTATAAAATTTGTCGTATGATATGAGTTGTGAGAACGTATATACAACAGCATTATAGAAATCCATCTATTTTATGATCAAATTGTCGTATTGAGACGCTTAAAAAAATAATGTTATCCAAGCGGCGCCATACGATAGTTATGAAACCATTTCGTTCTTTTAGGGGTCTATTTTGCTAGTTGGGTATCATCTAAAATATTATCCAAAATACATAGTGATTTGATTATTCACTGTAATTTAATGGCTTCTCTTCCGCTTGAATATGAAATCCGTACCCCTGAGGCTAAATCCCGTGAGCTTCCAGGGAAATGATGGCACCTCAAAAAAATACCTTTTGAGATATAGCCGGAGATATGGTTGGTTTGTTAGCCAAACGATCTTTTTGAAAACATAGATTACTCCTCTAGTTCTTCATATGTTTCTCTATCCAAAAACAAAAAAGGCGAATCCTTTGTTGTTAAACGTAAGATAGATGAGTCGATAAAGACTGAATAAAAACCCTACTTATGCAATAGAGCTTCTAGTACCGATATAGTTATATGCCTAACAAGTGCGCATAGTGATACTTTTCTGCACGCATTTACAGTTAGACCAATGACGCGAACCGTAGTCCGGATAAGTTTTTGCGTGCGGGAAAATCAGTTTGCGCACTTGTTACGAAAATAACTATTTCTGTACCAGCAGCTCTAGTGCATTAATAGGTTTTTTATTCAGCCTTTATCGGAGAACAATTATTTACATATTGAAAATTGATTGCTGATCCTATTAGTTCATTCAATGGGTGTCTCGATTAACAATGATTCGGCGCAAAAGGGCAAGTAATATTCTAGTTCGTTAAGTTGAAGGACGGTCGTTCGAAGGTTGATGATTCTCTGTAGGGCAGCTAGCTGTATAGAGAAACTGCGTAAACACTAGTGGCGCCTCTTTCGGTAATTTCGTAAGCTTATACGTGACGTTGAACTGTCACTTAACGTAGAAATCCAAACATGTAAAATTATAATTGGGTTATTATGATTGGAAATAACGTTAAAAACAAATCCAGATCTGGTAACACAAGTTGTTGTATTGTATCATGTCATAATACTTTAATACTTATGGAAAGACTGATACAAATATAACATTTTATTCAAAACCAAATTGGTTAGAACGTCAACAAAAGTGGATGAAAGCCGTACATCGTATCAAGTAAGTGTAAATGGTAAATGTGTTGAAATCATCTTTATTACCACATTAATTTTTTACTTTTTTTAGTGCCGATGGTACCCCATGGCTATCTACAAACAACTTAAGAATATGCAGTAATCATTTCATTGGCGGAAACGCCTGTTCATCCACCAAAACATACGACAATTTTTCAAGCTATGTAATTATAGATTTAAAGAGCGTTAAACATCCAATGTAGATCGTTGGAAAAAAAAACATGAGCATCTGAAGTGTCATGTGATGATAGTGAAGAAATTAATAAATGATTTATCTGAAGGTGTTCAGTTAGCTACAAGGATCAATTCAACAGTCGATAGATCGATTCCAGTGGTCTCATTTGAGCACATAAGTGATGACTTTGTTTTTTCATGTGACTTTGATCGTGAGTCAAGGAGTGTTTTGTGGACCTGACATACCAATTTCATTATCGATTTCGAGGATGTACTTCTATAAAAAATGAGAAACAACTTTTGGCTATAACCGCTGTAAAGGGAACAGTTTTTGAATTATTATTAGATGTGTAACCACTGATCAAAATCCAACAAAATATCTCTGGAAACAGATTACTAATTATTATTTTTTATACTTAAATACAGACAGGTCTATTTTTTTATGCTACTTAATTTTTGTTTTGTATATCCAACATGTAGATCTAGATTCACTAGCGCAGAAAACAAAAAAATATATTTTCTGGCCTAGTAAAAGAGAATATGTAAGAAACTATGCCACTACCATTTACCGTATATCACATTGATTTTGTGCCGTACTTTGCCGTTTTAATTATTCATATATGCTGTGTACTAGTAAACTTACAAAAACCTATTTTTAAAGTAGGAAAATAGAATTAAATGTATTTTGACAAGTTCATATCTTTATTTGATATTTTAAATGATATTAATAAATAACAATAATCAAATGGTTTAATATTAGTTTGTCTTCCACTCCTCTACATTTTCAGCATGGTTACTTCTGAATACATTTTCACCTTTTTTGTTTGACAACCTCTTTTAATAAATAAAACGTTTGAAATTTTTCAAAATTTATAATTACCATAGACAAGATATAATTCTTATAAATAATAATTAATAATTACTTTGTATGGCGATCAGTACAAAATTTTATTTCTCTCACGTAATGAATGCTAAAATTCGCCACCATGAGCGCTAGTGTCGAATCTCAAGGTCACGCAGGTTCTCTATAGATGGCTTGATGAAGGTAGATTATTTAAAGTAGAGTTATTTGTAAACAATATCTTATTAGACTTTTCCTTTTTTCTTTGATTAGTTGACTCGTTGATGCAACTTTTGGGCGACAGTGGTAGATTTCCAGTCTCCCAGAAGCATAAAATTGAATAGTCCTACCCCAGAAGTGGCCAACATAGTAGCCACGAACGTCTGGAAATATGACCAGTGTACTGCTCAGGATTTTGTAACTTTAAATATGCTGCTATTTCCGAATGCATTTTTCCGAACGATTTTATTTGCACACATTGGCTACATGCTCATTTTCTATATTCGACAAAAAAACACCTGTGTGAAGTAGTTTGTTTACTCAAATTCGCAAATTCATTGTGTACAGCTGCAAAAAATAATATCCATGATTCTTTTCATTGGAAATTTAAAATATTCACTCAAATCTAAGTTTCTATTTAGTTTAATGACACTTTTCAACATGGAATATTTGCTCCATAAGAGTGTACCTACTGTGTACCTACTGGGGAAAACTCTTCATCGAATGTAAAAAGTATGCCAATAATACTTCCTTTGCGAGGCTTATTGTCCCTTTTCTGTGAGACCAGATTTCAAAATTCTGATATTCATACTATCATACCTTAAATTTTGCAGGTTCGCTTCATTAGCCGCCTGCAATATGGAATGTGGAAGATCAGTACAAGAATTGTTCATTTCAACAGTGTTTACAAGGTTTGTGTAGGAGAGAAAAGCTTGAGGTATTAAATAATCTGAGAAAAAATTTGACATAATCATGTATCAAGTCTTGTTGCTTGATAAAATTGTTCCTGAGAATTTATCATGAATACCTATTTGTTCAAGCTGTAATATAAATATAGCAAATAATAATTGAAAGGTGGAGTTTTATACACTTTTAAGAGTCTTACATTGCACCTTAATGGTAAATGTAATGGTAGTCACCCGATTCTGAATTATTCATGAAGATCTCCCCTAACAATAACAATTTTGATCAGATTGACATTTCCATGCACAAAATTTTTTTTTCGAACGATGCGGAAAAGTGTTACTTTGCAACCCAAATGCGTACGGAAAAGTGCTACTTTGAGCGTAGGGAAAAAATATTATCAATACATTAGTTGGAATTTGCAATTCCTTACCTACTCAACTCTAGCTCCAGTGCATTTCAATATCTGAAATGATGTCAATTGCCAATTGGATGAGACTACACGATAGAAATTAGTTATGTCAACTTCCATATTGAGTTACCAGGCACATATAAACGAAGAAGAAGAAGAAGAACTTCCATATTGGCAACGGTGCCTCTCTTAGAAAACTGGTATTTAAGCGGTCGTCACACAACAGTTATTTATGTATCAAGGACTAAAACCTGTCTATTTTAGTTGAATCTGCAAATTGCTATCCGAGGTGGTGCCAAGGATAGCTAGCGGGAAGGACAATAGACAGTTCTCCGCCGAGGTGCATATTACATTTTTTCGTCTACCTCCATATATTTTAATGAATTTCAGACCTCTTGAATAATTTCACAATAGTAAATGACACATACATTTATGTTTGTAATGAACCGTATCATGCCGTAATCATAGTGACCACAGCGGACGAGAAAATAATTTTGCGGACCAGAAAGTACTTTTACGGTCGCAGGTTTTTACGTAAAATGTCACTTTTTATAGAGGTCGAAGAAAAAACCCGTTTTCAGTTGTAGAAAATGTCCATCATTCAATTCATCCAAATTTTTTGACAGATTTCAGCTCAAGTGTAATGAAGGAGAAGAGAAGCTCATTCATAAGACAATCCTTGAAATACAATGTCAATATTTTCAATCCTATAAAAGCATTCGGGAGTGTCCGCCCCAAGCTGATGAAAACCTGTATTTTAAATAAGAATTCTCCACCAGATGAAGAACGAGTTCCCCCTGTTTTTCATTATTTTTCGATGAATAGTCGCCCACGGATCTTACAAAGCGGTTTTCGTGCTTGTCCCGTTTCGACAATTTCATTTAAATTGAAGGAAGCGAATAGTCGTGAAAGAAAACGATGAATTTCTGCGTTCCTGTTCCACTTTTAATTAGCAGAAAGCACGCTTCAAAACGGGGGGATTCAATTTTTTCATGGTGCTTGTCCACAGTTGCGTTCATTTCTCTCTATTTGTCATATTTCCGTTGTTATTCCCTTCCTCCTCATCACATCAGGGATGGAAATTTTTTATTCCAAATTTTGGGAACCAATAGTGAGAATCAGATGTGGAATTAGGTAGAAATATTCCGAGTTCAACATTTTCAGTGACGAAATTGCGTTTATAATAATATGTCCATTAATATAGGCTTTTCAATAGGTTATGGGAGTAGATAGTACATATTGGAATGTTCGAATCCAGGACCTTAGTTTGACGATAATTTGAAGTACATCTTAAGAGAAAATACTAAAGCCCTCTATCGTGACAAATATAGTTTTGGGAAAGTTCAGCATTCCTGCTTTATCAAAAATAATGACGAAGTTCTGAAGTACTGAAAAAGGGCTCAGAAAATAAGGAAATAATAATACAGACTGTGATCAGAAAGAATTCAAATACAATATTCATAATCAACTGAAAAGGAAAATTGGTTCAAGCACTGACGTGAAGTCAGGAGCCTTTGGGGGCATGTTCTATAGATATGGACCGCTTTCTCAGCTTTTATGAGATATGATTACATTTCGTGGAATTTGTTATTAGAGAATCGTCTAAGATCAAAGATTTTTAGTTCTGGCATATGTATTCTATCGGAATTGAAATTCATTAAATATCTATAATCTAATGTACAAAAAAAATACTGTGTAAATCCTTTTGCGCTATTTATTCAACAGAATATTATATTTAAATCCCTACTAGAATATCGGAACTCACACTGTCTGTTAGGATCTCGAACAATAGAGATCCGATGGTGCTCAAACTTGCAACTTGGTTATAGAGTTAGGTTTTGAAGATTCTAGAAAAATATCAGCGGTATCGGACTAATTATTTTTTGATATATAGAATTGTTTTTAATGATTTTTCTGAAATTTTCTAATAATACGATCTTCATTAAATTTTGAAAAAGTTATTGCGTCTGCATTCTAGATCTAATTCCAATGTTCGAATTGAATCGGCAACTTATTTTTTAAGTTATTGCGAAAATACCAACCAAATTTGAGTGATATAAATACAAAACCGTTTGGCCAATTATGCGTTGTAAAGAAATTTATGTCGCATTAGGAAGCACAACCTACCCTTAAAATTGCAAGCCACTATGTACTTCTGTTCTTTAGCATTCGTGAGATGAATAATATTCTTTAATATTTTTGGCGCTCTAGTTCCTCGGAACTGAGTGCTTATCAATTTGCCCAAATGTCTGTAATTTTCGAATTTGATGAAAATGGTCTTAAACGATTTGGTTCGACTCACTGATGAAGAATCCGTGGTCGAAATTCATTCTGTCCGGCCGTCCGGCCAGCCGTAGGCACGACAACTCTCGAACGTAATGAGCTAGACAGTTGAAATTTTCAGAGTAGGTTTGGGAGATAAATATCTCGGCTAAGTTCGTTATTGGGCAAAATCGGACAGATGGTTTCGGAGTAACAAAAAAAATTTTTTTTTTACAAAACAAATTCCGAATTAAATTTTTTTCGATAAGCAGTTTTACCATAAGAATCCGATGATATCATTTTTAACTCTAACAAGCTAATACTTTCGGAGATATGATTTTTCAAAATTTCAATAATAAATCGTATTTCAACGTTGTCACAGAATGATATAATTATTCTATGTATGAATTGTCATAATGTCAACTTATTTTCCTGAGACATGTCATTATCTAACCAATCGAAGAATTGTGAGCGAAGTGAGAAAAATCTCAGTTGTTTGCTCCGAAAATAGTTTTTCTCAGAAAAGTCTTACATTTCGGAACGGAACATAAAGTAAGAGATCTGAGAGTAGAGACTGCTTTTCATCCATAGACATAGATATAACTCTCGAACGGAATGAGCTAGGTAGTTGAAATTTTCAGAGTAGGTTAGGGAGATGAATATCTCGGTTAAGTTCGTTATTGGGCAAAATTGGCCAGATTTAATTCGATTTCTTCCATGGTGCAGTTCTCATTCTCATGATTGCTCATTTAATCTTGATAAATAAACTATTAGTTGAATTGAATTTCCTTTATGATGCAGTTCTATCAAATGTATACATTGATATAATTCCCAACTCTGAGAAACCAATACTTTCGGAGATATAATTTGTCTGTTTGAACTGGAGCGCCAGAAAGCTCCTGTCCACAGGGCTTGAACCAATTCTTTTTTTAAAAACTTTCAAATTCTGCAATTCTCACAAAATTTCAAAAACTACTTTGCGTCGGTATTCTACAACTAGTTACCAAGTTCCAATTCGATCAGATCTATATTTTCTGAGTTATCGAGAAAACAATATTCCGGATGGGCTTAACCGTTTGGCCGATTATACCCAACAATGAACAGAACGGTCCCATTCGGATGCGCAACCTATTCTGAAAATTGCAAGCTGCTAACTCTTTTCATTCGAAAGTTATAGTGGCAAAGGTCACACATCTTGCTACTGAACTCACCCAATGCTTCTCAGATCTCCAACAATATGGATCCGATCGTGTTCAAATTTGGAACTTGGCTGTATAGTTAGGTTCTGAAGCCTACCGCCTACCTGCGATATCAAACGAATAATTTCTGAGATATAGATTTTTTTCCAAGGTTTTATTTTTAATTTTCTGGTGATACGATCCTCACAAGATTTCGTGAAAGTTACCAATTAGGTACCATGTTTCAGTTGGATTCGTTTCATATTTTTTGAGTTAAGGAGGAAATAAAAGCAAAATTTCATATAGGTATGACTCCACAAGTGTTCGGCCGATTATGCCTATTAACGAACTCAAAGGTTGCATTCGGATGCTCAACCTACCCTGAAATTTGGTTATTGCTATCTCTTTCCGTTCTCAAGTGATCGTAAGATGAATAATAGCTTTTAATATATTTTTTTTAAATTTCTAGCAATACGATTCTCACAAAATTGCACATCTTTATGTTTGTATTCCACAACTATTCACCAAGTTTCAATTCGATTGGGTCTGTATAGGTTGAATACAAAATTATTACTCAGAAAACGTTGGGCCGATTATGTGCCATCAACCTAATCGTTTGAGACCATTTTCGGAAAAAAATTCGAAAATTACATTTGGCAAAACAATAACGTTTTGTTCCCCAGAACATGCGTGCAAAAATACGTAACGAATTGAATTCCTACAAAAACTGCTATTTAGAAGCATCGTTATAGTGGAACAACAGTTCACATAAAAAAATTAATATTATTTATAATACATATATTTAAAATCTCGCAGAATTTTCAAAAACTGCCAACAACGTAACCAACAAACATAGAAACTCGAAGTTTCTCATCTGTGGATAGCATATACTTAATAGTCATATATATTACGTATATGGTGGATAGTAATCATCATTATCGTCATCGGAAAGACAAGAATCAGACTATTAAATCAACATGGTAGAATTCCTTGGTTTATGCCCTAATGTATCATAATGAAGGCCATCTGTCTGACTAACAATCGAAATCAGTAGTAGAGTCTAATATTAATAAATCACACACATTAACATTAAAATGCAAGATTAACTAATTGAATATAATGATTTCGTTGAAATAAAAAGGATTAAACTGCAAAAGTAAGCCTACTGATCAATGGTCGTATCTCAAGACACCAAAATTAATAAAATCCTTAAAAAGCACCGACGTGAAGTCGGGAGCCTTTGCGTGCATTTTCCATTAACCATTTACGCCTCATACGCAGTCGTTCGAGCTGAAATTCTGTGCTGCATTGTAAAATGGTGGCTCGAAGGTATGTGCGAAATTTCAGCGCAGATTCTGATGGATAGTGTCTAAAATATAACATTTTTGAAGAGAATAGCCTTTTTTATTTCTCTTCTAGTTATACGATATTCACAACATTTTGAAAAAATGAGAGCATCGGCATTTAACCTACGAGTAATTTCAATGTTTTAATTGGACTGGATTGGCATTTTCTGAAATATTGAGTAAATACAAATTTCATGTGCCGATGCAGGGTTCAAGCTGTACATAAACGAATGAACCTCCTATATCGTATCTGATAATTATTCCCAATATTTCCAACAATAAGGATCCGATCGGGTTTGAATATAGAACTTGGCCGTACAATGAAGGCTCTTGACATATTTGACGGATAGTATCTGAGAGAATTCTTCATATATTATATCATATTTTACAATTTTCAACCTATACGATCCTTACAAAATTCTTCACGTCAATGCCTTTCAATGAACCAACAAATTTCAATTTGATCAAATCAATATTTTTCGGGGTATTCGGAAAGCAATATCAGATGGCTCTAGCTCCAAAATCATTTGGCGTATTTTTTCCGTTAACGAACTCATCCGAGATATTCTTTCCACAAACCTACCCTGCAAATTTAAACTCTCCAACACATGCCGTTCTACAGTTACCATTCTTCTGGAAAGCAGGATTTGAATTTGACCTCGGTGTATTCTTTAACAATCGTTTGACACCATTTTCTAGCCAAAAGTCCAAAAATGCAGTTGGGCAAAACGGTGGCACTGCGTTCCGCGTAATAGGCGCGCAAAAAAGAACTCAGTGGTAAGAAAGAGCGTCGGACGCGTCGGAAGGTACCATGTTTGATCACGGGCTATCCCAGTCATATGGTAGCGGCCACCATTCACTGTTTGATCAAAGATGATCTCTGATGTGCTTAAGGTGGCGAAGGACACATTAACAAAGCATATACAGACTACAATCTACAATTCTCCGTACCCGCACGAGCTTGTGAGGGGTGGTGTGGCTAAGGATGGTATAATATCAATATATCAGACGAGCAAACCTTGAATTTGTCGAAATTTTGAAATATAAGAATCCCGAATCAATTTGATATATTTGATATTTGATATGATTATACTGTATACCTTTGTATTCAATGTCGTAGAGCTCAATCACTCAATACACATTCATACATGGAAGCATACAGTGTGGAAAAGCCAAATGGAATGTTATTTTGTGTATTTCCATTAAACGAACCATTTTTCAATATTGATGTTGATCAAATCCAAATTAGACAATTTATAAACTACAATTTATCAGCATAAAACAATTTGCGATAGCCTTCTAAAGAAACTAACATTGCCAGAGAAAGTGTTTTACGTAGTTTTCATGGTACTATCTGGAAAACACAATGTTATGGTTTTTTTTTTCATTTTTTTTCTATCACATCTTGAAGCCAAATAAGTTTAGTACTATTGTAATAAGATTTGGGAATATTAGGCGGAATGGTATAATGAATTTCGGAACTGTCATGATTTTATTTTTTTCTATTTCGAACTTCTCAATTAACATGAAAGGGATAACATTTCTGAATAGAGAATGACGCGACCTTTTAAGGGGGGGGTAAGGTATTTTTGTTTTTTTTGTTTGCATTTTTTTTTATTTTCGAAATTGAATCCGTAATATCTGAAGAATATTGTATCAAAATTTCAAGTCAATTGGAGCAAAATTGACGAAGTTATGAGTATTTTTATACCTGCCGGATTTTTGTACCTATACCCGAACCTACCCGAGCGCCCCAACCCGAGCGCGCTATTGTTACCCGGCAGATGTTTTGTTCTCTATTAATGTAGTACCTTACCTCCCAGTTTAATTTATCGAAATTTCAAGGCAAGGACAAACGGGTTTATACCTGGTTTGTATACTTTGTTAGTGTGACGTACAAAATTCAGTCAGCAGGAAAACTTTAAAGCGTTTTTCCCACAACTCACGTTTTCAAAGTCGGTGCCCCTGATAACTCCAAAACTACTGCACCGATCCTTTTGAAATTTTAAACACTATTTCTGTACATCATTTACGAGGTAACGCTGTCGAGTTTTTTTTTTTTTTGTTCATAATTTTAATTTCGCAATAACAAATTAGCCGATTTTTTCCCACAAAATTGTGTTTTTCACTTCAAAGTGTTCGAAAAAATGAAAAAAATTGAAAAAAAAAAAAAAACTCGACAGCGTTACCTGGGGAAAACTATTATCTAACGAATGCACTTTGATTTTTTGATTTCAAATGATCCAGCACCAAGTTATGAGGGGCACCGCAATTCACCTTTTTTTCGAGACACGTCCGAACAATTGCTGCCATTGCCGTATTTTTTAATATTTCTTTGTACAAATTTGATGAAACATTCTTCGAATGTCATACTTCAATGTACCATTGGTTGAGTAAAGAAATTTTAACTGCGTCGTCAGAAAAAAAATCACGAAAACATGGCTTTTTTTGTATGATTTGACCTTACCCCCCCCTTAAACGATGTATTATAAGCCCATACTTCCTATTGAAACATTGGGCGTTGTACCTGTCTTTCGAAGAGGGTTGAAGGTAGGAGCGTATTTTCACGAAGAAGAATGACAATTTAAATTTGACGTCTTTTGGGATTTTCCATAAATATGTATACAGTAACCAAGATAATGAATTTATTCCATTTGGCTTTTCCATTCTTTATAGTCGTATTGTATTGAAATTGTTTGACATATTAAGGTAATTAAGTCTATCTTAGTCATTCTAGTTGTACTGATTATCAATACTACACTACTAACACTCTTGTCCACTACTAAATTCTGTCGTCTGACATATGTTTCGGAAACGGTGTTTCCATCTTCTAAGACCGAGTGCTACTAAAGCATGCTATCAATTACTACACTCTACTATGGTTTGATATTATAAACTTAGTCATAAACCAATTCCTACGAACGATGAGTTGCTAATAGGGCTTAGATCATTATTGAGTAACAGATCTTTTTGACGCTCTGGTTCCTCTGAACAGAGTGCTTATCAATTTGCCCAAATGACTGTAATTTTCGAATTTTTGGCTGAAAATGGTCTTAAACGATTTGGTTCGACTCACCGCTCAAGAATCCGTGGTCGAAATCAATTCTGTCCGGCTGGCCGGCCGTAGACACGATAGCTCTCGAACGAAGATGAGTTAGAGGATTGAAATTAGCAGGGTACGTTTCGAGCGTAATCATCTAGGAACAGTTCGTTAACGGGCGAAATCCACCAAGCGGTTTCGGAGTTATGGCTGTTTTTAGAAAAAACTTTTCTTATGAATAGGTACTTCCGAAACTGATTACTCGATCTATCTGAAATTTAGCATTGAATTGTAGAATAATGACAGAACGAGCTAGGCAGTTGAAATTTTCAGTGTCAGTTTGGAAGATAAATATCTCGGTTATTTTCGTTATCGGGCAGAATCGGCCTGATGGTTTCAGAATAACAAAATAAAATTTTTTTTTTACATTACAAATTTCAAATTCAATATTTTCGCGGTCTTGTTCCTCGGATCAGAGTGCTTATCAATTTGCCCAAAAGTCTGTAATTTTCGAAATTTTAGCTGAAAATGGTATCAAACGTTTTGGCTATACTCACTGATCAAGAATCCCTGGTTAAAACCGATTCCGTCCAGCCGTCCGTCCGTTAACACGATAAATCTCGAACGGAATGAGCTAGACAGTTGCAATTTTTTTCGGAGCAGGTTTGGGAGATAAATATCTTGGTTAAGTTCGATACTGGGCAAAATCAGCCTGGTGGATTCGGAATAACGAAATTTATTTTTTTTTGCAGTAGATACAAATTTCGAATTGTTTATTTTTTTTATTTTTCTTAGATGTACTTTCATCATAAGAATCCATTCATATCATTTTCAACTCTTACAAACTTATACTTTCGGAGATATGATTTTTCAATAATTAATAATAATATGATTTCATAGAATGCTCTAATTATAATTGGCTGATGTATGTAAATTCAACATATGAGGTCAGTCATAAAGATCTACGTTTTAATTTTTTTTATGATGCAGTTCTATCATAAGAGTCCATTGATATCATTCCCAACTCTGAGAAACCAATACGGAGATATGATATGTCAAAGTTTGAATAAGAGCGCCAAAGCTCCTGTCGACAAGGCCCCACTTTTCTCTCTCAAACATTTCGATACCTTCAAGTGTTCCTAGGTACAATGTATACAAATTTTTCAATAATTTGACTATTAACAACTTATTGTTCTCACTTATCGGATTATGACTAAGGGTATAATGTGAACCCATACTTGAGTGTAGTTATTGATAGTATGCTTCAGTAGCGCTTCTTCTCAGAAAATGGAAACATCGTTTCTGGAACATATGTCAGAAGACAAAATTTGTATTGAACAAGTGTGTATTTACTAGTGAAGTATTTTTTTGCGCGTATGTTCTGGGGAACATCGCGTTATAGTTTTGCCCAAATGTCTGTAACTTTCGAATTTTTTGACGAAAATGGTCTCAAACGATTTAGGTCGACTCCCCAATGAAGAATTCGAGGTCAAATTTGATTCTGTCCGTCCGGCCGTCCGGCCGTCTGGCCGTCCGGCCGTCCGGCCGGCCGTTGCCACGATAACTTGAGAAAGAAAAGAGCTAGCGACTTGAAATTTTCAGGGTGGGTGGCGCATCCCAATACGACGGACAAGTTCGTTAATGGGCATAATCAGCCCAGTGGTTTCCGAGTAATAATTTTGTTTTCAACCAATATGAATCCGATCGAATTGAAACTTGGTGAGTAGTTGTAGAATATGAACCTTAGCACGTTCGTGAAATTTTATGCGAATCGTATGGCTAGAAAATTAAAAAAAAATTATTAAAAAATATTTTTATTGTCATGATAACTTGAGAACGGAAAGAGATAGCGGCTTGAAGTTTTCAGGTTAGGATGAGCACCAGAACGCGACATTTCAGTTTGTTTATGAGCATAATCGGCCAAACGGTTTTAGAGTTATAGCCATCTGAAATTTTCTGAAATTTGGTGGTTTTTTGTTCCTCATTAACTCAAAAAATACTGAACCGATTGAATTCAAACATGGTTATTAGTTGTAGAGTGCCAACGCGGAAATGTTTGCCAAATTTGGTGAGGATAGCATTTGTAGAAAATTTTTAATAAATCATTGAAAATAAAAAAAAAAAATTCTATATATCAGTAACTATTTGTTTGAAATTGCTGAAATTTTGCAAGAGCCTTCATAACCTAACTCTACTGCCAAGTTTCTAGTTTTAATACGATCGGTTAAATATTGTTGGAGATTCGAGCTTTCTTGTGTGAGTTCAGTAGATGGGTGACCGTTGCCTCGATAATTTTCGAACGAAAGCAGATATGGACTTGCAGTTTTCAGGGTAGGTTGCGTATCCGAAAGGGACAGTTGAGTTCGTTTTTGGGCATAATCGGTCTAACGGTTTCCGAGTTATACCCACCTGGATTATTATTTCCTTGATAACTCAAAAAATAAATATTCGATCGAATTGAAGCTTGGTAACTAGTAGTAGAAAATCAACATAAAGACGTGTTTAAAATTTTGTAGGAACCATACCCCTAGAAAATTTGAAAAAAATTACGAAAAAAAAAATTTTAAAAGCTGTACTATTAGAAAATTTAAAAAAATCACGAAAAAAAAATTGGTTCGAGCACTGACGTGAAGTCAGAAGCTTTTGCGCGCATGTTCTATTGTCCATTCTTCTGTATTGGATACCCTTAATCGAATTTACCATGGAAAATTATGTTGTCCATTCTCCTGTATTGGACACTTAATTCGAATTTACCATGGTAAATTCGAATTGAGAGTGTCCAATATAGGAGAATGGACAACATAATTTACCATGGTAAATTCGATTAAGGGTATCCAATCCAGAAGAATGGACAATAGAACATGCGCGCAAAAGCTTCTGACTTCACGTCAGTGCTTGAACCAATTTTTTAGTTAATACCAGTTAAAGAGTTTAATTTTATATTTATTTTATAGCATGGAGTGGTGAGAGCACTATGAATTATTTAAGATAGGTTTGTTAATTCATAAAATAGTTATTTAATAGGTTGGGCCGGAACTGACGACTATATTCACACTCTGGAAACCACACGCTGATTCATTAGACATCGGTCATCAATTACGTATCTGCGGTATACTGTCAGCGTAACCGAAGTGACCACCGAAACTGAAAAGTCACTTCGGGCGATTAATGACAGGTTTAATTGGGGCTTGCGGCAACAGCACAGCATTTAGCCAGAATTAGGTCGAAAGTGGCTGATTTCATTAGGGGACGTACTCCAACATTTGCTCCTTTGGATTAAAATCTCTTCAGACTTAGTGATAGAAGAATTCGTCTTCAAATTCCATTATTTTAGTCCTTTTGGGAGTAGGTAATTATTGTGGTTGTAAAACCACTGTGGCCAGGAACTGCGGTGAAAAAAAATGCTTAATAATAATATTCCCAATATTTCCAACAATATAATTCCGACCGAAAAAACAAGCGTCCAAAAAAAAAAGTCCACTTTTTTGCCGAGTATGGTCAGTTTCCATTAGTTTCAACTCGAATACACACATTCACTGTTGGGTCAAAAATAAACAGTGCGGTGTTTGTGGTGGCGTAATGTCTGTATTCAGATACATGATATGTGCAAATCACTCCATCGTAAATAACCGATATTGTTGACAAAAATTAAAATACTCATGAAATACTTCATAATTTTGAACAGTGTCACTTTACCGTCAATTTCACGTATACTAATAGAATATATACAAAAACATAAGAGCAATTACTTACCTCTATGCTGTCACGGCAAAATAATGACAGAACTTCAATCTTTCGTTGACGATCGCGTGGATGTTGTTGGCTTATAATTGCGGAAAATTCAAATTAATTTTAAGAAATATTACTCTTTATCAAAGTCCCCCATAATATCAATTTCACCCCATTTGACGGTACTGTTTATTTTTGACCCAACAGTAAACGTATGTATTTGAATGGGTTCTTACGTCAACACAAATACAGCACTTTTTAATTTCAACCTAACAGTGGATGTACATATATGTACATATATATGTGGATTTTGCCCATTGATGAACATAGCTGGCGCACTTGGACTCCAAACCTACTCTGAAAATTTCAACTTTCTAAATCATTGCGTTCGAGCATAATCGTGCTGACGGCCGGACAGAATCAAGTTCGACCTAGGATTCTTCATCAATTAGTCCCAACTAATCGTTTGAGACCATTATCTGCCAAAAATTCGAATATTAAAGACATTTGGACGAATTGATAGGCACTCTGTTCGCCTGAACAGCGCGCTAAAAATGGACTTGACAAGTCAGCGAAAACTGTCTATTAGCTAGTAGACAGATGTGAAATAACGATTCGAATATTTGTAAATAATTTCATAAACTTAGAGTCAGAAGTTCGAAATGAATCATATACATATTCGAAACAGCAATTTATTTTTTTCTTTCTCCTCTACTCTATTTAGAATTTATTTGAAATACACAAATTTCATCAAAGATCCAGTTAGGTCTCATCAACATGTTTTTGGCGCTCTGGTTCCTCGGAACAGAGTGCTTATCAATTTGCCCAAATGTCTGTAATTTTCCAATTTTTTGCTGAACATGGCCTTAAACGATTTGGTTCGACTCACCGATCAACAATCCGTGGTCGAAATCAACTCTGTCCGGCCGGTCCGGCCATAGGCACGATAACTCTTTAACGAAAGGAGTAAGAGGATTGACATGTGCAGGGTAGGTTTGTAGCGTAAATATCTCGGGCGAGTTCGTTAACGGGCGAAATGCACTAAGCGGTTTCAGAGTTATGGCCCTTTTTAGTAAAAACATTTTTATGAATATTTTCGACACCGATCACTCGATCTATCTGAAATTTAGCATCAAATTGTAGAATAATGACTTCTATATGCATGCAGTTTTGTTTTGATCGGGTTCCAATAAGGAATCAAAACATTTTTAAATTTCTTTTCTAGAATAACTCTCGAACAGAATGAGCTAGGCAGTTGAAATTTTCAGAATAGGTTTAAGAGATACTTATTTCGGTTAAGTTTGTTACTAGGCAAATTTGACGTGATGGTTTCAGAGAAACGAAAAACCAATTTTTTTTTTCAACACAAATTTAATTCCTTTATGAGATACAGTTTCACTATAAAAATCCATTGGTATCATTTTCAACTCTAACAAGCTTATACTTTCGGAGATATGATTGTTCGCAATTTCAATAATGAATTGTACTTCTGTACTTCTTATGATTTCATAGAATGCTGTACTTAATTATTGTATCTATGAATTATTGTATGATCTGTGTTCTTACATGTCATCTCATTTTCCTATGAGAGATAAATGTCAAAATTATTTCTGGTGCACCTCTTGTTCTAGAAAACTAAGTCTGATTGAATGCAAAATGACCAATGAAATATCCTCAGGTATCGTAGAATTATGAGGATGATATGATATTATACTTTGAAGGTGATAATATATTGCCCGTGGATAATCCATATGATGATGGAAATATATTCTTTGGTGAAATACATCATCAAATTGGGTTCAGAATATCTCCAGTAAAAACAAAACTGCAATATTGTTATAATTGATATAATATCATTTTCAGAGTAGATTTGAAGAATGAATATCTCGGATAAGTTCGTTATTGGGGAAAATCGGTCTGTTTGAATTTAATTTCTTTCATGATGCAGTTCTATCGTAAGAATCCATTCATATCATTCCCAGAGACCAATAGCTTCGGAGATAATTTATTTATTTATTTATTTGGATCAAACTATGGAATACTCAGATTTATTCATTTATTGCAGAATGTTAATATTTTGGAGTTGGCAGAGAATGTGTAATAAACCCGTGTTTGTGGAGATTTCCAAGGCTTTCGATACCATAAATCACGAGCTCCTGATGGAATCTTTGGAGGACATCTGTATTAATTGTTCGAGAATTATTTAAAAAAAATTGGTTCAAGCACTGACGTGAAGTCAGGAGCTTTTGCGCGTATGTTCTATTATCCATTCTCCTGTAATGGACACTCTTAATCGAATTCACCTTGATAAATTCGATTAAGAGTATCCAATACAGGTGAACAGACAATAGAATTCAACATGGTAAATTCGATTAAGAGTGTCCAATACAGGAGAATGGACAATCGAACATACGCGCAAAAGCTCCTAACTTAACGTCGGTGCTTGAAACAATTTTTTTTTCGTGAAGTCAGGAGCTTTTGCGCGTATGTTCTATTGTCCATTCTCCTGTATTGAACACTCTTAATCGAATTTACCATGGTGAATTCTATTATCTATTCTCCTGTATTGGACACTCTTAATCGAATTTACCATGGTGAATTCGATTAAGAGTTTCAATACAGGAGAATAGACAACAAAATCCACCATGGTAAATTCGATTAAGAGTGTCTAATACAGGAGAATGGACAATAGAACATACGCGCAAAAGCTCCTGACTTCACGAAAAAAAAAATTGTTTCAAGCACCGACGTGAAGTTAGGAGCTTTTGTGCGTATGTTCGATTGTCCATTCTCCTGTATTGGACACTCTTAATCGAATTTACCATGTTGAATTCTATTGTCACGTCAGTGCTTGAACTATTTTGTTTTTCGTGAAGTCAGGATAGAAAGCAGTTTTGAAAAAATTGACACAGAAGCGTGGTCAATTTAAAGTTAAGTTCTGCAGCCTTCAGGAAAATTTCAGCGATATCATATTAAAAATAATACATACCGCCGTATTCACAAAGCATTCAATCTCCGTTAAGTGCTAACGAAGGTCCTCAGTTAAGGATAAATAAGGTTCGCAACCTCAGTTAACGTATGTAACGGTGCTGAAACAGGCCTGTTTCACGTTATTTTTTATTTAAACTGAAGTTGCGATTCTAATTTATCCTTAACTGAGAACCTCAGTTAGGACTTAACGGAGATCGAATGCCTTGTGAATACGGCGGATAACCTTTCAAAAGTCCCCTGTCACAATAATATACCTACTGCTCTGTAGCCGCATAAATTTCGTGAAGAAGAATCGCCTCCGCTGGTTTTCAAAGATATTCACTCTTGTTCCCTTCAATATTCGATTTCAAAGAGGAAAATGTCGTAGCTCCTAAGGCCAGGAGGGTCTCTTCCAAAGCCTGTGTTATGAAAAAATCGGTGCGAAAATATATGTTATAATTTAATATGTCATCATGACATTAATGGTTTTGAAGGTTCTCATAAAATTTAAGCGATGGCGGACAAGTGCTTTCTGATACACAGGGTGTCCCGAGTTCGAATGCCTATTAGACGTTTCTGGAGAATTGTACATATTTGAAATCTGAAAATTGTGATTATGATATTGCTTCTTCTAGAGATCCATGCGCCTGCACAAAAGGCTGCTCGGTTCTCCAACAATATGGATCCGATTGTGTATCCGATGCGGCCATGCCGGACGAACAGTTTATGATATATAGAATTTTTTTCGATTATTTTCAATAATTTTTTTGAAATTTTCTAGTTATACCATCCTCACGAAACTTCGCAAGAATTTTCGCGTTGGCATTCTTCAACTAATAACCATGTTTGAATTATATCGGTTTTTTATTTTTCGAAATATTGAGGAAATAACAACCAAATTTCAGATGGGTATAACTCAAAAACCGTTTTGCCGATTATACCTATAGACAAATTCAAATGTCGCATTCAGATGCACAACCTAACCTGAAAATTTCAAGCCACTATTCTTTCCGTTCTCAGGTTATCGTGTCATAAATAATATTTTTAATAATTTTTTTTTAATTTTCTTGCTATAAGATTCTCACAAAATTTCATAAACGTGCTTAGGTTTATATTCTACAACTTTAACAAGTTTCAATTCGAACGGATTTATATTGGTTGAAAACAAAATCATTACTCGGAAACCATTGGCCCAATTATGCCCATTAACAAACTTGTCCGTCGTATTGGGATATGCCACCTACCCTGAAAATTTAAAGTCGATAGCTCTTTCCGTTCTCAAGTTATCGAGGCAACGGCCGGACGGCCGGCCCACCGGCCGGACGGACAGAATCAAATTTGACCTCGAATTATTCATCAGGGATTCAAACCCAATCGTTTGAGACCTTTTATGCGAAAAATTCGAAAATTACAGACATTTGGGCAAAATTATAACGCGATGTTCCCCAGAACATACGCGCAAAAAGATGCCAAATAATGAAAATAAAGGGCGTGACTAGTGGATCTCGAATTGCGCAGTATGGAGTTCCGCAGGGAACACTCCTTTGTCCTCTTTTCATAATATATATATTTGAATGGCTTAATTTCTCTTAGGAGTTTGGGGGAAAGATCTTTGGATTCACTGATGACACAAAAATATTTTACTGGGCATGAACTAAAGCGATTCATTGAATCTGACTTCAGAATTTTCGATGAAGGACTTATTACTTACCTTTCAGTTTCAATAAACCAGAAATGCCAATTCTCAAATCCATTAAAGTGTTAATAGATAATAATCATCTTCCATTTAGCCCGTGACAGAAGTGAAACATTTAATAATAATAATAATAATAATAATGTTTATTCACAAATACAATACAATTTGACAGAAACAATCTCAACTACAAATCCTCAAGAATAAACATTGATACCTCGCTGAGGCATATAATGCCTGTGCGCGAGTTATAAAACCTATAATAACATGTATAAACCACATAAAAATAAAACACATGATTCATTGACAACAAAATTAAAATAGACAGGTCTCAATAGTGAGTCGCGGTCGAAGTCGGTATGTCCAAACGAGGAGGTGTAGACGTATTCGGGAGTTCGGGTCTTTATCGGGTGGTAAGCGTTTTAGCTTTGCGTTTAATTTTGAAATTGGGAAAAAAAATTTTGTAATATTTCAAATATAATTATATCAAATAAATTATTTTAGATACTTTAAATTAATTAAATCATCAAAAATATGTCTGTTTTTACTAGACATCCAGTTTTTTACAGAATATTTGTAACGTGGCAGTTTATTTATTTCCTTAATATCATTTGGTAACATATTGAAGAGTCTTGGCGCAAAATAAGTCGCACATCGTTGTCCAATGGTCTTTGAGCTCATTGCGAGGTAAGTACATTTACGTCGGGTAGGGTAATTATATCGTGGAAAAAGTATATTTATATTTCCTTTGAAGACGTTTACCAGAATGTTTTGGCAGTATAACTGTCTTATGTCAAAAAAATCACTCTCCGGAAAAAGCGCATCGCTGGGGTAAATCAATGGCTTTTTCAAAATGAGTTTTATTATCCATTTCTGTATATTTTCCAACTGTTTTAAATGACAATCTGCCACACCACCCCAACCAATAATTCCATACGTAAGATGTGACTGTACCAGGGACAAATATAAAGTTTTCAACTGGGTTTCATCTAAAAAGTCGCGTAAGTACCCAAATGTATGTAGCAACCCTCTGAGTTTATTGGTTATGTTTTTAACTTGTAGATCCTATTTCAGATGCCTATCCACAATAATACCCAAGTACTTAATTGACGAGGCTTCAGGAATTTGAGTGTTTTCATCAACATACATTGGACCAAGACTCGGTAAATTATTTGTGTAAGATGTAAATGGTAGATATTTAGTTTTTTCCATATTCAGCGTTAGTTTATTCAGTTGAAACCATCCTCTAACTGCCCTAAAATCATCTTCAATTTCTTCTTTCAGCGTTTGCCAGTTTCCTGACTTGTAAGTTATGACTGTATCATCAGCGAAGCTTATTATTTTTCCCCTTGTGCTCAATGTCATCAGGCTGTTAATATATAGGGTAAAGAGAAGAGGTCCAAGCACAGTCCCCTGTGGAGCGCCACAGATAACTGTCCTTGGCTCACTCAATACTCCATTGACTTCCACATATTGTTTCCTATTTTTTAAATAGCTTTCTATTATACGATGGATTCTTCCACGTAGTCCATAAAATTTAATCTTTTCCAGTAAACGCTTGTGACACACCGTATCAAATGCTTCAGAGAGGTCGATAAAGATTCAAATTGCAGGTGTTTTCGTATCTAAAGCATTGTATAGTTGAGAGATTAAAGCGTGTATTGCATCCCCTGTCGATTTTTCCTCTCTAAACCCATATTGATTATCATTAAGCACATGAAATTTACTTAAAAATTTGGTTATTCTAGTTTTTAGTATCTTTTCATAAATTTTTGGAAAAACCGGGAGCCAATGATTAAATTTCACCTGAAATGGTATGTACAGGTAAACTACATAGGGCTGGAATAAAGTACGGAACCGAGTGGATCTCTTTAAAACTTAAAATATGGGAAAGCCCTGTGGACAGGAGTTTTGGCGCTCTTGTTTAAACTTTGACAAATCATGTCGAGATGCGTTGGGTTGGATATTATATCAATGGATACTTATGATGGAACTGCATCATAAACTAAAATAAATTAAATAAGAATCCATTGATATCATTCCCAACTCTGAAAAACCAATGATTTCGAAGTTATGATTTGTAAAAGTTTAAACAAGAGCGCCAAAACTCCTATCCACAGGGCTTTCCCGCTTTTTCAATTTGGCTTCTGTGCGTCAGTTTTCAAGAGTTTTCGTAATGAAATTCAAAACCCAGGCCTATGAATCATCTCATGTTGGCTTTACATACATCAGCAAATTATAAAATTGATAATATCAGTGGATGTCTATGATGAAACTGCATTTTAAATAAAAATTAATTCAAAATTTGAAATGAAAAAAATTTTTTTTTGTAGGTTACTCCGAAACCACCTGTCCTATTTTGCCCAATAACGAACTTAACCGAGATATTTATCTCCCAAAGCTACTCTGAAAATTTCAACTGTCAAGCTCATTCCGTTCGAGAGTTATCGTGTTAACGGCCGGACGGACGGCCAGACGGCCGGACAGGATCGATTTTGTCCATGGATTTATGATCAGTGAGTCGAACCAAATCAGGATTCAGGATCATTTTCAGCCAAAAATTCGAAATTACAGACATTTGGGCTAATTGATAAGCTTCCGAGGAACAAGAGCGCCAAAAAGATGGTAATTATAGAACATTGCAGGCTAATACAATTACGTATCTGATGCCATATTGTATGTTACTACTGTGTTTCCGGTTTAATCGGAAACACCCTCAACTTTATTAAATTAAATGGGACACCCTCTAATATTTTGAAAGACCTTGCTATTTTGAATTCGTGGTGCTCGGTTTAGTGAAAATACTCTTTAGTAACGTGAAATAAATCTCATTACAGTTACAGAATTTGTAGGATTTGTTTTTTACTTTAGCAAGACTAATGAGAATAATAATTTAAACAAAACCAGTTCTAATGTTCATAAGAAATATAGGAATACAATCTACTGTTGCTAATTGACACAAATAAATTATACGATAAAAAATTGTTCATTTAAGTGTTCCATGATGACCGGTTATGGCGATCGTGTTAGAACTCATGAAAAAGTGTGTAATATTTTCAGTGAATTGCATCCTCAAAGAAATCCCATATCAGGTTCGACTGTTACTAAAGCATTACAACTTTTCAATTCAATTGGGAATGGTCAAATATTTTTAAGAAACTAGAGGACCACGGACCGCAACAAACGAAACTAGAAGAACAAACTTTGCCACTGAATTAGAGGAATCACGTCATACTTCTACACTTTTACAACAAATTTGGCACTAAACCATAATATAAGTCGACGTTCTATGTATGGAAAATACTGATTATTGGAAAGCATCATCCGCTCGATCATCCGTATAATAACATCCTTTGTGAGTGTATTTGAATTGAATTATTTCAGTTCTTTTATTTGTATGTTTCATTATGATATCTAGAATTTATTGCTTTATCAACCAAACGGCTATCGATCATTGGTCGTTCAGCCGTGCATCATTAATATATTAAACACCCCATTCTTATCATCAATCAAATCTTATATTAACTTCATGAGAGAAACTTATTGGGTATCAAGGAAATTTGTCTGGAGTAGAGATTAGTCATTATAACTTCGGATTTCGCGCCATCGAAGTGGAGTGCTTAATATTTATCAATTGAAATAGTCAATGTGGAACTCCTGATTCTCATCACGTTAGCTATGACGGTTTAGACCTTATAAGGCAAATTTGATTGTTATTTATAATATGCGTTGTCTACATCGCTTTATGACAGGATACCTTGATCCAATGACAATGCATTATGTCATGTACCTGTGAATACCTTACCATCTCATAGTGCTAAACTAGCAAATCTGTCAACGAGTAATTGCGAGGTGGATATTCAATTCCTATCTTAACAATATGTCCCTCCCTTATGCGATCGTATATAATTGGAGCACTTCCCAGAATTCCCACGCTGCGATTTCGAATGATGGCAAATCATTATAACCGAAAGAATTTTCTCATACATTTCAGAATTGAGTTCTATTATTCTGAAGAATACGATTTTTCAAGCTGTGTCTCCCAAAGTTAACAAGACCTATTCAGATTAGCACACTCCAGGAGTACCACCTAGTTATAGCTACCTGAACTAGAAAATGAGTATCCTTCACTAATATTCGTTTGAACTTGCATGATTATTGGATATCCAGAATCCAAGATATGGCGTTACAGTTCGTTTATTACATCAGAACTTAAATTATTATCGGAGAAAGAACCAACTTCGTTCTAAACTTGGTAAAACTGTTAACGAAACGTTCCATTAGATGAAACAATTTCATATAAGTCTTCCATGGCTGGGTCCATGAGAGGTTCAAGACTGATCGCAAAGATGTAAATGACGACCAAGATGTTATTTCATCGAAAATTGAGATATCAGAAGAAAGCATCAACTCTCTGCGTGAATTCCTCAAATAAATGACAAAATAATGATTGTTATCAAAGGAAAATTCTTCAATGAATTCACACCCATTAACGCCAACGGATTCTTTGTTTACATACACAATAATACATATATAAATAATACAGATTAAGAATTTCTCGTTAAGAATAATTGGGATGAATATGTGGAATGATACTTATAATTGATACTTCCCTTATGCATACTAATATACTTCAAACTGATAAGATTCAACTATGTAGTGACGTGAGTTATATCTGTTGAAAATTAGGTTGATGAAATTATGTTCCATATATTAGAGAAATCCTTAGAATGATTGTGCAGAATCAAAGCAGTATGAAAATTAATGATTAGATGGCGTAGATAACAGATAATTTATAAGTTTCATATTCACTATTGGGGATACATAGATGAATACAGATCATATTAAGCCTATTCATCTATTTGCCACAAGATAACTCAACAGCGAACTATTTGAATAAGTTGTTATTAACTTATCCCGTTTTAAGATGGTAATTACAACCAATCAATTTGGAAACAAGCGAGATAAAATTGAATTTCTATAAGTGTCAACTTTGAAATCAATACTCAGTCTATGCCTTTATTCGAGCAGAACATCTGTGACTGTTTCCAGGTTCGGATCGATAAAAGCAGGTAAATTTCTGTAAATTTTTTCATATTTTATGACATTCAACGAAGAATATCTCGCAAACGGCACGTTTTAGGATAAATGATGAGGAGAAATTTGATTTCCTAAAAGGATAGAGTATTTCAAAAATGACCCAAGATAACCTTCATCTGCTTTTATTATGCTAATTTCTCATAGTTTTATGAATTCGCGAGTCAATAACGAAGAAACCAGTAAAAGTAGGTAAAAACTTTTAATTGATGATTATGTGCCATAGTTATAGAAAACTTCATACCCAAATTCATTCAATTCTGAATAACCATGTCAAAGCTACAAAAGAAATACTGATTTTTTTTTTCAATTTTCAACAGCCTGTATCTTTTTTCTTGTGCCGAATCTAAAAAAATTAAAAAAGTGTTTTATTTGATGAGAGGAATCTATGGTTAAATTCAATATACAACTTAAAGACTCACCCTGTATATTTAGTTATTTTCAGCATCAGTTTACCTTACTCCTCATCAAAGTTCGCAGCCAGTTTGTTCCTGAATGACCTATACAATCAATCCATCATTATCCCTCTTGTCCATTATCCCTATAAGTCTATTATACGCCATTCGGTTCAACGTAAACTGCGATGTATTCATGAGAATTTTGCGACTATGGGACTATCGTTCATTAATCTTACTGAAATGTTCTCGATTTGTTTATTCGTGTAGGTATTTCTTCTCAGATATGTGTATTCTGTTATAATAATCGCTCTATACCTACTGTTCATAAAAATAATTTTAATTCAAATGACCTTTTCCTTCTTCTATTTGTATACGAATAATACCATATAACTTCAGAGAAAAATATTATTTCTTATTATTATTTAACAAATGTTGTGGTGTCACACAAGCAAGTAGTACAAGCAAGCATGAGTAGGAAAACAAGCAAATTGATTGAACATAAGGAGAATAATATTTCCCAAACTCGAAAATTTACTTTTATACGGGTTATATTATTGTACTGAGAGAGCAGAACTGGCTTTGTGCATTTTGAATTATACCAAACTTGTCTTGTTCATTTCGGAATCTTCAGCCTCCAGTGCAATACGTTATAGACTACTGGCCCATGCTGAAAAAATTATGGGTCATTTGAACCACCAGGTGACCTATCTAGAACGATATAAGAGCATAAAATAATAAGATTCAGCACTATGCCGTCACTTGTAAGCTGTCCAACTGAGTGCAGGTGAGAATTCGAAAGTACAGGTAGAGTGAGTACATTTTGGTCACATATTTTTGTACGGCATTCTTACCACCGATAGATCCATGAAAAATAATAAGAAAACGCGCAGTGCCGTACAAAAATGTTGGTCCACAAAGTCGAATTTTTTTTTTTTATTTTCTGACAATTACTAGGGTAAATTTGGTCATTTGATCTTGTACGGCATCTGTGTCATACTATTTCAATACTGCTTCTAATCCATTATTCCGCAACGCCGTACAAAAATCATGCGACAAGGGGAAAAAATCGAGGGTTGTAATCCCCTCTCTTTCGGTAGTCCAGCAGGTGATTTGATACAACATGAAATAAATTTATTTTGAAAGTATTTTATGCATAGATAATATTTTTTCATATGCCGTACATTTTCGTTGGTTCAAAGGGAAAAAAAAATTAAATAGAAAAAATCAAAAAGAAAAAATCTATATAACGAAATGTAAGGTGAAATTTATTTTATACGGCATTTAGATAGTTTATTTGTACAAATTTTCAGTCTTTTCGTGATTCTAGGTTCCTAGTTAGAAACTATGTCATATATGGGTTTGTTTACTATCGATTTATACTTGAATTATGTAGATGTGCAATTTTATTTTTAATTTTTCAAAAATAATTCTGCTAATTTCAGTATCATAAGTACTCGCACATTTTTGGAGCGACGTTCTGTTACGACGTTTAGCATTTGTAGGGAATATCGTATTTTATTCGGATGTACTCGGCTTGGACCCGAGAGAAGATAATTCGGACGTCGATGAAGACGTTGATTCTGATAACAACTCAGCAACGGATTCCGATACAGAATAATTCAAACAAAAACCATATTTCTTATTATCATCATTAAATTTATGAATTTTTTTTTTATGAAATGACCATTTTTTTATTATTATCATTAAATATTTCGAATTTTTCTAAAACATGATTGTTTTATTTATTCACATCATTACAATGAAACAAATCAATTATATGTATGTATCAATAAGGTTTGAAGTATATATTGAACCAAAAAGTATACAAAACTGTTGATACTGGGATTGACAGTTTCAATTCTTGGACATAATATACACACCGTTTCAGTTCAGTTAGACGTCATAGTGATTTTGTCATATTATCAATTGTTCTCTTCAAAATTATGTTGATACCGTACTGTATCAGATGGCCATAAAGTACCCTCAAAATTGTAGCGTCACTTTCATCAGCCTAAAAGATATGGTGTGCATAAAAATGTACGGCATCATTTTTTCCTAACTTATATATGTTAATACTATTTAAAACAAGGGATAAAATGTAGAAAACTGCTATATTTCATTAATCTATGATATTTAAACTTTTACAATAATTCGCAAAATTCCAGTTTTTGTATTTCTCTATAATTTTTTTTAGAACGGTTTTTTTTGAACGGCAATACTATATAACAATTGTATTTTACAATATCATGTTAAAAAAAAAGTTCCCGTACAGGATCAAATGACTTTACAGCTCTAAAAATCATGGATACGATGCAATTAAGGTAATTATTGATTTACATTCAAATGAACAATCAATTTTTGACGGCATTATTTTTAATAGTACTTTTGAGTGCTAGATAATGTTTTGGAACCGAAGCCGTACTTTTTCAAATCACCCCCTGGACTACGGAAAGAGAGGGGATTACAACCCTCGATTTTTTCCCCTTGTCGCATGATTTTTGTACGGCGTTGCGGAATAATGAATTAGAAGCAGTATTGAAATAGTATGACACAGATGCCGTACATGATCAAATGACCAAATTTACCCTGGTAATTGTCAGAAAATAAAAAAAAAAATTCTACTTTGTGGACCACCATTTTTGTACGGCACTGCGCGTTTTCTTATTATTTTTCATGGATCTATCGGTGGTAAGAATGCCGTACAAAAATATGTGACCAAAATGTACTCACTCTACCTGTACTTTCGAATTCTCACCTGCACTCAGTTGGACAGCTTACAAGTGACGGCATAGTGCTGAATCTTATTATTTTATGCTCTTATATCGTTCTAGATAGGTCACCTGGTGGTTCAAATGACCCATAATTTTTTCAGCATTGGCCAGTAGTCTATTAGGTAGGTACCTACTTACTTCTGAACTAATTTCAATTCACATTTAGAATTGCAGATTGCATTTGTATTGTTTCTCTGCAAGAGCATACACTATTAATACAACTTTTATTGCACACAAGCTGGCCCAGCGAACTTCGCACCGCCTAAGTTAATAAATGAAGTCAGAAGCTTTTGCGCGTATTTTCTATTGTCCATTCTTCTGTATTGGACACCCTTAATCGAATATACCATGGTAAATCATGTTGTCCATTCTCCTGTATTGGACAGACTTAATTCAAATTTACCATGGTAAATTCGAATTAAGTGTCCAATACAGGAGAATGGACAACATAATTAACCATGGTAAATTCGATTAAGGGTGTCGAATACAGAAGAATGGACAATAGAACATACGCGTTCTGACTTCATTCTTTATTAGTCAGTGCTTGAACCAATTTTTTTTTTCGTGATTTTTTTTTAAATTTTCTAGGGGTGCGGTTCTTAAATTTTTTTTTTTCGTCATTTTTTTCAAATTTTCTAGGGGTACGGTTCTTACAAAATAATAAACACGTCTTTATGTTGTTTTTCTACTACTAGTTACCAAGCTTCAATTCAATCGAATATTTATTTTTTGAGTTATCAAGGAAATAATATTCCAGGTGGATATAACTCGGAAACCGTTTGACCGATTATGCCCAAAAACGAACTCAACTCCCCCCTTCGGATACGCAATCTACTCTGAAAATTGCAAGTCCCTATCTCTTTTCGTTCGAAAGTTATCGAGGCAACGGTCACCCATCTACTGAACTAACACAAGAATGCTCGAATCTCCAACAATATTTAACCGATCGTGTTAATACTAGAAACTTGGCAGTAGAGTTAGGTTATGAACGCTCTAACAAAATTTCAGCAATTTCAAACGAATAGTTACTGATATATAGAATTTTTTTTTTTATTTTCAATGATTTATTAAAAATTTTCTACGAATGCTATCCTCACCAAATTTTGCAAACATTTTCGCGGTGGTATTCTACAACTAACAACCATGTTTAAATTCAATCGGTTCAGTATTTTTCGAGTTAATGAGGAACAAAAAACCACCAAATTTCTGAAAATTCCAGATGGCTATAACTCTAAAACTGTTTTGCTGATTATGCTCATAAACACTCTCAAATGTCGCATTTAGATGCACAACCTAACCTGAAATTTTCAAGCCGCCATCTCTTTCCGTTCTCAGGTTACCGTGACAACAAAAATATTTTTTAATAATTTTTTAATAATTTTCTAGCGATACGATTCTGACAAAATTTCACAAACGTGCTTAGGTTTATATTCTACAACTATTCACCAAGTTTCAATTCGATCACATCTATATTGGTTGAAAACAAAATTATTACTCGGAAACCACTGGGCCGATTATGCCCATTAACGAACTTGTCCGTCGTATTAAGATGCGCCACTTAACCTGAAAATTTCAAATTGTTAGCTCTTTCCGTTCTCAAGTTATCGTGTCAACGGCCGGATGGCCGGCCGGACAGAATCAAATTTGACCTCGAATTCTTCATTGGGGAGTCGAACCAAATCGTTTGAGACCATTTTCGTAAAAAAATCCGAAAGTTACAGACATTTGGGCAAAATGATAACGCGATGTTCCCCAGAACATACGCGCAAAAAAACGATCGGTATGAATTAAGTTTTATTATTATTTTGATTAATTGCACATCATGTTGCTTACTTACAAAACAGAGTTTTCCTGAAATACTGGCTATTTGTAAGGTTTCAATTTGTTTTTGACAGACACACACAGTTATGATACAGTATGATACAGTATCTTAATCAATATAAAGCTTTCTGATAAACTATATTTTTCGTTTTGTTTTGTGGAGCGTAAATAAACAAAGATTACGGTTTTCCGACGCACGAACACGCGACGTATAATTGTCCATGCGCCATGTCCATATATCAAAGGAAAAACAAAATTGTTACATTTTGAGAATCCATCCAAGGTACCCAATTAGTTAATGCTTCAAGCACTTCAATTGTGTACAATTGTGCCATGATATAAAGAACAACCTGTATAGTAATGGTTTATTTTCAATGATGTATGCCTCGAAAGTATAATTCTTAACACAATTCAATGAAATTGTACGATTGGCGTGAAAACCAGCGAGTTGCAATTGACGTTAAAAGAAAAACACCCTGTATGACAATTTCGGACAAATACATTATGAGAATCCATCCAAGGTGCCTATTTAGTTAATGCTTTGTTTGTAGTACAAACCACTTCAATCGCGTACAAATGTGCCGTGAGAAACAGAACACCCTGTATAGTAATGGTTTATTTTCAATGATGTGTGCCTCGAAAGTATATTTTTTAACTCAATTGAATGAAATTGTACGACTGGCGTGAAATACAGCAAGTTGCAATTGACGTTGAAAGAAAAACACCCTGCATGAAAATTCCGGACAAATATATTATGAGAATCCATCCAAGGTACCTATTTAGTTAATGCTTTGTTTGTGATCCGAAGCACTAAGCTTAGATTAGAAATAATATTATAATGGTTGTTAAGATTTCTTAAATAACGATTCTTAATTTTTTTATTTTCAGCGCAATTTTTTGATTTTTTTCTGTCATATGAACCTTCTCCTGATAATAACAAATACAGCAAAAAAATTGTTTCAAGCACTGACGTGAAGTCAGGAGCTTTGGCGCGTATGTTCTATTGTCCATTCTTCTGTATTGGACACTTTTAATCGAATTTACCATGGTGAATTCTATTGTCTATTCTCCTGTAATGGACACTTTTAATCGAATTCACCATGGTAAATCCGATTGAGAGTGTCCAATACAGGAGAACAGACAATAGAATTCACCATGGTAAATTCGATTAAGAGTGCTCAATACAGGAGAATGGACAATATAACATAAAAATATATTCTCATTAGTGATAGAAAAACTGGCCAAAATTACTCTCTACCCATCACGAGATTTAATATCGACAAATGAACCTCTCACCTTACAAGATCAGAAAGTGTGGTTAACTTAAAGTTAAGTTTTGAAGCCTTCAGCAAAATTTGAGCGATATCATATTAAAAATAATATATGGAAAGGTTTAACGGGTAATTCCGCAAAAGGAGCAGATTGAAAATAATTCTGCTGGTATCTGCTCCTTTTGCGGAATTACCCGTTAAACCTTTCCATATATATATATATTACTCCGCATGATCCATATTTCTATATTTCTATTAAAAATAATACATAACCTTTCAAAAGTCCCCTCTCACAAATATACTCCTCTGAAGGCTCATGGATCTCTTGAAACAAAATCGCCTTCTATATTTCGCAAAGATATTCACTCTCGTTCATAGGAATCCCTCCAATATTTAGTTGCCTCCTCCTAAGGAGGATCTCTTTCAAAAACAGGTCTGACCGCTAATGTAGGGCTATCATCTACCATAGATTTGTGATGAAATAACACGAACATACGCGCAAAAATATGTCATCATGACATTCATGTTTTTGAACGTTTTCGCAAAAATACGACGATTCGCATCCAGCTACCGAACTCACAAAAGGCTGCTCGGTTCTCCAACAATATGGATCCGATCGTGTTCAAACTTGGAACTCTGCAGTATAGTTAAGTTCTGAAGGCTCTTCCAAAATTTCAGCCATGCCGGACGAATAGTATATGATATATAGAATTTTATTCAATTATTTCAATAATTTTTTTGAAATTTTCTAGTTATACCATCCTCACGAAATTCTGCAAGAATTTTCGCATTGGCATTCTACAACTAATAGCCATGTTTGAATTAAATCGGTTCCGTATTTTTCGAGTTATGGAGGAAATAACAACCAAATTTCAGATGGGTATAATTCCAAAACCGTTTGGCCGATTATACCTATAGACAATTTCAAAAGTCGCATTCAGATGCACAATCCAACCTGAACATTTCAAGCTGCTATCTCCTTCCGTTCTCAGGTTATCGTGTCATAAATAATATTTTTTAATAATTTTTTTTAAATTTTCTAGTGACACGATTATCGGAAAATTTCACAAACGTGCTTAGGTTTATATTCTACAACTATTCACCAAGTTTAAATTCGATAGGTTTATTTTGGTTGAAAACAAAATTATTACTCGGAAACCATTGGGCCGATTATACCCATTAACGAACTTGTCCGTCGTATTGGGATACGCCACCTACCTTGAACATTTCAAGTCGCTAGCTCTATCCATTCTCAAGTTATCGTGGCAACGGCCGGACGGCCGGACGGCACCACAGAATTAAATTTCACATTTGGGCAAAATGATAACGCGATGTTCCCCAGAACATACGCGCAAAAATAGTGAAATCGGTCCAGCCGTTCACGCGTGATGGCGTGACCAATGGATATAGGGATTAATTTTTGCGCGTATGTTCTGGGGAACATCGCGTTATCATTTTGCCCAAATGTCTGTACAAATCGAATATTTCACCGAAAATGGTCTCAAACGTTTGGGTTCGACTCCCTGATGAAGAATCCGAGGTCGAATTTGATTCTGTCCGACCGACCCGCCGACCGTTGCCAAGATAACTTGAGAACGGAAAGAGATAGCGACTTGAAGTTTTCAGGGTACGTGGCGCTTCCCAATGTGACGCACAAGTTCGTTAATGGGCATAATCAGCCCAATGGTTTCCGAGTAATAATTTTGTCTACAATCGACACTAATCCGATCGAATTGAAACTTGTTGAGTAATTGTAGAATATAAACCTAAGAATGTTTGTGAAATTTTGGTGGGAATCGTAACGCTAGAAAATTTTTTAAAAAATTACGAAAAAATATTATGTATCTCATGAGTCCTTGAGAACGGAAAGAAACAGCGACTTGCAGTTTCCAGAGTAGATTGCGCATCTGAATGTGGCATTTAAGTTCGTTTACTAGCATAATCGGCCAGATGGTTTTGGAGTTATATCAATCTAAAATTTGGTCTTTATTTCCTCGATAACTCAAAAAATACAACTCCGATTCAATTTAAACATGGTTATTAGTTGTAGAATGTCAACGCGAAAATTCTTGCAAAATTCCATAAGGATCGTAGCACCAGAAAATTTTAAAAAAATCATTGAAAAAAAAATGTTTCAAGCACTGACGTGAAGTCAGAAGCTTTTGCGTGTATGTTCTCTTGTCCAATCTCCTGTATTGGACACTCTTAATCGAATTTAACCTGGTAAATTATATTAAGATTGTCCTATACAGAAGAACAGACATTAGAATTCCCCATGGTAAATTCGATTAAGGGTGTCCAATACAGGAGATTGGACAAAAGAACATACGCGCCAAAGCTTCTTACTTCACGTCAGTGCTTGAACCAATTTTCATATACAGGGTGAGTCTTTGACCACTGCATTAATTTTAACCAAAGATTCCTCTTATCAAATGAAACACTTTTTTCATTTACCATTTTTCCAGATTCGGCTCAGGTAAAAAGTTACAAGCGTTTAAAGATTTCACAATGTGCTAATACACTCCCGCATATAAATTATCTATGACATTGTTGGCGGACGAGAATAAGGCATGGTAACGTTTACAGCTTGATTCGGGATTCTAACGCTCAGGGACGGATCCATAAAAGTAGTGAAATTTCTGGAGTTTTCCATTTTAAAACATTCAATGAAGAATATCTCGAAAACGGTGCGTTTAAGGAGAAATGATGAAGAATAATATAATGTTCTAAAACGATGGAATATTCTTGAAATGACTCAAGAAAAACTTTATATGCTTTCTTTATGCTAATTTCGTTTAGTTTTATGAATCCACGAGTCCATAACTAGAAAACCAGTAGAAGTAGAAAATAACTAATATTTGGAAAATATATATCATAGTTATAGGAAACTTTACGCCAACATTCAATTTATTCGAAAAAAGGATGTCAAAGCTACAAAATAAAAACTGATTTTTTTTCAAAATTTCAACAGCCTGTATCTCTTTACCTGAGCTGAATTTGAAAAAATGTTAAATAAAAAAAGTATTTCATTTGATGAGAGGAATTTTTGGTTAAAATTAATGCAGTGTTCAAAGACTCACCCTGTATATAAGATATATGAAATAAATCTTCGTCTATTTCCATATATCGGAAGGTGCAGTCTCTCAGAGATAGAGGGTCAATATCTTACGAATTTGCCTAATGTAACCTCACTTAGTGTGGTAAGATACCTATTAATCTTGAGTCATAAGACAAAGATTATGTTATAAAGCATCTGAAGCCTCCAATGAAAAACAAAATTAAGAGTCAAATTCACCATCCGAGAATTGTCTCAAACGATTCCATTCGACAATGGCCGGCGAGAGAGTGGGGAAGGTATAGATATAGCCCCGGTACCTGATAGGGCCCGGGCTCTGTGGCATTTACTAGTGTTATTTTCATTTTGACTTCACATCAGTGGTGAGGAAACACATTCACCATGGGATTTGCTTCATAATCATCATAGTCTAAGATCCGAACATAAGTCGACCTTCACCGAGCTGATAATAGAATGAAACATATTTTATGATGAATTTTGTACATTAGAAAATATACTAAAAATGGGTTGCCTGAAAAAATCCTGGACAGACTATTTTTAATTATTTTTGCGCTTATGTTCTGGGGAACATCGCGTTATCATTTTGCCCAAATGTCTGTAATTTTCGAATTTTTCGCTGAAAATGGTCTCAAACGATTGGGTTCGACTCCCTTACGAAGAATTCGAGGTCAAATTTGATTCTGTCCGGCCGGCCGTTGCCACGATAACTTGAGAACGGAGAGAGCTAGCGACTTGAAATTTTCAGGGTAGGTGGCGCATCCCAATACGACGGACAAGTTGGTCAATGGGTATAATCGGCCCAATGGTTTCCGAGTAATAATTTTGTTTTCAACCAATATAAATCCGATCGAATTGAAACTTGGTGAATAGTTGTAGAATATAAACCTAAGCACGTTTGTGAAATTTTGTGAGAATCGTTCTACTAGATTTTTTTTTTAAAATCATTGAAAAAAATTCTATATATCAGAAACTATTCATCCGTCACCTAAAACTCTACTACCAAGTTCCAAGTTTGAACACGATCGGATCTATATTGTTGGAGATAAAAAAAATAGTCTGTCCAGGATTTTTTCAGGCAACCCATATTTAGTATATTATCTAATATACTAAATTTATTATAAAATATGTTTCATTCTATTATCAGCTCGGTGAAGGTCGACTTAGGTTCGGATCTTCTACTATCATAATAGTTGAGAATATGGACGCAGGAGGTCAAGTTGTAGCGGCGTATACTGACTTCAGCAAGGTTTTCGACAAAATTAACCATGAAAAACTTTTAGAGAGGCTTGCTGGGGTGGGTGTGGATGATTCGGTCCTGGGTTGGTGTGAATCATATCTCCGCAATAGGGTTGGATACGTTTCTGCCGCTGGACATAGGTCCGAATTATTTAGCATAGAGTCTGGTGTGCCTCAGGGAAGTTATTTGGGACCTCTTTTCTTTGTAATTTATATCAATACCATAAAGGAGTGCTTCCACCACTGACAGGTACTACTCTATGCGGACGACTTGAAAATATACACAAACATCGAAACCAGAGAGGACTGCTTCAGATTACAGGATAATTTGCGAAGATTAACTGAATATTGTTATTATTATTATTATTATTATTATTATACTGATCTTCCTGGGTCTTCCACAAGGAGACCCCTCATAAGCTCTAAGAGCTTGCCCTGAGTTAGGAGAACCAGTTGTGTTCTGTGTAGGCTTTGTTACTGTGTCCTTACGCCACCTTAGGCACAGCACTGTTAATTTTTGACCCAACAGCGAATGGTGGCGATTACCGTGACTAGAAAATTTCTTTCCTAGCCTCGGAATTGAACTTGGGGCTTCCGCTCCCAAGTCAATTACTCTACCACTGAGCCAATCGTGAAAGTAATGATTTGATTCCTATTCCTTCTAAGTGTTTTCCCATCTCATTCACCAAAAAAGTTAAAAACATTGAATATCCCTATAAAATTAACAATGAGGCTGTGAGATACTCAAGTGAGCTGGTTGATTTGGGTGTGACTCTCGACGAGAAGTGGTAATTTAGGACGCACATAGACAGGACAATTAACTCAGCAAATAGATTGCTTGGAATCATAAACAGGAATAGCTTGGACTTCAATAGTCCTAAAGTGCTCAAGCCTTTATACTATTCTTTTATCCACAGCAAGCTTTCCTTTGTCTCAGTAATCTGGACTCCACAATATTATATCCATACTAAAATAATTCAAAGGTTACAGAAGAAATTTTTGAAATTTCTTGTCATAAAAGTACAAATACAAATTGAAAATAGAAATTACAATCCTTTAAGATCGAAATTCAAGATCCTGGCACTTGAAGATAACAGATCTGTAGTGGATCTTTGTACTCTGCATAAAATTGTCAACCATCGTATAGATTCTCCCTACTTACTCTCTAGAGTTTGTGACAGTGTACCTAGTCGCAGTCTCGGTAACGAAACCCTTTTTAAAATTCCTTTTCGCAGAACTAACACAGCACTCTCCGATGATGCGTGTGCAAGCCACGTTCAACTATCTTGGGTTGAGCGTGCGTACGGATGTTTTCTACGACGAATTTGATAAATTCAAGAAATACATAAGGAATCTCTTCCTCTCATACTATTGACATTATTGTTTTGAGTGAATAAGTCACTTATCAATTATTGTAATGTGTGGTTGCTTTGCTGGTCATTGTACTGTTTGCAACTTAAATGCATAATTAATAAATAAACAAATAAATGCAATCTTCGAATTTACAACCTTTTTGGGCGCATGTTCTAGGGGAACATCGTCCTATCATTTCGTCCAAATTTCTGTAATTTTCGAATTTCGAGCTGAAAATTGGCTAATAGACTAATTCGGACTGCCTGATCACGAATCCGGTGTCAGATTTTTGGGTGCCGTCCGGCCGGCCGGCCTTCCGGCCGTAGGCACGATAACAGGAGCACCGAAGATCCTATCGACTTCAAACTTTCAGGGTAGGTTTCTGATCAAAATGCGACGGTTAAGTTCGTTAACGGGCAAAATCGGCCGGACGGTTTAGGAGTTATAGACATTTAAAATTTTGAGGTTATTTCCCGGATATTTCAGGTACTAAAGAAGATGTTGAATCGAAACGTGGTAGTCAGTTCGAGGATATAAACGCGCAACTTTTGGCAAAATTCTGTTATGATCGAAATGTTGGTAATTTTTAAAAAAATATTTCTTTTAATTTTTTCGAAAAAAAAATTTTTTTTTCGTGAACTATTCATCAGATTGCAACAAAAACTTGTACTAACGTCAATTGTAGTATTTTGCAACATTGTGCAAAATTTTGGCTCTATACGATTTCAATTTCTGGAGATATAAGACAAAATGTGTCAAATTTCCTGGGTCTCTCTCAGTATTTTCATCGATTATTATATAATAATCAATAATATTAAGGTATTCAACATGATACTGCTTTTTTGGGCGCATGTTCTAGGGGAACATCGTCCTATTTCTTTACTGGTCAGTACGGGCCACAAGGAAGATGAACATGCGCCCAATAGCTCCTGTCCACAGGGCTTGAACCAATTTTTTCTGGATCTTACAGTAGCACTGAGAACATTCACGTAATTCCTGCTACAGTAGCTATGGTGCGGAGCTCTCTTTTTCTGTGCCAAATGGTTAATGCAGAAATGTAATCTAAGCTACTTTCTTCAATGAATGCTATGCAGCCAATAATTGACCTCAACTGCAGCTGCAGCCACTTTGCCTCAATAATTGTCAGAAAAGTAATATTTGCAGCGATGGCAGTAGCCCAATGGCAGGTGCAGACATTTATTCCAGTCTAATTTCCACAATGAATGCTAAGCATCCAAAACCATACTTTTATTACAGCTGCAGCGTTTTTGTCATCTCCAAAGGCTTTTCAGAAGATTATGCAGCCAAATAATTACTCATACAAAAAAGAGGTTGTATGTTATAGGCCATACCGATATTGAAATTATATTTTTTCATAGAATTAGTGCTTCAACAAAGTGAGAAAGTGAACGAATTTAATGGAGTCTTTGGAAATACTTACAAATTTTCCCCGGTGTAGAGCTTTCCACAGCAAAATTCTGAAAAATGTAGACGTCATTTTCAATGAGGTAGAACGAAAAGACAGCCCACAAAACTTCATCCAGTTGAAAACAATTGTTGATGTTGATAGAAAATATGATTCTGTTGATGAATAGCTATAAAAGGATCCGGTGAGGAGGATACTTAAACACAATTAGAAAACATAAATGATGGGGTCAATGCACTAAGACAAAGTGCAAAAGATGCAGCACTTACTTCTCTATTCGCAATTTAAGCCAGTCTGTAGTAGACTGTCTGGCAGCTATATATTGCTGCAAATTATTCGTAGAATACGTATATGCGACCAAATAGCGGCACTACCAGCTATGAAAATATTTAAACTTTGCGGCCACGTTGCAAGAAACATATTAGTCATTGTCTTGGATATGCTGTAGCCAAGAGTAGGTATTTTACCATTTATTATTATAGTCCTGAATTATTACGCACATTAAAAATGTTGAAGATAGGTAATAGAATGGGTGATGAAGAAAATAAAGCACAATTTGTTGGATTCACGAACTATAAATAAATGAATTAGGTTAGGTAAATTCAACCTCGGTGCCGCCTTCGGAAAAAGTTATCGAGAAAACGATATATTACAAAAACCTGCAAACAGATAATTAATCCAGGGTTACACTTTCCGAAACGCCCTTATTTGTTCATCAATTTTTTAAATCCGTCAAACAGGGCCATAAACCTAAAAATCTTGCATATTCTTATTTCTCCTACAAAAATAAGCCACTTATTTTGTCCGTCTGTCTGTGACCATTTTCTGTATACGACAGTTTAAAAACGGAATAAGCTAAAAATTATTATCAACAATACTGACAGGTGAAAGTGAGAAAAATTTGCTTCACGAAATTCATTCGGCTACAGAGCAGTATATTATCGTGAGAGGGGCTTTTTGAAAGGTTATGTATTATTTTTAATTTATTCGTTTTTCTCATCTTGTCTTTTCGGAGTTATCCCACCTGGAATATTATTTCCTCGATAATTAAAAAAAAAAATGGTTCAAGCCCTGTGAACAGGAGCTTTTTGGCGCTCTTATTCAAAGGGAAAAATTATATCTCCGAAAGTATTGGTTTCTCAGAGTTGGGTATTATATCAATGGATTCCTAGGATAGAACTGCATCATGAAAGAAATTCATTTCAAAAAAAGTGACGTTTAAAAACAATGCTTCAAAAATTATCTTTAAAAAATAATAATCTACAATGGTTAAAAAGCTTAAAAATTGTCATTTAATTCATTTATCAAGATTAAATGAGCAATCTGCAATGATTCAACCTCGTGGAATGGGTTGTTGCAACTTACACCCGGTGCATAGTTTCACTACTCGAAATACCTAAGGAAAGTATCATCGAAACGTCTAGAGCAAGGTTGGAGACAATCATAGCAGATTGTCCATGTATTCCTGATATTTGAGTAGGTAGAGGATTACGAACAAATTATTTTAATAAAATACTATCCTCTTTTCATAATTTGAAATTTAATAGTTTATACCACTAACACATTATTTTCTGTATTATGAACATAAATCAAGAAAAAAGGTTTGATACACAAATGTAGGTCCATATTTCAGTAATTTTTTGCTAGCAACATTATGGAAATAACGTATATAGGAACATGTCTCACTACCACTACTAAAGGAAGTAAAAGGTAATATTAACCTCAGTGGTCAACGAACAGTAATTTCTTTTGATGATTCCATTATGTTCTTCTCTCTTATTGCCTTCATAAACTACATCATTCAAATGATTCAATTCTAAATCTTCTGAAACGTCATCCCTAATATTTATACATCAATTATTCAATATGTAATCAGTCAATATTATTTTCGGTTTCGAAACAGTCTTGTATATATTCACAAATTCAAGAATCGGATACTTGTTCTCCCAGCTTTCCATTTTGAAACTACGAATTAACAATCTCTAATAGCTAGAAAAGATGACATTTTGACATTTATGAACAGAAGACAGACGGATTTTGTGTTCACATTCTGTGGATACATAGAGCTTACAATGTATTATTGAAATTTTGAAACATCATATCTCCGAAAGTATTAGCTTGTTAGAGTTGAAATGATAACAATGGATTCTTGTGATGAAACTGCATATCAAAAAAATTTGAATTCAAAAGTTGTAATGTAAAAAAAATATTTTTTTTCCTTACTCCGAATCTATTAGACTCATTTTGCCAATAACGAACTTAACCGAGATATTTATCTCTCAAACCTACTCTGAAAATGTCAACTGTCTAGCTCATTCCGTTCGTGAGTTATCGTGTTAACGGACGGACGGACAGAATTGATTTCGACCACGGATTCTTGATCAGTCAAACCAAATCGTTCAAGACCATTTCCAGCCAAAAATTCGAAAATTACAGACATTTGGGCAACTCGATAAGCACTCTGTTCCGAGGAACAAGAGCGCCAAAAAGTTCATCCTTATTAGGTAGAGATGGATCCTGAAAAGATATAAAACAAAAAACAACTGCAAAGGGTATGTATTTTGTATAATGCAAAAGAACCTATCCCAAGCGATCGATTATAAGATAAATGTTATTTTCATACATATTTCTATCAGTTAAATTTCTGTTGACTACCAATTCAGACGTTAATATAATTCGTATCTAATTTATTTGTGAATTATATCGGCAGGGAAAGTGGAGCATGTGGTATTTTTTTGGCAAGGTCTTTGTGTCTTCTTTACAGGCGTTCAGAAATTTTCAAGAAAAAAATTTTCTTTTCTGAAAAATAGTTAGTTCAAAGAGGTTTTCAGTATGTGCACTTTGTCATGGCTCATTTACTTTGAGACGATGGTACCTGATGAAATTTGTCATCGAATGAAAGTCGACCATTACAATTTTGTTCATGCACAATAGAGAGTAGAGCATGTATTTTAGGAGATGATAGCCCTACATTAGGGTACTGTAGTGGTCTACGAACCGCTGAAGTTCTGAATCATCGTCGTTTAGATTGGCCAGACCTGGTTTTGAAAGAGACCCTCCTGGCTTTAGGAGCTACGACATTTTCCTTTTTGGAATCAAATATTGAAGGGAATAAGAGTGAATATCTTTGAAAACTAGCGGAGGCTATTCTTCTTCATGAAATTCATGCGGCTACAAAGCAGTATATTATTGTGAGAGGTGACTTTTGAAAGTTTATGTATTATTTTTAGTTTGTTCGTTTTTCTCATCATGTCTTTTCGGAGTTATACCCACCTGGAATATTATTTCCCTGATAATTAAAAAAAATATAGACTCGATCGAAACGAGGCTTGGGAACTGGTTGTAGAATATCGACATAAAGATGTGTGTAAAATTTTGTGAGAACCGTACCACTGGAAAATTATAAAAATATCACAAAAAATATTGGTCTAAGCACTGACGTGAAGCCAGGAGCATTTGCGCGTATGTTCTGTTGTCCATTTTCCTGTATTGGACACTCTTAATCGAATTCACCATGTTCTATTGTCCACTCTCCTGTATTGGACTCGAATCAAATTTACCATGGTATAATCGATCAAGATTGTCCAATACAGGAGAATGGGCCGATTATGCCCAAACTAACTTGTCCGTCGTATTGGGATGCGCCACCTGACCTGAAAATTTCAAGTCGTTGTCTCTTTCTGTTCTCAAGTTAACGTGGCAACGGACGACCGACTGGACGGAATCAAATCTGAATCGAATTCTTCATCAGGGGTTCGAACCCAAACACCATTTTAGGAAAAACTTTTAAAATTACAGAAATTTGGGAGAAAAGATAACGCGATGTTACCCAGAACATTAGTGCAAAAATACGGAATTGATCGAATTTAAACTTGGTAATCAGTTGTAGAATGCCATTCCGCAATTTTATGCGATATTTCTTGAGGATCTGAATGGAAAAAATTTTTTAAAAATTTTATATTTCAGAAACCATTCGTCAGATTTCGCTGAAATTCCGCACAAACCTACATGCAGCCATTTTACAATAGACTATTGTACTTTTAATTTTATCAACTTCATATTTTTGGAATTATTGCATTTGCCCAATGAATTCTTTCACGTGCTAACGCTTCCTTTTTTTCATAATCAACTTCAAGTAGCATTTCGTGAGGGTGGCGTGAATAGACAATAGAACATGAACGCAAAAGCTTCTGACTTCACGTCAGTGCTTGAACCAATTTTGGTTTTCAATGATTTTTTAAAAATGTTCTAGTGCTACGAATTTTTGCAAGAATTGGTAGGACCACTTACTTTCGTTGTGTAAGCAAGTCTCAAATTACACTCAATGAAAGAAGGAAAAATTAGTTCAAGCACTGACGTGAAGTCAGAAGCATTTGCGCGTATGTTCTCTTGTCCAATCTCCTGTATCCCCTTACGCATACCCTTAATCGATTAAGGGTGTCAAATACAGGAGATTGGACAAGAGAACATACGCGCAAAAGCTTCTGACTTCACGTCAGTGCTTGAACCAATTTTTTTTTCAATGATTTTTTTAAATTGTCTGGTGCTACGATCCTTACAAAATTTTGCAAGAATTTTCGCGTTGGCATTCTACAACTAATAACCATGTTTAAATTGGATCGGAGTTGTATTTTTTGAGTTTCAGATTGATACAACTCCAAAACCATCTGGCCGATTATGCTAGTTAACGAACTTAAATGTCACATTCAGATGCGCAATTTACCCTGAAAACTGCAAGTCGCTGTTTCTTTCCGTTCTCAAGGAGTCATGAGATACATAATATTTTTTCGTAATTTAAAAAAAATTTCTAGCTGTACGATCCTCACAAAATTTTACACACGTCTTCATATCGATATTCTACAACTAGTTACCAAGCTTCAATTCGATCGAGTCAATATTTTTGAGTTACGGACGAAATAATATTCCAGATGGGTATAACTCCGAAATCGTTGATCCGATTATGGCCAACAGCGAACTTATCTCTCCCATTCAGATGTGCAACCTATCCGGAAAATTGCAAGTCCCTATCTCCTTTAGTTCGACAGTTATCGAGGCAATATAGATCCGATCATGTTCAAACTTGAAACTTGGTAATATAGTTAGGTTCTGAAAACTCTCGCAAAATTTCAGCGATGTCAGAAAAATGCTTCTGATACATTGAATTTTTTCAATAATTTTATATGATATTTTTTAAATTTTCTATTGATACGATCCTAACGAAATTCTGCGAAAATTTTTGCGTTGCTATTCTACAACTAATACCCATGCTTGAATTGGATCGGTTTTGTATTTTTCCAGTTATTGAGGAAATAACTACCAAATTTCAGATGGGAATCACTCCAAAACCGTTAGACCAATTATGCCTACATTGCCTACAAACAAACCCAAATGCCGTATTCAGATGCTCAACCTACCCTAAAGACTGCAAGTCGCTATCTCTTTCCGTTCTCAGGTCATAGTGACAGATAATATAACTCCAAAATTAATAACCTGATAATTTCAAGTCGCTATCTCTTTCCGTTCTTAGGTTATCGTGACGTGAATAATATTTTTTAATACTTCTTTAAAAAATTTTTAGCGATACCATTCCCACAAAATTTCACAAACGTTCTTAGGTTTATATTCTACAATTACTAACCAAGTTTCAATTTGATCGGATTAGTATTGGTTGTAGACAAAATTATTTCTCGGAATTGGGCGGATTATGCTCATTAACAAACTTGTCGGTCACATTGTGATGCGCCACCTACCCTGAGAATTTCAAGTCGCTATACAGGGTCTTTCACGAGGAACCTCACCCATATTTATACGGGAAACTACTGAACGTATTTTCATGAAATTCAGCACTCATAAGTATTTCACGATGCTGATGAAATCTAAAATATTTTCAAGGATTGAGCACCTCCGGTTTTTCCGGAAATGACGTCAACTTCCGTTTTTCAAATTAGAACACCATTTTTTTATTGCAGAAATAGATTCCTTAGAAAATTTCAAGTTATTTTGATGTAACATTTTTCAGTTTTGGTTGGAAAATTCTCTCTGAGCGGGAAAATTCGAAAAAAAAATCGAAAATAGAGCTCCGCTGAAACAAGAATAACTTCGAGGTTTTTGGATGGAAAATTTTAATTTTTGGGATTTTTCAAGATGTAAGATTGATGTATCCACTTTGAAAATCGAAATCGCGATTCATGATACAGGGGGTGAAAAAATCGCTTTCAAAGTTAGGGATGACAAAATCGTGAAAAATCAATTTTATCAAATAAAAACCCCATTTTTTTATGGCAGATATTGGATCTACGTTAAAAAATAATGTGAGTGTATGCATCACACCCTTGCCCTAAAATGGATATTTTCTGAGTTATTCACAAAAAACTGTTTTTCGTCTTGAATTTTCAGCTATTTCTTTTCCCTTCACGCCAAAAAGATGAAATTTTCAGGAACTGTTATTTGAACCATGCTGTAGATTTTTCACCCCTTCTTGAAACCGACTTCAAGTTACTATTAGGAGAACCATGGCAAACTCTCGCAGTTATAACTAGAGAAGATGTCAAAGTTTTGACGGTTAATTTCTAGACATTTATTTATACGTCTCAGGAATGCTTCGTGCGTTGCTCTTCTTATTTCATCGGGAGGAAGAGATCTGCAAAAGTGTTTAAAAACCAAATTGAGTTTCAAAACTATGAATCTAAAAATCTAAACAAACCTGAACGCATTTCTGACTCGTTCTATGCAGTCTTCTTTATCAGTCAGGGGAGTTGAGTAGACAATATTTTTTATCCTACCCCAAACATAATAGTCTAAAGGAGTTAAATCGGGAGAACGTGGTGGCCAAAGATGTGGACCATTGTTCGCCAACCATCGATCTTCAAATAGCCTGTAGAGGATATTTGACACATTGAGTGAATTGTGTGGAGGCGCGCCATCTTGTTGATACCATAAGTCATTATGGTTCTGTACTAGCGGCTCAATTATTTGAGTCAATATGTCAGAATATCTATCTCCTAAGGGAGAACATTCTTTAAATAATGCAATCATGTGTAGTGTTCTATCTTACCAGTTAAAGTCCCATCATAAATGTGAACATCGAGAATTGCATTATTTTTGATGGCGCAAAAAACATTGAAACTCATGGTCTCTTGAAAGTTCCATTGTCTGAAGTGGTGGTTGTTCTCTTCATCCCAATAATGACTGTTATGCCTATTGAAAGAACCATTCTTTGTGAATTTAGATTCATCTGTCCAAATTATACAGTCCAAAAAGTTTTCATTCTCTTGCAATCGAATCATCATAGCTTCGCAAAACTTCTCCTGACGAAATCAGTTTCCTTCAAATGCTGTACCCTATTGAATTTATATGGGTGCATTTTATGTTTTTTTAATATTCTCCAAACACTCGATTGAGATAATCCCAGATCAATCTCGGCACCTTTGAGAGAATTTTGAGGATTCACACGAAAATATGCAAGAGCTGTAATTTCGTTGTTCTCATCTTCTACTACACTTTTTTCTCTGTGTATAGTTTTCTTAACGAAAGATCCGACATTTCTCAAGTTTGTCATGGTTCTGTTAATGGTATCTCTCGTTGGTCTGGGTCGGTCAGGAAACCTCTCAATGAACAGTCGAATCGTTCTATCTACAACTTTATTACATTCTCCATGAAGTAGAATGAGATTTATATAATCTTCATTGGTAAAATTAGGCATAGTGATCGATTTTATAACTTAATACGAATTATCACCAAATTAATAGTAAACACAAAATGCTACTGAATAAAGAGGAATTTGGCAGATGTAATTAATGATATCTATCATTAAAAAAAAAGAATGTAAAACATGGTTTTTGCATATGGTTCATAAGGAATTATTTATTTATCACTGGAGAGAAAACCGATGGCCGATTAGTTGAAATAAAGAGGTTTCCGATACAAATTCGAATCAAAATTCGCCATCTATTTAGGAACAACCTGTAGCTTTTTTCTCTTGCATATTAGGGTAGTAAAATCTAAAACATGGTTTAAGTAACAGTTCCTGAAAATTTCATCTTTTTGGCGTGAAGGGAAAAGAAATAGCTGAAAATTCAAGACGAAAAACAGTTTTTCGGCAACCGTCCGGGAAGTGCCCACTTCCCGGACGCTTTTTCTTTGAGAAAGAAGCATTTCCCGGCCTAGTCCGGGAAGTACGTACTTCCCGGACTAGGCCGGAACAATCACGCCGTTTTGGTCACTGTAAATATGAAAATCTTGGTAGGTATATTTTTGATAAATGAAGTTACCATAGCACTGAGAAAACGGCTGACAGTTCATATAAAATTAGTTGTCAACATGTGATATTTTCTGTTCTGTTGAATTTGAATAAGATTCAAAATATATAAAAAGAAATGTGTCGTCTCATTGATTTGTTATTCTACACGGTTGCCGAAAAAATATTGTACGCAACACGCCCGAAAAAGGTTTTTTTGGACTCATAGACTTCCAGGACTCGCTTACGCTCGTCCTAGAATTTTGTCTATTCGTCCAAAAAAACCCTATTTTCCGGACTTGTTACGTAAATTACTATTTTTGTGTATAACTCAGAAAATATCCACTTTAGGGCAAGGGTGTGATGCATACACTCACATTATTTTTTAACGTAGATTCAATATCTGCCATAAAAAAATGGGGTTCTAATTTGAAAAAATTGATTTTTCACGATTTTGTCATCCCTAACTTTGAAAGCGATTTTTTCACCCCCTGTATCATGAATCGCGATTTCGATTTTTAAAGTGGATACATCAATCTTACATCTTGAAAAATCCCAAAAATGAAAATTTTCCATCCAAAAACCTCGAAGTTATTCTTGTTTCAGCGGAGCTCTATTTTCGATTTTTTTTTCGAATTTTCCCGCTCAGAGAAAATTTTCCAACCAAAACTGAAAAATGTTACATCAAAATAACTTGAAATTTTCTAAGGAATCTATTTCTGCAATGAAAAAATGGTGTTCTAATTTGAAAAACGGAAGTTGACGTCATTTCCGGAAAAACCGGAGGTGCTCATGCCTTGAAAATATTTTAGATTTCATCAGCATCGTGAAGTACTTATAAGTGCTGAATTTCATGAAAATACGTTCAGTAGTTTCCCGTATAAATATGGGTGAGGTTCCTCGTGAAAGACCCTGTATATTTCCTTTCTGAAGTTATCGTGGCAACGGTCGGCTGGCCGGACAGAATCAAATATGACCTCGGATTCTCCATCAGGGAGTCGAACCCAATCGTTTGAGACCATTTTCGGCGTAAAATTCGAAAATTACAGACATTTGGGCAAAATGATAACGCGATGTTCCCCAGAACATACGCGCAAAAACGGAAATTTTAAAGATGCAAACAAGGTTGTGCGTTCAGATATGTATATTTTGTATAAATGGTGGAAATGAATGCTTTGAAAACCCCCAGTAGTATGATCGTGATTCAATATGAGGAGCACTTACACAAGATCTTAAAAGTAGGTATTGAAGATAACAACATAATGATGTAATATGAGATATTGGAGACTGCTGCCGGTATTTCCATTTAACTATACTTGAGGATATTCAGTAAGCATAATTTGTTTATACAACAACGAAATTCCTTTTTGGGCGCATGTTCTAGGGAACAGCGTGCTATCATTCTGCCCAAATGTCTATAATTTCAGAATTTTTTGCCGAAATTAGACTCAAACGATTAGGTTCGAGCAGAGATATGGAGGTGGGGAGAATGAGTGTAAGAATGCGCGAAGTGCCTAAAAATGGGACCGCCATTTTGAAGTGATTCATCGGGCAAGATCAAAAAGTAAAGTACCAGCATATATACCTTGAATGTACCAGCATGTATTATACCTTGTCTATGAGTACTAGGTTTGTCAAACAAGTTTCATACCTTGAAATCGTACATAAGCGCAATTATAAGTATTCAGTACGAAATTAAATCATAGCAGGGCTATATTGTTGAAATTGGACATATTCAATAGCGAAAAGTAAAGTAAATCTCTCTACATCTGTTATCTTTACTAATGAATATCTTTTTCTAACGAGACGCTGATAATGATAGCCAATAGTTATCATTTCAGCCAAATGTCAGACTTTCCGAATTTTTTGCCGAAAATGGTCTCAAACGATTGAGTTCGACTAGCTGATGAAGAATTCGAGGACAAATTCGATTCTGTCCGGCCTGCCAGCCAGCCGTCCGTTACCACGATAACTTTAGAATGGATTGAGATAGATACTTGACATTTTCAGTGTGTGTGGCGCATCCCAATAAGTTTTCAATAAGTTCGTTAATGGGCATCATCGGCCCAATGGTTTCCGAGTAATAATTTTATTTTCAACCAATATGAATCCGTTCAAATTGAAACTTGGTGAATAGTTGTAGAATATAAACCTAAGCAAATTTGTGAAATTTTGTGAGAATTGTATCGGTAAAAATTTTTTGACAAATTATTGGAAAATGTTGTTTATGTCACGATAACCTGAGAACCGAAAGAGATAGCGACTTGAAATTCTCAAGTTAGGTTGTGCATTTGAATGCGATATTTGAGTTTGTTTATAGGCATAATCGGCCAAACGGAATTGGAGTTACTCACATCTGAAATGTTGTTGTTATTTCCTCAATAACTCAAAAAATACATATACCGTTCCATTCAAACGTGATCATTAGTCGTATAATGCTGACGCACAAATTCTTGCGATATTTCGTGAGAGTCGTATCACTAGAAAATTTTAAAAAATCAGTTAAGACAATTATGGAGAACCTTCAAAACCTAATTAACCAGCCAAGTTCCAAATTTTAACATGATCAGATCTATATTGTTGGAGATATTGAAAAACTTTTGGAAGCCGAGCATCCTTGGGTGAGTTCATCAGCTGGATTGGTGACCGTTGTCACGATAATTTTCGAATGAAAAATGAAAGCCACTTGCAATGTCCATGGTAGATTGTGCATCTGAATGCATTAGTTAAGTTTTTGAAAGGGCATGATCGGCAAAACGACTTCGGAGTTATCCCCATCCGAAATTTTGTTATTATTTCCTCAAAAATACAAATCAGATCCAATTCAAACATAGTAATTAGTTGTTGAATGCAGATGCGAAAATTTTTGCAAAATTTTGTTACGATCGTATCACTATAAAATTTAAAAAAATCATTGAAAATGTTCTATATATCAGAAAGTATTCGTCCGACATCGCTGAAACTTTGCAGGAGCCAATTTAAACTTGTTTATTACTTGTAGACTGCCGACGAACTAATGTTTCCTCCAAACTTCACGTCAATGTCAATTTAAGAATTTTTTTAACAATAAATCTTTCAAGTTATGTCGTAATTTGAATGTAGAAGAAATAAAAAACATATCTGAAGAATAGAGAAAATTAGTGTATGTTGACGAGAAAAAACCAAAAGGTCATTCAAAATTTGCTGTTTATTAAATGAACTTAATGAAATTCCGTCCTGCCAATCGGTGCCTGTATACCTAAGCGGTTTTACTTTTCGCATGTGAAAATAACCAAACAATTCAATCGGATCTGTATTTTTTGAGTTATCGAGAAAATAATAATCCAGATGGGATCCGAAAACTGTTTTTCCGATTATGCCCAACAACGAACTCAACTGTCCCATTTGAATACACACCTACCCTGAAAATTGTTTTCGTTGTTTCGCTGGACGGTCACCCATCCAGCTACGGAACTCACCCAAGGCTGCTCGGATCTCCAACAATATAGATCCGATCGTGTTACCACTTGGAACATAGCAATAGAGCTAGGTTTGGAGGCTCTCGCAAAACTTCAGTGATGTCGGACGAATAGATTCTGATATATAGAATGTTTCTCAATGATTTTTGGAAAATTTTCTAGTAATATGATCCTCACACTATTTTGCAAGAGTTTTTGCGCTGGGATTTTACACTAATGACCACGTTTGCATTGGATCGGATCCGTATTTTTACAGTTATTGAGGAAATAACAACCAAATTTCAGATGGGTATCACTCCAAAACCGTTAGACCAATTATGCCTACTAACAAACCCAAATGCCGTATTCAGATGCTCAACCTACCCTGAAAACTGCAAGTCGCTATCTCTTTCCGTTCTCAGGTCATCGTGACATAGATAATATGTTTTAATAATTTACTTAAAACTTTCTACTTCTACGATTCTCCCTAAATTTCACAATCGTCTTTGTGTCAGTATTTTACAACTAGCTTCCAAGTTTCAATTCGATTGGATCTGTTTTGGTTGATGACAAAATTTTCACTTCGAAATCATTGGGCCGATTATGCTCAATAACGAACTTGTCCGTCGTATTTGGATGCGCCACCTACCTGAAAATTTCAAGTCACTATCTCTTTTCGTCCTCAAGTTATCGTGGACAGAACCAAATTTGACCTCGAATTGTTCATGAGTGAGACGAACCTAATCATTTAAGACCATTTTCGGCCAAAAATTCGAACATTAAAGACATTTGGGCAAAATGATAACGTGATTTTCCCCAGAACATGCGCGTAAAAATGACCAATAAACTTATCATGTCTATTCCAGGTTGTTGCACTTCGAGACTTGAGTACCACGAAGTGCAAATTCCACACCATGCGTTGTTTAAGAAACCTGATTTCTACATCCTTGGATTATGGCATAACTAAGTTGATAATATCACATGTCGTATTACAGAAGAAATTGAAACCGGAAACTGCAAAGCGGAATCTTAATGTGTTTTAAGCCATCATCATTAGTCAATTTAAAGAAAAAAATAATGGATGCTCTACATAAATAATTGTTAAGAATCATTCATCACTATACTTGCATTTGTATTTCATTTTGATATTGCATGAAAATAAGTGTTATTTGTCAGTGAAAAATGTCCACTTGGGGAATGAGAGGATGTGGGTACTATTCAATATAAATCAACAATAAGAGTTCAGCATTTATTTAGTTACCGTCAAATATTGCAAATATTTTTCAGTATTCCTGGAGATATTCCTTATTCCGATTAAATTGATTGTAGCAATTCATCAGGATCCCGACGAAATATGTTTCCGCTGACGGATTTTATGAGCCGCGGGATAAACAGAATCTTTATAATTACACAAAGTATACCATTTGATTCCTACATACTCGTACCAGGGAGTATCTTTTTTCCAATTTTCAAATATTCCCAAACTATTTAATTGATTCCGACTCTAACGAACTCGAAATATGCAAAATCGATTTGAAGCACAAATATATAAATCTATCCCATAAATGGTTCCAATGTGCCCATTGGGTTTAGAAATATAAACGATTTTTTTTCATTTACTTAAAAATATAAATCAGTCGATGTCGAAATGAAAAGTACAACAAAGCAATGACGTGAAGTCTATCAGACTACAGTCTGGCCTACGCCTAATATTTTTACCGTATGTTGAAATCAAATTTTTAAATTTTTTTTCAGTTTTTTAGCGCATGTTTTGGGGTTCGGTCTTCCGTTGCCACGATAACTTAAGAACGGACAGAGATAGCGACTTGAAATTGTCAGGTTAGGGGGCGCGTCCTAATACGACGAACAAGTTCGCTAATCGATATAATCGGCCCAATGGTTTCCGAGTAATAATTTTTTTCAACGAATTAAATCCGATCGAATTGAAACTTAGTGAATAGATGTAAAATACATGCTTGAAGACGTTTGTAAAAATTTTGTGAGAATCAGATCACTAAAAAAAATAAAAAAAATGATTAATAAATTTTTTTTCTGTCACGATACCCTGAGAAAGAAAAGTGATAGTGAATTGCAATTTTTAGGTTAGGTGCATCTCTATATGCATCATTTCAGATTGTTAATTGGCATAATCAGCCAAACGGTTTTGGAGTTATATCCATCTGAAATTCGATTGTTATTTCCTCAATAATTCGAAAAATATGAAACCGATCCAATTCAAACATGGTTATTAGTTGTAAAATCTCGGCCCAAAAACTCTTGCAAAAATTATTACGAATATTTCGTGAGTATTGTATCACTAGAAAATTAAATAGAAAACATTGAAGATCATCGAAACACATTTTATATATCAGAAACTTTTCGTCCGACATCACTGAAATTTTGAGAGAGCCTTCAAAACCTAACTCTATTGTTGGAGATCCGAGCAGCCTTGTGTGAGTTCAGTAGCTGGATGGGTGACTGTTGCCCCTATAACTTTCGAGCGAAATAAGGAGATAGGGACATCTTCAGTGTAGGTTGCGCATCTGAATGGAAAAGTTATGTTCGTTGTTAGGCATAATCGACCAAACGGTCTCGGACCTATAACCATCTAGAATATCATTTCATCGATAACTCACAAATTATATACTCGATCGAATTGAAGCTTGGTAACTAGTTGTAAAATATCGGCATAAATACGTGTGTAAAATTTTGTAAGGACCGTACAACTGGAAAATTTTCAAAAAATTTCGAAAAATAAAATTCCTTCAAGCACTGACGTGAAGTCAGGAGCTTTTGCACGCATGTTCTATTGTCCATTCTCCTGTATTGGACACTCTCAATAGAATTAACCATGATGAATGGTAATTTTCCTCTTCAGTTTAAATATTCACTTTTATATTGCGCGTTGTTCGTCCATATAATGGGTAGCCATTTCGATATTCCACAATGTAAAATTAAATTTTAAAATAATATAACTAGAATAAACCTAATGTTAATTGACTGTATTGAAGGTGTTGGTGACTTGAAGGTTTAAAGAATTTCCTTTACGCTGAACACTTATTTGAGAAGATGTTCTAAATATCTTTCTTAAGCGTCTACGATGTGCGTCAGTTGATCTGAATGTGTAGTTAAAAAATGAAAATTAAATAAGTCATGCAACAAATTGAATCCTACCTTATAGTTTGATTTGCATAGATGTTATAATTATTTTTTTGAGGTTTGACACTTTTAATAATAATAATACATCTTTATTTTGAAGAAACTCTCAATTACATAACAATGAGGCTTCAACAAAATAGTGTCAAAAAATGATAACCAAAACAATTGGATAAATTCAAGAAAGATAAGAATTATAAATTCAAGAACTCACCCAAATCATAAGTTTCTAAATCAAGTAACAATTCATGTAGGGAGAATTTCATTCAATGAATATAATTTTGTATTTTGATTTGAATTGTAGTGGAATAATCATTTGAATATATAAATAGAAAAAGAAAACAATTTCATTTTCATTTGAACAACAATAAACCTTAACTAACCCAATATTACTACTACTGCTTCTTTCTATCTTGCAGTTCTTTCTTTCTTGATTAAATTGTTTTTTATCTGGAATTATTCTCCTTTACATTGTTCTTATAATTTTTATTGCAAATATATGAGATTTATAACACGGAGTTGAATTTCATGATTAATCTTCGCTTCTCAGAAATGTCTACCTTCCCTTCATAAATTTCTTTATACTTTCCATTATTTTGAGGTTTCCATAATAATCCTTTCCGGTAGCTGACATGAACTCCTGATTTGATTCATAACTGCTTAATTGGAGATATCCATGACTGGCAGCATATCTCTTGATAAATGATATTTACTTGAATTTTGATACTATTTTGGAAATTTCACTCATATTTCAATTCACACTTGAATATAGATTAATGTACATCCTCCAATTTCTATACAAATCTACCAGCTTAACACTTTAGTGGCGATAGATAAAATATCAGATCCAACAGTCTCAGTATAAATCAAATCAATATATAACTCCATATTTCTCAAAATAGATCTGACGTAAATTTTGAAAACATACCTATAATTTCTTTCGTCAATCAAAATTAGGCTTCTTGCCTGTTCCATGTTTTTTCAAAAAAGAACATAAGAGTATTTTTTTTTAATCTACCAAAGATTCGCATCCTTTGGTGAGCTCAGTACGTGGATGGGTGATCTTTCTGGCTATGAATTTGAACTTGCGCACCAAAGCAGACTGACCTCACGTCAGCACCTTTCCAACTTTTCTATTTAATCTCTACGATGACGACTGGCGTTAGTAATTGGCAAATCTAGAAAATTGGATTGAAATTTTAATTACAGCAGTATTAGGTTTCAGAAATTTTTGAACCCTTGTATCATCCAATGGAAGGGCATGCTGAAACTACTAATGCCACATCCATGCTCTCAACATGTTTGTATATTACACTGGAACATGATACAATATTTTTGTAGACTTTATACCATTGAAACAATAGAAAATGAAAACTATACTACAAATTATCCCACAGATTTTATCGATACCATATCCAATCTAAACTGAACAGATTCACCTCGAATCAGGATTTCATATAGCGAAATAACAAACCTACGATGTGCATCGAAATACGAAATTAGTGTGCGAGGCATGAATCCATTAATTAGCCGATGTCCAAGCGGAGGATGTAAAGGGATAACATTCGGCACTTATCACATGTGATGTTTATTGGCTGGTGAATATTGCAGAGAACCACCTCAGACAAAGTTCAGCATACAACTTTGCATATAGATGACTGCTTTGTTGTAAATGCATATCCTGATATTACTTACTCGTACATTGCCATTTATCTGCTCTGCGTTTCAGTTCATACTATGTACATAGAACTTTAACTTCAAGTGTAATTTCAGACTAATTTATCTGGTGTCAATTGCAGCCTAAAGCTTCGAAGAATAATTAAAATTAGTCTTTTGGTTAAATATTTTGAACACACTGAACTCGTGAATTAGGAAATAGGACTAAAAACTAAACTCAAAATATTTTAGTTCAGAACTTATAGAGCAAACATGAGGAACAATTCCACGATAAGTTGACCCTATAAAATAATAATAGTATATTAGTCAATGCGTATCATGCCTCTCATTACTCACGAAAGTGAAGTTTCGTAAATTACCCAAGTGAATAATGACATTCATAAGAATCGAATTGAATACTATGCTTTTTACGCGATGATTAATTCTTTCTTAAATATTCCTAAATAATTGTTGGAATTCAATGCACCCCGACATGACATTTCATAAAGATTTCATTTCATATGGATTGTTACCATGGTAATGGGCTACTGCAGAATGAATTTTCATAGGCGAATTATGAATGCCATAATCCTAACGTGAGTAGGCACAATATGTATAAAGTGCACATTATACAACATAGGGGTGGATAATAGTTATTTATGGTACTAGTATGTTATGTTGAAGATATGTCACGCGAGAAAATTTATACCACGAGGCCGTCATGCCGAGTGGTATAAATTCTCAAGTGACTTAAGAAACATAATACGCGAGTGGCATGTGATAATAATTAATAAGCTTTGTGATCAAAACGAAGCTACTTGCGTCTTAGTACGCTATAAAATGACTTAACAGTGACTTTTTCACATTTTGGTCAAAGTAGGTTGTTTGTTTGGTAGCCACGGGCATGATACATTGTTAGACAAGCCTTACCGCTTTCCCTTAAGTTCAATATCAATGTGAATTCTGCTCGAAATTCTGCTTGTAATAGTAATAAATAAATAGAATACTACTTTGAATATGAACGTGAGGTATAATCCATAACCCACTACTGAGTTATGGATTATAACACACTAGTGTGTTAGTTGATAGATTACTTGTCTAAAATGACATTAATAATGACAGTCATAACTCTCATGTGTTGGATAATAGTATATTGTTTAACGAGCGGTAATGTAAGTCATAACTCACGCAGAAGAAGTCCGCAGCGCGAGCCGCAGCCGAGTGCTGTAATTCATCAAGTGAGTTATGACCATTACCGCAAGTTGAATACTATACTTTATTTAGGACTATAACAATAAATACTATATAATACTATATAATACTATATAATACTATATAATACTATTTTGATTAAGGGCTTGGAGCTGCTGACACCCCCACTGCTTCATATACTCCGAGCGAGTCTAGCCCTAGGACACATACCAAAGTCCTGGAGAAAGGTGAGGGTTGTGTTCATACCCAAGCCTGGAAAGACGTCATATACTCAGACGAAAAACTTCCGACCAATAAGCCTCTCCTCCTTTTTAGTCAAAACGCTGGAGAGATTGGTTGAACGATATATCAGAGATGGAACCTTAGTGGCTAGCCCACTACATCCAACTCAGCATGCCTATCAGATGGGCAAATCAGTAGATTCTGCTCTTCATTCAGTGGTCAGCTGCATCGAGAGCGGACTACATTATCGAGAGTGCACTCTTGCTGTGTTTCTGGACATAGAGGGTGCATTCAATAATACTGCATTTGGAGCTATGCATAATGCACTAACCAAACATGGGGTTCCTTTTGCAGTCTGTCGATGGGCAGGATCCCTTTTAAGGGACCGCAGCATAGTGGCTCGTCTAGGCAGCTCAACCATTAGGGGAACACCAGGCAGGGGATGCCCACAGGGTGGTGTTCTATCACCTCTTCTGTGGAATCTGGTCCTGGATGGGCTCCTGGTTGAGCTGGCGGGAGCTGGCCTAAAGGTTGTAGCCTATGCAGATGATCTCGTAATACTAATCAGAGGAAAACATCCAAATGTCGTCGCTGATCTTATGCAGGATGCTCTGTGTAGGATTGAGCGATGGTGTTTGAATAACGATCTTACGGTTAATCCTGAAAAAACAGAGATGGTTCTCTTCGACAGGAAGAGGGGGCCCTGTAACATAAGACTACCAAGTCTATTTGGAGTAGGGCTCAATCTAACAGAGCAAGTTCGATATCTGGGTGTGATACTGGACCACAAACTACTGTGGAACAATCACATTGAGAAACAAACAAAAAAGGCCGAGATGATCTTTTGGTCTACTCGGAGAGTAGTGGGAAATGGATGGGGCTTTAAACCACACATTATTCACTGGTTGTATACTGTGGTGGTGAGGCCTATCCTAACCTACGCATCATTGGTGTGGTGGACTTCTTTGAAGAAGTCATATATCCGCAACAAATTGACAAGAACTCAGAGAAAAGCTTGTTTAAGCATCACAGGTGCTCTGAGATCTACTCCAACAACAGCTATGGAGTGCCTGCTGGGGCTACCTCCCCTGCATCTTGTAGTTGAGGAGGGGGCTATGAAGACAGCTTTAAGAATCTGGGAACAGGGACAGTGGCGTGACAGCGGAATGTTCAGGGGACACGCGTGGGCACTCAAGAAGGTGGAGGATGATGATGCATCTCTCCTCCGGAGGAGTGACCGTGCGGGCTCCTTATTCTGCTTTAACGAACCCTATAGGGTGATTGTTCCTGATAGAGACCAATGGGATACAAGGAGTGATCTCCTTAAACCAGAGGGGCCCACATGGTTCACAGATGGCTCTGTAACGACTACAGGGACAGGTGCAGGCATTGTGGGACCTCGAGTGAGCATGTCCATCCCTCTCGGGAAGAACTGCTCGATAATACAGGCAGAACTATACGCTGTTCTTGTCTGCGCGCTGGAAAACATCCGACTAGGATACTCTGGCAAGTACATATATATATGTTGTGACAGTCAAGGAACGTTAAAATCCCTATCTGATGTGAAGATAAACTCCTACTTAGTAGGCGAATGCAGGAAGGCTCTGCGAAGGCTGGGCGCTGGTAACGTTGTAAAACTCATCTGGTGTCCGGCTCACTCGGAGATTTCAGGTAATGTTAAGGCAGATAAGCTGGCGAAGCAGGGGGCTCGGATACCATATATAGGTCCTGAGCCTTCACTTCCAGTATGTCGTACCTATGTTAAAACATTCTTCAAGAATCGTTTGGACAAGAATTTCTCCAGTCTATGGAACATGGGAGTAGGACTCAGGCAGTCAAGGCTTCTCATTAAGAAACCATCGTCAAAGTCTGAAGTAAAGAAACTTCTTTCACTCGAAAGAAGAGAACTGAGCCTGGTGACTGGATTACTAACTGGTCACCAGTTCAACAAACATCTGAATAGGATGGGATTGGCCGATAGCGCTCTGTGTCGCTGGTGCAAGAGCATGGAAGAAACAGCTGAACATATTCTGTTCGACTGTAACAACCTTAAAGAATTGAGGGTCATACACCTAGGCAACCCAACACCTACGATTCCTATGGTGAGAGGGACTTCTCCTTTTAAGCTCGCGGCATTCCTGTCAGCGTGTTTTTTGGAATGAGTCTCACGAGTCTGTCAAGCGGAAGAACAATGGGCCAGAAGGCCTCAGTTCAGCCTGAGACGGCACCGCGGAAGAAGAAGAAGATATAATACTATATAATACTATATAATACTATATAATACTATAAGTAAATACACGTACAGAGAAAGAACTTCATTGAAATATCTTAATAGTTACCTATTACAGTGTTATGAAAATTTTAATTGTACTCACTCATTGTGTTTATAAATAAAATTAACTGTAAAGTTTGAAGAACCAGTAAACCGAATATGTGGGACTGATTTAAACAAGTTTATTGTTTCTTTTTGTGTTTGTTGCATATATTATGTTGTTGATGTACTACTTAACTGGTTGAGGTGTTATTGAACTGTATATTTTATTTGTAGTATCTGTCTTATTCTCAATCAATGTACCCCTCAGCCACAGTTGTTGATCGCCAACCGCCATGGCGTTTCAGTGCCGTTATATCCCCTCCAGCATCTACAAATAAAGTTGCCGACGAGCGACGAAAACAATGCCCTGAATATAAATTACAGTCTGATAATTTAAAAAATGCAGCTATGTCTTTCCCCATTGCTCCAAATTTATTAATGCTTATTCTTTGTGAGTGGTATTTTCCATTTTCAAATTTAAGGAATAATATCGTTTGCGAGATATCAGTAGGACGAAGAATTAAATATGTTTTAACTATGGTATACAAATCTCCCGTAACAATGAATTTGCCGGCAATTTTTGTTTTCGTATTTGGTACACTGACCATAAAAATACATGCATGGTCTTCTTTATCTGTAATTTGCATAGAGTGCAATTCTGCTGCATGACAAGCACCCATAATGCCCATTATTTAAGCAACCTAAAATAAATTAATAATTAACTCGATGATGAAAACGATTATTGAATTGTTATGAGATCTACTACCTTTGTCTCCAGGTACTTCTCATCAGGAGCTTCATTTATGAATTTATTTAGTTGTTCTAGCGTAAAAGTTTTTGCCTTCTTAGCTACTTACATGTTTCTCTGATTGACGTTCAAACGCACGTAATTTTAAATAATTCTCTATATTGACTCCATTATTCATGTTGAGTGTGCTTCTTAGCATGGAGTACAAAGTCCATAGAGACGATGCTTTATATTTAGAACTAAGTTCACTAAAATATTTCAAAAGAACATTCTCCGTAAACGATGACTTAATGGTTTTACTGCTACACCAATCTTGAAAATTTTTGTATACAACTTCATACTTGCTCTGGGGTTTTTCCGGCGATACATTCTGTATGGTTACATTAGCTGGTTCTCTTATTTCTGGAGGTGTACATAATAATTCATGTTCACTATCTGAATTAATCTTTTTCTGCAAAATATTCACGGTAATTAGGTATCAATTTAATTTGAAAACGTCAAGATTATTCAGGTGACAGAAGCACAGAACAACCTTGATATTCACCTGGCAAATAATTCCAAGAATAGTGGTGAGTTATAGTAGTGAGTTATTATAACTCACGTTGTTTGTTTACAGATACTATTAATTGAACAAAAGTTTTTGAATAATGAATATATAATTCAATAGGAGTAGATGAGTAGATTTATATGGCTTAAAAATTTTGTCAGATCTTTTGCGTGCTATATCCACAAATAACGACATGCTATCTTTTTACCCTGATATATATTCCTCGCGCACGAAGCAGATGTTTTAGGAATGTTTGGCCGAAAATGGTCTCAAACGATAGGCTCCGTCATAGATGCATAGAATACATGGTGAAGACACTCTTTGACATATTTTCGGCCGATTTGCGGTCCAAATACTGTCAAAATACAAGGATTTTGTTTTACTTCAATTTTCGCCGAAAGATGCCGGCAGTAGAAATTTTATGGACAAAATTACCGACATGTCAAATTAAATTTGAATCTTTGCTTATTCCAGTTTCTTGTGGAAAGTCGTTTGCCGCGCCGAAAGTAAGGCAAATGTTTGCTGTGTGAACTCTGAACGAGTATCCAGAACCATTTTAATCAAATACTATTTTCATTTCGAAAATACTTCGTTTTTATGCGAATATATTTTTTTAACAATTGTATATTCTTACCGGATCAGGGGCAGATTTCTAGTATCAAGATAGTTATTAATTTTAATATTAATAATATTGAAAGATCGCTGATACCGTTAATTGTTAATAAATCAACATAGGAGAACGTAAGACTTGTTGATTTACTATAATCTTGCCGGTTGATGAACATAAACTGTTTTAACATTTGAAATTAAGATATAACTCTATTGATTAATAATTATATTCATTATACAATTCAGTTATATATTGAGAAGGAATGAAATGCCATGTTATGAAAACTAACAATATTATTTGTGAACGATGAAAGGACTAGCAGAGAACAAAGTTCAGAGCAACCACACAGTGTGATTTCATCAATTTGAATAGCTTTCCTAAGGCGTCATTCTTTTTGGCGCTCTTATACTATAATATTATTTGTTTCAAGGATATTGTTAAACGACAAGAATGGCAACTGGCTTGTGCTAGAGGTAGGGTATAGAAAATTAGAACATTTGTTTGTTCAAAATATTTTTCTAGCGAATATATGTATATTGAATAAAAGATTGAAACGTAGTACACTACCCTCTATTTGGTTAGTTTATCAATTTAATGAATCATTTTTCGATATTTCATCAGTATATACTTAGTTCTGAATAATAGCTATCGAATTAAATATCTATATTCAGCAATCTAATTGCTGAGAACATGAAAAGTTGTCAAGGGGTATTGGGTGACTGAAAAAATGCTGTATACATGAGAATGTTTTGATGAAATTTCAAATTATACATATAATATAATAAGTAAAATGCTCAATTTAAAAGAGCCTTACATGATAAAGGAATTACTACATTTGAATAATAATATGATATCGAAAGATATTGTATGTAGAGGTATTACAGAAAATTCTGTATCATTCAATGTATTTCAAAATACACAAATTAAAAGCTTGTACTCTAATGACGTTGGATGTGATCTTTCGTAATGGAAAAAAAATGATTTCACAGATTTCTTCATTTACAGTTCCATTCAAAATGTTCCAAAGAAACTCCTTTACTGATAAATCCCTTATTTGACCTCATTATGTCTTGGCAAGATGAAATTTCTGTTCCAAACCAATGTGGTTTACATATTATCTCCGAACAGATATCTGATTAATCAAAAAATGGATTGATTTTTCAATAAACTGCTTCATTATATTCTTTTAATTTGAATTTACGAACTAGCAACGGTGAAAAGTGAACTTTGTCGCTTGTCAGTTTTCATTTATTCGCTTGTCAGAATCTTCGAAATCGACCCTAGCGGCACCATCGTTAATAAAGTGAAGTAGTAAATAAAGTACGTGATTTGACAGTTCTTGGTCCGTTTTTCGGCCGAAAATTTTAGCAGGAATTAGTAGGGAGTGTCCACACCTTGTTATTCTATGCATCTTGGCTCCGTCTCTCTGATGAATGATCTATGGTTAAGTCTAATTGTAAGTATAAATATATCGGTTAAGTTCGTCAATTGTCGAAATCTACGAAAATATTCCGGTGTTATGGTTTTGATTTGAAGCAACTTTTCTGGATATTTCCGAAACTTTTCTCTTGATCTATCCGAAATTTAGCACCAAATTGTAGAATTATATCCTTTATATGCATGAGTTTTGTATTTATCGAATGACTAAGAACCAAAAAAAAATCAAAAATTTAAAATGTTGTTTTCCAATAATTTGAAAAACACTGATCTGATTGAATCAAAACTCGGTAGTTAGTTGCAAAATACCTACGCGAAGACTTTCATGATGATCGCATGAAAAAAAAAGTGGGAAAGCCCTGTGGACAGGAGCTTTGGCGCGCTGTCCAAATGTATAGGCAGAGCTGTCACCCAACCAGGTACTGAACTCGCCCTAAGCTGCTTAGCTCCAGGAAAAAAATAATATTTCCTAGAATTTAAATCCGTCAGTAAAAACAAACGTCCAAAAAAAAACTGGTACACTTTTTGGCCGAGAATAGTATCAAACGATTAGTTTCAACTCACATACATACACACATTCACTATTGGATCGTAAATGAACAGCTCAATCGTAAGGTTAAGCCATGATTCACTATGAGTTGATAATTCACAAAAAACATTCTGTATAGCAGTAATACTACGTCTGCTGATATACGAAAATACTCACGTTTCACGTAATTTTATAAATATAAATATCCTTGACCAGAAGGGGTACTGTCTTATCGGCTGTGACACAGTCAATATTGACGTTGACATAAAGACCGAAATATTACTACATAGGAGAATTAATTATTTCATAGTAAAATGTGAGCCTTATAATAATAATAATAATAATACATTTATTTTCAACAGGTTTACACCCAATTATGGAGAAAAATTCAAAATATTCATATGCACAATAGACTCTTATGCTAACATTGAAGGAAACCACAAAAGATATATAGAAATAACAAATGAAATAATAATACAATTTAGATAAAAGTAATAAATTAAAAAAACAGAAGAACAGCACAACAACTTTCTGGGTTTTCTCTCCCGACCTCTGAAAAATATCTATAGAATAAAAAATTAATTATTTTGTGATTTACTTCTGCGTAAGAAACACAAGATATTTGTTAGAAGCAATCAATCGAACAATGCTACCTAACAAATAACAACGAAACAACATCAACGAAGAAACAACTATAGCGTAACGTTTCGGAGTCTATATCAGACTCCTTCGTCAGACGCTTAACGAAAACCAGTTAATGATGAATATACCTTCCTAAATACTCTGTGAATAATTCAGCTCAATATTCTGGTATGACATGATACCGGGACTTTTTCGTTTGCACATAAGCCCAGAAGCTATTTGGGCTTCACGAATTCTAGCCTCTATACACTGCATATATGTTGAATAAGAACTACCTATATCTCTTTTAATTTTAACACGTAAAGTTTTAAATTGAAGGTAATCATAATCCCGCTTATATTTCCTATATAACTTATGGTAACAATCCTTCAGTCGTATGTTACATATTATATGATGTGTAAACCAAGGAGGATAATGCCAACCCCCAGATGTATCATAATGTATATACCATTTCTTCAAGTGGCTGACAAAAAATGTTATGTGTGAGTAGAGGTTGGATTCCATTTGTCGAATAATCCAACATGATTTGTAAGATAATTATCCGAAACGGATGAAAGAAAAACATTCATTGGTTAGAAATCGGGAGACTATAGATTCAGAAATATAAAATTTTGCTTCAAAAGTGTTTTAAGTGACTCGATGGCAATATTTGTTTTGTTACCTACATATAAAATTTCAACTCATCAAGTTTCTAGGATACATTAAAAAAAGTCAATTTGAAATGGCAATAACTAAGAAACCATGAGGCTATAACTAATTTTGCTAATTAACGAACTTACTAGGAACATGAGGTACAACATTTTTCTGTTCGAGAGTTACCGTGGTTACGATGATTACGATGATTACCGTGGATGGACAAAATTGGATTCTTCTCCTATGAGACTCCTCTCTTTTGGGATCACAATCGGCCTAAATTAAAAAAATTATGAACATTTGGACATGCCGCAATATTTTACAATGAGTCTATCACGAGTATTTCAAGTAACTTTGGAAATATGAAAATATTTGTATTTTTCAAGGTCATCTCCAAAATTTCTAGTGAATTAATATGAATGAAATTATCTGCGTGCAACACAAATTTTCTGTACTGAGCTTCCGTAATATACAGGGTGTTCTATAAGCTCTATGGCAAACTTTGCCAGATGATAGTTGTGCTTATTCTAAACATATTTTTCCTATGAATATAGGCCCGACTCGTTTTTGTATAGAAGATACAACAAGCATTTCAAAAAATAAATTGTTCAAGTTGTCTATGTTCTATTGCCTATTGGCGATTATTTTTGGCGCTCTTGTTACTTGGAAGAGAGTGCTCATCAATTTGCCTAAATGTCTGTAATTTTCAAATTTTTGGCTGAGAATAGTCTCAAACGTTTTGGTTCGACTCACTGATTAGGAATCCGTGATCAAAATAAATTTGGTCCTGTCGTTAACACGATAACTCTCGAAAGGAATGAGCTAGATAGTTGAAATTTTTAGTAGGTTTGGGAGATAAATATCCCAGTTAAGTTCGTTATAGGGCAAAATCGGCCTGATGGTTTCGGAGTAACGAAAAACATTTTTTTTTACATTACAAATTTCGAATTCAATTTTCTTTAGATGAAGGTTCATCGTAAGAATTCATTGATATAATTTTCAACTCTAGCAAACTAATACTTTCGGAGATATGATTTTTCAAAATTTTTATAATTAGTCCTAATTTAATGATTCCATAGAATGCTCCGTTTATAATTTGCTGATGTAGCTATTTAAATCCAACATTTGAGGTGAATCATAAACCTAGTTTGAATTTAAGTTTTTATGATGCAGTTCTATCATGAGAATAAATCGATATCATTCCCAACTCTGAGAAACCAATACGTATATATGATTTGTAAAAGGCATCGAATAATCCAAAACGTTGACACTAAAACGTTGCCGATATCATCTTGGTCTAATGGTATGTGGATTTTGCAATGCCCACACATGTTCTTTATGATTGTTGTTAATCCCGTCCCTGATACTTGTAAAACAAGCCTCGTCAAACCACAAGACAAGTGAAATAAATCTATTATTTTCTGCATGTTGTTGAAGTAACCGTCGACTAAATTCTATCCATTGTGGGGCCAGTTTCAAATACATTTTCTCATTTTCTACATATATTTGGATAGGTACTTCATTCGGTATTGCCGAGCTGCTTTTCTGGATTTTCCATTAGAATACCCTTACACCAACACAATATCTGCATACTGAGAAAAAATCCACTGTTTATTCAGAACGTACGACAAGAAGTATCAAATGAATAATTAAAATGATTCAAGCTGCCATATCAACCATTATTTTCGTTTGTCAGCCTACTTTGAATGAAAATGTATTTTTTTAAATCGTTGTATCTTCTGAATGAAAACGAATTGGACCTATATTCATAGGAAAAAAATTGTTCAAACTTTGACAGATCATATCTCCGAAAGTATTGGTTTCTCAGAGTTAGGAATGATATCAATGGATTCTCATGATAAAACTGCATCATAAAGGAAATTAAATTCAAATAAAAGTTTATTTATCAAGATTAAATGATCAATCTTCAATGCTTTGATGCTACAAAAATTATCATTTGAGAAAAATTAACAATCTGCAATCTTCAATGCTTTAATGCTTCTAGAATTGTAATTAAAAAAACAACAGACCCAAAACTTATTAGTCCGTAACCACCAGGCCGTTTCTATACCCAATAACGAACTTATCCGGATATTCATTCCTTAAATATACTCTGAAAATTATATTATATCAATTGAAACTTAGTCAATATTCCAGTTTTATTTTTACTGGAGATATTCCGAACCCAATTTTATTAACTTACAAAGCATATATTTCCATCATCATATGGATTATCCAAGAGCTATCCATGATAGCTGAGATTGTATCATGGTTCATTTTGCATTCAATCATACTTTTTTCAGCACAGGAGGTATATTATATCAAGAGTTTTGAATAGAACTAGAAATGAATATGACATTATACTCAGTTTAAAATATCTTATCTGTAGACAGAGACAATACTTTTTTCTCTTGAGATGAAATATTTTTTGATTTTAACCATCAACAAAAATTCCGCGTGGCCGGGCTAGACACCTCATCGCTCAGTGTTCCCCAAAGAGAAAGGTATCATTCAGGAGCAGACACAGACCCCCAGAGCTAAGTCACACCCATGATTGGTAATAACCATGAAACCCTGGGGTCTGTGTCTGCTCTTGAATGATACTTTCCTCTTTGTGGAACACTGAGCGATGAGGTGTCCAGCCCCGCCACGCGGAATATTTGTTGAAGGTTAAAATCAATACATATTTCACCGTGTGTCTTTTGTTAGTTATTGGCAGGTAGCCACAGTACACCTCATTTAATGTTCTCTCTGAGATGACAATCACAGAACACTAATATATGACAATGACGACGCATAGAATATATCTTACCTAGGGTATATTCTGTGTGATATGTATGAACATGGATCAAATTCATATTTACGATGACAGCATTCTGTGAAATCGCAGAATTACGATTTAAGGTTAAAATTTTGAAAAATTATATCTCCGAAAGTATTAGCTTGTTAGAGTTGAAAATGAGATCAATGGATTCTTATGATACAATTGCATCTCAAAAAAAATTCAACTTGAAATTTGTGATGTAAAAAAAATATTTTTTTTTCGCTACTCCGAAACCATCTGGCCGATTCTGCCCAATAACGAAATATATATCTCCTCAACTTACGCTGAAGACCATATTCAGCCAAAAATTCGAAAATTACAGACATTTGGCAAGCACTCTGTTCCGATGAACAAGAGTGCCAAAATTGTTTCGATTTAGCACAGCTATCATCTGCCAAAGTTTTTCATAGAGGTTCTAGAGTAGTGATTCCCAAAGTGGTTCAGGTGGACTGCCAGGGGGTCCACGGTGGCGTAAACCAAAAATGGGGTCTACAAATTGTTAGTGAGGGTCCATGAAAATTTTGATTTCGATTTTGAATAACGAGAATCTAGAATTGGCTTTACCAAGCTAAGAATTATACGAAGGAATTATACTGGAAGTAACTGCAATTCACTTCCAACGATTGCTGTTGCATACTGAAGTACTATGGTTGTCGAAAAGTGTATGTTTATCAAGATTTCATTCACTTTTTGAATCAGTTCTAGAGTTCTGGAAAGTAAAGATCTAGATTTAAGAGAAAACTTTATCAAATTGAAAAGATCTTATCAAATTGCATACATCGCGTATTTGACAGATTCGTTCCAAAAATCCCAATGATATTAACTTGCAGTTAAAAGGCGACAGCCTAACTTTAATAAAAAACAAAAAGTGTAATTTCTGCTCTTCTTGTAAAAGTGAAATTCATGAAACAAAACATTGGTCGGCGTAAATTACCCCATTTCAAAACGTATAACATCATCAGGCAAACGGTCTTGATGAGTATATTCAGACATACGTTTTTCATTTTAATGCCTTGATTGATGAAATTGATTAGAAGATATTCTTATCACGAATCCATTCGATGAAACATAAGTGGCGAATGTGATACTTACGAGAGGAGCTACTCGAGCTTAGCTCCAATGAGAATTTGAAAGTGAAATTTATAAAAGGTTATCAAACCTATTGGTTGAATGCAGAAATAACCGCATAAAATATCATGGGCTGCGGAAAATTGTGAAAAAAATTTTTATAGCATTTTCCCCGTCATAACTTGTCGAAAAAAGTTTCAATGTCTTTACGAACCTTTTGACAAAAAAAAACATTGAAGATCACAGAACGGGGACATTAGCGGTTATTCCTAACAAAACTGAAGCCAAATATCGATCATTTACGTTCAGTCCATCAAGTACACATCTCGCATTGAAATTATACACCACTCCACATGGAGGGTTGGAACACAGCTGCGAGACAATTTTTTTTTCAATATATTATTCTCAAAATAATCGAACTTAATAAAATTTTAGTATGCATTATATTACTTATATTATTATAAGTTAAAAATCTTAAATTAAAGTTAACATGACATTCATTGCGTGTCAGGTGGTACGAAGTTCACCGGGACAGCTAGTTATTTCAATCAATAGAATACAAGAAAATATACTATTCGCCTCATTTTCAGTACTCTAAATTTAGGATAGGAACTCAGTCCTCATGCAAATTTCCATCGTTAGATCTAATCTTCAATAATTTTGATCGAGAAAATACACATATTTTATGTATTTTTTGTATCTTCCATACTTTCCTGGAAGCATTTATATATGTATGTATATTTCGGGGGTCCACCGAAACCAGTAAAGCTTTGAAAGGGGTCCACGAGAAAAAGAAGTTTGGGAACCACTGTTCTAGAGTATCCTGTATTGTTTCTATTATGTAATTTTGGTTTCTCAATTCTTTGTTATTTGACATCGATGAACCTGGCGCGGTATAAAAATTAATATTCTAAAAGTTGGGACAGCACTGACTTACGGTCCGTCTGCTTCGGTGAGCTCCTTCAAATTGCCAGAGTGGTCACCCATCCAGGTGCTGACCCCGCCCAAGACTGCATGGCTTGCAGGAAAATAAATTATATTTCCACACTATTTCCAATAGTTTAGATCCGATCGAGTTTATATCTAGAACTTGCCCATAAAATAAGGTTTTGAAGGCTCTCGCAAAATTTCAGTGATATCTGAGATGTGAAATAAGTCAAAATATAACAAGAAAATTCTATGAAATCATTGAAATCGTGAATCTGCTATGAATGAAGGAGGTAACTATTTAATTCAACTCCAGAACTTACCCAGAATCCTAGAGTTGAAGGCAAAATTTGTTTGCTCGCTGATGCTGTTGTGATGTCACATGTTTTCAGTTTTCTTCTCATCTTGCCCTTCGTTTCTTCATCGCCTTGGCCTGAAGAAGCCAATTAGCAGAAACACGGGTCGGCGTTATCCTGATTTCTTTATCATGATGACATTATGCCATCGCGTTGAACAGCATTACAAATTGTAAATTATAAAAAAATCAAGAATTATCCTGATTTAGATATTCATTAGTATATTCATGTATATGTATATGTACATTAGATATTAGTATATTCATTTAAATATACTTCTCTGCATTAGCAGAGAAGTATATTTAAATGGAAAAGATTCATGTGTAATTCCGCAAAAGGAGCAGAGAAAAATCATTCTGCTGAACTTCTTTTGCGGAGTTATCCGTTTTTGCGCGTATGTTCTGGGGAACATCGCATTATCATTTTGTCCAAATGTCTGTAATTTTCGAATTTTTCGCCGAAAATATTCTCAAACCATTGGGTTCGACGCCCTGATGAAGAATTTGAGGTCAAATTTGATTCTGTTGAGCTAGCGACTTGAAATTTTCAGGGTAGGTGGCGCATCCCAATACGACGGACAAGTTCGTTAATGGGCATAATCGGCCTAATAGTTTCCGAGTAATAATTTTGTTTTCAACCCATATAAATCCGATCGAATTGAAACTTGGTCAATAGTAGAAGAATATAAACCTTAGTAGGCTTGTGAAATTTTGTGAGAATCGTATGACTAGGAAATTAAAAAAAGAATATTAAAAAATATTATTCATGACTCGATAACCTGAGAACGGAAAGAGATAGTGGCTTGAAATTTTAAAGTTAGGTTGTGCATCTAAATGCGACATTTGAGTTCGTCTTTGGGTATAATCGGCCAAACCCATCTGAAATTTGGTTGTTATTTCCTCAATAACTCGAAAAATTCAAAACCGATATAATTCAACCATGGTTATTACTTTTAGAATGCCAACGTGAAAATTCTTGCGGAATTTCGTGAGGATGGTATAACTAGAAAATTTAAAAAAAATGATCGAATGTAATTGGAAAAAATTCTATATATCATAAACTCTTTGGCTGGCATCGCTGAAATTTTGTAAGAGCCTTTGGAACCTAACTCTACTGCAAAGTTCCAAGTTTGAACATGATCGGATCAATATTGTTGGAGAACCGAGCAGCCTTTTGTGAGTTCGATAGCTGGATGGGAATCGTTGTATTTTTGCAAGAACCTTCAAAACCATATTTATACATATTTTTTCATGACAAATCTATGGGAGATGATAGCCCTACATTAGGGTCCTGTAGCGGTCAGACCTGGTTTTGAATGATATTCTCCTTAGGAGGAGGCAACTGAATATTGAAGGGATTTCTATGAACAAGAGAGAATATCTTTGAGAAATAGAGAAGGCGATTCTTCTTCAAGAGATCCATGCGCCTGCAGAGGAGTATATTTGTGAAGGGGACTTTTGAAAGGTTATGTATTATTTTTAATATGATATCGCTGAAATTTTGCTGAATGCTTCGAAACTTAACATTAAATGAACCACACTTTCTGATCTTGTGAGGTGATAGGCTCATTTGTCGATATTAAATCTCGTGATGGGTAGAGAGGCATTTTAGGCCAGTTTTTCTATCACTAATGAGAATATATCTTTATGTTTCACCTAAACACCTTTAGATCTATCAATGGGCATTTATTGGTTAAGAATAAGTAATTGAATATTACTGGAATTGAATTGAATTTCATTCAATATGTTAGTAACTAAACTTATAATTTTCTTTACTTTGATTATTTAAATATGACATTAATTCCAGTAATATATTTTTCTACAATATTTATGTATTCTTCTCACAATTGGTTCAAGCACTGACGTAAACTCAGGAGCTTTTGCGCGTATGTTCTATTGTCCATTCTCCTGAATTGGACATTCTTAATCGAATTTACCATGGTGAATTCGATTAAAAGTGTCCAATACAGGAGAATAGACAAAAGAATTCACCATGGTAAATTCGATTAAGAGTGTCCAATACAGGAGAATAGACAATAGAACATACGCGCAAAAGCTGTGCATTGTAAATTACATTTCCTCTCATATCGCTTAATCTGATCATCACGTTCAAGTCATCATTTATTAAATGTTTTTCTTCTTCTTCTGCTTTAGTAAGGCATTTTGCCTGTTTGTCTGGTTTTTCAAATATATTGCTCCTCTGATATTGACTGCTAACTGTCTCTCCACCTTTTTGTTGGTCTGCCTGGAGTTCTTCTTTCCATGGGCGTTCCATTTCGCGCTATTTTGGCGAGTCGTGTATCCCTCATTCTATTGACATGTTCATTATATACTCTCCTTTTTCCTCTTACCCATCTAACCACATCACCGACTCCGCATTTTGCTCTGATGTGGGCATTCGTCTGTCTGTCCTATTACGTGTAACCAGATATGGCACGGAGGGTTTTCATTTCAGTTGTTCTCATCTGTCTTTCAGTTACGGCACTGCCGGGTCTCGTCTCCGCTGCGTATGTGATCACGTGTTGTCTTACACACGTTTTATGTATTCTACTGTTACATTCTATGCTTAGATCCTTGTTCTTCCAAATTACGTGTTTGAGGTGTTCTGATATGGTGGCGGCCTTGTTGACTTGTTGTCCTACTTCTTTGAGGATACCGACTCTGGCTCCGAGGTAGTCGAAGCACATTACTTGGTTAATGATGGTGATGTCGTCTATGGCTTGCATCCTAAAGGTTCCCTTGATATTGTCATTGACTTTGTTTTCGCAGTAGAGATTTTCATGTTGTATTTCTCTGCGGTGTTTTTAAATGTGCATCGTACATCGTGCATCGTACTCAGATTCTGTGACTAATTGGGCATCATCCGCGTAGTACAGGTTGTGTATTCGGTATTGTACCAGTCTGTATCCAGGGCCGTGCTCCCAAACTGCTTCTATGATCTTCTCCGTAACGATATTGAATAACAATGAACTCGGGCTGTCTCCCAGGCAGACTCCTGTGCTCTTCTTTATTGATGTTGTTAATTTCCTATCGACTCTTAATTTGGTGATGTTACCGGTGTTGAGCTCTTTAATTAATCGAATGTATTCTCTGGATAACTTTTATTTCTTTGAGGATACTCAAGACCTCCGCAAGCCGAATGCGATCGAACGCTTTCGTTAGGTCCACGGAACAAACAAATGCGGGTTTGTTGTACTCTATTGCTTTTTCTGCAATTTGTCTCTAGATAATAATGGCACCTACTGTGGATATGGTCTTCCGAAAGCTTTGCTTTTCTTCGCTCATTGGAATAGTGTGTGACATAGCTGTTTCTATGATATTAGTGAGTAACTTCAATACACATTTCAACAAAGTTATCCCTCTGTAGTTGGTGGGTGGTGCTTTTCTGTACTATTATTTAAAAATTGGTATCTTTATGCTTTATTTCCATTCTTTCGGTACTTTACTCACCTTTAGAGTGTAGTTATTTCTTGTAGTAGCGTTTCACCCCCATATTTTATTAATGCATTGCCTCTCTAATCTTCGCTCGGTGATTTTCTGTTTTTTAGTTTTTTTTGCCACGTCCCTTACTTGCTCGAATGTGATCAGAATTTGTTCATGTGCGTCACCCTCTTCTTGCTCGTCATCATAATTGTCTCCGCCACACTCGTTGATGTTACCTTCCTCGTAGAGTCCTTGAGAATATTGTTTCCATCTGTCCTCATTTATGCTCCTTATTTCTACACTTTGATGATTTTTCTATAACTCTTAAGTGTTTCCATATCCTTTTTTGTGAACCATACATGTCATGTTCCATGTATGTGCTAAGCTCTCGCCAATATTCATTTTTAATTTTGCAATTCTGTTGTTAACCCTGTTTCTTACTGTGAAGTAGTTATGATATGACTCTTGTCTGCTCACTTCTGGATTTCAAGAAAGCGTTTTTTTAGTTTCTTTCTTCTATTGACTTTACTTCTCGGTGCGCCATGGTTTCGTGTTTGGTTAGCCATTCATATTCACTTTCTTCTTTCCTATTGCTTCTTCAGCTGCCCTGTGTTTGTTGTTACTCAGTATTTTCCAGCTAATTTCAATATTTTCCTCTTTGATCGGGTTGTCTGCTTTGTGGTGTTTCAAGTGATTTTCGTACAGTTGCCTTGTGGATTGGTCTTCCAGTGATGGAATGTTGAATTTTTCCACGGACATTGGAAGTTTCCTCTTTTTCTGCATTGGGAACATTCTGAGTTCACCAAGTACAAGGCTATGGTCTGAAACAATGTTTGCTGAATGTAGGCTTCTAACGACCAGGATCTGTTTGGGGTGTATGGTTATGTTAGTTATAGTGTAGTCAATTACCGATTTTTTCCCATGGTTTTCTAGAAAATATATTTTTGTGTTGGATTCTGTGTTTGTAGAATGTGTTGTAGATTCTGATTTCGCTCAGGGCACAACTCTGTCATCATCTCTGCTAGCTGGTTTAGGACTTCTTCGTTCAATACATGTTTCACCTCGTCTATGACCTGGTTTCTCCTTTTGGGATTATATCTATTTGGGACTGTAGTTTTTCGTAAAATTCATTTGCTGATTTGGTCTGGCTTGCTGGCGTCCGGTACATACACTGGTATTATATGCAGTGGCTTCTTACCTACAGTGATCTTCGCGATTAATATACGATCGTTGATGTCATATATGCCTTCAATGTTGTCTTCGTATGTGTCATGAATAAGCAACCCACGTCAGAACTAGCACCCTCCGTTTTGGCTCTTACACTATAAACAAAGATGTAGGTCTAAACCTTGATGTGCCCTTCCCTCTTTTCCAAATTTCAGAGAATGTGCAAACATGGATTCTGTGTTCATTTTGATTCTGTGATGATATCTTGGTCTTTATTGTTGAATGATTTTGCCTTCCAACATGCTATTTTCAGTTGTTGCTTCTTCCACTCTCTCGTTTCCTCAAATGCAAGCAGGTTGCTGGCTTGCAAACCTTCCTCCTTTATCCGAGCTTGGGACCGACAATCTGCCCACTGGGTTACTCAATCCGCCCAATGACCATCCAGCCATAAATATTTTTTTAATGTACAGGGTGTCCCTAGTTCGAGTGCCTATTAGACGTTTCTGGAGAACTGGACATATTTGAAATCTGAAAATTGGGATTATCATATTGCTTGATCTTCTGTACAGAGCTGAAGCCCAAGCACGGTAATACAGGGAGTGAAAATAAATTTCATGAAAATAGAATTATTTCAAGTTTTGCATTCCTGGTATGATCAAGTATTCAATGCTGAATACATTTCTGTTAAAACTATTGTATTCATTTGAACAGTTTCCAAAATATCTAAAAAAAGTCAAATATGTTTTAGTCGGTATTATGTTCATTATTTTTTTTTTAAACATCCTGAGCGTGAACCGATTTTACAACATCGAAGAGGAAGAATGTGGAAAGGATATGCATCTTTTGAATTTCAGAAATATCATCACCGGGTGTATCAAATTTTGTGTCGAAAATTGTGATCAAAAATTGGCCATAACTTCTGTTTTTCAAATTAGAACCCAATTTTTTTATGATTGTGTTGGAGTCTGCGGTGAAAAATAATGATTGTTTTCTAACATGATTATGCTCCTAAATTAAAAAAAAACTCAGAAATTATTGAATTCAGGAGCATAATCATGTTGGAAAACTATCATTATTTTTCAACGCAGAATCCAACGCAATCATAAAAAAATAGGGTTCTAATTCGAAAAACAGAAGTTATGGCCAATTTTTGATCACAATTTTCGACACAAAATTTGAAACACCCGGTTATGATATTTCTGAAATTCGAAAGATGCATGACCTTTCCACATTCTTCCTCTTCGTTGTTGTAAAAACGGTTCATGCTCAGGATGTTCAAAATAAGAATAATGAACATATTTGACTTTTTTTCCGATTTTTTTTCTATGCTTTGAAAACTATTAAAATGAATACAATGGTTTTAGCAGAAATATATTCAGCATTGAATACTTGATCATACCAGGAATGCAAAACTTGAAAAAATTCTATTTTCATCAAATTTATATTCACTCCCTGTATAACCGGAAGTGCTTGGCCTTCGAAAATATTTTAGCTCTGTAGAGAATTTCAAGCAATTTCATATTACCAATTTTCTGATTTCAAATATGTCCAGTTCTCCAGAAACGTCTAATAGGCAACTTGGGGCACCCTGTATATGCTCAACTTCCCCTATTCGTTTACTCTGAATAATTACCTATTTTTATCACTTGATATCTATTGATTCTGCATCAAAGGACGTGTCATTTTTCAGCCTAATTCAGCTCAGCTTATATGATCATTCCAATTCGAAATTTTTTAATCGGCGTGTACTTGACAGTCGTTCAAATTTTCCTCCGATAATAGAACCCCGTCCAATATTAATATATTTGTTGTGCTCCGAACTCAATTAGAAAGTTGATTGAAACACGCGATACTTCCTCTCTATGGTAGTAATTTTATGAAAGCTCCTAACCAGACATTTAATCATTCTATTGATTTGTTCTGCCGTTAATTTTTAATGGATTTCCATGTTGGAGAAAACCGCTAGACTGATTGTTTAGAGAGAAGTTGAGTAGTTTGAATGATTGATAGAATACGATCACAGGTTGAATTGATTATGCGCTGCTTCTGAATAAATTCCATTTGTGCACGTCATATCCACGGATTATACGTACATGCTTTTAGGTATCGCTAATTACTTTCAATCGTCTATGTTCTGAGGAAGACGCTCATGTCCTGTGGGCATGTTTATGGATATAACAGAGGAAACTTTGGTAATAAACAAATTGCAGGAAATCTTCATATAAATTGATATCCGGAAAAGCTCCATTCTCGAGACACAGGGCTTTAAACGGAATTTCCTAGACACGGTTCCTACACAGTAATTTCGGAACGAATAAAAGAACATGATTGGACTTTTTTACATACCGCACCTTGAATAGTAAAGGGACATCATTCAAAATTTTGACGTTTTGAGTTAGAGACATAAAACGACACAAAGTAGGGCCATCTAACGGTTCAGCTCGCACTTTTGCGAATGCAGAAACCGACTTATGGCTTTTTGCGCGCTTATTCCGTCGGGGAAAATTTCATATAATTTGAAGAAGAAAAAAAAATAGTAATGAACCTATAATGAACTAACCAATTCATATTTAAGATTTTCGATTTCATATACTCCGAAGTGGATACTCTAGTAATTTAGGAGTTTCAGAATTTCAGTGATGTCATTTCTTGGCTGCACGATCTTGAGAAATTTTGATATAATAAACGAAAACGGTGAAGTTGGTTAGAATTATCTGTCAAAACTGTGAATCTCAACTACATGAACTGTTTATTTCATGGGCCACTACCGAAAATAATATTAACATATTCAAATGATAGATAAATTAAAATGTGGGTTTACACTATTCATTGACCACGATGATGTTGGACCTATCTGAAATTTTGTTGTTATTTCCTCAAAAATACATAAAAAAAATTAAAAAAAAAATTATATTTTAGATACATCCGTCCGACAGTGCAGATATTTGCTATAGCCTTTTGAACCTAACTCTACAATCAAGTTCTAAATTTGAACACGATCGGATCTATATTGTTGGAGATCCGAGCCGCCTTGGGTGAGTTCAGTATAGTTGGTCGAATGACAGTTACCACGATAGCTTTCGAAAGGAAAGAGATAGCGAATTGCAATTTTAAGGGTAGGTTGCGTATACGAATTTTCACGGAATTTCGTGTTTATCGTATTACTACAAGAATAATGAGAAATTTGTTATCTTCAAAAATTTCATATTACAGAAACTATGGGCGCCAAAGCTTTACGTCGGTGCTTTCTGGCGCTCTTGTTCCGCGGCACAGAGTGCGTTTCAATTTGCCCAAATATCTGTAATTTTATAATTTTTCGCTGAAAATGGTGTTCAACACTTTGGTTCGACTCATGATCAAGAATCCGTGGTCAAAATCGATTTTGTCCGTCCGTCCGTCCGTCCGTTAAAACAATATCTCTCGAACGGAGTGAGCTAGATATTTTAGGAGTAGGTTCGGAAGATAAATACCTCAGTTGAGTTCGTTACTGGTCAAAATCTGGTGGTTTCGTTGTAAAGAAAAAAAAATTAAGTTTACATAACAAATTTCAAATGCTATTCTTTTAAGATGCAGTTTCATCATAAGAATCCATTGATATCATTCTCAACTCCAACAAACTAATAAACTTGCAGATATGATTTTTCAAAATTTCAATAATTAATCGTAATTTTATGATTTCATAGAATGCTCTAATTGTAATTTTCTGATGTATGTGAATCAGATCATCATGTGAGTCATAGACCTACGATTTGAGTTTAATTTTTTTATGATGCAGTTCTATCATAAAAATCCATTTATATCATTCCCAACACTTATGGTGGGGTTCACAAAGCTTTGACAGCTCCCAAATGCCAAATCAGTGTTATCCGATGTCAATTCATTTTTGATGCAACCACCGAATTAAATCCTCAATTGAGATGATCGAAACTTCGTGAAACCCACCATGAGAAACCAATTATTTCGGAGATATGATTTGTCAAAGTTAGAATAATTACTAGAGCACCAAACACCAGTCAGCAGAGGGTCCCCACTTTTTTTTTTTTTTTTATTTTAGTTTAAAACACAATGGATTGAAATTATGCTATATTATCAGGTGTCCGAGAGTATTTAAGTTTATGTAAATTTTTTCCTCCCACTAAAATGTACCCCACTTAGCAAGAAACGTTAACGAAACATTACAATTACATATTACCATTCTCTGTTCTTATGGAATAGAAGAAATGACCCATGATAGAGTCATTTTACACGTTTCACCTAAGAAGTCCCAAATGATAATGAACAAATAAGTTATTGAAAGGTTTTTTTTCTGGGTTTTCTCTCCCAAACTCTGAAAAATATCTATAAAATAAAAATTAATTATTTTGAATTTCACAAAATAACTATCAACAAAATAATTCTAACGGTATTCATTAAGCGTCTTACGAAGGAATCTGATATAGACTCCGAACGTTACGATATAGTTGTGTCTTCGTTGATGTTGTTTCGTTGTTTTTTGTTAGGCAACATTGTTCAATTAATTGCTTCTGACAAATATCCTGTGTTTCTGACGCAGAAGCAAATCACAAAATATTTAATTTTTATTTCATAGATATTTTTCAGAGTTTGGGAGAGAAAACCCAGCAAAAACCTTTCAATAATGAGTGTTCCTCCCATAGTATCATTTAATGATTAAATAAGTTACCCTTGAACAACAAAAGAAATATTTTTGAGATATTAATGAAACGTTTCTTCAGCAATGACTCTAAATTAATTGGTCAGAAACATTTCACAAAAATGGTCAGAATTGGTTGAGGAGAGATTAGAAGAGGAATCAAACACCGAAAATAACGAAGGTCATTATTTGTTGAGATACAATTCTGAAGTTTTTTTAAGTTTTGCTTTTCCAGAAAATGGATGTGGTTGCAGAAAGAGGAAAAATAAAAAAAATGACAGATTTTGTAGAATGTCTTTGTCTAACCTCACTACCATAACGATAGGGTTAAAATTGAGATGGTGGGAATAATATACTTAAATTCATTATGCTTTTTCAAATTATAAAGCGATTATTAGGATTTAGGTAGAATTCAAATCATAATTTTATATTTGGAAAAGAGTACCTACCAGTTTAATATCCCACCAGAAGGAATATGAAATCCATCGAAGATTGTCACATTGACAATGTGACAATTATTAAGAGGTTTCTTTCTGGGTTTTCTCTCCGAAACTCTGAAAAATATCTATAAAATAAAAAATTACTTATTTTGTGATTTGCTTCTGCGTAAGAAACGATAAAGTTGTTTCTTCGTTGATGTTGTTTCGTTGTTGTTGTTGTACGCATCAGCAAATCACGAAATAATTCATTTTGATTTTATAGATATTTTTCTGACTTTCACAGTATCATTTAATTTATTTATTTATTTATTTATTTAAAATACAAATAAGAGTAGAGGCTTATGCCTATAAACTCCAAAATGATTACTAAATGTGACAATTATTTTCGCATTTCAGAATAACTATAATAATTCTGAAGATTTTCGTTGTCTCAAACGATTCAGTTCGACTACCTGATGAAGAATTCGAGGACACATTTGATTATGTCCGGCCGTCCGTTGCCACGATAGCTTGAGAACGGAATGAGATAGCGACTTGAAATTTTCAGGTTAGGTTGTGCATCTGAATGCAACATTTACGTTCGTTTATATGCATAATCGGCGAACCGATTAAATGCAAACTTGGTTATAAGTTGTATAATGCCAACGCGAAAATTCTTACATAATTTCGTGAGGATCGTAGTACTAACAAATTTTTAAAAAATCATTGAAAATTATTGAAAAAAATTCTATATATCAGTAACTATTCGTCCGACATCACTTAAATTTTCATATCCTAACTCTACTGCCAAGTTTCAAGTTTGAACACGATCGGATATATATTGTTGGAGATTCGAGCAGCCTTGTGTGAGTATAGTAGATGGATAGGTGACCGTTGCTTCGATATCTTTCAAACGAAGGAGATAGGGACTTGCAATTTTCAGGGTATGTTGCGTATCCAAATGGGAGTGTTAAGGCATAATCGTTCCAACGGTTTCAGAGTTATACCCACCTGAAATATTATTTCCTCGATAAATCAAAAAATATAGGGTACACGGTTAGCCTGTTGTCATTCTCGCATCAATCTAACATCAGTATAATCATCAATCCGGATCATCAGTCCATCAATCTACGCATATAGAACCAATTTTCGTCAATCTGACATCAATGACACCATGATTGATGTGATGCGAGACTGATACCAGATTGACCGTGTAACTTCCGTCTAAGTCTTTTTGCAAAACATAAGTATGGTAAACATTTTCCTATGAAGGCTCATTTGTGATTTTAAATTAACATAGAAAACCCAATCTCTTCATTTACAAAAATATACCAGAATTTGGAGCTGCACCTGTAATTCTCCTCGGGCCATTCCAGGAGTGTCTATATTTATGGACGTAAAGTGTTCCCTGGACATCTTTGGAAGGGCCCTACCCACTGCTACGGAGATGCCCCTGGAGTAGTCCCCAAACTATCAAGGAACTATCGGGAATGCTCCAATAACACATTTCCGGAATGTACAATATACCCATAACGGTTTTACTTATCTTTTGTCGCACTTAGACATCCCAGGAACGGTTTAGGAATACACTTGAGCTATTAGGAGCTAAGTGGTAGGGTGGTGGAGTCGGAGCCGGAGGTAAAGAGTATATTCCTGGGGCTAGGAAAGAAATTTTCCAGTCAGACGGTAGCGGCTACCATTCACTATTGATCAGAAATCAACAGTGCTGTGCAAAAGGTGGCGAAGCGACACCGTGACAAAGCCTACTAAGAAAACAACTGATTATCCTAGCACAACCTCTTAAATACGTGTGAGGAGTGTATTCCGAAGACCAAAGAGTGTCAGTATAATAATATGATATACGCCATTAATTTTTATATCGATGAGGCAACTAGAGCCAGCATGCGATAATATTCTTCTTTCTTCTATAGATTCTAGAAAACATGAACAAAGTTAATTCAATAGTGAATACAAAAATGGGTTCAAGCCCTGTGGACAGGAGCTTTCTGGCGCTCTAGTTCAAACAGACAAATTATATCTGGTATTGGTTTCTCAGAGTTGGGAATTATATCAATGTATTCATATGATAGAACTGCATCATAAAGGAAATTAAATTCAAATAATAGTTTATTTATCAAGAAAAAATGAGCAACATGAGAATGAGAACTGCACCACATTTTCAATTTTTTTTTTGACACTTTGCGGTAATCTGGTCAATACAAAACTTCACATGCGTATAAAGGTCATGATTCTACAATTTGGTGCTAAATTTCAGATAGATCGAGTGATCGGTTTCGGAAATTTTCATAAATAATAATAAATTACCTTGTAATCGATCAAAAATTTCCTGATCTACGTTCACCAAATTTTCTCCTCTTTCGAACTACAGAATTATGCTTTCAATATTTACGTAATATTTTCAAACATTTTCGGGTGAGGTCCCTGTTGCATCGCTAAAATACGAGTATTTCAACCCCAATATTCTTGAAGTTATAATATTCCCTTCTGTCAAATTGACTTTATGACAATTCATACATAGAATATACATAGAATAATTATATCAATCTGTGAAATACGATTTACATTGAAATTTTGAAGAATCATATCTCCGAAAGTATTAGCTTGTTAGAGTTAAAAATGATATGAATGGATTCTTATGATGAAACTGCTTATTAAAAAAAAAGTAATTTGGAATTTGTTTCGGGAAAAAAAAATTTTTTTTTTATTACTCCGAAACCTTCTGTCCGATTTTGCCCAGTAACGAACTTAGCCGAGATATTCATCCCCCAAACCTACTCTGAAAATTTCAACTCTCTAGCTCATTCCGTTCGAGAGTTATCGTGCCTATGGCCGGACGGCCGGCCGGACAGAATGAATTTCGACCAGGGATTCTTGATCAGTGAGTCGAAACGAATCGTTTAAGACCATTTTCATCGAAATATTCGATAATTACAGACATTTGGGCAAATTGATAAGCACTCAGTTCCGAGGAACTAGAGCGCCAAAAATAATTGAAAAGTACTGGTGTGAAGTCAAGGACTTTTCCGCCATTATCGTTTCACGCCCCATAGAAAGTTGATCGAACTGAAATTCAGTTCTCGTTTGTAAAATGGTAGCTCAAAGGTATGTGCAGCATTTACGTGGGTTCTGACTAATAGTTTCAGAAATATAATAATCATTTGAAGAAAAATTTTTAAGATAGATACGATTTTAGTTTGTTTTGAGGTTGTATTAATGTTGTAATGTTTTGACGTTCAAATTTTTCAATATTGTTGTGTATTTTCTAGAAAGTTGTTGGATATTATACTACATGTCTTTATTGGTTTTGAGCATCATACAGGTGCTCAGTTGTGTCACTTTTTATCGACTGTATGCAAACACTATTTATACATATATATTATTATATATATATATTTATACATATTTTTTCTAGAGGAATTTTTTTATTATAAAGCTTTGAGATGTTTGTTATTATTGGTGTGTGCAATCCGTAATATTGAAGCAGAAATTGGATAGAGAAAACGTAGACGAGTCGCATAACGAACTGAAAACTTTGAGAAACAGCTATAATAGAGTGAAATGAAAGACATACTTGAGGTTTACCTACAGTGTGGAAAAGCCAAATGGAATAAATTCATCATCTTGGATACTGTACATATTATAGAAAATCCCGATACACCTCAAATTCAAATTTTAAATTGTCATTCTTCCTCGTAAATATGCATGCGAACCCTACTCAAAAGACAGGTGCAAGCCCCAATTTTTCAATTAGGAAGTATGGACTTGTGATACATCGTTTGAAAAGTCGCGTCATTATCTATTCGGAAATGTTATCACTTTCATGTTTATTTTAGAACTAACAATTGAAAACATGAAATCATGTGATTACTGAAATTCATTATAATATTCCCTCGAATATTCCCAAATCTTACCACAATAATACTAAACTTATTTTCCTTCCAGATGTGTTTTCCAGATGGTACCATGAAAATGTAAAGCACTTCCTGTGGCAATGCTAGTTTCTCTAGAACGTCTTCGCAAATTGTTTTGTGCTGATAAGTAGTAGTTTATGAACTGTCTAGCAAACCGGAATGCACAAAATAACAAATGATTGGTTACGGCGATAATACCCGAACACAAAAAGAAGTAAGTAGCTTGTTTCATGAGAAATTTCCAAATTTGCCGTCAAAAACCCAGAGGACAATAAGTTTAATAGGGAAGCAGTTTCGCGCGTTTGGGCATGTAAGGCAGATTAAAAAAGCAGCTATTGATACACTGTGTGAGGATGTGAAATTAGATGTGATGCTTGACTTTGAAAAAAATCCACATAAATCGAGTAGAGATTTCTTCACAACATTCAGGCATACATCGATTCTAAACATATTAAAACAAAATAAAATGCATCCCTTTAAAATGATACCTACCCAGGAGCTCTCGGAAGATGATTTTGATAGAAGAATTTATTTTTGTGAACAAATGATGGACAGGTTTGATAACAATATTATCCAATTAGTAGAAGTTTTGTTTTCTGATTAGTGCAAGTTTTCTTTCAACGGCCAAATTGAATATACTGGTCTACCGAAAAACCTCACTAGATGAGGGAGGAACAGACGCAATTCCCTCAAAAGGTTAATGTTTGGGGAGGAAATGTTCGAAATTACATAGCCCCTTTTTTATTGGGGGCAACTTAAATGTCGATAAATATTTAGCAGTACTTCAAATCGATGTCGTTCTAACTATGGCAAATTTATATCCTGATCCAGGAAATTCTCAAGTTCCACTGAATACGACATGGCCCCCACAGGATGGAGCTTCACCACATTACCAATGCAATGTCCGGCAGTACCTACACGCAATATTTCCAAATCGTTGGATACGAAGACACCGGCGTGAAGTTTGCAGCCAAAATCTGGCAGCCAGTTTCCGATCTTTCCCGAAGGATCATTGGCGTCGTGAATATTGTCATATTAATTTTGGTTACGTAGTATTTTTGAGGCAAAAACGAGGCTTTTCCAAATGATTTTATTTTTATAAAGCTGTGAACTGAATATTTCGTGAGTACAGTATAAATAAAAATATTCAAACAATTTAACCTGACTAAGCTCGAGTGAAGGTATAACAAAATGAAACGAGTAATGACAAACATGTTCTAAGAAAAGAAACTAAATTTGGCCCCGTCGATGAGGGTGAAACTGCCCCCGTTAGCATGAAAGAATAATTTTTAACATGATGGTGACGATAAGCCAAACTGAATCTCAACAGAAAATCATAATAGTGACGATAAGTATGCCTTATAATGGAAAATCCCTTCGGCTTCGTCGAAGAGGGTGAAAACAGCCCTCCTAAGTATGAAAAAATAAATTATTTTCATCATGATGGCGATGAATAGCCAAGTTGAAACTCATCCAGTATATCATCATAGTGACGTCAAGTATACACTATAGCGGAAAATCCCTTCGGTCCCGTCGAAGGGGGTGAAAACAGCCCTCCTAGGTATGAACAAATAGGATATTTTCGATATGAGGGCGACGAATAGCCAAGTTGAAACTCAAAGAGTATATCATAATAGTAACGTCAAGTATATACTATAAAGGAAAATCTCTTAGGCCCCGTCGAAGAGGGTGAAAACATCCCTCCTAAGTATGAACAAATAAATTATTTTCATTATGATGGCGATGAAAAGCCAAGTTGAAACTCATACAGTATATCATAATAGTGACGTCAAGTATACACTATAAAGGAAAATCCCTTCGGCCCCGTCGAAGAGGGTTAATACAGCCCTCATAAATATGAACAAAAGAAATTATTTTCATTATGATGGCGATGAATAGCCAGGTTGAAAATCATACAGTATATCATAACAGTGACGTCAAGAATACACTGTAAAGGAAAATCCCTTCGGCCCCGTCGAAGAGGGTGAAAACATCCCTCCTTAGTATGAACAAATAAATTATTTTCGTTATGATGCCGATGAATAGCCAAGTTGAAACTCATACAGTAAATCATAATAGTAACTACAAGTATACCATATACCGGAAAATCCCTTCGGCCCCGTCGAAGAGGGTGAAAACAGCCCTCCTAAGTATGAACAAATAAATTATTTTCATTATGATGGCGATGAATAGCCAAGTTGAAACTCAAAGAGTATATCATAATAGTAACGTCAAGTATATACTATAAAGGAAAATCCCTTCGGCCCCGTCGAAGAGGGTGAAAACATCCCTCCTAAGTATGAACAAATAAATTATTTTCATTATGATGGCGATGAAAAGCCAAGTTGAAACTCATACAGTATATCATAATAGTGACGTCAAGTATACAATATAAAGGAAAATCCCTTCGGCCCCGTCGAAGAGGGTTAAAACAGCCCTCATAAATATGAACAAAAGAAATTATTTTCATTATGATGGCGATGAATAGCCAGGTTAAAATCATACAGTATATCATAATAGTAACGTCAAGTATACACTGTAAAGGAAAATCCCTTCGGCCCCGTCGAAGAGGGTGAAAACATCCCTCCTAAGTATGAAAAAATAAATTATTTTCATTATGATGGCGATGAATAGCCGAGTTGAAACTTATACAGTAAATCATAATAGTAACTATAAGTATACCGTATAACGGAAAATCCCATCGGCCCCGTCGAAGAGGATGAAAACATCCCTCCTAAGTATGAACAAATAAATTATTATCATTATGATGGCGATGAATAGCCAAGTTGAAACTCATACAGTATATCATAATAGTGACGTCAAGTATACACTATAAAGGGCAATCCATTCAGCCCCGTCGAAGAGGGTGAAAACATCCCTCCTAAGTATGAAGAAGGAAATCATTTTCATTATGATGGCGATGAATAGCCAAGTTGAAACTTATACAGTAAATCATAATAGTGACTATAAGTATACTTTATAACGGAAAATCCCTTCGGCCTCGTCGAAGAGGGTGAAAACAGCCCTCCCAAGTATGAACAAATAAATTATTTTCATTACGATGGCGATGAATAGCCAAGTTGAAACACATGCAGTATATCATAATAGTGACGTCAAGTATACACTATAAAGGAAAATCCCATCCGCCCTGTAGAAGAGGGTGAAAACATCCCTCCTAAGTATGAACAAGAAAATTATTTTCATTATGATGGCGATGAATAGCCAAGTTGAAACACATACAGTATATCATAATAATGACGTCAAGTATACACTATAGAGGAAAATCCCTTCCGCCTCGTCGAAGAGGGTGAAAACAGCCCTCTTTGACGGGGCTGTTTTAACCCTCTTCGACGGGGCCGAAGGGATTTTCCTTTATAGTGTATACTTGTCGTCACTATTATGATATACTGTATGAGTTTCAACTTGGCTTTTCATCGCCATCATAATGAAAATAATTTATTTGTTCATACTTAGGAGGGATGTTTTCACCCTCTTCGACGGGGCCGAAGGGATTTTCCTTTATAGTATATACTTGACGTTACTATTATGATATACTCTTTGAGTTTCAACTTGGCTATTCATCGCCATCATAATGAAAATAATTTATTTGTTCATACTTAGGAGGGCTGTTTTCACCCTCTTCGACGGGGCCGAAAAGATTTTCCGGTATATGGTATACTTGTAGTTACTATTATGATTTACTGTATAAGTTTCAACTTGGCTTTTCATCGCCATCATAACGAAAATAATTTATTTGTTCATACTTAGGAGGGATGTTTTCACCCTCTTCGACGGGGCCAAAGGGATTTTCCTTTATAGTGTATACTTATAGTTACTATTATGATTTACTGTATAAGTTTCATATTGGCTATTCATCGCTATCATAATGAATATATATTATTTGTTCATACTTAGAAGTGATGTTTTCACCCTCTTCGACGGGGCCGAAGGGATTTTCCTTTATAGTGTATACTTGACATTACTATTATGATATACTGTTTGAGTTTCAACTTGGCTATTCATCGCCATCATAATGAAAATAATTTTCTTGTTTATACTTAGTAGGGATGTTTTCACCCTCTTCGACGGGGCCGAAGGGATTTTCCTTTATAGTGTATACTTGACGTGACTATTATGATATACTGTATGAGTTTCAACTTGGCTATTCATCGCCATCATAATGCAAATAATTTATTTGTTCATACTTAGGAGGGATGTTTTCACCCTTTTCGACGGGGCCGAAGAGATTTTCCTTTATAGTGTATACTTAACGTCACTATTATGATATACTGTATGAGTTTCAACTTGGCTATTCATTGCCATCATAATGAAAATAATTTATTTGTTCATACTTAGGAGGGCTTTTTTCACCCTCTTCGACGGGGCCGAAGGGATTTTCCGTTATATGGTATACTTATAGTTACTATTATGATTTACGGTATAAGTTTAAACTGGGCTTTTCATCGCCATCATAATGAAAATAATTTATTTGTTCATACTTAGGAGGGATGTTTTCACCCTCTTCGACGGAGCCGAAGGGATTTTCCTTTATAGTGTATACTTGACGTGACTATTATGATATACTGTATGAGTTTCAACTTGGCTTTTCATCGCCTTCATAATGAAAATAATTTCTTTTGTTTATACTTAGGAGGGCTGTTGTCACCCTCTTCGACGGGGCCGAAGGGATTTTCCTTTATAGTGTATACTTGACGTCACTATTTTGATATATTTTATGAGTTTCAACTAGGCTATTCAACGCCATCATAATGAAAATAATTTATTTGTTCATACTTAGGAGGGCTGTTTTCACTCTCTTCGACGAGGCCGAAGGGATTTTCCTTTATAGTGTATACTTGACGTTACTATTATGATATACTCTTTGAGTTTCAACTTGGCTATTCATCGCCATCATAATGAAAAAAAATTATTTGTTCATACTAAGGAAGGCACTTTTCACCCTCTTCGACGGGGCCGAAGGGATTTTCCGTTATATGATATACTTATAGTTACTATTATGACTTACTGTATAAATTTCAACTTGGCTATTCAGCGCCATCATAAAGAAAATAATTTATTTGTTCATACTTAGGAGGGCTGTTTTCACCCTTTTCGACGAAGCCGAAGGGATTTTCCGTTATAAGGCATACCTATCGTCACTATTATGATTTTCTGTATGAGTTTCAACTTGGCTTATCGTCACCATCATGTTAAAAATTATTCTTTAATGCTAACGGGGGCAGTTTCACCCTCATCGACGGGGCCAAATGGAGTTTCTTTTCTTAGAACATGTTTGTCATTACTCGTTTCATTTTGTTATACCTTCACTCGAGCTTAGTCAGGTTAAATTGTTCGAATATTTTTATTTATACTGTACTCACGAAATATTCAGCTCACAGCTTCATAAAAATAAAATCTTTCGGAAAAACTTCTTTTTTGACTCAAAAATACTACGTAACCGAAATTAATATTATAGACAACATTCACGACGCCAATGATCCTTCGGGAAAGATCGGAAACTGGCTGCCAGATTTTGGCTGCGAACTTCACGCCGGTTACAAAGACGAGGAACGTTCGAATGGCCAGCGCGATGCCCTGATCGTAACCCATTAATTTTTTTTTTTATGGGGATATGTGAAGAACATTGTGTACAAAACCAAACCCCTTGATTTGAATGACCTAAAAGATCGAATAACGCTTGTTATTAGGTAGATCACTCCTGAGATGTTGAATAATGTTGAAAGAAATTTTAGTTTGAGGTTTGGTTGATTCCAAGGCATTCGCGGTGAACACTTCGAACATATAATCCATTAACATTCATAACTTTTTTGCTACATTCAGTATTAAATTTAAGTTTTTGATATTGTACTGAACTTCGCTAATCATGAAAGTGATAACATTTCTGAATAAATAACGACGGGACCTTTCAAACGATGTATCTCAAGCCCATACCTCCTATTTGAAAAATTAGGTGTAGTATCTGTCTTTCGAAGAGGGTTGAAGGTAGGATGCGCATTTTTACGAAGAAGAATTACAATTTAAAGTTAAAATTTGATGTGTTTCGGGATTTTCCATAAATATGTACAGTAACCAAGATAATGAATTTATTCAGTTTGGCTTTTCCACACGGTATACCAACATCAATGACACAACCAAATAATACTTAATGCCGTAATCAAAAGAGAATAACCTTCTCAGCACGAATATCTACTTTAGCGTTTCCATGTGCCATAAACGGTATGTGATCATCTTCCAAACAAAGACACATATATGCAATATTTTTCCTGTTCGGAACAAACATAATTTTAACTAGTTGACAGTTGAAATATTATTTCTTCAATATCGGTAACTTATTTCCTTCATCTATACTTCTCAAAATTCAGGTTATAACAACATGTCGATTTTTTTTCCAGAGTTGTCCGAGGAAGAACAGTAGACACTTAACTGTGGTACAAAATCCATTAATAACATTCAACACGTTACGAATTCGAAATTTTCCTCGGGAAATCTCCTTCAACGATTGCTGACGTAGTACATACAAAGATTTCCGTTTGAAAAGTTTGATGAAAATATCTTTTCCATTTGACAAGTCATTTCAGGTAAGATGAGAAGCTCAAAGTCCATCAAACAAATGTTTGCATATTTGATATAATAAAGATTTCCAATTTAAAATCCTTCCTTCTTTGTTGTTTCCAGTTGGCAAATAATAAATTAAGTGTACTTGCGGTGCAATGAATTCTAAAGGCTGCAGACTCAGGCGGCTGAGGAAGTCATTCAGAAAAATATCTGCCTCTGGTGAAAATAAAGCTGCTTATTTCTACAGAGTAATTAAGCGGTTATTCGTTTACCCACGATATCCGAATCGCTCTTGCCTGGGGTTATATGTTTGGGTTTTATTTTTATTTAGAACAATGTTAATCATTATATTCATTGATATTATACACGATAAAGGAGAACAGAGAAAGAGTATTGCAAAGAAGATGCGTTTACGGAAACAGAAGAATATTATAGTTCTTTCGAATCTGTTAGCATTTTGGAGCTTTTTGTAGTAGTATGAGTTGATCACATTGCCAATTTTCAGTTTGTTAGTTTATAGTTATGTTAATTTGTTATTACGTCAATTTTCAGTTCATTTGTTTGTTGGTTTGTTCGTTGGTTGGTCAGTTCATTATAGTTCGATTGTTCGTTTTTTAGTTAGTTCGTTAGCTCATTTGTCAGTTTGTTTGATAGTTACTTTGTCAGATCTTTAGCTTGTTAGTCCATTAATTGGATAAAATTTTAGTACCTTTGTTCGTGAGATCGTTATTTCATTAGTTCTTTTATTCGTTAATTCGATAGTTTATCAGTTTCACAAATTCATCAGTTTGTACCTCCATCATAATGTTCATGAAGATGAGTGATAATAAACAATTAAAACAAGGCTATAAAAATTGTGGATCATAATTATTTTCAAAACTCAAAAATATAATTCTGAACATTTTTGGCGTCTAACGAAGGAGTCTGATCTAGTGTCCGAAGAGTTATAAATAGTTGTTTTATAGTTGATTTTATTTCATTATTGTTTGTCAGGCAACATTGTTCTATACATTGCTTCTGACAAATATCTTATTCTAGGTATTTTTCAGTGTTTCGGAAAGAAAACCAAAAAAGAGACCATTTAATAATGAATATACATTCCTCCCAATGTATCCTCTATTGCTTACTTCAATAACTGTTCATAATCACCTCTATATTCGTTTCTTTAAAACTTTGAAGTGTAGGTTACAGATTCTGTATAAATATCAGGGTGACTCTTTATCTATTGAGCAGTATTTTACGGCCTCATAAGGGTTGGACATATTTGAGACCTGGAATTCCCGAAATATAATAATCTACAGGAAAATATACAGTGTGGAAAAGCCAAATTGAATGAATTCATTATCTCGGTTACTGTACATATGTATAGAAAGTCCCGAAATACATCAAATTTAAATTTTAAATTGTCATTATTCTTCGAAAAATTCGAACCCTACCTTCAACCCCCTTCGAACAACAGGTACAGCCCCCAATTTTTCAAATAGGTAGTATGGGCTCGTGATACATTGTTTGAAAGGTCTCATATTCTCTATTCGGAAATGTTATCACTCTCATGTTTATTGCAAAATCAATTAAGAAAAAAATAAAATGGAGTGATTAGTGAAATTTGGCAAAATATCAAAAACTAAAATGTAATACAAAATATAGCAAAATATTTATGAATGTTAATGAAGTAGATGTTAGAAGTGCTCACCGCAAACGCCTTGGCAGCATCCTCACCTCGAATGAAAATTTCATCCAATATTCAACATCTCAGGAGTGATCGACCTAATCGCAAGCGTTATTCGATCTGTTAGGTCATTCAAATCAAGGGGTTTAGTTTTGCGCACAATGATCTGCACATATCCTCATAAAAAGAAATCTAATGGTTTAAGATCAGGGAATAGCGCTGGCCATTCGATCATTCCTCGCCCTCCTATCCACCGATTTGGAAATTCTGCGTCGGGGTACTGCCTGTCATGAGAATATATCTGGTCATAATATAAAGTAGCGTACTCTGTGGTCTCCCTTGCTGTTAACATAATGTGATCAATATGTTCATATGTGGATGCTGACTAAAGACACTATATGATTGATTTTCTTTTAATAAACATCTCACTGGTAATGTGGTGGTGCTCCATACTGTTGGAACCAAATAGTATTCCGTAGAATTTGAGGATTTCCTTGATCAGGATATAAACTCGTTGAAGTTAGAACGATATCATTTTGAAGTAGTGCTCTTAGGGGTTCGCCATTCGACGATAGGGGGCTCGCAACAAGATTTACGTAATGGTGGCTTGATGACTGGCAGGCACATGTGGCAAACTTGGTGACACGCGCTCGCCACCATATGTTAGTTGAGGAGTTCACTGTCATCTGGAAACTTTAACAGGGGTTCGTGGAGCCAAAAGTTTGAGAAACCCTGGGCTAGTACATCAGGGTCAGTATAGATCGCCAGCAAGTGAGGAGTTTATATGGACGCACTTCAAAGGTAGGTACTTAACATTTCTTTGTGCCATTCTGAGAAATGGTCTTAAATCTTGGAATTATATGGCTTAAGTTGATTTGATGACTTGATGACTTTGATATGGGGATATTCGGATCGCGCCATAATGGGCAAATTGGATCACTTACATAAAAAGATTTATTTTATATTTGAGTTTAATGATTCATTTGTATATAATTTTAGATGGTTAGCGCATACATTGAACGACAAATACGGAAGAATGGTCTCAAGAAAAAAATAAAGAAGCCACAAATAAAGTCCAAGTTGGAAGAAGTTGTAGACAAGACTAATTTAAGAGAAAGACCTGAATGGGTGTACATAAGTCATTGTTTATATTTTGCTGATGATTCAATAGCTTATAGTGCGAAGAAATTTTTAATTTTGTTATATGTATTGTGCGATCCCATTTGCGATTCGGATATTTCTGTCTTCCAGGTTTTTAGTTATTATTCTGCAGAATTTTTGAATAATTTCAGTTTTGAAATATTTGTTGCGTAGCTGAATTGTTACTCATTATTATTTTGTAATAATTACTTTTACTTCAATTCACTCATTATTATTTTGTAATAATATTTGCAAGGAACATAGACATGCATAGGCAAGTATTGTCTTACGAGGGCTGGTACTTTTGTATGTTTAGATCAATTCTGAAAACGATTCTACAGAGGTCTAGTTGCATACAAAATCTGATTTAGATTTTTGCGCGCGTGTTCCGCAAGGTACAGCGTGCTATCACTTTGCCACACTGCCGTCCGGTCGTAAGCACTCTCAAATGGAATGAGTTGGAACGCTGCAGGGCAGTTTTGGAGCATAAATATCTCAGACAAATTGGTTAACGGGTGAAATTCACCAAGCAGTTTATGGTCATTACTAGTTGAAAGATTTTTTAAGAATATTTCCGAAACCGATCACTCGATCTATTCGAAATTTAGGCACAAATTGTAGAATCATGATTTTTATTTGTGTGCGAAGTTTTGTATCGATCGGATGGCATTAACCTTAGAAAAAAAAATTCAAAAGTTTGTAAATTTCGTTTTCACCATAACTCTAAAAATACTCATCCGATTGAATTGAAACTCGGTAGTTAGATGTAAAGTATCGACGCAAACACTTCAGCGAAACTTCTTGTGGATAGCATAAGTAGAAAACATTCAAAGAATGTTCAACTATTAGCGGAATATATTGCTTCAAATTTCGAACCCAAATATCGGATTCAATTTTGGCACTTCGGTGAACAATGACGAACTCTTGGGGTGTGCAAAATTCCACTGAGAACAGACCACTTGGAGACTAAACAACAATTTAATAATTTTGGACCGCTGTTTTCCTACGTGTGAAATAATATCTGATAAATATTCGACGAGTTTCATCTGATTTCTGCGATATGTAGGTACGAGGGCAACTGATTAAAATATGGACGAGTAACTACCGTGGCAATTAAATTAGAGGGTGAATGATATGTGGAATTTTAAATTGGTTTTCGAAATTTGTCTGAACGTTTAGCGACTGGGAGTATAACTGGAAGGCCATATTACCACCTCATGTTAATTCTGTAAGTATACAAGCCAGTTTGGAGAAATCAGCGTAGTGTCCCAGGTGTAGTGTTCATAACATAATCCTTAGGCCCAATATTTATTCACGCCGCCTCTTTCGGGCATTTTTCGTTATTCGTATGATCAGACGAGAAATGAGTTAACTGCTGGAGTTTTCGTCTGAGAGGATTGAGGTTTTGAGGTGGATGATGCTATTCCTCCATAAAATCTACTTGTGAGTGTCCGCGCATGCTTTGATTGAAGATGCGAATCTTCTGAACCACTGGTGTTGGAGAATAGGAATTTTGTGAGTAAGAGGTTTTTGATTTTGAGAGGACTTCCAGCCACGAGTAGATTGCACATGCGCAGAGGAGAAGCGGCTGTTTCTGGGTTGTATGGGTTATGTTGGGAGTCGCTTAGGACTATCGATCAATGGTCTGGTGCTGCACCGATATTGTGAGGGTTTGAAAGAAAAAAGTCAGTTTGGGGAAATAGGATTGTTTCTGATTTGGAGTATCCTTACTTGTGTGACCCTGGGATCAATTTTGAAATTCATGTTACCCCTTTGGTGCATTTTTCTTTATATGTGCATGACCAAACGAGTTATTTAAGTGCTGGAGTTTTCGTCTGGGAAGATTGGAGTTTTGAGGTGCTGGCTGCTACTCCTCCATAGAATCCTCTTGGGAGGGTCCGCGCATGCGTGGATTGAAGTTGCAATATCTCCTGAACCACTGTTGTTGATGAATCGGAATTTTGTGTAAGGTTTGTGATTTTGAGTGGAATTTCAGCCACGAGTAGATTACGCATGTGCAGAGGAGAAGTGACTTTTTTCGGGTTGTATGAGTTATGCTTGGTGTGGTTTACGTCTAGTGATCTAGTGGTCATGGATTAGGTGCTGTGCTGATATGGTGGGGTTTTAAAAGAAAATTCATGGAAATTTTGTGCACGCACAAGTCAGTACAATATCTCAATTTATAAATAGCTATATTTGAAAGATTCATTTTAAATTAGATTCGGATTTGAAAAATAGGCGTAACCAATTACGACCCTAACGGGGGTCCCATAACCGCATTTTTTTCTATTTTGACCTATGGTTAAACTAATAGTCAGGCTGTATTAATAGCCAGAATTGTCAAAGAAGTATAAAAAAGCATTGACACGAAGTCAGTATTTTTTCTCCTATTTATTTTCGATGGAGATCCCTAAGAAACTACTATGAGCTTGTGCGACTAATGAGAGTTGTGTTCTCTATCGACTCTGTTGCCCTATCCTTACGCCAGCTTACGCACAGCACTGTTAATTTTTGACCCGACAGTGAATGTTGTCCACTACCCTCTGAGTAGAAGTCTGGCTAGCTCTATCCACTAAGCTTGAAACACTTCTCATTCAATTCAAATCAGCCAACGTGAACACGAGCGCCAAAGAGTACTGACTTCAAGTCAGTGCTATTTGATATTTTTTGTTTTAATTCACATAAGTCGAGCATTTCAAGACTTGTTCTCCTCTTTAACTTTTATTCAAGTAAGATTTTCAATAAAATGATTTCCTCGAAGACAACATTAATTTTTTCATATTTATTCTCAATTCAGCTCTACTGCACTTTTTGCTAAAATCCCTTCAGTGTAAAGAAGCAATGGAGTGATAAAAATAAGATTCCGGTGCCTGTTGAAAAAACTCTACGTTATGAACCAATTAGTGCAGCATGTATTATTAATTATCCTAGTTATAACGGGGTCGTGTGGCTTTGATCAGCCCTTCTAAAGTGCCATCGATATGATATTTTGTTCTATTACCCTACTCATCCATGATCACAATACCAGGCAAAATTTGCATATAAATGTACATAGGTTACGACTTAGCCATAGTAGATTTAGAGTGAACTTTCATGGACCTCTATTTTATAATATACTGCCTAGAAGTCTGAAAGTCCTAGACGACAAACACTTTTTTATAGCTATTAAGGATCACCTGCTCAATAATGCATTCTATAGTACAAACGAATATTTAAATACTACATTTCGAGTGAGTGGGACAGTTCAGTAAGAGAGATAGTTTTATAGGGAATTTCGTGTGATGTTTTTAAGAATGTGATTTAATCTATTATATGTTGTGGATTGCGATATTTCTGTGATTGAAGATATTATTATATTAATTTGTTTGGGTTGTTTTACATGATATTGGTCCGTTGCTGTGTAAATGTTTCTCGCTGATGAAATATGTGTTAATTTACTACTATTATCTACATATTTTATGACTTGTGCAAACAATTGAAAATTTTATAAAGCATGTAATAAATGAATTGAATATTCAATCTTTAACGTATCAGTTGTCCACTTATAGACGATTGTCGAGAATGAGGATCTACTTCTAATTATCTAGGGGTAGGAGGCTAATGTTTGGTGTCAAAATTGTGCCAAAGAGGCTAAGCTGGCTTAATTTGGCAACAAAACTCCCTCCCTGTTTTTCATAATACATATTAAAATTGAAAAATTACAATAGGTCGACCCTTTTTCCCTTCTTCACTCTACACAGTCTCATTCTACTTAACTTTACAGAAAAACAAAGAATGTCGTGGCTTCCTCGCAGTCCGATATTATGATCACCCTGTAGATGGATCTGGAACTGTTCCAGTGGGAACAGGAAAGTATCTTCTGTTTATTTACCCATCCAAAAGAAGTACCACGTTGATTTCCCAATCTCAAGGGAAGCTGATATATCTGGATGATTCCTCGGTACAAATTCAATACCAGCCAAGGTAAAAATTCAATCCAGCCAAGGTACAATTTCCATCCCAGTCAAGGTACAATTTCAATCCCAGCCAAGGTACAATTTCAATCCCAGCCAAGGTGCAATTTCAATCCCAGCCGAGGTGCAAGCACATCAGCACAATTCTCGCCGATAATTCAACTCGGAAATCTAAAGATAAAAATGCCGTTATATTGAAATCTTCCAGAACGCAACAAGAAAGAAGTGAAAGAACTTTCAGGCGTCCCAGCCTTTTCATGAAACATGAAGAAGTGTTCGCAGTAGTGTTCGACGCGTTGTAATTCACGCAAACCATCAAAACAGAGGCGGATCGTCCACTTAATTTATCCATAGACGTGCTATATCGTAGCAAATCATAAGGACATTATCAATGTTGTTGACATACCTGATGACATCCTGGAGCCTTGGCTATCCCATGGTCAGGATTAACAACTGGCTCACCCATATGTAAAATTCTTAGACAGGTCAGCTCTGGACATTTAGAAACTCTATGTTCAGCTGCTTCCTTTCCCATCCACAGAGTCTGCATGTTTCGTCTGTTGACTTCACCATGCAGTACAAGTGCTATTTGTACCGGCAGTACCCGGTCAGCAGTCCCACCATTAGCCAAAGCTCAGCTCGTGGCATCTGCAGAAGCTTTCTGACAAAAGATGGAGAGAAATCCAAGAATTTTTTTGGTCGGTGCAAGTCCTAGAATATTTTTCCTGAGATATGTTCTGTTATTTAGCTCCCATCATTAGACCGCTGCCCTTCAGTGGTTCTTTCCAAGCCCACTGAAGGATGTTGGTGCAGCAGGTGTTACCCTGGACGCCCTATTCGCAAGTTCATGTGCCTTATCATGTCCCACTACTGCACTAGGCATGCGATATGTTTTACACTGAACTAATTTTTGTCTGAATGTCACAGAAAAGTCGATGCGGTCACAATGACTGCACGTCTCTGGTATTATCACTATAATTTTACGTCTGTGCTTAGGGGATATACACCTTGTATATGAAGTCAAACGTGAACTTTTCTCAGAATGCATTTCTAGATACTTTACGTGCTTTCTTACAAAACAAACAAATTTATGCACATATGAAATGAGAAACTCGTGTTACGCTCAGGTGTTCATGCCGACGCAACTTAGCAACTTAATCAACTTAGACATTCAGTCTCTAGGATTAATATTTGCCTGATTATCTCGCCGAAGAATGTACTAGAGTGATTATATAATTGGAGAGGCACCCTACAGTCGCTTTTTCAAGCTTGAGGATGGTTACGTCAGAGAGTTCCTAGACGAGAACACGATCTTTCATATCTAATTATAAATTAATTAATGTCTTATCGATTGTTGCGCTAATACTGCTTCATCTATGAGTCAAAGGAGCTCCATTTGATGATTATCTGGAGTACTAATTGAACAAGTGCATCAAAATAACGGATAATTTTGCATGACAGCGTGTCATTTTCATAATTTCAATCAAATTTTCATATTTTGGAGTAATATAATTCCGAAGGAAGAGGGCTCTTTTGGCAAACTATGAAAATGAGTGAATGCAGTTTATCTAATGTAATAAATATTATCTAGGAATTTGAATGCACTACTGTAATTCATTGGAATATTTTCCGAAGAAATTAGTACTGCCAAATGAAGTAACCATAATAGATGCGAGTATGATGATTTCATAATTGATACTTGTGCATATTTCTGAGGCTGCTCGAATACCAGCACCGTGAGACCGCAACATGACCGCGACTTCTTTTCGCATAGGCTGCTGGTATACTAGATTACTAGAACGACGAAACTGCAACGCCACCGCGATGATACTTTTTAACGAGGGATTTGCGTCGCATCGCCGTATCTTTGGTGTGGGCGCTTCGATCACTAAACTTGTACCGCGACTTCTAAGCGTCAAGAAGTCAGGGTCGCGTTGCGATCTCATAGTGCTGATTACAGTGACTCTAACAAGACAGTGGCGACAATGGAGTGTCACGTTTTTGATTGGTCAGTGGTCTCACGTGATGAAATCCGCCATTAAATTGCTAAATTTCTTTGTTTACGTCGTGTATTAGTACTATTAGTAGTAAAGTCCTCCTGTGTTTGGCGTGTTTTGTGTCTTTGAGCTAATATTTTTAACCTTTTGATTATTTGTGAGTGCAATTTCTATATTGGAAAGAGACAATTTTCCTATCACAACTGTTTTACTGTATTTTTGGAGACCGTTTTCGTTTCATTGGTAAGTTACATGATGATATCAACATACAATTCTTTATATTGAAATAAACAGTGTTGAATGCTGGAATTGAGGTATTAATAAATTCAATCCAAATAAATCCTTGTACTTGTCAACAGATCATGCCAGGTTGTGCAGCAATTAATTGCAGCAATTCTGCAAAGTAAGGCTTTTTAATGAAACATTTCCCTAAAGATCCATTGAGGAGGAAAAAGTGGTTGATTAAAATGAAGAGAGTTAATTGGAACCCTACGGATTATTCTTGTTTGTGTGAGGTAAGATCTCGATTGTATCAATAGTTATTACTTATGTAACAAAACATGAATTTTAGGTCCACTTTGCTCCAGAAATGTGGGAGAAAACAAGAGTAGATGGTAAGCGAGCTTTAAAATCCAGTGCTGAACCTACTATCTTTTCATTTTCACAACCTGTGAAAGTTAGAAAATCACCAAAAATAAGAAAACCAATATCTTCTAAAAAACCGGATGTTTTGCATTCAGGTAAGTACTTAAACTTGCAAAGATAGATCCTTATGAAACTAGAGATTTATCGAAAGGCCTTTTTTGTTGATCCTTAAATGAAGTCCCTCTATTTTAACACATTCGCATGCGCACCTACATCTTTTAAGGATCAATAAGCAAAAAATCCCTTCTTAACTTCATTTCCAACATTCACCTTCAGTATTGTTTCATGTCAAATAATAATTAGAATGGCTGATTGATATTCGTGAATTTTGTGATACGAATCGAAAAGTTTATACAAAAATTGTTCATATTTTTTCAGTTTGAAATTATATTGCTATTATCAAACCAATTTTTACCAGTTTCAAATTTGATTATTACACATTTTATTTTCGATATTTTCAGCCTGAATCATCTCCTGAATTTTATGGATTCACATTGAGACAATGCATTTTGGTTCACAGCTTTTTGAAAAGTACCATAGAAAAAGTATTCAGTTAGTCTATGCATTCATGAAAACTATGGTGCGTTTTTATTCACATCAAATTAGCTAATCGATTAATCAGAAATATATTTTGGTTTACTTATTTTAATCTTTTTCTCATTTTTCAATTTACTCGAGGATTTTCAGTTTCAACTACAACCCAACAAATCCAACCCACTAAACTAATCGAGATTTGTTCCTGATTAAGTTGATTTTTCATGGATAGTGATTGAATTCATCAAACTTTCATGTTGAGATTAAGAACGTACGGCTATCCTAAAATTAACAGGGCACAAGTCGCTTCTATAGTTTAAATTTCAGACCAACATTAAGGGATCTTTTATTACTGGATTCTTTAATAAAGTTGGGCCTGTATTTGAGTTTCGATAACTCTACTATTTCAAATTCTGTACTTTATTCAATGTCACAAAAATTAACTTGTACTTATAATAATGATATTAAAAGACATTTTATTCCCAGGTGATATGTCATCAGAAATCCCTGATATGATCAACGTTGATGTAAATACACCATCTACTTCCCTAACTGATTTGAATAAGATTGGTGACACCTCTAAGACCAGTAGCGATGATACTACAGTCCAAAATATCACATCAGATTCACAGGAGGGATCCTTCAATAAATTAAAGAAAATGTACCTAAGAGAAAAGCTCAAGGCTAGGAAGTACAAAAAACTTCTGAGAAATTGTACGAAAAAATACAATTTATTGAAAACTAGAGTAACTTGTGCTTGCAACGAAGAGAGTACGTTTTTTAGCACTGATCAACTTTCTGCATTGAAAAAAAAAAGAAGTGGCAAATCCACTAAACTAATGAAGTGGAGCAAAGAGACCGTAATAATGTCACTAAAACTTAAATTTAGCTGCGGAAATAATGGCTATCAAGAATTACTGAAACAAGGATATCCATTACCATCTTTGAGAACACTTCAACGACGACTCCAAAATTTAAAATTTGATTCTGGCATTCTGTACGAAGTATTTGAATTTCTTGATTTGAAAGTTCAGTCATTCAGTGAGAAAGACAGGTACTGTGTTTTAGTGTTGGATGAGATGTCCATAACTCCTGGAAGAAGTTATGATACTTCATTAAGCAAGTATTTTGGAGATATTACTCTTCCTGAACATGAAGGAATGGCAACACATGTATTAGTTTTTATGCTAGGGGGAGTTGCGACACATTGGAAGCAAGTTGTTGGATATTATTTCACTGGAGATTCTGTGAAAGGTGCAGTATTTGATGGCATTATAAAAGAGATCTTTAAAAAGTGCGAAGAAATCAATTTAAAAATTGTGAGCATCACGTCAGATATGGGTCCTTCAAATCAAGTCCTGTGGAGATCATGGGGAGTGGGGGCAAGTAAACATTCTCCAGTCAAATGCAGCATTACTCACCCGATTGATCCAGACAAGAATGTGTTTGTTTTTGCCGATGTACCTCACCTTTTCAAAAACATCAAGTCAATGTTGATGGTCAACAAGATAATTGAGCTGCCACATTTCTTTGTTGAAAAATATAATCTGCCATCAAATACTGTCTCATCTAGTCCCTGTATACATGAACTGGTCAGACACCAAGAAAATAATCTTTTCAAATTGGCCCCAAAACTAACAGAAGAAGATCTTCTCCCTTCTCATTTTGCCAAAATGAAGGTTAGCACATCGACCAGTGTTATAAGTCACTCGGTTAGTAGTGCACTAAAATTTTTAGCTGAAGAAATGGGTAAGCCAGAGTATTTATCAACAGCATGGTTTTTGGATGAAGTGGAGAAATGGTTTTATTTGATGACCTCTAGGCATCCATCTAGCGCACTCAGTAAATTTGATGTTACAAAATACCAAGAAGCAATTTCATTTCTCGAAGAAATCATAGAGCTTTTTTCTTCAATAAATGTTGGTGTAAAGAAAATTTGGAAACCCTGCCAGTCAGGAGTTCTCATTTCAACAGAGTCGATGCTGCAACTGCATCCTATATTATTAAATGAAATGGGATTTGAATTCATATTGACAAGTAGATTTTCACAAGATTGCCTTGAAAATCTCTTCTGTGTTTTGAGGAGTAAACAGGTAATTCCCAATGCCATACAGGTAAAAAACAATTTGAAAATAATATGTGTATCACAATATTTAAAAAGTGTATCCTCAAGTAGCTATAGCGATGATGATAGGGAATTTTTGAGCGATTTCATAGATATATTGGATGTAAAAGAACAATATAAATATGAGGATGTGAAATTACCAATTGATGTAGATAACTATATACTGCTTTCACTTTTATAAAGTCTCCCGGTTGGCCATGATTTAGGTCTATCACGTTTTTGTTATAAAACACAGGCAGGTTGGCACTGCTGAAATATCATCAAGGTCAAAACAATCAGCCGCGACGTTGCCAATTTCTACTCTCAACATAATCATAACTTAATCTTCAATCTTAGACAAGATATTATCACAGACCATTATCTTCGAATATAATAAAGAACTCTTGGCTTTGAACTGCCGAAAGTAGGAGTGCTATACAGAACCGAAATCTGCAATAGGTAAACTTCATTCTGACATGTTGAACTCTCGAATGAAATGACTTAGTTTCATCACTATATTTTATTAAGGTATAGAATGACAAAAAATGACTCGGGTTTCGTAGTACTACTTACTACATTTTGAAACTGGTGTATTTCAAGTTGTGCAACAAGGTATTTAAATGTCTTCTGTAGGCTTATTTCTTGAGAATTTCGAAAAGTGGGGAATTCCATAGGTACAACTGTTCGTTTAGAAGTTTTCCTGCTGGGTTATTCAGGTATTTTCATTATTTCTTCAAATGAACTATCACAAAGTAACGGACTACTCTATCCATTATTTTTCAATACAATTCCAACAATTGATTATTGATTTACATACAAGAAAATAGCATAATTGAATCTTCCAACCAGTTTGAATACGTGAAATATTTCCAGTAACAACAGAGGAGAAGTTTTCTTCTACAGTCGCCAGGACTGTGGGATTATTGAATTCACATAATATATTCTCAAATACATTATTTTTCCGAAGTAAATTCACATTGTGAAAATACGTAATTACTTGGACTTCTATGTAGAGAGGACAACGTTGCGTAGTTATCTGACAGGAAAATTACTATAACCTAACATTTTGAAAATATACATGGTGAAACGTGTCAAATTTTCATGGCCAACCAGGAGACTTTATAAATGTGAATGGAGTATACATTCAATCTGTCCTTCAGCGAAGTAAATTCTTTATATAATATTTGTGGTTATATCCTTAAAAGTATAAAGAACACATCTAAGACATGTACCACATGTTTGAATTCTATAGGTTCAAAAATACCTATATACAAAAGATTCACAAAGTTCAGCATAATTAAGCGCTTTAAAGAAGATTCTCTATTTTTGGAGCTCTAGTTCCTCGGAACTGTGTGCTTATCAATTTGCCCAAATGTCTGTAATTTTGGAATATTTCGATGAAAATGGTCTTAAACGATTTGGTTCGACTCACTGATCAAGAATTCGTGGTCGAAATTCATTCTGTCCGGCCGGCCGGTCCGGCCGTAAGCACGATAACTCTCGAACGGAATGAGCTAGAGAGTTGAAATTTTCAGAGTAGGTTTGGGGGATGAATATCTCAGCTGAGTTCGTTATTGGGCAAAATCGGACAGATGGTTTCGGAGTAACAAAAAAAAAATTTTTTTTTACGAAACAAATTCCAAATTAATTTTTTTTTAATAAGCAGTTTTATCATAATAATCCATCCATATCATTTTTAACTCTAACAAGCTAATACTTTCGGAGATATGATTTTTTTAAATTTCAATGTAAATCGTATTTCACAGATTGATATAATTATTATTCTATGTATGAATTCTCATAATGTCAACTTGACAGAAGGGAATATTGTAACTTCAAAAATATTGGGGTTGAAATACTCGTATTTTAGCGATGCAACGGGAACCTCACCCGAAAATGTTTGAAAATATTACGTAAATATTGAAAGCATAATTCTGTAGTTTGGTGAACGTAGATCAGGAAATTTTTGATCGATTACAAGGTAATTTCTTATTATTACTTATCTTCTTTCATATTTGTTTTATGGAATACCTACTATTTGTAGGTACTTTAAACCTGTTTTGGGCAATTGTCATACGAAACTTGTTTTTTTGGCGCTCTAGTTCCTCGGAACAGTGTGCTTATCAATTTGCCCAAGTGTCTGTAATTTTGAAATTTTGGCTGAAAATGGTCTCAAACGATTTGGTTCGACTCACTGATCAAGAATCCGAGTGCGAAATCGATTCTGTCCGGCCGGCCGACCGGCCGTAGGCACGATAACTCTCGAACGAAAGGAGTGAGCGGATTGAAAATTGCAAGGTGGTTTTGGAGCGTAAATATCTCGGACAAGTTCGTTCGATCTATCTGAAATTTAGCATTAAATTGTAGAATCATGACCTTTACACGCATGTGAAGTTTTGTATTGACCAGATTACCGCAAAGTGTAAAAAAAAAAATTTGAAAATTTAAAAAAAGTTTTTCCACAATAACTCTCGAACGGAATGAGCTAGGTAGTTGAAATTTTCAGAGTAGTTTAGGAAGATGAATATCTCGGTTAAGTTCGTTATTGGGCAAAATTGGCCAGATTTAATTCGATTTCTTCCATGGTGCAGTTCTCATTCTCATGATTGCTCATTTAATCTTGATAAATAAACTGTTATTTGAATTGAATTTCCTTTATGATGCAGCTCTATCATATGTATACATTGATATAATTCCAAACTCAGAGAAACCAATACTTTCGGAGATATAATTTGTCTGTTTGAACTAGAGTGCCAGAAAGCTCCTGTCCACAGGGCTTGAACCCATTTTTTGTATCAGAAGTAGCATTTTATTTCTTCCTAGATATGGAAAACACATTTAGAAAGTATTTAGAGCATATTTCTAAACAGAATGTGAATATAAAAGAATTTTATTTCGAAGAAATGGCTAAGTTGGAATTAGATATTCCAAATTGCCACAATTTGAAGGATAAAATCACAAAAAGGTTTATTTCATTTCGATTGAAAATAAACTCAAAATAGAAAAAATCAGAATCTAGAAAATATAGCAGCAAATCAGTAGCTGGTCATTTACTGTGAAACTGATCTGAATTGTCATCAAGTATGTACATACTCATACAATTTTATATTCTTTACAGTTCTGTGTATACATATGTATGTATTATGTATTTGAATTTTACAATATAAGTTGAAATTATGGTGTACTCTCTCTATTTCTCCCTCTCTCTCTCCATTCTATAACGAATCAAATCATTCATTGATATGTACGCATGATTACAGAAATGACTTAATGAATCATTAATAATAATGAATCGCATTTCATATATTAAAACCTGTGCTAAAGTATATATTATATACTCCATCATTGATAGCGCAGTGCTGCAAATCAGTTGTATCAGTATAAATGAATGAGTTTTGGGGTGTGATATTTCTGATACATTAGATAAAAAAAAGTGAGTGTGTTTTATTTTTTATACTAGCGCTACGCATTAACGTTCGAAAATAGCACCTTTCAAAATTCGCACGCATATGCGTGTGGAAAAGGAATAGAAGGGTTTTTTTCCGAACGCAAAAATTAAAGAGTTAATTGAATTTCTCTATGTACTGAACTTTCGAAAATTTTTGCTAATCTTAGCTTCAAGAAGTAAAAATCTCCGTGAAAGGGCTTTATTTACGGTAGTAGGCAAAATATTGTTCCTAACTCTTGCGGAAAGTGTCTTTCCCGCCCTCCGCTGTTTGTCAAATTCGCTTCGCTCGTTCGAGCAACGGCATTTTCGTGAGAAAAAGAATTACTTTCCGCACTTGTTAAGAAAATAACTTTACCAAAGTCTTCTAGGTTTCTATAGAAACTACTTGAGGATTGTGTGCGAGTTTGAAAACTGAAATGGAAGTTTATATGAATAATTTTGGGAGAAAAAGCGAAAAAACAGTTCACCACAAATGAAAATAATGTACATATTCAATATATATTTCAAATAACACAATAAGTCATCAAACTTATTCATTTATCTGCTATGTTTCGAAATCTTCTCATAAATTTTTTCAAATTTAGCAAGAACATGGCGGGTGGGCGGGGCTTAGACTCAATTGTCGCCACTGTCTTGTTAGAGTCACTGTAGTGCTGATATACGAGCAGCCTTAGTAGTCGCGGTATGAGGTTCGTGATTAAAGCACGATTTATAAACTCTGTCGTTCGGTGCAGCGCAGTTCAGTTCGCCGTTGCCGACATGTCAGTGCGCCTAACCTTATTGGGTGATTTCGATGAGGGCGGCAAGAAAAATCACAATTTGTTGATACTTGTCATCACAGCGCTTACTCACGAGACAAAATACAAGATAGGTATTGGTCCACAGCCGAACAGCGACGTAACTGAAAGACGAACTTAAAACACGGGCATCTTTAGTACTGCACTCGACAGCGTTCAACGGCGACAAACAGCACGACGAAAGTTTATAAATTAGTCCGTTTGAATATGTTGGTTTATATTGAACTCAATGAGGAATAAAGTTGTACTTCGTGTAAAACTTTTCTTTATTAAATTTGCAAAGCACTTTCGGCTATTAGGCCATCATCAGTGCGTTACCTGTAAGTGAGTAATGGCAAATTGAAATATTGAAAAAGTAAAAGGTTATGCTACTCACTCGTCAGGTATACATGGATGTCCTTTGAGATGAAATCGACAAAACATTGTACAACAATGATATAAACAGATATCACATTCGGTATCCCATTTTAGGAATATGTTTCTATAACATTTTAAAAACTTTTTTGTAAAAAAGATTCCAATCCACTGAACACGTGTAGTGGAGGGAAATTATATTCTACAGACTAATGAAGTTTGAAGTTTGACAGGACTGACATTATTGAAGTGACGTAAATTTTGAAAGTGACAATTGACAGTTTCAGTGACCATAGTACACTAGTAAATTTTATGATAGTGAACACAGAACTAAGAGATTACATAAATTATTGAATTTGCATAGATTTTGAAAAATGACAGTTACAGTGACCACAGTACACTAGGAAATTTCGAGAGCGAGCACAGAACTAATAAATTAGGTTGTTGACCTAGAATTATGAAGTGAATAAAAAAAAAAAAAAAGAATCCAGGGTATGTGGAGCCGAGGGGACTCAGGTCCAAGACAATATGGATGCAATGGTTATCATCATGGAGAAATTGTTACTTAAGTCTTCTGTGTAAAGGGACATATGAGCTGTTTAATTGGACTTGAGTGTTGAGGCAAAGGCCATTGCTCTGTAATTCATAATCAATTTGTAGATCTTCCAGAAAATCCAGTCTATTAAAATTTTTTGAGTTAACTTCTTTCAAAAATGTTACATTGGTATTAGGACTGAAATTGTGTTTGCTGAATTTGATATGGTGCCCGAAAGCAGAATTTTCCGATTTATTCAAGTGTTCATTTATACGAACTTTCAAAGGTCTGCAAGTTCTACCTATATATGAAGCATCACAATCGTTGCATTGCAGTTTATAAATACCACTTTTAAATAACATGTTTATTTTGTCCTTTGAATTAACTAAGTGTTTACTTAAATTATTAGTACTTTTGAAGGAAATTTTTGTATCTTTTAATTGGTGATTGATAAAACCAGATATTTTTTGAGAGATATTTTCATTTAAAAAAGGTAAAGCTACATATTTAGAAGGTTTGTCTACTAAAGGGTAAGATAGGTCTTTTGTTCTTTATTTTACAAATTAAATTGTGGATAATGTTAGGGTCATAGCCGTTGTTGCAAGCAATCTGTCTAAGGATATTCAATTCTTTATTGTAATTTGTGTGAAAGTGGAACGTTAAGGAGTCTAAGAATGTAGCAATAAAAGGCGGCCATTTTATGTTGGTGAGGGTGATTTGACCAAGAAGGTATGACATGGTCAGTTTGTGTGGGCTTTCGGTAAATGCTGTATTCAAGTTTGTCCAATTTACTAATTGTCAAGTCTAAGAAGTTCAGTTTGTTATCGGATTCAAGTTCAAGCGTAAACGTAATGTTGGGATGAATTAGGTTAATTTTATTCAAGAGGTTTCTAGCGGTATCTGAGTTGCCTTTGATAAAAACGAGACAGTCGTCTACGTATCTGGACCAATGTAAGATTTCGTTATTATTTTCTTTGATTTTGTGGTTGACCTCTAAATTATTCATGAACAAATCCGCTAAGAAGGGGGATAGGCAACTACCCATGGCTAAACCTTCAGGTTGTCTATAAAATTTTCCGTTAGTAGGTGATCTGCTTAGATCTAAACTTGTCGACGATGACACAATTACACAAATTTTGACCTTATTGAATTTCTGTCTTTCTCAAGATTTTTTTGTCTTTAACGGAAAATTTTATAGACAACCTGAAGGTTTAGCCATGGGTAGTTGCCTATCCCCCTTCTCAGCGGATTTGTTCATGAATAATTTAGAGGTCAACCACATAATCAAAGAAAATAATAACGAACTCTTACATTGGTTCAGGTACGTAGACGACTGTCTTGTTTTTATCAAAGGCAACTCAGATACCGCTAGAAATCACTTGAATAAAATTAACCTAATTCATCCCAACATTACGTTTACGCTTGAACTTGAATCCGATAACAAACTGAACTTCTTAGACTTGACAATTAGTAAATTGGACAAACTTGAATACAGCATTTACCGAAAGCCCACACAAACTGACCATGTCATACCTTCTTGGTCAAATCACCCTCACCAACATAAAATGGCCGCCTTTTATTGCTACATTCATAGACTCCTTAACGTTCCACTTTCACACATAAATTACAATGAAGAATTGAATATCCTTAGACAGATTGCTTGCAACAACGGCTATGACCCTAACATAATCCACAATTTAAGTTGTAAAATAAAGAACAAAAGACTCCTATCTTACCCTTTAGTAGACAAACCTTCTAAATATGTAGCTTTACCTTTTTGGCGCTCTAGTTCCTCGGAACTGAGTGCTTATCAATTTGCCCAAATGTCTGTAATTTTGGAATATTTCGATGAAAATGGTCTTAAACGATTTGGTTCAACTCACTGATCAAGAATCCGTGGTCGAAATTCATTCTGTCCGGCCGGCCGATCCGGCCGATCCGGCCGGCCGTAAGCACGATAACTCTCGAACGGAATGAGCTAGAGAGTTGAAATTTTCAGAGTAGGTTTGGGGGATGAATATCTCAGCTAAGTTCGTTATTGGGCAAAATCGGACAGATGGCTTCGGAGTAACAAAAAACAAAATTTTTTTTTACGAAAAAAATTCCAAATCAAATTTTTTTTAATAAGCAGTTTTATCATAAGAATCCATTCATATCATTTTCAACTCTAACAAGCTAATACTTTCGGAGATATGATTTTTTAAAATTTCAATGTAAATCGTATTTCACAGATTGATATAATTATTATTCTATGTATGAATTCTCATAATTTCAACTTGACAGAAGGGAATATTGTAACTTCAAAAATATTGGGGTTGAAATACTCGTATTTTAGCGATGCAACGGGGACCTCACCCGAAAATGTTTGAAAATATTACGTAAGGTTTGAAAGCATAATTCTGTAGTTTGGTGAACGTAGATCAGGAAATTTTTGATCGATTACAAGGTAATTTTTGGCGCTCTAGTTATTACTTATCTTCTTTCATATTTGTTTTATGGAATACCTACTATTTGTAGGTACTTTAAACCTGTTTTGGGCAATTGTCATACGAAACTTTTTTTTTTGGCGCTCTAGTTCTTCGGAACAGTGTGCTTATCAATTTGCCCAAGTGTCTGTAATTTTGAAATTTTTGGCTGAAAATGGTCTCAAACGATTTGGTTCGGCTCACTGATCAAGAATCCGAGTGCGAAATCGATTCTGTCCGACCAGCCGACCGGCCGTAGGCACGATAACTCTCGAACGAAAGGAGTTAGCGGATTGAAAATTGCAAGGTGGTTTTGGAGCGTAAATATCTCGGACAGGTTCGTTCGATCTATCTGAAATTTAGCATCAAATTGTAGAATCATGACCTTTATACGCATGTGAAGTTTTGTATTGACCAGATTACCGCAAAGTGTAAAAAAAAAAATTTGAAAATTTAAAAAAAGTTTTTCCACAATAACTCTCGATCGGAATGAGCTAGGTAGTTGAAATTTTCAGAGTAGGTTAGGGAGATGAATATCTCGGTTAAGTTCGTTATTGGGCAAAATTGGCCAGATTTAATTCGATTTCTTCCATGGTGCAGTTCTCATTCTCATGATTGCTCATTTAATCTTGATAAATAAACTATTATTTGAATTGAATTTCCTTTATGATGCAGCTCTATCATATGTATACATTGATATAATTCCCAACTCAGAGAAACCAATACTTTCGGAGATATAATTTGTCTGTTTGAACTAGAGCGCCAGAAAGCTCCTGTCCACAGGGCTTGAACCCATTTTTTAAATGAAAATATCTCTCAAAAAATATCTGGTTTTATCAATCACCAATTAAAAGATACAAAAATTTCCTTCAAAAGTACTAATAATTTAAGTAAACACTTAGTTAATTCAAAGGACAAAATAAACATGTTATTTAAAAGTGGTATTTATAAACTTCAATGCAACGATTGTGATGCTTCATATATAGGTAGAACTTGCAGACCTTTGAAAGTTCGTATAAATGAACACTTGAATAAATCGGAAAATTCTGCTTTCGGGCACCATATCAAATTCAGCAAACACAATTTCAGTCCTAATACCAATGTAACACTTTTGAAAGAAGTTAACTCAAAAAATTTTAATAGACTGGATTTTCTGGAAGATCTACAAATTGATTATGAATTACAGAGCAATGGCCTTTGACTCAACACTCAAGTCCAATTAAACAGGTCATATGTCCCTTTACACAGAAGACTTAAGTAACAATCTCTCCATGATGATAACCATTGCATCCATATTGTCTTGGACCTGAGTCCCCTCGGCTCCACATACCCTGGATTCTTTTTTTTTTTTTTTATTCACTTCATAATTCTAGATCAACAACCTAATTTATTAGTTCTGTGCTCGCTCTCGAAAATTCCTAGTGTACTGTGGTCACTGTAACTGTCATTTTTCAAAATCTATGCAAATTCAATAATTTATGTAATCTCTTAGTTCTGTGTTCACTATCATAAAATTTACTAGTGTACTATGGTCACTAAAACTGTCAATTGTCACTTTCAAAATTTACGTCACTTCAATAATGTCAGTCCTGTCAAACTTCAAACTACATTAGTCTGTAGAATATAATTTCCCTCCACTACACGTGTTCAGTGGATTGGAATCATTTTTATTAAAAAGTTTTTAAAATGTTATAGAAACATATTCCTAAAATGGGATACCGAATGTGATATCTGTTTATATAATTGTTGTACAATTTTATGTCGATTTTATCTCAAAGGACTTCCATGTATACCTGACGAGTGAGTAACATAACCTTTTACTTTTTCAATATTTCAATTTGCCATTACTCACTTACAGGTAACGCACTGATGATGGCCTAATAGCCGAAAGCGCTTTGCAAATTTAATAAAGAAAAATTTTACACGAAGTACAACTTTATTCCTCATTGAGTAGTACGTGTACACAGCTCAACCCAAATCACCTATATTGAACTCAACTGCGCGGAACTGCACTGCATGGAACGACAGAGTTCATAAATCGGGCTTGAAGCGCCCACACCAAAGATACGGCGATGTGACGCAAATCTCTCGATAAAAAATATCGTCGCGGTATCGTAGCTTTCGCGTGGTGCTGGTATACGAGCGGCCGTATAAGTATAGATATTTATGAACCAATGACGAAAAAATGTCCATTATAATCCGCCTCGGATAGCAAGCAGGCGATACAATAGACAGTTTTTTGCCGAGATGCATATTACATGTTCTCGCCGACCTTTGCATACTTTTATGAATATATATGTACTGACTGACAAATAAACTACAACACCCAGAAGGAGCGGTTTAAATTCAATTTTTTTTTGGTAAAATATAGATATAGCAAGGAGTAAATGATTGAAATTTCAAGAGAACACCGAAGAGTTTACAATTTTTTTTAATTCATTTGTTAATAATGTGCTTGTCTACCGCGATTATCTATACACTCCCCAACACGTCTTGGCATTGATGCAATAAGATGGTCTATTTCTTCTTGAGGGAAACTATCTCAAGCTACCGGTAGTTCATGTATCAGAGCCGCCAAAGTACGTGGGGGCTGGGGTAAATTTCCAAGCTTTCTATCCATGATGTCCCAAACATGCTCTATGGGCGAAAGATCAGGGATCTGGGCGGCCATGGCAAAAGTATTCACATGGGTCGCTTCAAAAAAGTTTAAAATAACTCTGGCAACATGACGTCGAGCATTATCTTGCTGAAATATTGTATTCTCGAGCCGGTTAAGGTAAGGGACAACATATGGCTCCACTATTTCTTGAAGGTAACGCAGCACTATCATGTTACCTCGAATAAAGACTAAGGGTGACCTACTTCCATGTGTACCCCACACCATAACGCGTACTGTCCGGTGCACATGACGCTCAATATTAAACTGAGGTTCTCCCCGACGTCGTCTAACACTTCTTCGGCCATCATGTGCACCCAAGGAGAATCGAGATTCATCAGAAAAGACGACCTGATGCCATTCCACATTCCAATGTTGACGTTCTCTACCACTGTAATATTTGCCGGCGATGCTTAACCGTCAGAGGTAACAGAAAATGTGGTCGATGATGCTGCAGTCCAAAAGACCTTATCCGGCAGTAAACCGTTCGGACAGAGCATTTCTTGCGTTGGTTTGAGATGGCGAGGCATTCCGTTATCAGGTGATCAGGAGTTTCATCTTACCAACAGAATCTGCACCCGTCAGTTTCTGCTAACCCTAGTCTCATTATATGCTTCCTGAGGCCGCAGTGTCCTGTGAGGAAGCCAGTGAGAAGGTGCAGCGTGTTCTTACTGAGGTCCAAGTATTTCTGGGATCTCACAGTATCATATAGCTCCGGAGGAATTTCTTGGAGTGATACATTCCGGGGAGAGATCTCCAGAAAATACCTCTCTCACTTTTGTAGGTGTGTCTACCAACCCCAAAATAAGGTTCCGGGCCAATAAAGGGGGTTTGTGCTCCTTTCTTGGCAAGTGTGTTGGCCTCCTCATTTCCTATGATTCCTGCGTGACCAGGAACCCAGACCAAGGAGAACCTGTTGTTCTTGCCTACTTTATTGAGTTTTCTTCAGCATTACCATATTAGCTTGGATTCGATAACATGGGAGCTCAGAGCTTTAATAGCAACTTGACTGTGAGAGTGGATTGCTAAATCACATCTCTGATAGTTTATTTCTAGGCTCATTCCCACGCATCTTTCTATTCTAAGTACTTCTGCCTGAAAGATGCTCGGATAGGAGCCTAGCGATAGTGAGAATTGGGTGCATGGCCCATATACTACAGCGCCAGCTCCTGTTGTGATTTTTGAACCGTCTGTGTACCATTTAATGGCATTTCTTTTAAGAACTTGGGTAGTGGATTCCCTGTCCCAGTCTTTCTTCCTACCAAGCATCGTAGAGAAGTTCTTTTCGATGCTTACTTTCATGATCATTTCGTCACTAGAAAGATTGACTGATGAAATGTACCTGGCAAGAGAGGACCAGGCTTTCTCGATTTTTCCTTTCCTAGATATTCCGGTGTGATAGTACTATCCGAATTAAGGACCTTGTTCGTTTATAGTATGAGCCATTTCAATTGCTTTCAACAGTTTTACAATTTCAAAACTTTTGACTTTTGACGTTATCGCTTGTAACCACTCTCGCTAAAATGTTGATATTTTACCCGATCATGACCGTTTTTCAGCGGTGACGTCGTTAAAAAATCATTAAAATATGCGAATACCACAGACAAACCATTGATTGTTACTAGAGGAATGTAGTAGTAGTAGTAGTAAGAAGTAAAAAAACCTTAGAATTCAAAATTCGACTGAAAATACCTATCTAATATGTTATATAGAGGGTGATTCCAAATTAGAGGTGAATTTTGGCGGAGGTGTTGTTAAGACTCATTTGCTGTCGTTTGAGCCATACTTATCGATAACCGAAAATCAAAAGTTTCAAAGATATTTGAGTTCATGTGATTTTTAAAAGATTTCTCACCTTAGTTCATTTTTCATCAATTTTTTCTACATTGTCCAAATTTGATTATAACTTTGGATTATTTTTATCAGAAAAGGATATGATATGTTGGAAATATTTTTTTATTGCAACTTAACTCAAAATTTCATTAGAAATTGTATTAATAAATTATGTTCGAAATGACCTCTACGATTCCTTATAGAAGCAAGTGCCGTCTTTCTAATTTCTTCAGTTGTTACTTTCCACCTGAAATTAACTCTCAATCTTCTAGCTGTTTCGTCTATTCTCTCCACAAGTTGTGCACGTGTATTTATTTCTCTTTCACATAACATTTCTTTTGAACTGCCCCATCCATGAAAATCTAAATGTGTTAGATCCGTGCTTCACGATGGCCACGAAATAGGTCCTCCCCCTACCTATCCACCGATTAGGAAACAATTCGTTTAAAAAAATACATAGGTACTAAGGTGTAACGAAGTGATTTTTTCGTTACTATTATTCTCCCAAATCTAAATTATCAACCTTCCTTTCCGCGGAATAATTATGGGTCACATTGTGCGAATTAATTTCTATCATATCTAACGATGTAATTCTTCGTTGCCGTAAGTTTCCTAAACATCGAATTGTTCATTTTCCGTGGAATAATTATACATCAAATTATTCGGATTCATTTAAAATGTCATCCTATGCAGAAAAAACACACACGCTGATCGTCGTCGCGTCTTATCTCAACTTTTTGTACATGTTTAGTGTTTCTTTTGAGTTCGAATAAGATAAAAATGGGTAACGTGATTTTCATCCATGTAGGTCCTCGGTTGTTCTAGAAGGTGCTTGAAAACTAGAAATGGTAATTGACCAATCAGAGGACCCCTCTTCGACCTAAGATTTCCCGAAAATTCTGACGTGCGGCCTGTAGCATCCCCGAGTCTATAAATTCGCTGACCGCAATAAAATTAATAATTCTCCGTATAGTTTTCTTACTTTCAACAGCGGTTCTTGCGTTACTGGTGAATTTTTCTATATTTGAGATCGCTTCAGAAAATACCAGTGTTTTCCGTGCGTACACCACATACTTTTTTGAATTGACAGTTTTATTTTACATTAATTTTCGAAGATTATTTTAGGTGGTTTTATTCCGTGTGCCGAGAATTTAAATTCCGTGTGAACTGTTGGTCGCTCTGGTGAGCAGAGGGTTGGGTCCGACCGGCCGCCTTAACTTGCTTGTATTTCTGGTCAGACCGTATTTTCAGTTTTCAATAATTGTGAATTTAACCGTACAGTTTCCACTGGGCGTATAACTTGTAGTTTTGTTTTCAACCACTACACTAATGGGTCACTCGTCTTGTGGTGTTTGAGACAGATTCAAGTGTACGTCTAGGTGCCCTTCAGCCTCTTAAGTTAAGGTTAGCTTCCAGTCGCCGACTGGGGGTTACTTTGGAAGCACAATCAACCGTACCGTGTCCGACGGGCGTACAACTTGTATTTCTGTTTTAAACCACTACACTAATGGGTCGCTCGTCTTGTGGCGTTTGAGACAGAATCCAGTGTACGTCTGAGTGCCCTTCGGCCTATCAGTTGAAGGTGAGCTTCCAGTCGTCGACTGGGGGTTACTTGACTCAGGATCTAGGGGCGTAACGTCTCCGTGATTAACTCGGGAGTCTCTAGGATTTTAGAGTCATCCGGGTGAAAGGTTCGAATACAGCTTTGGCTCTTTTGATACCATATTTCTGACCAGGAGCACAGGTAACCGCTTGGTATGCTCTCAACCTTTCATTAACTGATATTGACCTATCAATTATTAACCGCTATTGACCCATTTGCGCACCTGCTTTAGCTTGCACATTTCACTAATAGCTTTGATTGACTAATTGAAATTCCTGTACATTGCTTGAGAACTGAATCCTTCTTCATACCTACTGCTGCTCTGACACTGTGTATACTCTTGATTTCAACTCAATGAACTGTGTAAATATTGTGAATAAAGTTGTACCTATATAGACAGGGTGAGTTAGCTTGATATACCCGTGCAGTGTCAGAGTCTGTCCTCTGAAAGAAGCACATTCTTTTTAATCGCTTACAGCCTAGATTAAATTGAACTCTTCTCAAACTGTATAAAAGTTACCCAGGCATTATTACTATCAGTGATTGAGACCATCAAGGAGTTGCAACCTTGCAAAATCCATTGCAACCGGCGCCCGAGCAAGTTGTAAAGAAAGCAGGTTATATCCAGCCCCAGAAAAGGTCGTCACAAAGGTGAAAAAAGTCTTAAAAATCACCAGAACTCCATTATCTCGGAAACTGTTGATTTTCGGTTATCAATAAATATGGCTCAAACGACAGCAAATGAGTTATACTAACCACCTCCTCCAAGGTTCACGTCTAATTTCGAATCACACTACCTTTATATTTTGGAATCTGAAAAAATGTGCTTTTAGAATTCGGTTCAAAAATTATCCTCATATCACAACTCGGTAAATCGAGTCAAAAATATAATTCTAATAATTTCATTATATTCTGTTTCAGTAATGTTTTTGAATCATTATGATAGTATCAACAGTTTTGAATATATCGAGCTTCCACAAAAATGTCAAATCTTCGCTCATAACTTGGATATGATAAGAGATATCAATACGTGGTATTCAATCTCTTTCCATTATAAAAAAAAAGAGCTCGAGAATCAGCCATCAATTTTTTTTTAACTCTAATAGTTCCGGATATCCTAGTGCTGCCATGGAATTAGATCCAACCTGTACGTAAGGTCAAGAAAATACTGTGATGTAATTATTTGAAAATGGAAAATAGTCCTCCATACTCGCGCATAATAGGTCATTTAGTTTGTTCACATTCCATCTCAAGTGTCTCACGATTTTTTTCAATGGATAAACAAATCGACCAAGAATGTGTCTTAAATATTTCATTACCAATGGATTTCCATGTGCAGAGTTCTCACCAGTGAAACAATAAATAAAGAATATTATCTTAAACTTATTTGGCGTTATAGGGAAGATATTATTCAAAAAAGAGGGGATTTGTGGGTAGACTACTTGTGGATTTTGCACCACGATATTACACCATCACACAAGCTATTTAAAAAATGTTTTCATTATTGGACAATTCCTTGGCTTGAATGTATAATTCCTGGATATGGCTACTCTAAGGATGATTTAATAAATTTGGACGAATAATGCATGAAATGAAGAATACTCTACAAAGAAATAACGTACGACTGTGATTCTGGAATAGCCCAATCGTTAAGGGTTGGAACGATTAAAAAGGAGGAGATAAATAATGAATGACCGATTAAAATACAAACGCCAAAAAAAAAACTTTAATTTTTTTCAATTCGAAATTATGAATTCAAATATGTCGGTAATAAATAAACATTAAATCTGAACAACACCCTGAACAGCCATAAATTCGCATTCCTTATTAATACATATATATATGACTTCAAATTAAGGATTTTCTCGGAAGGGATTCCACCGAATGCTATTAACTGAAGAAATATGAATCCATTCTGGAAAGTTTCCGCAAATTGTGAGGAAAAATACAATAACGCGCCTTCATATCACAACAATAATTCAAATTGGTCGTTAAATGCACACGGTTCCCCATTTAAGTGCTTTTATGAGTTGTAACTTGTTCTATTAAGTGAAAAAACTAAGAATTATTCAATTGGGGTGTAATACTGCGATTATATTGATGAACAGCAATAAATAGAGATAAATAGATAAATAGGATATCACAATTTGTGGAAGGAATGTAATTAAGAAATATGTAAGATTGATTGAAGAATACATTTTGATATGCCTCCGTTTAAGTTTGGTTTGAAGTCCTCATTTAAACGATGCGTACAATTACATGGACTAAGTTTCCAGATTATTTATAATCGATGATATTTATTTATTTATGTATATTTATGTAACCATGAGAAAATATAAGTGAAAAAAATTAGTTGAAGCACTGACGTGAAGTCAGAAGTTTTTTTGCGCTTGTTCCATTGTCTATTCACTCCTCATACGACGTCGATCGATCATAGTTTCTGAAATATAAAATTTTTTAGATAGCTGAAAAATATTTAAATGTAACTTTAAACCGAAAAAATTACTATTAATAATATTTTATTCACCTCTCTTGGACACTCTCATTTCAATATACCGATTTAGCAGCTTTCATAAGATATGAATACATTTCGTACCATTTTAAGGTCAGACTTGAGTAATGAGAGAATCGTCTATGATCACAGAATTTTGAGTTCTTGCAAGAAGAATTGTTGGAAGAGTTGAAATTCTTTACATAACTAATGATACACGAAAAAACTCACTTCTCAAATAAGTGCATACGATATTCACGAAATTCAGAGAAAACTTGCGCGTCGACATTCAACAAGTATTTACCTATAGTTTTAATTGGATTGGTTGCGTATATTTTGAATTATAGAGGAGAAAACATAAATAATTTTAGATGTGAATAACTGCAAGACCATTTGGCCGATTATGCCTATTAACGAAACCAGATGTCACATTCGGATGCGTAACCTACCCTGGATATTGTAAGTCTCTATCTCTTTCCGTTCTGAAGTTGTGATATACATAATATTTTTTCGTAATTTTTTTTTATTTTCTAGTAATACGAACCCCAAAAAATTTCAGATAAATCTTTATGTCATTTCTATACAACTAGCTCCCAATCAATTCTATCGGTTCTGCATTTTTTTGAGTTATCGAGAAAATAATATTCCAAGTGTATAACTCCGAAACCATTGGGCCGATTATGCCCAACAACGAACTTTCCGTCCCATTCGGATGCGCAATCTACTCTGAAAATTTAAAGTTGCTATCTCTTTTTATTCGTTGGTGGCAACGGTCACCTATCCAGCTACACTGAGAGAAATGTTAGGGTTAATAATTAATAAATCTTTATTTGGGACAGTTTTATTTGTCATAAATAAATTTTATTAATTATTAATAAATGTTATTAATAGTTAGAACAACTTGATATAAACCTTATTTCTCATAAATATTCCATTTATTTGGGCAAGATTTATTAATAATCAAACTGGTTTATTATCAGTAAATAAATGTTATCCAGAAATGTCATGTTAAGAAATATTATTAACTATAAACAAATAATTCATTTCCACCAAACAAATTTGAAGTAAAAACTGCCCTTATTTCTGTCAAACAAACATTTATTGAATTATTATTCAAGCAAGATTTATTAATTAATAATAAATCTTGATTATACTTGAATAAGTGTTTATTATAGCTCGCATTCTGACCGTGTAGGTCGACGTACCCCACCCCAATGGCCATTATACCGAAATACGAATCTGAAAACTTTGTGTGATCACTCACATTTAGTGATCTTCAATTGGTCTGTTGGTTGTTAGGATAGTGCGTGATATATAGGTGAGAGGACAGAATGGTTGATTTCCAGACATTTTTGTTTCAAAATGGTTTGAATCATTCAAAAAGTACATTCGAAGGTAAGGCCAGTTTTAATATAAAATTTTTAGTTTAGATTAGCTTTATCACCGACACTGATTCTCAAAATATTTTGCTCAATGATACTGCATGATATAAATACTACGTAAATATATTTTCTTTTCCAAACTATGAAGTAAGCTTTAAGAACACAGTTGTTAATATGTGTTTATGAGAAAAAAATATAAATCCATTTGATACAATTCTCGAAAATGTGGTGAAATTTATTTTTGAATATTTATAATTTCCAGAAAATATGTTCGTTATGTCAATGCTATTAGTTTTTCATATTGAAATTTCAAAAAACCTGAATACTAATATGAATATGATATGAATCAGAAAAACAGTTTCGTTATTATTTATTAATATTGAAACTTGGAAAATTTTTTGAAGGTTAAATGTTTTTTTTCTTAGTATTTTCCAGTAAATGTACCACCCCTATAGTGATAGTGACAACATGAGGCACCCTATAGAAACTCTCTTCGCAATGCTTCAAACTGGCTCCTGTAGTTACATACCATCGAGATTTTGGCTGAATTCTGCACCCATAGAGATCAAGAAAGAAGACTACATAGAAAACTACCACAAAATATCATATGGGAATTGTTATTATATAAATTTTAGAGCGTAACTCCTTTTTGTAATATATTATGTATACCTCAGTTTCCATTCAACTAATCATATTTATTAGAAAAATTAATTTCTTTCTCGAAAAAAACATTCATTTACTGTACATAACTAATTATTGAATAAAAATATACAATTTTTTTATAGTGAATTTTTCTTTATTCATAGTAAATATTAATTTCTGAAATAAATATTTTTCTGAAATATATCTTTGTTTACTATGAGAATATTGATATTCATTTAAAATAAATATGTTTTTCTCATAAATAACATTTATTTATTATAGATAATTCGTTATTGAATGAAAATAAACCTTTTTGATGTAGTGATAAACTTCATTATCTATGAATAAATCGTATATTAATAATTAGTATATATTGATTTTTCACCAATATATATTTATTTTTAAAACTCAAACAAATCCATAATTTAGGACAAATACATATTTATTACGCCATATATGAATAAAAGGGGTTCATTTAATATGAATAAACTTTATTATTTAAAAATAAACTGTTCTCTCAGTGTACTGACCTCACCCAAGGCTGCTCGGAACTCCAACAATATAGATCTGATCGTGTTCAAACTTGAAACTAGGCTTCAAAGTTAGGTTATGTTAGGTTAGATTGACTGATTAGATGCCTATTAACAAACTCAAATACCGCATTTGGATGCGAAAAATTTCAAGTCACTATCTCTTTCCGTTTTTGAGTTATCTTGAGAAAAATAATATAATTTTTTTTTGGTTATACATTCCGCACAAACTTTCACATACGTCTCTATGTAGGTATTCTACAACTCGTTACTAAGTTTCGATTTGATTGGATCCGTATTCATTGGAAACAAAATTTGTACTAGGAAACCGCAGAGCTGCTTATGCCGAACTTGTCCGTCGCAGTTGGACGCCTCGTGCCACCTACCCTGAAAATTTTAAGTCGCCATCTCTTTCCGTTCTCAAGTTATCGTGGCAACGGCCGGACAGAATAAAATTTGACCTCGAACCCTTTATCACTGAGTCGAACCTAATAATTTGAAACCTTTTTCGGCAAAAATTTTTGAATTTACAGACATTTATCCAAATGATAGCACGCTGTTCCCCAGAACATTTTCGAAAAAAAAATGTTTAAAATGAACCAACAGTAAAATAAATATGGAGGAAACCGAAAGATGTGGCACAATCCAAGCATCCCTCCGGGTTGCTTCTATAGTGAGTTTTAACCATTCTTGTACACATTCAATGAGGTAAACTGTGCTAATTGCCAATAACTAAAAAAAGACACACGTTGAAATAATTATTGATTTTAACCATCACCAAATATTCCGTTCACGACTGTTCAGTTCACTTCATTGAATGTTCTGAATGTTCATTGAATGGTTCATCTAACCACACTAAACCGGGCGTTTTCAGTCCGTATAGGTAGACGGCTTTGCCATTCCTGACCCTTTTACGGCAAAAGAATGAACGTCACTGAACATCGCTCAAGGTTTCTTCAACGCAGAAGAGGGTTGTAGTTCGTAAGGATTTCCATAGGTGTGGCTGGTGGGATTCTTTTCCTACCAGTTCGCAACTGATGGAATTAAGTTTCCTTGAAGTCCTTCGGTTGTCATTCAGTGTTGGCTAGGTCACACTGATGATTGGTAATAACCATGAAACCTGAGTTTGTGTCTGCCCTTGAATGACGCTTTCCTCTTTGGGGGAACACTGAGTGATGAGGTGACCTAGCCCGGCCACGCGGAATATTTGTTGATGGTTAAAATCAATAAATGTTTTACCTTGTGTCTTTTTTCAATTCTTGTACACGTTGACGGAGGACGAACGAATAACGTCATCGGGCAGCCCATTACAGTTCTAAAATTGACGGTTGGAAAATAAAGTGTTAACGTTGATATGATTAGAAGTTTTGCCGGTTAATTTTGAAGATATGACCTAGTTTGAAGTTTTCCTGTTTATAGTAAACGTCCGATGAGCTTCTCGATTTATTGTTCTTAATTAGAATTGCAGCAATTCCATCAGTAGATGATGCTGGCATACCTTGTACGGTGTAATATTACGTGCTCGAAAATTCTATATGCATTGTTTTTATGTATATCATTTAAAGTTTGATGACTAGTACGTCATAAAAAATAAAAATTAATGTTTTCAATGCAGCAATATTTTGTATCATAACAGTCTGCCGTTCAATATTTATGATTGGCCTGAAAATTAATATAACATATACCATCATTGGAAAATATTGGGATACAAAAACGATAGTATCAATTTATTGATGGAAATTCAACTGTAGCATGCAGCTTATTTTCACGGAATTCCTGATTAGATGGGAATTGCTGTTCCAAATGAGTTGAAATCATAATGGCGTTTTTCCTCTCAAAGGAGTAAAAGATTATGCGGCAAATATATGTTTCAGTGAAATGCAGGGGTACAATACTCATTTTCAGCGCGTTCTTCACCTTAACAGAGTGCCTATCAATTCGTCCAAATGTCTGTTATTTTCGAATATTTGGCCGAGAATGGTCTCAAGCGATTGTTTTCGACCCACTGATCAAGAATCTGAGGTCAAAATTGATTCTGTCCAGCCGTCAACACGATTACGCTCGAACGCAATGACATAGAGAGTTGAAATTTTCCGGGTAGGTTTGGAGTCCAAATGCGCCGGCAAGTTTGTTAATTGGCAAAATGCACCGAGTGATTTCAGAGTTATACCCTTTTGACATTTTGTTGTCCCAATAACTTGAAAAATACTGGCCTGATCGAATTAAAGCGCGTCAGAAAGTACACTTAGGCAAAATTGTGTGAAGATATCATGACTGGAAAATTAAAGAAAAAATCTTTATCTCAGATGCTATCCTACAGATATCATTGAAATTCTGCGAGAACTTTCGGACCCTTATTTTACAGTAATGTTCTAGACTTCAACTCAATCGAGTTTGTATTAGTAAATATATTGCTAAAATATCGAAATATTCCAACAATCGAGTTTTCAACAGTTTTTGATTTTTGACGTAGCTGTACATTATTTTATTCTTCATGCGTCGATTGGTACTATTGAGACCCAACCTCGAATTTAATGTCAACACAAACGATAAACTTATCGCAAGCCAATCATAAACAAACCTGTGCCTGGATTAAAAAAGGAACGTTACACAGAATTATACACCCTGATTGTTTTATCAGGGGGATGAGCAGAAGGGGTATACTTAACTTTGAGCACCCAGTAGTAATCTCGTTGATTACGGCGTAAGTTGTTACTTGCAATAAGACAACAATTACGAGGATAGGAAGTGGTGAAAGATTCGAACGCACTTTAAACGAAACAACAAACTGTATCTTCTTGTTAACGTTAATGGGATAACAAGCACGAAGTAATTGTAGAATGCAATATTGATATAATATAAAATCTTCCTTCTATATGAAAATATATAGCAAGGAAGAAGTGACTACATATTTGGAAGGAGAACTAAATGAGTATTAGTTTCGCGACCAAACAAACTAATTTCTCTGGCACTAAGAGATGTAGCAGTACTTGTTGTAGTATTTGTAGTAGTTGTCACTGTAGCCATAAATTATTTCAGTGCAGAATGTATATGAAAGACCAGATAGAAGAAAAATAGGAGGTTCCTTCACTGGGAAAATCGGGGGAAATATTAACAATGATTGGGGTTTCGATCTTAAAACCACCCCTGATATGTTACAACAATACTCTCATTTGTCGTTTACGAAAAATAGTGGAAATGCATCCAATGAGTGAACTCTTAGGGTGTTTTGATTTTAGGAATTCAAAATCTCGAATTTCTTTCACTATCGGCACTAAACTTTACCTGCTTTCTGCATATAATCTATCAACAACAGCTGATAGATATCTTCACAGATTAGGGGTGTTAGAAACTTGATAAGTTTTCTTACCACTTCAGTAAAATAATGCATTTTAGCATTCTCTTACAGGAAATAGGCAATAAATCGCTGAACAAAGATCGAAGTTTAAAAAGGAATTCTACTACAGTTATCTTTTCGTACAAGTATTTTTTTCAAGGGTGAGACCACACATAGTGATCTAAAATCTAGTTAACCCAATAGACAAATATTCACGTTTCACAAGCGAGCTCCTTTTGTTGTGAAAAACAAATCTGCGTTCCCCAAAATGTGACTTCATGAGACGTAACATGACCTATATTCAAAGGATGAGTTTCCCCGGGTACCAATATCCTGTTGGCTTCCAGGAAATCAACTATCAACTCCATCTGAGTCCTACTGGTTTTTCGACTTCGTAACATTTTGATTTATACTGAGAGAACAGTTTATTTATAAATAATAAAGTTTATTCATATTAAATAAATCCCTTATTCATATATGGCGTAATAAATATTTATTTGTCCCAAATAACTCACTATAGAAGCAACCCGGAGGGATGCTTAGATTGTGCCACATCTTTCGGTTTCCTCCATATTTATTTTACTGTTGGTTCATACATTATTTTTTCGAAAATGTTCTGGGGAACAGCGTGCTATCATTTTGATAAATGTCTGTAAATTCAAAAATTTTTGCCGAAAAAGGTTTCAAATTATTAGGTTCGACTCAGTGATGAAGGATTCGAGGTCAAATTTTATTCTGTCCGGCCGTTGCCACGATAACTTGAGAACGGAAAGAGATCGCGACTTAAAATTTTCAGGGTAGGTGGCACGAGGCGTCCAACTGCGACGGACAAGTTCGGCATAAGCAGCTCAGCGGTTTCCTAGTACAAATTTTGTTTCCAATGAATACGGATCCAATCAAATCGAAACTTAGTAACGAGTTGTAGAATACCTACATAGAGACGTATGTGAAAGTTTGTGCGGAATGTATAACCAAAAAAAATTTATATTATTTTTCTCAAGATAACTCAAAAACGGAAAGAGATAGTGACTTGAAATTTTTACGAGTATAACAATTAGCGAGTGGCGCGAATGCGATTCCCTTTGCAATTTACAAACGAAGTTTTAAGTACGGTTAAATACTTTTTCAATTTTGACACTAAAGTCATTAAATACATTGCTGTCAGCTCTCAAATTAATGAATTTTGAACAACTTGATAGCAATATTGCTGGGAGATAATTTATACAATGAGAGAAACGTTTATTTGTGGTTAATAAAATCAGGTAATCACAAACTAATATCAGCTTTGAATAGGTCCCAACTTACGTAAGTTTCACATTAACGTTTGAAATGCTAAACTTCTGTGAATAAATGATTTGTTGTATATTAAACAATCATATCTTGTTGAGTAGCACTGTTAAGCTTTCTAATAACATATATCTCTTTGTAAGCAGCAACATATTTGTTTACGTCGAACTTATCACATATTGTATAATAAATATATTCATAAACCCAATATATAAATGATAATGTGAAATAAATTATGAGTTTGTATTGTACTCGAAAATTGCTCCATAATATCGATATATTTTGTCACATCATAATTCTCTTTGCTTTGAACAAACGATCAGTTTATATTGTACCTCAGATAGTTCTATAAAACATTGTTATGTTTCCAGGTATGATAATATTTTATTATCCTAAATAAATGATAAGTTTGTATTTTACTTTTGAAAAGGTATACAATTTTTTTTTTGACGTGGCTAGTTTAACAGAGACGGATTTTGAGTTTTAGTCAAAATTAATCATAAAATAAAAAAATAATATTGGCAAAAGATATATGTAGCTATAATAGTTTCAGTGGAAATCTAAACTGAAACTATTATAGCGACATATATTTTGCCAATATTATTTTTATTTTATGATTAATTTTGGCCAGAACTCATAACCCCGTTAAAACTCATAAATAAATACTATCAAAGTTCTTATGAGTTCAGGTATGATGTAAATAAATGAATAAAATATCAAATGAAACTGAACATAAATATTTATTGCAGACATGAAAAAACATTTTACAAAAAACGAAAATACATACATACATACTTTTCTGCAATACAACACAGCTAAAAAACTTTTCTCTCGAAGCAAACTTTTTGGCGGACACTGTTTATATATACATTTAATTGACTTACATCACTGTGTATTCTGGTTCCTCTCCTGCATGAAAATAATCCTTTGCTTTTTGAACCAGTCTTAAACGGTCACCAATTCTTGGAACCACCGACTCCAAGAGATGTTTTTCTTCAATAAAATCCTTCAATATATCGAGGGTAATTCCTTCTTCTGTAAAAAAAGAAACATAAATGTACAACATATTTCTTTAGAAGTTTTATTGTAATGACATAACATTTCAGTCCATGCATCAGTTCATTAAGTATGCATACTTTACTGTGTAATATTATACATATACCTTCTGTATAAAACATATAAAACATATACCGTATGTAAACCTAGGTATGCAAGTTTGTATTAAATAGGATATTATAGTCTAGGTGGTCATCAATTATCACACAAAAATAGCAAGTAGGTAGGTATTTACCCAAATTCATAAAAACTATTTCGAAATATAAGTAGGTTCTTACTTATTCAATTATTTCTTGTCATTGTTATGACCTCATCTTTGTTATATAAGTAATATGTATTTAAAAATAATTTGAGTACATACCGTGTAGTTAACAAAACAAATTGACTCCAGCTACAAGAACAATCAAAATGGTGTCTGCTTGAACTGAAGAAGACACCACACTAAATACCTTTATATATATCAGCATTTATAAATGGAAACATCATATCCATTTATGATGACATTTTGATGTTACTTCTGAACAACCATATAGTAGTTGTAAAAATATATGCTAATGGAAATGTTTCATGTTATATACCAGCAAAAGTTATTTGAAGTGAAATTGTATGTTGGCGTCAAAATTAACATATTGAAATAAACAAAATACTCAAAAATTGCTTACCGTGAAATTTGTTGGACAAATGCTCCAAGCCCCAATTGTTTAGTAAGATGTTTATCGGATTTGTGGCTGTGGCGGACATTGTATCCAAAAGAGTGGTTGCTTGAGTGTCCATGTGCTTATTATGTAGAAAAAGGATCTTGAACAAAACCAAACATTAACTCATTACGATAGTTATATCAGGAATGTATGAATGATATTAAAAAATAATTCAACTAATATAAGTAATATAAAATAATTCTTACTTGATTCAGATCAGTACCGTCCGACACCAAAGGAGCGTGAGTGAACTCGTGAACTATGTATCGTTCACGAGTTCTCATGCGCATGCATGAGAACCCAGAACTGAAATGAACTATGAACTACCAACTACCCGTTAGGACTCGCGCGGTTCGCGCCAATTTGCGGTTGTGAGGATCCTGTCCTGATAGGTGGTCTAGTCTCCCACTTTATTCTATTTTAATGTTCATTCTTCAATTTGGTGCACGTGACAAAATGCGACTAGAAAGTTCTTCGAAATATCGTTCCTGTAAACAAGCGTATCTTACTGGGTATATTCTCATTTCATTCCATTTCTAATTACTTTCTATAAGTTCATTATAAAGATACCGAGGTTCAAGAGAAACAAATATTTTTTGCGTATTGATATATTTATTAAGAAGAAACCAATATTACTGAGCACTATGAGAATTGGTTATGACCAACAATCGGAAGTCCATCAAAAATACTTTATTGTATGCAAAGATAATTTGTTTTTATTCAACAAATACCTGGAAAAATTATTTAACATTCGACATTTTTTTCCTAAAGCTGAAAATTTGGCGGGTTGATTTAGCATGTAATAAATAACGTTAATCACAAATATGAAATATTTATATTCAACTGACAAGTGGTTAACAAGTCGATAAGTTAAACATGAATAATCCTTTCTCTCAGTGTAACCAACATTGCTATAACAGTCCGAACAGAATACATAATACCATAGCCATATTGTTAAAAATTAGGAGGATAGCAATATGACTTGAATAGCAATGTATATAGCAATACGCAAACAGAATAGGTCTGAATATCTACCCTAGTTTGCTCATGAACAAATAAATAAATGAATAAAATACCCTTAGCTCTTCAATTAACTCCAAAGCAGGCTTCTTATTATTAAGGTTGAATAGGAACTACCTATTTTCAATATTTTCGAATTCTTGAAAGAAAAAAGTGGTTCTCTGTCATATTCCAAATCTTGTTATGCTCTCAGTAAGAAGTATTGTGAGATTGCAGAGATCGCAATATGGATAGCAATATGTTTATAAAAATTACAGATCATATTGCTCAAAACCGATGATCAGAATAGCAATTTCAAATCTTGCCGTGGAAGCAATATATTTTTCTTATCAATATTTCTATGCGCAAACAGAATAGGTCCGATGATCCTGATAAATCAATCAGGATTCAACAAGACATTTTAGTGTAGTCCCATTGCGTGAACGAACGATAGAGAAACATCAATATTCGATTGTGTATTCACACATGTTCATCAAGGAAGGAACCGTATCTGCCTCGCACAATCCAGAAGAGGAAAGTTATAAAGGACCATTGCGGTAGTCGGGCAGAAGCGTTTCGAAAAGGGCTTGCGTCAGCAGAAAGTAAGACTGAATAATCAGGCGCTATCCTGAATGGAGTCGCCAAACCGCGTTTCCCGTTCCCATGCACCAACGTAATTTCAGTCGGAGAATTGTCCCCCGTACAATGCACCACTGATTTTGAGAAATTGTCGACATAAGAAAACATTTCAATTACTTTCCTCAGAGTGAGGCACCAACAGCTCTTTCTTGTATCTACCTACCTCTTCAAACCGGATGTTGGGGAAGATCCAAGCCTCGTTTTGTCATTACCGGGAAGTTGCATTCACGGCAGATTGTAGGGAGTATTTTGTAAAGGACTATGAGTTAGCCTGGTTGGACGGAATTTCAACAGAATGTCTTGACTAGTTTCGGAAATGTAGACGAAAAACTGCGTAAGTTCAATGAAAGCCCTATGCAATTCGAGAGAATTTCCTATCTTTTTTATTTGCACGAAGTATGCAGAGTGCCTACACTCACTTGTTAAGCTATGTTCATTCATATCTTCGTGGCAATATTTTTTGGCGCTCTTGTTCCTCGGAACAGAGTGCTTATCAATTTGCCCAAATGTCTGTAATTTTCGAATTTTTGACTGAAAATGTTCTTAAATGATTTGATTCGACTCATCGATCAAGAATCCGTGGTCGAAATCAATTCTGTCCGGCCAGCCGGCCGCCCATAGGCACGATAACTCTCGAAAGGAGTTGCAGGATTGAAGTTTGCAGGGTAGGTTTGAAGATTAAATATCTCGGACGAGTTCGTTAACAGGCGAAATCCACCAAGTGGTTGCGGAGTTATGGCCGTTTATAGTAAAACCATTTTTTATGAATATTTCCGAAACCGATCACTCAATCTATCTGAAATTTTGCATCAAATTGTAGAATAATGACCTCCATATGCATGCGAGGTTTTGTATTTATCGGGTTGCCGTAAAGTGTAAAATATTATTTTTTAAATTTTTAAATTTTGTTTCTACAATAACTCTCAAAGAGAATTATTTAGGCAGTTGGAATTTTTAGAGTAGGTTTGGGAGATATCTCGGTTAGCTCGTTATTAGACAAAATCAGCCGGATGGTCTCGGAGTAACGAAAAAAACATTTTTTTTACATTACAAATTTCGAATTCAATTTTTTTCAAGACACAGTTTTACCATAAAAATGCGTTGATATTATACTCTGACAAACTAATACTTTCGGAGATATGGTTTTTCGAAATTTCAATAATGAATCGTACTTCTATGTTTTCTCAGAATGCTGTATTCAATTATTCTATCTGTGGATTATTATATGATCTGTGTTCTCGCATGCCATCTTATTTTCCTATGAAAGATAAATGTCAAAATTATTTCTGGTTCGTTATTCTTGATATAAAATACACCTCCTGTTCTAGAACGCAAAGTATGATTGAATGCAAAATGACCAATGAAATAACCTCAGCTATCGTATAATTATGAGAATGATATGATATTATACTTTTAAGGTGATAATATAATGCCTGTGGATAATCCATATGATGATTTACATATATTATTTGGTGAGATACATAATCAAATTGGGTTCAGAATATCTCCAGTAAAAACAAAACTGCAATATTGTCTAAGTTTTAATTGATATAATATAATTTTCAGAATATATTTGAGGAATGAATATCTCGGATAAGTTCGTTATTGGGGGAATCGGTCTGTTTGAATTGAATTTCTTTCCTGATGCAGTTTTATGGTAAGAATCCATTTATATAATTCCTAGAGACCAAAAATTTCGGAGATATGATTTGTCAAAGTTTGAACAAGGGTACCAATGCTCCTGTCCACAGGGCTTTCCCACTTTTATTGTTGATTTTCGTATATAATTCGTAAGTCGTAATCAAGAAATACTTGTGTGAGACGTAAGTCAAATTAACACACAATAAGGAGAGTTCAATTGTTTAATGAACTGATGAGATAAAATATTAAATCACATTTTCGCTTATTTAATTAGTTTTTATACAAGCTGAAAGATATAGAACATCATGGTGATTCTATATCAAATGTACCCATATCAATAGTTCTTCAATGGTTTGCCCCAATTGAAATAATTTTTGTAGGTATTTTCTATTGAACATTCTTCAAGAAAATAAAGTTTATCGCAAATGGAAATCAGGGTCAGACATAAAAAAAATGTTGTATTTGTTTATGGTCAAAAACATATCTTCATATTTATTTAGGTATTCATTTATTTACAATAGGAACACACACAGGTAAACTAATAACCAAAAAAAATTTCCACAAATGAAAAAAAAACAATTTTCAATTACAGAAGTGCTTTGCAACATAATGTTAAAAACAAAAAATGGGTTCATGCCCTGTGGACAGGAGCTTTCTGGCGCTCTAGTTCAAACAGACAAATTATATCTCCGAAAGTATTGGTTTCTCAGAGTTGGGAATTATATCAATGTATTCATATGATACAACTGCATCCTAAAGGATATTCAATTCAAATAATAGTTTATTTATCAAGATTAAATGAGCAATCATGAGAATGAGAACTGCACCATGGAAGAAATCAAATTATGGCCCAATAACGAACTTAGCCGAGATATTTATCTTCCAAACCTACTCTGAAAATTTCAACTGTCTAGCTCATTCCGTTCGAGAGTTATCGTGCCTACGGCCGGACGGCCGGACAGAATAAATTTCGACCACGGACTCTTGATCAGTGATTCGAACCAAATCGTTTAAGACCATTTTCATCGAAAAATTCGACAATTACAGATATTTGGGCAAATTGATAAGCACTCAGTTCCGAGGAACTAGAGCGCCAAAAAAGATAAAAACCAAATTTCAATTAAAATCTGAGAATATACATATTATACACATACACGAAAGATATTTTGTTTTCTGGTAGGTACACAATTATTTTCCTCCTTTTATTTCATAAATAAATAATAATGAATAAATAAATATAAACAGATTTGTAAGTTTTATTAAATATTTAAGACGAGGAACCCTATTGAAATCAATCTTCAGTTCCAATACTTTGAAGAAGAATTTGCGCTTTCTTGTAAGTTTTGCCTCATATTATAAATGAAAATGTGGGAAAGCCCTGTGGACAAGAGCTGTGACACTCTTGTACAAACTTTGACAAATCATATCTCCGAAAGTATAGGTTTCTCTGAGTTGGGAATCAGAATCAATCGATTCTTATGTTAGAACCGCATCATCAAAGAATTTAAATTGAAATAGCTCTGAAAGTATTGACTTCTCAGAGTTGGGAATGATATCATTGGATTCTAATGATTAAACTGCATCATAAATATAATTGCAGAGATAGAGGAAGAAATATTGTTTGTGGCCATACTACACTGAATATGCAAGATACCTTCCAAGCACAGAAATCAAGCGGGAGCAGTTAGTACTTGGATGGGTGACCGCTTGCGCACAGCGCGTGCCGTAATATTTTTTCTTCTGTGCGTATTAGTTTATTAGAGTTGAGAATGATATCAATGGATTCTTATGATGAAACTGCTTCTTAAAAAAAAAAATTATAATTTGTTATGTAATAAATAACCTTTTTTTCGTTACTGCGAAACCTCCTGTCCTATTTTGCCCAATAACGAACCGAGATATTTATCTAACAAACCTACTCTGAAACTATTTAGCTCATTCAGTTCGAGAGTGATCGTGTTAACGGCCGAACCAGAACGTTTGACACCATTTTCTGCCAAAATCTCGAAAATTACAGAGATTTGAACAAATTGATAAGCACTCTGTTTCGAGGAACAAGAGCGCCGATATAATATCTTCTTTATTCAATGTACGTATAATTTAATTTCACGAATATTGATGAAGTTCATTTTGACCATTACAAAATTAGAATTTCAAATGGTTGTAAATGCACTCCTCATATTTCAATCATTTTCAAATTCTTTGCTGAAAATGGCCTCAAACGATTTGGTTCGACTCACTGATCAAGAATCCATGGTCGGAATCGACTCTGTCCGGCCGTCTGTCCGTCCGTCCGTCCGTCCGTCTGGCCGATAACACGATAACTCTCGAACGAAATGAGCTAGACAATTGAAATTTCAGAGTAGGTTTAGGACATAAATATCTCGGCTAAGTTCGTTATTGGGCAAAATCGATGGTTTCAGAGTAACCAAAGCCAAAGCTCCTGTCCACAGGGCTTGAACCAATTTTTTAGTAGACTTATTGGTGATTTTCACGCTTGATACTTTAGCTATTAATAGTTTTCCACGCTTAAATATCCCGCTAGTGAGTGTTCAACTTAGTTCGCCGCTTAGAAATAGATAGAAGTTTTGCTAAACAATAGATAGATTTTCCGCTATAGTTATAGTGCCAATTAGACTTTCCGCTCAGTGTCTGTGTTTTTGGAATACAACGCAGCATAGATAGATGATCACTTGGATTACATATAAGCACCTTTTATCCCTGAACGTTAGGACGAGACAATTCAACGCTTAAATAGGTAAGAGCAATTTTTACTGTTTGCAGGAATAGGATCAGCCAGTTTCACAGTCCACTTTTTGGGCGCATGTTCTAGGGGAACATCGTCCTATCATTTCGTCCAAATGTCTGTAATTTTCGAATTTCGAGCTGAAAATTGGCTAATAGACTAATTCGGACTCCCTGATCACGAATCCGGTGTCAGATTTTTGGGTGCCGTCCGGCCGTAGGCACGATAACAGGAGCACTGAAGGTCCTATCGACTTCAAACTTTCAGGGTAGGTTTCTGATCAAAATGCGACGGTTGAGTTCGTTAACGGGCAAAATCGGCCGGACGGTTTAGGAGTTATAGACATTTAAAATTTTGAGGTTATTTCCCTGATATTTCAGGAACTAAAGAAGATGTTGAATCGAAACTTGGTAGTCAGTTCGAGGATATAAACGCGCAACTTTTGGCAAAATTCTGTTATGATCGAAATGTTGGTAATTTTTAAAAAAATATTTCTTTTAATTTTTTCGAAAAAAAAATTTTTTTTTCGTGAACTATTCATCAGATTGCAACAAAAACTTGTACTAACGTCAATTGTAGTCTTTTGCAACATTGTGCAAAATTTTGGCTCTATACGATTTCAATTTCTGGAGATATAAGACAAAATGTGTCAAATTTCCTGGGTCTCTCTCAGTATTTTCATCGATTATTATATAATAATCAATAATATTAAGGTATTCAACATGATACTGCTTTTTTTCTTTACTGGTCAGTACGGGCCACAAGGAAGATGAACATGCGCCCAATAGCTCCTGTCCACAGGGCTTGAACCAATTTTTTCATTAAATACCAGCCACTAAATAACTTATATTTGATAAGTTATTTGATTTTCGGAGATAGTATCACCGTGCAGAAGAGTTCCAAATTGATATTTTCAAGAGATGTAATAATTACTATCTTCGAGCACTAGATCCTTTCATCACGTTGACCATATACAGGGTGAGTCTTTAAGTTGTACATTCATTTCAACCGTAGATTCTTCTCATGAAATATAACACTTTTTTCATTCACCATTTTTCCAAATTCGGTTCAGGCAAAAAGATACAGGCTGTTGAAATTTCAGAAAAAAATCAGTTTTTGTTTTGTAGCTTTGACATATCTTTTCCGAATATAATGAACGTTGCTGTAAATTTCCCAATAACTAAGATACATATTCTCCAAATATCTGTTCTTTCCTACTTCCAATAGTTTCCTAGTTATTGACTCGTGGATTCATAAAACTAAATGAAATTAGCATAAAGAAAGCACATAAAGTTTTTCTTGATTCATTCCTAGAATTATTCTTCATCATTTCTCCTTAAATGTACCGTTCTCGAAATATTCTACTTTGAATTTTATGAAATCAGAAATTCCAGATATTTCACTACTTTTATGGATCCTTTTCTGAGCGTTGGAATTCCAAATCAAGCTGCAAACCACGTTAACGTACCTTATTTCCGTTTGACATCAATGTCATAAACACATTTTATGCGTGTATTAGAACATCGTGAAATCCTTAAACGCTTGTAACTTTTTACCTGAGCCGAATCTGGAAAAATGGTAAATGAAAAAAGTGTTTTATTTGATGAGGGCAATCTATGGATAAAGTTAATGTACAACTTTAAGTCTCACCATGAATTCTGAATTTTAAGCCCAGAATGGTCTCAAACGATAAGACTTGGCTTAAGTTTCACAATATAATAATATGTTGTTATATGTTATATATATATGATTTGGGATAAAGCCCTAATCATACATTTCTACAACATATTATTATGTTTATTGTGTTAGGAAAATATTATCTCTTTATTATAATATATTTTTTAAGAAATATACACGTATTATTAGGAACACAAGTATATTGTGTACAATTTATATGGTACGGAACTAATATTGGAATTAAACAAAAAATAAATAACACATAACAGCTAAAAGCAGATTTAAATCAATGCGCCATATAGAAGAGAACACTGGATAGATTTGGGAGGAGAAACATTGAAGGCAATTGAAGGCAAAAAAACTAGTTTGCTTAAGTTGAACAATATATGATACTTAATATGTTGTGGACTTAATACACTGCGGGATTTATTCCATTTTTACAACAAGTTAAATAATCCAATTTATGTACAAACAGATGTAAGGAGTGGGGATAGGTAATATTTATATAATTAACCATTAGCAGCATATAGTTGACCATTAGCAGCAGGTATATATTTTCTGAGATCTTAAGACATTGTTGGGATTTTTAATATATCTTACCCATTGAAATCCACGAATAAATTTTCTTTTATGCAACATTCAATAAGGTAGGTTGATATTTTGTTGTGATCTTCCCCAATATTCATAAAATTTCCGGTGATATTTCTGTAGGATGCAGGACAACAAAATTAATGAACACTGCATCTTTTGGCACTGTCAAGACAATCTTTGATGTTGATTGAACTTTTAATAAGTTCGAAATTTTGTTTGTGTTTTATGCAAGGAGTATTTGAAATAAAAAGGTAAATTGTTCCAAGAAACAGAAAAATAAACTCATTTATCAATATTAAGTCCAGTGCTTCAGTGCAGAAATATTTGGTGAACTCATCGTGTTCCTGCTGAATTCTTATTCAACCTTGAACCCTCGTAGCCCTCGAGAAGATGTTTGGATCATTTGCGTACAAGATGAAATCATGTGTGAATATTTCAAATAACAATGAACTCAGATTTGAACCCTGAGGAACCTCGGAGATTGACACTAACGGTGCAGACCTATATCTACTTAATAACTCCATCAACTTACTCCTAATGTAGCGATGGGATGAGGACCATGTCAATTCATTTCGTGAACACCGATTGCACTAAGTAAAAATGGGTTCAAGCCCTGTGGACAGGAGCTTTCTGGCGCTCTAGTTCAAACAGACAAATTATATCTCCGAAAGTATTGGTTTCTCAGAGTTGGGAATTATATCAATGTATTCATATAATAGAACTGCATCCTAAAGGAAATTCAATTCAAATAATAGTTTATTTATCAAGATTAAATGAGCAATCATGAGAATGAGAAAAGCACCATGGAAGAAATCAAATTAAATCTGGCCAATTTTGCCCAATAACGAACTTAACCGAGATATGCATCTCCCTAAACTACTCTGAAAATTTCAACTACCTACCTCATTCCGTTCGAGAGTTATATCTATGTCTATGGATGAAAAGCAGTCTCACTACTCTCAGATCTCTTACTTCATGTTCAGTTCCGAAATGTAAGAATTTTCTGAGAAAAACTAATATCGGAGCAAACAACTGAGATTTAACTCACTTCGCTCACAATTCTTCGATTGATTAGTCTCAGGAACATCATTTGACATTATGACAATTCATATTCATACATAGAATAATATTATTCTGTGACAACGTTGAAATACGATTTATTATTGAAAAATCATATCTCCGAAAATATTAGCTTGTTAGAGTTAAAAATGATATGATTGGATTCTCATGATAAAACTTTTTATTAAAAAAAATTTAATTTGGAATTTGTTTCGTAAAAAAAAATTTTTTTTTTGTTACTCCGAAACCATTTGTCCGATTTTGCCCAATAACGAACTTAGCCGAGATATTTATCCCCCAAACCTACTCTGAAAATTTCAACTCTCTAGCTCATTCCGTTCGAGAGTTATCGTGCCTACGGCCGGCCGGACCGGCCGGACCGGCCGGACAGAATGAATTTCGACCACGGATTCTTGATCAGTGAGTCGAACCAAATCGTTTAAGACCATTTTCATCGAAATATTCGAAAATTACAGACATTTGGGCAAATTGATAAGCACTCAGTTCCGAGGAACTAGAGCGCCAAAAACATGGTAAAGTTGTGATCAGTCATATCAAATGCATTACTAAAACCGGTTCACAGTGAATCAACCTGTATCTGCGCATCCCACGCTCATTCCAACATAATATAAATATATGATATTTTTCAGTAGCACGGTTCGAGATGAATCCATGTTGACTATTTTTTCAAACAATTAAAAGTGAGAAAGCCCTGTGTACAATAGCTTTGGCACTATTGTTAAAACTTTTGCGAATCATCTCTACGAAAGTTTCTTAGAGTTGGGAATGATATCAATGGATTCTTATGATAGAACTGCATCATAAAATAAAATAAATTAAATAAGAATCCATTTATATCATTCCCAACTCTGAGAAACCAATACTTTCGAAGTTGTGATTTGTCAAAGTGTGAACAAGAGCGCCAAAGCTTATTGTATCATATTTTCCGACACCAGGTGTCACTTTTTCCAATTTTCGCTGCATTATCTACCTTAAAGTGTAAATTCAAAGTTAGCCGATGTACCAAATTCAAATTGGTAACATTAAACGATTCAGAGTTACCCGATATTCATACGTTTCCCAAGTAGTTCAGAAATTAAGAATATTAACAAAAATTTTATGTTTACGAATGAATATTTTAAAATAAAACTGGAAACGACCACATAAAAGGCAAGGAAAATCAATAACTCACCTGCTCAAACCGCCTTTGTACATTTAATTTTGAATTATTAGGAAGCAACTAACTCCTGCTGAAAAACGCACTCAGAAATGGAAGGAGAACATAACAAAATATTTGACAGATCAGTATTTCTCTTTAATGTGGCAAACTTCACATTGGTATGTTCCATTTTAAACAGTATCTTGGACTTGCAACTTTTACGTATGACAAAACTAAACTTATCATTTGAAAGGTCTTATTCAAAGTTACTGTAACGAACCAGAAATAAATTTGAAATGTCTCTTATAAGAAAATAAGATGTGTGAACACAGATCATACGATAATTCATAGATAGAATAATTAGAGCATTCTGTGAAAACATAGAAGTACGATGTATAATTGAAATTTTGGAAAATCATATCTCCACAACTATCGGCTTGTTACAGTTGAAAATGATATCAATGGATTCTTATGGTGAAACTGCATTTTCAAGAAAATTGAATTTGAAATTTGTAATGTAAAAAATTTTTTTTTTCGTTAAACCGAAACCGTTTGGTCGATTTTGTCCAGTAAAGAAGTTAGCCAAGATATGTATGTCCCAAACCTTCTCTGAAAATTTCAACAATCTACCTCATTTCGTTCGAGAGTTATCGTGTTGATGGCCGGACCAGCCGGACAGAATCGATTCTGACCACGAGTTCTTGATCAGTGAGTCGAACCAAATCGTTTAAGATCATTTTCATCCAAAAATTAAAAAATTACAAATATTTGTGCGAATTAATAAGTACTCTGTTCCACGGAACAGGAGCGCCAAAAACGGTGAACAATACTGTCGGTCAATTCACAAAATATTGACAGCATAACAGAATAGCTTTGGAATTTCAGCTGAATTTGACTGATACTCTCCTAGTATGAAATTTTTGAAGAAAAAAATATTTCTTTTTCTATTGATCCTCTTGAAATTCTACCCTGAAAAGTCATTGTGTTTTTTCGTTCGAAAGTTATCATGGTAACGGATGGCTGGCCGGACAGAATGGATATTGACCTCAAATTATTCATTAGTGAGTTTGAGACCATTTTCGGCGAAAAATTTCAAAATTACATTCATTTTGGCAAAATTATAGAATGCTGTTCCCTAGAACATGCACGCAAAAAAGGTGGGTAATAAAATGAGGAACTAAAATTTTCAACAAAAAATTACGGATAACCATCAAACCTTGATTACCATCATAATTGCCGCTTTGAAAGTCAAAATAAATATCAATGAGTCGAGCCCAACCAATTGAGACCATTTTTGGCAAAAAATTCAAAAATTAGATACGTTTGGGTAAAATGATAGCGCAGATGGAACACGCGCAAAAGAAATAATGAAAACTTCTGAAGCAAATGTCGAAGAGGAAGCGCTTTCCAATATAATCTGATCTGAATACAAATCTGCACTGATGCAGAATGCAATTCAAATTTTGCTGCTTCAACATTTTAATTATAATCTATAGGATTCAGTCGATATAACGAGAGGCACAAATCAGCTGAACCGATCGTAACTCAGATAATCTGATTCTTGAACTGTATAATTTGATACGAGCACAATGCTGTGGAATAATTGATTCGAGAAATATAAATAACTTCTGTAATTACTATCGGCTATCTTCTATCGATGCTCTCAAAAAATTCCCGGTGAGAAAATTCTTTAATACATTTCTGATTGATCTTGTTATTTATAATTGGCAGTCCGGATGGGTTTCTGTCCTGTATTGCTATGCAAGTCAATTTTGTGAAGTTAAGTAATTCGTTACGTTGAAGAAGGATCCCTTTATCCTGAAAATTTATATGAACTAGTGATCAGGTCTCTTGCCTATATTAAATGGTCATTGATAACCAGCTAAAACTAGCTATATAAGTAGTGAGGTGTTGTCAGTAGCTTTTAAACATTCGTTAATTGAAGATAAATTACAATAATCACTAAAGGCTACTTCGGTAGGCGTAGAGAAAATTTGAAATGGACATATTGAAACATTGTTCGAAACTCGGTTTCAAATATGCATTGGGATAAACAATTTCTTTTATAAATTTAAACAATGTCAATATTGGATGAAAATCTGTAGACTATAATGGTATTTCCTGAATCTATAGATTCTCAATTCACTTAAGTGAATGTGCCAAGTAAGATCGTCCACTAATATATTTTCACAGACCCAAGATGATTTCGATAAAATTCGTAGCAATGAATAATTCGTTTACTTAGATACTATCATTGACTAAAAAAAGACACACGGTGAAATATTTATTGATTTTAACCATCAACAAATATTCCGCATGGCCGGGCTAGATCGCCTCATCGCTCAGTGTTCCACAAAGAGAAAAGTTTCCTCTTTGGGGAACACGGCTTTGCCATCCCTGGCCCTCTTACGGCAAAAGAATGAACGTCACTGAACATGGCTTAAGGGTTCTTCATCGCTAAGGGTCGGAGTTCGTAAGGATATAGTTTGATAGGTGCTAATGGGATTCTTTCCCTACCAGTTCGCAACTGATGGAATTAAGTTTCCTAGAACTGCTTCGGTTGTCATTCAGTGTTGGCTAAGTTACACTGATGATTGCTAATAACCATGAAACCCTGGTTTGTGTTTGCCCTTGAATGACGCCTTCCTCTTAGGAACACTGAGTGATGAGGTGATCTAGCCCGGCCACGCGGAATATTTGTTGATGGTTAAAATCAATAAATATTTCACCCTTTCACCGTTCACCTCATTGATTGTACACTATCATTGAGTTATGTAGTTCCCAGAAAAATCCTATTTCCTGTTATTATAAACAAGTGGAAAATGTCCTCTTCAGCATTAATCTAGGTGTGGATTGTTGGGTTAAGGCTGAGATGTTCAGGGAACTAGTTTGATAAAAATTGCAGACTTTTCAATCTATTTAAAATCTTCTTCGGGGCTCTGCAAGATACAGTATAAGCATAAATGTTAGAATGTTAATATGCATGTTATAAAAATCAGGAAATTAAAAAACAGAGGAAATGACTTTGGAAAATAATGGACTCAAATAAATATACACCTGCGCAACCAAAACTCGAACATAAGACAACGATAGTCCAAATAAATATTTCAGAATAATCTACATCTACTACAAGAATCTATCGGAGAGATTCAATAGAACCAACAAGAGTATATACAAATATCTGTGGTTGTGGTCTGTTATCTGTGATAACATTTTAACCAATTAATTCAAGTCATTGTAAAACTAAATTATTGGAAACGGTCCTTAGTGATCACAAAATCTAAATATTAGAGTACACTCATGATGCTATGTTGATATCTAGGGAAGGTAGACCTGAGGCAGAAACCTTACGGTTAGTGTCTGAGATGACTAGATTTGTTGCAAATCTTTCTGGAACGAGTTTTGAAGCAGTATATCGGAGTGAGTTTGATGTTGATGTTAGTCTACATGTGTTTCGAATATTTTTTCTTGAGTTAAGGTTCCTAATACAGAATGAATATTTTAGTGGTATCAACTATTAAATTATAAAAAAACGGATTGTATTTTATTAATATATTTTGTCTTATAATGTGATATGTTTTCAAATAAAGAAAAACAAGAATATAAAATACATATTCAATATGTATGAACTATTGAAATAATTTGTTCGTCAGCCTATACTTATTCAAATATCAGAAATAAATTGTCGATCGGCTATGATTGTCTCCAGCCTTGCTCTAGACATTTCTATGATACTTTCCTTAGGTATTTCGAGTTATGAAAACTATGGACCGAGTGATAGTTGCAACAACCCTTTCCACGAGGTTGAATCATTGCAAATTACTCATCCAATCTTGATAAATAAACTATTATTTGAATTTAATTTCTCTCATGATGCAGTTCTATCATGAGAATTCATTGAATTCATTCCCAACTTTGAGAATCCAATACTTTTGGAGATATGATTTATCAAAGTTTGAACAAGAGTGCCAAAGGTTAGGTTAGGTCTAGGTTAGGAAAAGCACACTTTTAAGGGCTAAAAGCAGGTTTAAACCATTTATTCGTAGTTGTTTACAGGATTGTCCGATAGGTATCGCACTCTAACATCAAATGGAATTCTTTATAATTCAATAGGAATTCTGTGGAACGCAATAGTATTTCTACGGAATTCAACAAGATTTCTGTGAAGTTCCGTGTAATTCAATAGGAGTTCCACGGAATTCAATAGGAATTCTACTTTCTTCTACAACTGAATTCCTACTGGTTTACCCCTCGGAAATATTGGCATTATTATTTTTTTTCCTGTAGCTACAGGAAAAAAAATAATAATCCCAATATTTGCTGAACACGCCCAAAGCTGCTTAGCTAAGCAGCTTTGGGCGAGTTCAGCACCTAGATGGGTGACTACTTTGGCTATGAATTTGAACAAGGATGCCAAAGCTCCTGGCCACAGTGCTTTTCCAACTTGTATTATATTGTTTCGACTGTTTCGAGACCGAGTAGGTGGCATTTATCCGCAGATCTAAGCAAGCCCAAGAATGGTTCTTATCAAAATATATCGAAAGTAAAGCATTCCCAAGCTACAGCGATGTTTTCTAGAGAATTAATTCAGTTATTGCAAGAAAAGTTCAATAATGATACAGAAGGGGAGGGCCATAAGGAGTATATATTGGAATTCTTACCTCCTGCGAAACCGGCGTATTGTGCACTATAAAGTTTCGGAATTTATTCTCTGATCTCAATTTCGATTTGATTGAAATTGTCTTGCTCGGATTGGCTTGACTATCGAATCGTATATGCACTCTTTCGGATGGAGTTGATGATTAGTTTGGAAGTTTTACGAGATCTTGAACAGAAACTTTCCAATACAACATATAATGTACAATTCCTACAAGGGCTGTATTGTCCTCATGACACTTCAAGAGTATCCATATTGCTTGTATTTGTGGAAGTACTCTTCCAAGTTCACTGGCATGACTTCGGTTCGCAATTTATGCATAGTGGAAAGTGGAAATAGAAATCAATTGTGGTTCATATTTTACATAATGAGGACAACGTGACACGCTGAATACCCATTAAGATTGAAACGTAACACTCTACTACTGGACATTACGTTAATTTCTTTTCATTTTATAAGAATTACCAATAAATGAGATAGCTACAGCTATTACGCCAAAAGATAGTAGAGTAATTCCACTCTGGCCCACTAATAAATGCTATTGGTTGATATTTAAATATCTCAACAAGATTTGAGGGGTCCAATGCAAGAATCGACCAAGTCAAAATTTTGACGATAACGATATTCGCTTAAGAATTCCAATAGAGGTGAATAGACAATAGGACATGCACACAAAAGCTCCTGACTTCACGTCAGTACTTCAATCAATTTTTTTAGAATTTTTGATGAAGTCTTTGTTGAGAATCCTTCCTGAATATTATCATGGCACTTAGTTTTAGCAGAGGGACCAACATTGTGCATTTTTAACACTTCCATGAGTTCCTGAAATCTGAAGAATGTGATTTAGCAGTCCAGATAATATGATCCTATATAATTTATATAAATACAATTTCACAGAATATAACATAAAATTCGTAAGGAAAAGAAACAATTGAACACAAATGAAAAGCAAGGCAAAAAGAATGAATATACCAACGAATTACTTAAATCGTATTACGGTATACATAACGTACAATGGTAGGGTAGCTGAAATTATAAAATATGGGATAACCCTGTGGACCGGAGCTTTAACGCTCTTGTCAAAATACTAGCGAGTAATTATTCAAACTTTGACACATCATATCTCCGAAAGTGGTTTCTCAGAGTTAAGAATTATATCAAAAGATTCTTATGATAAAACTGCTTCATAAAAAATTAAATTCAAAACGTAGGTCTATGATTCACCTCATATGTTGGATTTACATTAATCAGCAAATTAGAATTGGAGCATTCTATGAAATTATAAAATCACAATTAATTATTGAATTTTGAAAAATCATATCTCCGAAAATATTAGTTTGTTAGAGTTGAGAATGATATCAATGGATTCTTATGATGAAACTGCATCTTAAAAAAAATAATTCGAAATTTATAATGTAAAAAGGCAATTTTGTTTCGGTTACTCCGAATCAATAACGAACCTAACCGAGATATTCATCTCCCAAACCTACCCCATTTTTAATCTGCTCCTTTTGCGGAATTACCCGTTAAACCTTTCCACATATATATATTACTCCGCATAATCCATATTTCTACCCCGGAAATTTCAACTGTCTAACTCATTCCATTCGAGAGTTATCGTAAGAACGACCGGTCGGACGGCCAGAGAGAATCAATTTTGACCAAGGATTCCTGATCAGTGTGTCGAGCTAAAACTTTTGAGAACATTTTCAGAAAAATATTCGAAAACAGAAATTCGGGCAGATTGATAAGCACTCTATTCCGAGATACGAGAGCGCCAAAAATTGGTTCAAGCACTGACGTGAAGTCAGGAGCTTTTGCGCGCATGTTATATTGTCGCATTAGGATGTACAACCTACCCTAAAAATTCAAGTCACTATGTATTTCCGTTCTTAAGTAATCGTGAGATGAATAGTATTTTATAATAATTAAAAAAAAATTTAGTCATAAAATACTTCAATTTGATCGGATCTATATTTTTGGAGTTATCGAGAAAACAATATTCCAGATGGGTATAACTCTGAAACCGTTTGGCCGATAATACCCAACAATGAACATAGCTGTCCCATTCGGATTTGCAACACACCCTCAGAATTTCAAGTTGCTAACTCTTTCTGTTAGAAAGTTATCGTGGCAACGGTTACCCATCCAGCTACCGAACTAACTTAAAGCTGCTCAGATCTCCAACAATATAGATCCGATCGCATTCAAATTTGGCACCTGGCTGTAAAGTTGAATTTTGAAGCATTCCGCAAAATTTCAGTGATATCAGATGGATAGTTTCTCAGATGAAATTCTCTTCAAAGATTTTCAATGTCTTTATCAAAATTTTCTAGTGATACGATCCACACGAAATTTCGTAAAAATTGTGCGTCGGCATTCTACATCTAATTAATTATCATGTTTGAATTGGATTTGTTCAATATTTTTTGAGTTAAGGAGGAAATAAAAACAAAATTTCAGATAGGTATATCACTTATGTTTTTAGGTCTATAGTCTTTAACTACGCAACAAGTTTCAATTTGATCGGATCTGTATTGATTTAAAACAAAATCGTTACTCAGAAACCGTTGGGCCGATTATGCCCATTAACGAACTTGTCCGTCATATTGGGATGCGCCACCTATGTTCTACTGACCATATTGACATGTTGCGAAATTCTGGGAAGTGGTGACTCTCTGGTATAATTGTGTTTGTGAATAGTGACTCCAAGCAAAACAGTGCCCTAGTACTCCTGGGTGGAATATGATAGCTGAGAACAGACAGAAGGTCTGAAGAGATTAAGACTCTTAACGCTGCTCCATAGAACATGCGCGCAAAAAATGGTAGTGTTTACAGAAACTATACGAATCGAAGTATCTTGAGAAATTTCGCTCCCCTTTGAATACCATATGTCTCTATATTCAGGATAATTTGAATTGTAATTACTCACATTCCAAAGCTCAGTAATTAATCGAGGTTTTTGGGAACCATCCTATTCCAATGAATTGATAATAAAGAGGAATACGTTTCTCAACTCGTGATCCTATCGGATAGTGAAGCAATCATGGAAATAATAGGAAATAGTGAAGAGATCCTGTATGAATAATAACAATACCGACGCAATATCCAGAAATAGCAGCATCCAAGATCTTATCGGATACCAACGAGAACACTCCAACTGGCTAATACCCCAGCACAGACCGTCCTTACTAGAAAATGTGCATTAATTAATAATCCCCAGACTGCCGTTATATTGTTTGCCTAGATCTGCCCGAATGTACACGAGAGCAGGTTTCAGATCCGACTGATATTGTTATCTGTCCACAACAGAATAGATTATTATGTCTTAATCCATTATCTTAATCATTCGAGATGCCCTTTATCTAAAGATGACAGACACACCGTGACCATAGTCTTATCGTTACAGAGTGTGGGTTTATGTTAGATGGAATACCAAGTGAAATAGTTATCCATATGATCAAATTACATAGTAGAGTAGCTCAAATACTTATCCGTCTAAATTGAAAACTCCTAACGAGCCAGCAATTCTCCAATATTGTGCCGACGATAAAATATCTCAAAAGAGTAGCCTATTTTCTGTTAATGATATAGATATCTATAAAAGATTTCCTAAGTATCAATTACGGTTGAAATATACTGTGAAGTCGTATTAACAGCAAGTCCACCAATTGGTTGTTTCAAATAAATATTTATTTTTCACAATAACAATTGCATATTTTGATTGACGGGATGAGAGGAAAATTCCCTTCCACGGCAGTTTTTGTTTTCCCTTTTCCTCTTTTGTTATGAGAACAAAAAATTATTTACCTAGCTTCATTGGTTAAGCCCCAATTTATATCAGACAAAATTATTTTTCACATAACAACCGAAACTAGTCATGACAAATTTTACGTCTTTAATCGAGGTAAATATGAATGAAACCTAACTTTGAATGTCAAGATTAATACGTATTTGACACCTCCTAATCAGGTGTAGTTTCGTGGTCAAGGTCTTGCACAAGGGGTAACGATACCAGGCCAGCAAGGGCTTAACGCCCTCATGTCTGAAACACCATCTTGTGGACTCTGCTGGCTATTGACACATCTCACGGGCAGAGTCTGCATGATGTGGGTTTCGGCTTAACCACCCGAGCCAACTGTATGGAAGAGACCATAAATACTTCCTCCAAGACAACAGCATATGCCAACACCTGCATAGCTACTTGGAAGACTGGTCCTAAATATGCGAACTCGGGATATCAGGCGACCTTCGGTTTTAAACATGACCTCTAGGAACATGTGGCGCTCTGCTTCTGGCGATGGTCCTTTCCCTTGCTTCTCGTGGGACTTACATCGACCAAACTAGAAAACAAGAAGAGCCTACCAAGAGTCAAAATATGCTAGAAAAGATGATGGAAAATACTTCAAAAGGTACTTTCGAAAGATCACTTCATCCCAATTGGCCAGATTAGAAAGTCATGTAGGAGTTTGACGAAAGATAACGAAGAGACCCTGAGAGTTCTGCCGAAGACTCTTTCCCCTGGTTCTATGCAAGTCTACGCCTGAAATGAGATCTGCATAGACAAAGCATTTAAGCCCTCCAAGAGGAGCTGAGAAGCAGCGATGATGAGGTCATCAAAAGCCTCAGAAAAATGTCTCTATAAAGGGTCAGTATGTCTGGGGCTGCCAGAAGGAAGCTGAAATTCCTCATATAGAAGGGAATGGTATCATAGTAACCAGGAAGGAGGCTTCCAGAACCATCAGCCTCTGGCCTACGACACTGCCAAAGGTCCAAGAGAAACAGGCCAGCGGGCAGCTCTCCTAAGAGCCCAAACGTAGTAAAATGGAGGCTCAACAAGTCTTACAGTCCACTGTAGTTCTAAAACTTGTGACGACCTTTTCTACCCTACGGGCTTTTCCTCGGGCGTCAGTTGCAAATTATTATTCCAAGGTTGCAACTCCTTGTCGTGCACTTCCCTTTTCCCCACGTAGCCTTTACACAGTTGGAGAAGGGTTCACTAAAATCTATGGTGTAAGGGATTGAATGGTAGCAGTTTCTTTCGGACAATACGGTCGTAATAAAATTCACTATAACTATATACAAATATATTACAATATCACTATAATTCACTGCTTGAAATACACTTCAATGATGTCAATATCAGTATATAATTACAAACAAAAATGTCTGAAAGAAATGAGCAAGACAGGATAAATTATGATCAAAAATTTCTACTTGATGTTAAGCTTGCTACTGACTGACCACAAAAGAATATATGTATACAATATACACAGTCAAAGGCAAAAGATAAATGCAATGTTAGGTATACTACAGCAATGAATGTTAACGGTGATTGCGGAGGTGAGAATAGCGAGCAGAGCAGGTAATACATGCAGTAAAAGCATCAACAGGAATACAGGACAATGAGAGCATACAGTAACAAGTGAAAGTGCTGAAGGTCATAAAAATTGGGCTCCCTTTGGCTTTAAAGTATATATACTTGTGTTCCCAACCTATGAACGTCACAAAATAATCGGTACTTGAGTTTCGAACAGTGAAAGACCGTGTTCGCAGTTCGGCAATTCAAACCCGAATACCAGACCGAATAACCCACCTCGTGCTAGCACGATATGGACAATTGGACATTCACCTCAATCTAATTATTCGAGGATACCTCAGACGCAACACCTAAAATGCCAGGGCTTGGTCGCTGAAACACTAGGATCTGAACAGGAAGTTTGCCGGAGTTACGTCATACAATGCTCACAAAGATAGCAAATCAAAATAAAATACCGAACAATTCAATGAAATAATAAACAAGCGGGGTGTCAGAGGGTTGTTTCCATTGTTCACAGCTCGGGAATCCAACTCGAATACCAGACCGAGTAACCCACCTCGTGCTAGCACGATATGGACATTGACCTCAATCTAATTATTCGCGGATACCTCAGACGCAACACCACTTCTAGTTCACCCCCAAAATGCCAGGGCTCGGTCACTGAGACACCAGGGTTTGAACAGGAAGTTTACCGGTGTTATGTCCTACAATGCTCACAAAGATAGCAAATCAAAATAAAATACCGAACCATTCAATGAAATAATAAACTAGCGGGGTATCAGAGGGTTGTTACCCTTGTCCACAGCTCGGCAATCAAACTCGAATACCAGACCGAGTAACCCACCTCGTGCTAGCACGATACGGATATTCACCTCAATCTAATTATTCAAGGATGCCTCAGACGCAGCACCACTTCTAGTTCAACCCCCAAAATGCCATGGTTCGGTCTCTGAAACACCAGAGTTTAAAGAGGAAGTTTACCGGCGTTACGTCCTACAATGTTCGCAAAGATAACAATCCGATTAAAATAAAATACCAGACACTTCAATAAAATAATACACTGATGGGGTGTCAAAGGATTGTCACCCTTGCTCACAGCTCGGCAATTCAAACTCGAATACCAGACCGAGTAACCCACCTCGTGCTAGCACGATATGGACATTCACCTCAATCCAATTATTCGAGGATGCCTCAGACGCAACACCACTTCTAGTTCAATGCCCAACATGCCAGGGCTCGGTCGCTGAAACCACAGGGTTTGAACAGGAAGCTTACCGGAGTTACGTCCTACAATGGTCCCAAAGATAACAATCAAATTAAAATAAAACACCGGACAATTCAATAAAATAGTACACTAACGGTATTAGACCACCCTGTATATGGCAAATACGGAAATAAATTATTTGATCAATTTAGTTAATTATAAATCATTTGTCCTGACTCGGAATAAATTCAAATTTAGGAACACAAGTAATTCGGAAAAATAAACGGCAAGCCAAAGGGCCAAAGGAATGCTAACCCAAATCAGAACTCACTTTCACTCACAAATTACGGTTAAAATAGAGTCTCTTTCTCGTTTTAACGGTAATCAAAATCAAAAATACGGTTTATCGGTTTTTTCGGAAAAAATCGGTGTATGATACCTACTCCGTGTAATTAATATTCTAATATGTACTCGGAAATCTATCAAACAGGTTTAGATGTGTACAACTCGGAACTCTACCAAAAAGTCTCGACGTGTACTACTCGGAAATCTACCAAAAAGTTTTCAATTTTGACTCGCAAAGTCCTTATAAAGACTCAGTCAGATGACAGGTCACGTGATCTCAAATTCGTCTAATTTTGAAGGGAGATGGATTTTAACGTCTCTGATGGTTTGACCTTATGTCATTTAGTCTGTAAGGAATTTGAACACTCATGAGCATAAACAACGAACCTCCAGTTTTTGCTTATTTTCATCGTAGAAATATCTGTCCGCATCTGGCAAAAAAACGGCGATAAGCGATAAACTGGAGTTGACGGAGTTTTTCTACATAGGCTGCAATTTTAAAATGCATCCGAATAATCGGAATGATTTAAAATTCCCTATATGGATATTTCTGGATATAATTAATTCTCTCATTTAATTTATTTGGAATCGGAATGAACGGAAGAGTTTCGAATTTCCTTCATGAACATTTCTTACGGTATGACTCTTCGGAATAAATACTGGAATTATTTCGAAATGAAAATTCTTGGCAACAATATCCTTAATTTATTTAGTAAAGAAAAACACTTCGTTACAAACTCATGGAGGGTAGACTTAAGGTAGGTATCATGGATACTATTTGGATACTCTGGATACTATACAGAGGAGCTCCTTGGAATGGACCTACATGCACAAGTGGGGTAGCTTGGTCTGACATATTCTGATAGACCCACAGTTGGGTGTCTTAGTTGCATCCAGCAAAATCTCTGGAATTGAGACAATCTGAGGATCGTGGAGGAAACATAATTGCCTCACATTATAATATTCTGATTGGCTATCTTCTAAGTAGCCAGGATCTACCCAACGAGAGAATTTCAAGGCTCATGGAGATCCAAAACGAATATGTAATAAATAATAATAAATAAATAATTTATGAATACTACTTTCTTATTGCGCGTATGTTCTGGGGAACATCGCGTTATTATTTTGCCCAAATGTCTGTAATTTTCGAATTATTTGCTAAAAATGGTATCAAACGATTAGGTTCGACTCGCCGATGAAGAATTCGGGGTCAAATTTGATTCTGTCCGGCCGGCCGGCCAGCTGTTGCCACGATAACTTGAGAACGGAAAAAGCTAGCGACTTGAAATTTTCAGGATAGGTGGCGCATCCCATTGCGATGGACAAGTTCGTTAATGGGCATAATTTCCGAGTAATAATTTTGTTTTCAACCAATATTAATCCGATCGAATTGAAACTTGGTGAGTAGTTGTAGAATATAAACCTGAGCACGTTTGTGAAATTTTGTAAGAATCGTATCAATAGAAAATTAAAAATAAAATGATTAAAAAATATTTTTTATGTCACTATAACCTGAGAACGGAAACAGATAACGACTTGAAATTTTCAGGTTAGGTTGACAACCTGAATGTGATGTATAATTGGCCAAACGGTTTTGGACATACACCCATCTGAAATTTTGTTGTTATTTCCTCAATAACTCGGAAAATACAAAATCGATCCAATTCAAATGTGGATATTAGTTGTAAAATGCCAGCGCGAAAATTTTTGCGGAATTTCGTGAGGATCGTATCACTAGAAATTAAAAAAAAATCATCTATATATCAGAAACTATTCATCCGACATGGCTGAAATTTACCGAGAGCCTTCAAAATCTAACTTCACTACTAATTTCCAAGTTTTAACATGATTGGATCTATATTGTTGGAGATCCGAGCAGCCTTGTGTGAAACCAGTAACTGGATGGGTGACCGTTATCTCTATAACTCTTTAAGGAAAGGAGATAGGGACTTGCAATTTTCAGGGTAAGTTGCGCGTTCGAATGGGAGAGTTAAGTTTGCTGTTGGCCATAATCGGCCCAACGATTTCGGAGTTATACCCATCTAGAATATTATTTCCTCGATAACTCAAAAAATATAGACTCGATCGAATTGAATCTTGCTAACTACTTGTAGAATATCGGCATGAAGACGTGTGTAAAATTTTGAGAGGACTGTACCACTAGCAAATTAAAAAAAAATTCGAAAAAATATTATGTATCTCACGATACCTTGAGAACGGAAAGAAATAGCGACTTGCAAGTCTTAAGGGTAGATTGCGCATCTGAATGCGACATTTGAGTTCAACAATTACCATAATTGTCCAAACGGATTAGGAGTTATATCAATCTGAAATTTGGTTATTATTTCTTCAATAGTCCAAAAAATACGATGCCGATTCAATTCAAACATGGTAATTAGTTCTAGAATACAATACCGACGCACAGATGTTTACAAAATTTCGGGAAGATCGTATTACTAGAAAATTAAAAAAAATCATTGAAAACAAATTTATAATAGTAATAGCAGTAGTCCGACATCGCATCGCTGACAAATTACGAGAACCTTCAAAATCATAAATGTCATCATGACATATCAAAATATAATATAGATTTTCAGGTCGATTCTAGGGCTTCACGCGAGAGCGAGATTTTTCTCGTCTCGTCTCGTTCTCGTCTCGTACAAGCGAGACGAGACGTTTTCGAAAATATTATAGGCGATACCGAGACCACATACAGCACAACACGAGAGTTTCGTTTTTGGTCTCGTTAAATTTTTTGTATGAAGTATTATATACGACTCGACTTTTTTCAACACACCCAGAAAACAATTGAATATGTAGAGTTTCCACTATAATTTCCAATATATTTCGTCTATATTATGCATCGATCGTTCTAGCTAGAAATACACGATTTTTTAGAAGATTATTAATTCGTTATGGCCTTGCGATAACTGAGATTACTTTTCAAGAAAAAATAGAATTCATGAACATAAAAACGAAAGCCATTATGAATTCAATACTTAACGGACAACTTCTATTGCCCCTAAATCTCAAGGCCTTGAACATTTCGTCTCTATCTGAACATCTGGAGAAATGTGTTCTCTTGTGCTCCTTGTAGTGAAGATGTGAACAATTGTTGTATACATCTGTAGTACTCCGTGTAATAAAACTGGTAAAGAAATGAAGCTATTCAATGTTTCGAAAAGTGTTGGGAGGAATACGCCAAGAACACCCTCAATGATCCACCCACTGGGAAGGTATTCTTGGAAAACTATAGCAAATTGTTCAATTCTATTAAAAAATGTATCGACATCGATAGCCTATTTAGTGATGCAAGCGTGATTATGTTTGAATTCTTGGTCATTCTAGTAATTCAAAAGTTGAAATTACCAGTGTTTAAAATTGAAAATAATATGTACATTGTACATGTACAAATATTTTTGTATAGGAGCGTAATAAATATAGCTTAACGAAATTATTCATTATTGTATACCATTTCGTTTGAATATTATAATATTTATTATCGTTATTCAGAATTAAGCGGGACGAGACGAGACAACTGATATCGAGACGAGAACGAGACTTAATTTTTTGGGAATTGGCCAGAGCGAGACGAGATTTTTTATACTCTCGCCTACTCTCGTCTCGTGTGGAGCCCTAGTCGATTCATAATAGATAGTGAAGCATGTATCATGGGAGATGATAGCCCTACATAAATAAGGGTCCTGTAGCGGTCTTCGAACATCTGAAGTTCTGAATAATCACCTGGTAGAAGCTCGTTGCTTGTTTGTGGAAATTGGAGATAAAATTGCTAATGAACCTGGTGGTCATCGATTTTCAGGGTAGGTTTCATAGCCCAATTGGAGAGTTAAGTAGTAATTGAATTTACCATGGTAAATTCGATTAAGAGAGAGTCCAAAACAGAAGACCGGACAATATAATTCACCATGGTAAATTCGATTAAGAATGTCCAATACAGGAGAATGGACAATAGAACATACGCGCAAAAGCTCTTGACTTCACGTCAGCGCTTGAACCATTTTTTTCACAAACAGCATCTATATCTGGATTTCACCTCAAATGTCGAACGATTTGCGCACCAAGAAATTTTGTAGAGTCTTTGGAGGGAACGGTAATATAAAGATGCTGAATAAGTAAGGAATTATGTTCATCATTTGACAGTGTGGTTGGCTCAGTGGTAGAGCGTTTGACTTGGAAGCGGAGCCCCCAAGTTCAATCCCGAGGCTAGGAAAGAAATTTTATAGTCACGGTAATCGCCACCATTCACTGTTGGGTAAAAAACAGTGTCTATAACAGTGCTGTGCCTGAGGTGGCATAAGGACATAGTAACAAAGCCTACACAGAACACAACTGATTCTCCTTGATCGCTCAAGCTCTTGAGAGCTTATGAGGGACCTCCTTGGGGAAGACCTAGGAGGATCAGTATAATAATATAATGATAATAATCATTTGACAGAGGGAAGTGAATGCACTCCGTTTTGTAGATATTCATTATTATTCTGTTTGAATCGCACCACTCTATGAAACTTTCCACTATCAGTTCACATAACCTTTGTAGCTCCGTCAAGGTCACAGCAGTAACCGCTATAGAGGAATCATCGACAAACAAGATTATCTTGATTATTTGGGATATTGAATTATTTTGATTTCATACTTTAACGAGGACTTCTATCAAATTATTCAGAAGATCATTAATAAATAACAAGAACCAGAGTGGTCCCAGGAGAGAGCCTTGTGGCACACCCAACTTGAGGCTATGCTCACTGGAAATGGAGTCATGTCCGTTAAAATGGACGAGACTCTTTCCTCAAGATAGCTTCGAATACAATCCAGAAACACATCCCTGAATCCTAAAGTATACAATTTGATCAGTATAAACTGATACGCGAGACTATCGAATGCTCGTGACATGTCAAAAAATAATCCTATGACATGGGAGCCATTGTCTAAGCACCCGCAGGCAAACTCAACAAAATGGAAAGCTGCAGTTTGGGTTGAGCGGCCTGATCTTAAACCATGATGTGCAGTATCAAGAATTTTGAAATTTGTCAACGTCAAGCCGGAAGCGGGTTATATTACAAGTCATGATACACGTTCCTAATCCCTAGGTGAAGAGGAAAGTGTGTCCTCGCAAGGATCTCTAACGTCTCTTTTCCAGAGTCCGTGAGATAGCCATCGGATATAGAGTTAGATCCTAGGCCTCCTGACGATTCTCTTGAGATGATTCTGTGGAGTATGGCACTCTACGGGGGCTGGTAGTTTTTTCTCCTGCATTGGTTCGACAGCTTTTTCGAGGTCGACATTCTAACGAATCAACCGGAATGTAGACTAAGCATACTACTATCTCTAGTCCGCCACAGTCCACCAGAATGTTCACAAGGACGGTTATCACGTTCCTTTTGCAGAATTTAGTATAGGTCAATTAGTCGATCCTTTGTCAATTGTTGATGAAGATACACGCTCTGGGTTCGACCCAAGGGCAGTTGAAAATTATCTTACCTGCCAGGTTCCCAAGGCCACAAACTCTTGTGTCTGCCAGTCATGGCTCCTGTATGAAGGCTATATCCAGTCCTTCACTTCGGATACACTTCCCACATCATTTCGACGTTAGGGAGAGGGGAGGCCTTTCCTGTTAATCATTTTTGCCGGTCTTCACAGGTGCTGGTCTTCCACTAGCAGGTTGCTTGTCCTTGCCAGTGGTTTTGCCGCTGGCAGGTTGTTCACCCTTGCCAAGGTTTTCAGTCCTTGGCTTAGTCACCAACTATATAACACGAGCATATGTGATCTAGTTCAGGGCTAGATACATAAATCAGTTAAATTTCTTGAATGTTTATCATTTAATGAAGAATATCTCGAAAACTCTGCGTTTTACAAGAAATTATGAAGAATAATATAATTTTCCTCAACGATTCCTCAAGAATCTTATAATGACTTAAGATTTATTTTGCGCTTTCTATACGCTTGTTACTCACAGATTTATCCACGAGTATATAACTAGAAAACGAGCGTAAGTAGGAAACAAATGTTAATTGGAGATATTCCGCCGTATTCACAAAGCATTCAATCTCCGTTAAGTCCTAACTAAGGATAAATAAGAATCGCAACCTCAGTTAACGTATGTAACGGTGCTGAAACAGTCCTGTTTCACGTTAATTTTCACTTAAACGGAGGTTGCGATTCTTATTTATCCTTTACTGAGGACCTCAGTTAGGACTTAACGGAGATTGATTGCTTTGTGAATACGGCAGATTGTGTCATAGTTATAGAAAAATTGCATAAGTGCATAAAAATTACCGATAATTTTGCAAGGAAGCGTGTTATCTAAAAATTGCATGAGTTTATTTCCATATTTTGGAAAAGAGTCCGAGTCCGAAGGACGAGGGCTCTTTCGCCAAAATATGAAAATAACCGAATGCAATTTTTATAAGATAACACTCTTGAATGTAAAATTATCTGATCATTTTTATGCATGAATATTTCACGAATGTAATATTTTTCCATCAGTAAAATTGCAGTGACATTCGAGATTGTGTTCACTGTGAAGTCCTAATATTCCTCACCATTCTGCTTGCACGTATTGGATGTCCAGTCCGTTAATATTTTCGCGAGAAGGTCTCTTTATCCAGAATTTATACTTTGGCCTCACAATATTCCTGTCGTCATATATACTGTCTGTTACAATTGGTAATTTTTGGTTCATTTTCAATTATATTATCCTCGATCAACTGTATTGAGCATTCACCAAAACGCGACATTTTTGACACTTTAAAGTTTATCTGTTTGTATTGTTTGTGTTGTCAAGGCAACGGGATCTTTTCACGCTGCAATTTTCGCTCTGCAGTGCAATTACCGCTGTAATTTTTCGATAATTGCATTCTTGTCATGAGAAGTTCTTTGTATGAGGGAAATGTAATAATAATAATAATAATAATAAATGGCCTTTATTCGTTTGCAAATACAAACAATTGCTGCAAGAGGCGGAGTCTAGCTCAAGCTACTCTACTCAACCACATTTTTACAATAGGATACAACAGAAATAAAAATGATAATACAAAAAAAATTAAAAGTTATATTGAAAAAAACATTTATGGAGGTCAAGTAATCTACTAAAATTAACACCGCATTACAAAGTTATACTCAGGGATCAGCACTAGATCAGTTTTACAACAACATAGCATATTTCAGGGTTATTGACTTTGCAGCAAACTTTTCCCATAATTACGCTTTAAGAAACTAAGAGATTTGTCCTTAAATACCATAGAAATACCATTAAAAATTAACACTGCATTATAAGTAAATGACCGTTGAAAACTCGACAACCTATATTTAGGCAGCATAAGACTATGCGGAAATCTCAGAGACAGACCGTGAACATCACCACGAAAAACCAATTTGGACCTTAAGTAAGAAGGATTTGACGTCGAAATAACACGATATACAAAAGCCGCGAGATGATATTTATAAAGGTTACCATCATTCAACCAACCAAGTTGTTTTATTTTGCTAGATACGCGATCATATTTTCTTATTCCAAAAACAAATCGACAACAACTATTCTAAATCTTCTGCAATCTAAACTTAGTGACCTGGTCCAAGCAAGGATAAAACACCAAAAGCCATAATTAAGAATTGACATAACCATAGTCTCACAAAGCAGTTTGCGCAATTCACAGTTCAAAATACCTCTACTTCTATATAACTGACGCAAAACTAGATAAGATTTTTTTACTAGAAGGGTAACGTGTTCCCGAAAACGAAGAGTACAATCATAAATTATTCCCAAATTTCTGCAACCATTTTCTGCGCTCAATGGTTCGTTATTGATATCTAGTTTCAGATTTTCCTGAACAGTGGATCTGGATGTATCTGAACAAAATGAGAGTGAATTACATTTCTTAGCATTAAGCCTAAGATTATGATCAGATGAATATGCATATGCATAAATGGCCTCTAAATCCCGATTTATCTTTTGTGAAGCTAAGTTTGCAGATTGAGGTTCGAAGGAAAGAGACAGTTGCGTATCATCTGCAAATGAATGTAATTTCAAATTAGTCAAAGGCTTAAAAATGTCAGAAGTATAAATTGAAAAGAGAAGAGGCCCGAGGACAGAGCCCTGAGGTACCCCTGAAGTGACTGATGTAAAATTTGACGAGCCATCCTCAACAAGCACTCTCTGATATCGGTTTGAAAAATTAGATTCGAAAAAACGTAAGGAGATGTCATCAAAACCAAAGTATTTTAGTTTAGCGCAGAGAAGAGCATGATCTATAGTGTCGAAGGCCTTAGAAAAATCCAACAGAATGACTGAAGCAGCTTTACCCTCGTCTAATGATCGAAGCACGCTATCCGTTAAATCGAGAAGCAAGGTAGTTGCGCTAAACCCCTTTCGAAAGCCTCATTGTAAATCAGTTAGTATATTATTCTGCAATACAAAATAGTATACCTGTCGATAGATAACTCTTTGTAAAACTTTAGAGAGGGCTGGGAGAATACTTATTGGGCGCAGATCACCAAGAGATTCAGGTTTGTTCGATTTAGGAAACGGTTTTATCAACGCATATTTCCACGTATCCGGAAAGAAGCCCACCTCCAAGCAACAATTAACAATATGAGTTATATATGGGGCAGTGACAGGAAGGGAAAGCTGCAACATCCTTGCAGAAACATCGTCACTTCCAGCAACATCCGATTTCAAATCCAGCACAAGCGATTCAATTGCATCAACGGTTGCCAAACCAAAGGAAAAACCAATATCGGTGTTAAATTTTCTTGACCGGTACCATTGGGACGTTATAATTGCAAAGTTACAATTAAAATTACAAGTTCATTAAAATTACCGATAATTTTGCAAGAAAGCGTGTTATCTAAAAATTGCATAAGTTTATTTTCATATTTCGGCGAGACCCCGAGTCCGAAGGGCGAGGGAACTTTCGTCAAAATATAAAAATAACCAATTTATATAAGATAACACGCTTGAATGTAAAATTATGTGGTCATTTTTATGCACGAGTGTAATTTATTGGAATATTTCACGAATGTAATATTTTTCCATCAGTAATTTTGCAGTGACATTCCAGATTGTCTTCACTATGAAGTCATTATATTCCTCACCATTCTGCTTGCACGTATTGAATGCCCAGTTCGTTAATATTTTCGCCAGAACGCCTATGGACGTCTCTTGGTCCAGAATATAATACTTTGGCTACACAAAAATCCATGAACTGTGGACATATATACTGCCTGTTACATTTGCTGCCTTATTCACAAAGCATTCAATCTCCGTTAAGTCCTAACTGAGGTCCTCAGTTAAGAATAAATATGAATCGCAACCGCAGTTAACGTATTTAACGGTGGTGAAACAGGTAGGTTTCACGTTAATTTTCACGTTAACTGAGGTTCCGATTCATAATTATCCTTAACTGAGGACCTCGGTTAGGCATTTTGGCTCATTTTTGGGCGCATGTTCTAGGGGAACATCGTCCTATCATTTCGTCCAAATGTCTGTAATTTTCGAATTTCGAGCTGAAAATTGGCTAATAGACTAATTCGGACTCCCTGATCACGAATCCGGTGTCAGATTTTTGGGTGCCGTCCGGCCGGCCGGCCGGCCGGCCTTCCGGCCGTAGGCACGATAACAGGAGCACCGAAGGTCCTATCGACTTCAAACTTTCAGGGTAGGTTTCTGATCAAAATGTGACGGTTAAGTTCGTTAACGGGCAAAATCGGCCGGACGGTTTAGAAGTTATAGACATTTCAGATTTTGAGGTTATTTCCCTGATATTTCAGGAACTAAAGAAGATGTTGAATCGAAACTTGGTAGTCAGTTCGAGGATATAAACGCGCAACTTTTGGCAAAATTCTGTTATGATCGAAATGTTGGTAACTTTTAAAAAAATATTTCTTTTAATTTTTTCGAAAAAAAAATTTTTTTTTCGTGAACTATTCATCAGATTGCAACAAAAACTTGTACTAACGTCAATTGTAGTATTTTGCAACATTGTGCAAAATTTTGGCTCTATACGATTTCAATTTCTGGAGATATAAGACAAAATGTGTCAAATTTCCTGGGTCTCTCTCAGTATTTTCATCGATTATTCTATGAAATCTTTGAATTCCACCGAAAACAAATTCAAAGACATAAACATAAAGAATCAAGTCATAGTTTAGACGTCGAAAGAAGGACGATGTTGATCGACTTGAAAAGGTACCTATTTCAAGAAATGCAATAATGAAATGCTTAATTTATGGATATAATATTATCTAAGTATTGTTGGGATTGGGCAGTTGTAAAATTTTTTAATAAAAAAATTTGTACCGACGTTAAATCAAGCATTCTACACGAGTGTGCAAAATTTCAGTTCGATACGATCTCAATTCCAGAAGATATTGCTTAAAATTCACATTCCAGCGTGTTTTGACGTTCTATGGTCACAGAAAATCGTCACAAAAATCTATTTACCTCATTTGACGGCTGTTTGTCAAATCAATTAATTCCAATAATTGATGTCAGATTTCCTACATACCAAGTTCAAACACATTTTATTATATGGAAAACACTTATTATGATCACGTTCTACAGGAATTGATACTAAATAGAAGCTAGATGAAGATTATTGTAATGGAAAATTTGTGTTCCAGAATAATATTAAGGTATTCAACATGATACTGCTTTTTTGCTTTACTGGTCAGTACGGGCCACAAGGAAGATGAACATGCGCCCAATAGCTCCTGTCCACAGGGCTTGAACCAATTTTTAATTATATTTTCCTGGATCAACTGTATTGATTATTCACAGAAATGCGACATTTTTTGACACTTTGAATTTTATCCGTTTATATTGTTTGTGTTGTCAAGGCAACGGGATCTTTTCACGCTTCAATTTTCGTTCTGCAGTGCAATTACCGCTTTAATTTTTCGATAATTGCATTCTTGTCATGAGATGTTCTATGTATGAGGACAATATTCACTGGAATTCATTAAGTGTGTCAAATACAGGAGAACAGACAATATAATTCACCATGGTAAACTCGATTAAGAATGGACAAGAGAACATACGCGCAAAACTTCTGATTTCACGACAGTGCTTGAACCAATTTTTCAATTTATTCTCAGAAAATTTGTGTGAAATCTCAAAAATGTCTCGAATAAGGCTTCATTCCAATGTTAATAACTTGTAGATTTTGCATGAAAATTACTAATTTTCTAACTTCTATCAGAAGACATACCAATGCTTCTCCTTCGTTAATTCAAAATTCTATTGAACATAGAGGGTGTTTCTATTTTAATTTCAAAATCAGTCATGACCAAAACCTCAAAACTCAT